>OX352316.1:20148574-21348574 GCA_947086415.1 Pammene aurita
CGCATGACCCTCGTAGTTGTTGGAGATCCATTGACCACCAGTAAACCTGCCGTTTAGGCGGATGGGGCTTAGCTCGAGGCATTGCTGCGTCGCAAATGTTTATCATGGCTCCATTGAGCCACTGTGCTTCTTCTTCTACGTCTACCGGGTCTGCAGGGACCGGGTTCCAGGCTTGAACATTTGCGGCTAGAGCTAATGACTCCCTATCGAGACGTTTCAGTGCCCAACGCGGTCCGTCGCCAGGTAGTGACTGACTAATAGGACCACTGGCAGTATTTGGGACCGTGGAGACCTTGTATTGTATGTAGCGGTGATCCGATAACGTTTCCTCATTTTCTAGCACTTCCCAAGCGTGGATGTGACGTCCCAGGGCAGCATTTGCAAATGTCACGTCTACAATGGAGCCACCCTGTTGGCGCACACATGTGTTGACTGAGCCCTGATTGACCACTATCAGACCTGCCGCAATTGCCCACTCTTCCAATTCATATCCTCGCACGTCTGTAGACGGTGATCCCCACGCTGTGGACTTGGCGTTTAGATCACCGGCAACAAGCACGGGCCGTGGATGGCTTCGGCCGATAACTGCACCCACATCTGCCAGGTAGGACTCGAATTCGGCCAAGCTCCTATTAGGCGAGAAATAAACACCCACCACCATGATGCCGCCGAGGAGCACAGCTACGAATCCTTTTCCCTTCTCTACTTTCTCGAAAGGAGGTGAGCCAGCAGCAGTTTGGGTGATTATCGCCACCAAACCGTCATGGTCCCCAGCCCAATTGTCCCTTTGGGGGATAAAGTATGGTTCGGAGACGATAGCCACGTGTGCCAACCACTGCGACATGCTCTGGAACAGGAGGTCCTGAGCTCTAAGGCAGTGGTTGAGGTTCCCCTGTAAGAATGTTAGTGCCATTATATTATATCCATTGGCGCTACCTGCTCAGCCTCAGCCGCAACAGTAGCGGATGGGTGGACAGATTGCGAGGGAGCACGGGAGCTATCGCTATTCTTCTTCCCCTTCTTATTTTGCTCGGATGCATTACACGCCTTGCTACCGATTGTGTGTCCTGCCGGTTTGTTGGCCGCCGCACAGAGAACACAGTGCGGCGTGGCTGAGCATGTGGCCGCCTTATGACCAGACTGTCCACAGCGATAACACAAGTCGCTTCGGTCCTCTAGTCCCTTGCACTTTGCGCGAACATGACCCGCTTCAAGACAGCGGAAGCAGCGCATAGGTTTTTGTTCAAGCAGCTGTACACTTGCCGGGACCCATCCAACAAGGAGTCGGCCGCCCTCCATTAATTTTTTCACTGCTGCAATTGGACAGCGAACCCAGATTGAGCCCAGACCTGAGAAGTCTTGACGGATTTCACCGCATTTAACTTGGTCTAGGGTACATCCGCCCACTTTTACCACTGCTTCTTTCACGTCTTCTGGCGTGACGGAGTCATCCGATTTTGAGATTCGCACTTCAGCGGTTTTCTCAGGTCTAGAGACTTGAACGACATCATTATTTAGAACTTCCCTCAGTTTATTGGCGAGAGCATCTGCTTTCTCGCCGCTAGTTGCTCCGGGTACTTCTATAATAGTTGCCCCCGTGACAGCCCGCTTGAACCGCACTCCCTGAATCTGTAGTTCACTTAGATCAATCTTTGACCTGGCCTCCTTTAGAATGTCCCCGTAAGTGGTCTTGCCGTCTCCGGTTTCTTGCTTTAGCGTAAGAATTACTGCCGCCGAACGAGTAAGGCGCAGATTGCCGGATTTGGGCTTCTTAGGCTTCTGCCTGTCCTTCTTGGGCTTCGTAGCCTTCTGCTGATGCATTTGCGGAGCCGAGCGAGGATTTGCTACCTTATTAGTTTGTCCTGTTCGGCCCGCAATCCTCCAAGATTCATCCCTAACCGTAGGAGCTGACGGCATAGGCTGAGGAGAAGGTGATCCGGCAGAGCGAGCCGCGGCGGCTTCGGCTGCTGCGAGGTTCGTCTTCTTCTGCCTTCTTTTCTTCCCTTTCCCCGTCTCTTTGTTACCTTTTTGCGGTTCCTCAGTAGGATTCGGGGTACCTCGTCTTGTAGCTGACCTGAGAGCGATTTCGGGCTTCTGGTTATGGGGAGCGACCTGCTGAGCAACCTGTTTCCGGTCAGCTGCCAGCGGGGGCCGCATTGGTTTGGCCGGTAGAAGCCTGCCCTCCAGCTCTAAAGCTCCCATCCTCGCATCAAGCATCAGCCCTATTTGTTCCGTCACGGATCTTGTTATATCCTCGATACTAAGGGACCCTCTGACACCCTTGCGGGAGCTACTGGTGTTCTCTTTGGGTGGAGACGGCCTCTTAAACTGGTCCCGAAAGTCTGCTCTCAGCTGCGCTATCTCGGCTCGAAGCTCCGCCACCTGGGCGCGCAAGCATTCATTTTGCACCTGTAGTCGCCTTGTCTCTTCCGAGGAAGTACGCTCTGCGAGGTGCTCGAACGCGTCTCTGATAGACACGATAGCGTCCTTTAATTTCCTCACATGGGTGCCTTTCAGATTGTTGGAGGTTGTGGCAACCGAGGATATTACCTGAAGGCTACCCTGAACTCGCTTGTCAAGCGCAGCCGCAGAGAGATCGTTCTCCGTACCAGACTGATCTGAGCTGGTTTTGGTGCTACCTGCCTGGCTGCGACTTGACAATGGCCGTTGTAGGGCAGCCGCCTCTTCCTCTGCCTTTAATCTAAGGTCTTCTCTGTTGGCGCGTCTTAACTCTTCTTTGGCCTTGGCCAGACCAACATTGTGGCCTCTGGAAGAGAACCGGCCGCGGCCTCGCTTAGACACAGGCCGGTCTCCCTTCTCAGGGCCCCCCTCGGAGTCTGACCCCAGGCCGCCGGACCCGCGCGTTTGCCAGAACCGTCCATCACTGTCGCTCAATGACAAGTAATAGTCGGTCTCAGCCCACTTATCACCGTGTCCGTTGCGACGAACTGGATCAGAGCACACAGATATCATGCTCTCTGCATCAGATTCACCAGCCGCCTCTTTTCCATCCACGCGGGCCTCCTGTTCCATTTCATTAGGGGCAACAGCCTCCGACCCCAACCTGCAGTTTTCCTGCGCTGGTGCCTGGGCCACCAGCTCGCGATCGCAGCGGGTCAGAACCACCCGTAAATCCGGGAGCGATCCCCCCAGTGCAGTCTGAGCCTCCATGCGCGAGACCACCACCCGTTCACCACGCACATCCGGCACCCCACCATGCGAAGGGACAGTTGACCTCGTCGGCCCCGCCGCAGCCTCCAGGAGCTGTGGGGTGGGCCCGGGTTTCCCCCGCCCCAGCTTCAGAAAATCGGCCCGGGCCCTCCCCGCACCCTGGCCTCGTCCTCTCTTATTAAACCCGGAGCCGGGCCTTGCTTCGGGGCCGGAAGCATCGCCACTGGATACCCCGGACCCGTCCTCCTCGCTCAGCAGCCGCTTCCGCGCGTCCCCGGACCGACTCGAGGCGGGAACATGCAGCGAGCCATCGGAATCGGCTGTGTCATTTTCGGCGTCGGTCACCAACGGCGAAAAGCAGATGTCATCACTAGGCAGGTCGCGAGTGTCAACCTTACCGGGTGAAAAGAACTCCTCCCTACCTGCCGGGAGCATTTCATGTCCGCCGCGTGCCCTTCTCCCACAGAACACTCTCGTGGGGATTGGCGTGGGTGACCGCACGTATTCTTGCGGTACCACGAGCGCCTCCTCTTCTCTGTCCTCACCATCCGCAGGGATGGCGTGACGTATAAAACGCCCGTGTTTGTCCCGGACTGGGCGGTACTCCATGGTTTGGGGGTTAGAAGATGGTGTTGGTGGTGTCGTAGCAGACGCCTTTGCATCATCCCTGTCCCCTCCTCCGCGCAATCTTAAACCTAATTCGCATGCATCGTTGTCAATTAAACATTTGCCATGGTCGTCGTTGGTTATCGTCCTTGAGTGCTTTGCCCCCCCAGAATACGATGGGCAGAATGTCACCACAGCGCGGGCACTTGCCCGTTCTGTGGTGTCACCGAGGATTGAGACCCCCTGGAGTAGTTTACACTTTTTAAAGCCACTCATTTTTTGCTATTTTTTAAGGAGGTATGCCCCCCCTCTGACGTTCATGACTGGGCTCCCCCCAGCCACGCATCCCATCGGCACGCCCGTCACACCTTGGGATTGGGGATTTTTTATAGTGGTTAACTCCACGTGACCCTCCTCTCAGTGAGGGAGGTCCCCGGTCCGCTCAGTGCGGGTTACGGGTTGCCCGTCAGTGACCGTAGCCACAACAACGCGCCAGGTAGAGTAAGCTACCCTAGAGTAGCTCGTGAACCGAGCTCCACCTGCGTCCCATGGGGACCTGGCGTCTCGCACTGTGCCCTCTGCTGGTTTCAGAGGGACACGCGGAGCCGCTCCTCGTGTGCTGTTCTTAGTCTGGCTCCTCTCCTCAGGCCTGTCCGGCTTGGGAAGCCCTATCCGGCATAGCCCTGAGGGTCATTGGAGCACGCAAGCCCCTTCACCACGGCAAGGTGACAGCAATCGAAGGGGAACCTAACCTAAACCTAACCTAACCTAACCTAACCTAACCTAAACTAAACTAACCTAACCTTTATTAATAAATTACATACATACATTCATACATACATACATACATACATACATACATACATACATACATACATACATACATACATACATACATACATACATACATACATACATACATACATACATACATATATATATATATATATATATGTGTATAAAGTCGTCTTAGTTATGAGTGGAACGGTATTTAACATTTTCATACATATTTTTTTAAGCAAGAGTATGTTTAGCCAGAGAAATTAAAAAAAAAAAAGAAATGCTGAACATTAGGTGGAAATGTATGGAAATGTATTAAAATATTTAATAATAATAAAAATGTACCTTGTAATATCTTATAAATCATAGTGTAGTTGTGGTTCAGTTTAGTTTTGTTCAGTTTAATTGAAAAGGTAAGTTGGTTGTTTGGTTGATTGAGATCGGTCGGTTTTGTAAGTACAATGTCTAATTAAAAGTGTAATTTTGCCTTAAAAAAGGTGGCGTAGAAAATGTTTTAATGGGTATTGGTATGCCAGCTGGGGTGGTTAATAAAAATCTAAAATTTAGACCTTGAGGGGTAGGAGCGTTGGCCGGTATTTTGGTTTAAAGGTGTCAAAATTCACAGGGTTTAAACAGTTATCAGTATATGACACTGACATTTTAATTTTTATACTTAATATAATAATAATAATTATTATTATTATTATTTCCTTTATTTATCTTTTTACTTAGTTTAGGGTTTTTACAATATTTTTATAAAAGTAAAATATAAAAATACATCTAAAACATATGAAAACAATAAAAGCATTATAAAAAACCTAAACTAGGGTGCCGCCGGCAACGGAGCAGGGCCCAGGCTGCCGGTGGTTAGGGCCGCAGAGTGAGGAACCTTCGGACTATGCGCGCCGTGTCCAAGATTACCGCCTTCTGAATCTGACCCTTGATCCAACCACAACCTCGTAGCGAAAGTCTCTCAAGATGTTGGTCGAGACTCTTCGCTACGAGACCGTTCGCAGAGACAACTATCGGCACAATGATCGCCGAATCAACCTCCCACATGGCGGTTACCTCGTGAGCCAAGTCTAGGTACTTGCTGGAACTTGTCCTTCTCGGCCTTCACGAGGTTGTCGTCACATGGGACGGTGATGTCGACGAGCATGGCCCGGCGTTGCGATCGATCTATTACCACGATATCAGGCTTATTGGCTACTATAGTCCTGTCCGTGATAATAGATCGATCCCAATAGAGCGTGGCACGACCATTTTCGAGAACTGGCGCAGGTGTGTACTTGTAGTACGGCACTTCGTGGTCCACAAGACCGTATAGGAGAGCAAGCTGCTGGTGTATAATCCTGGCTACGAGGTTATGTCTGTGCAAGTACTCGCCGTTAGCAAGATGAGAGCAACCGGAGATGATATGCCTGAGTGACTCTCCGGGACGGCGGCATGCCCGACAAATGTCGACCGTACCGTCCTTCAGGATATACCTCCGGTAGTTATTCGTCATGATAACTTCGTCCGCAATTGCACAGGCAAAACCTTCGGTTTCTCCGAAGAGGTCCCCGAATCGTAACCAGTTCACCGACGCGAGTAGGTCTACGTCGGGTCCCGTGAGGGCCCTGTAGAACCGCCCGTGTAGCTCCTTGCTCTTCCATACCGCCCTGCGATCCTCGGTGCTTAGCACCACAGGTTTGCGCCAGTTCTTGTTTGCCAAGGAGAGCGGCGTGAGACCCTTATCTACTGCCACCACATCACGATGCATCCCACACTCGTTGTTAAGGAAATAATTCCTGAGATCGTACACCTCACGGTTGTGGAGATTTTTGGCGTTTAAAAAGCCGCGACCTCCACACTTCCGTGGGATGTACAATCTCATAACAGACGAGCGTGGGTGAAGCATACGGTGTGTGGTGAGCAATAGACGGACTCTCCGATCCAGGGCATCCAGCTCGGTCTGTGTCCACCTTAGTATGCCAAAGGAGTATGTGAGTAGGGGCATTACCCAGGCATTGAAGGCGCGCACCTTGTTGCCACCTGACAAAAGACTATTAAGTACTTTTGTCAGCCGACTAAAGAAGCGCTCCTTCAACGCCCGTTTAATACCCACATCCTCAACACCCAAAGACTGTGACATACCAAGGTATTTGTAGGTTTCTGATTCAGAGATAGATCTGAACGTCATTGTCTCAGAAAGCTGTAGATTTGTTGAATTTACTACTTTCCCCCGCTGTACATGCATAACCGCACATTTATCAACACCAAATTCCATCTTGATGGAACTACTGAACACTTCAGTGGTGTTCAGTAGTTCCAACAGATCTCGGTTATTTGGTGCAAACAATTTAAGATCGTCCATGTACAGAAGGTGAGATATGACTTCACCCTCTCTCCGAAGCCGGCAACCTAGCCCCGAATCCTTCAGCAGATTGCTGAGCGGATTTAGAGCTAGGCAGAACCACAGGGGACTCAGACTGTCGCCCTGAAATATTCCTCGCTCGATCCTTATAAAGTCCTGCGGACCAGGGGGGTCATCCCCGCCTCCTGGTTGACGAAGGACTGTGGTCCACCGCCTCATACACGCGCCAAGGAAGGATCTTAAAGCTGTATCAATTTTATACAGCTCTAAGATCCTCTCCAGCCATGAATGAGGCACCGAATCATAGGCCTTCTTGTAGTCAATCCAAGCGGCCGAGAGGGTCCCCCCATTCCGCCGGACTCGTTGGCAAATGGTCATGTCTATGAGGAGGAGCTCTTTAGTACCACGGGACCCCACCCTACATCCATTTTGAGCCGAGGCCAAAATGTTATTTGCGACCATGTGCGCGTTTATTTTTGCTCTCAAAATGGATGTAAGGAGCTTGTAAAGTGTAGGTAAGCACGTGATGGGTCGGTAGTTTTTCGCTTCCGTGGTACTACCGGACTTATAGAGCAGAAAGGTTACACCAGTTGTTAAGGAAGGCGGGAGGGAGCCAAGTTCGATGGCTTGTTGAAATTGCGTTGCCAGACGCGAGTGCGAGCATCGAAACCATTTTAGCCAGAAGTTGTGCAATCCATCCGGGCCGGGACTTTTCCAGTTCTGGGCCGTACGGATTGCACAACTTACGTCATCGGGGCTGATGGTGATAGCCCCCATAGGTTCGATGGACTCGCACTCACGTTCGACAACACTCATCCACTCGCCCTCCGTGTGTTCAACCGGCGCCGACCAGATGCTACGCCAGAAATCAGTCATGGCAGTAGCATCCGGCAGTCGCACGTCGGACACACGGGGGTCGGTTTCCTCCCACCTTCGGTATACCTTCCTTTGGTCACTTTGGAAAAGACGATTCTGCTTGAATCGGTCCACACGCTCTCTGTAGCGGCGAATACGGCTTGCCCATGCATAAACTTTCTGCTTCAGAAAGTCGATGCGCTCTATGACATTGGCCATGTAGTCGCGGGGCTCGATATTCGTCCCCGCGCACGCCTGGTGCACAAAGCGCATTACTCGGGGGCGGTTATTGCCCCCCCTGAAGCAGATCAGCTTTGCAATGAGAGTCCTAAATGAGTTAATACGACGCTCGATCCGTACTTGCCATGCGGGGACACCCCCGGTGGTCCTAGGTGCACGTTCAGCGTCCGGAAACTTGACTCGAGCAACACGGCACGCCGCGATGGCTCCGCAGTACATGATCGAGTGCGTATCATCTAAGTCTTTACTAGTCCGCAGGAGTGGATCTAGCAAATCATTTAGGGCTCCCATTAACGCTAGATTGCGTCTATTCATAGGCAAGCGTGGTAATCGTGGCCTAGGGGTATTTGTGGAGCGATACTGCGTAATTGCCTCTTCCAAAGTCCTCCTCAGTTGCTCATTGGCTGCAGTACTCACACTCTGATTCGCGATCTCCTCCTCATCGGCATTGAGATCAACCCGCGGCGCCCCCGATGCCAGGTCGGGTGCGGGTATCGGATCCGGCGACGTGGCGGGCGGATCCCGCGCCGAGGTGGTGGCCGCGCGAACAGAGAGAGCCTCCAGGCGAAGCCGATCAAGTGTCGCGTCATTCAACCGCTTTAGCCGCTGAATGACGCGCACCTGATCCGATAGGCGTTGCGCAGTCGTGTCAATAGTTGGTTCAAGAGCCTGAAACAGAGGAAGTATCCGGTCACGATACGCGCACAGATTAGTTCCCCCCTCTGTAGCCCCATAATAGGCGCGCATGACGTTCTCGTTCGTGGAAGGAGTCCATTTCATGCGACGCACTATACCACCGGCAGCGGGGGCCCTGGGCGGGACAGGATGTCCCGCAAGCCCCAAGCGTGCCGACAGCGGTGGCCGTCCTCGTCGCGCTGGTGGTCGTCGCGGCGGCGGCGGCGGCCCGCACTCGTCGCTCGACTCGCTGGTCTCGGGCGCTGTAGCAAATTTGTCGCCCGATGAGGATGGCGAGGAGACGGACGAGGCGGGCGTAGATGGTGGGCGTGCGCTTGTAGTCTCGGCTTCTTTTTGACGTGCTTTGCTTCTTGTAATCATCCGTGTAGTGTATTTTTATATCCGCGTATCTTTTTCGTGTCACATGTTGTGACAGCCCGTATCGTATCCGTTGGGGTCATTTTTAGTGACGAAAAGGTAGAAAATATCACACTTACGAGAAAGAATACGTCTAAAATACATAATTACAAAAAATTAGAAGCAAAATTTGTATAAAACACGTCTGACGCTGACAGCCGTCAAATTATTATTATTATTATTATTTGTATCTCCTTTGAGAATCACGGGCCTTTATATCCCGGTCTTTTGATAGGCTTGCGTGGGGATACAGATCCAACACGCAGAGGCCCCTTGGAGAAATTTGCTATGTTATACACCTGCTAGAACCCATTCACGGGTACATTAATAGATACCCGTGAACCGGTTCCAGCAGGCGTTGTAGATATTGTAAATAAAATAGACAGAGTAAAGGGCTATGGTATTGAAGTTTGGCTGGTCAAAGATTAGGCTATTGTAAAGAGGTCCGGACACCTGCCATAACAATTTTATAACATGTTATCGAGGCAGGCGGTGACTCGCCGCCAACTAGATGGGCCCCTGAAACTACCGTTGCAAAAACGACCAGGAGCAACATCGGTGTGAGCGGCTCAGGGTGTGGAGAGGTGTACACCGCTGTCTGCCAGTGACTGTAGGAAGCCCAGCCACTGTACCAACTCGCGACTTATGCAAATTTCACTTCCACCCTGCGAGCATATAGCTCTGACGGCTCCTCTCTGGACGGCCAATTAAGGCAAGCCAGAGCTGAGAGTCCTGCGGGTCCCCTTGAGGTCCACTCCGACCGACGAAGACACGCCGGAGACGGAGACCCTGATCGACTCTCTGGAGCACTCGGGTCCGCGGGGTCGTCACTCCCCGACAGCTCGCCACAAGCTGCCCTGCGGGCTTATTATTATTATTATATTAAGTATAAAAATTAAAATGAAATGAAATAAAATGAAATGAAACGAAATAAAACGAAATTAAATAAAATGAAACAAAATTAAATAAAACTAACCTAACCTAAACCTAACCTAACCTTTTTTTTTTTTTTTTTTTTTTTTTGTCGCAGGGAAAATGCATTTACGCATCCCCCCGGGGCCCAGGGAAGGCCCATTAGTGGGGGGTATGTGGGACTCGCCCCTCCGGACACCCGTATCATAGGGATACGGGGGGAGGGAAATACCCACTAAAAACCCTGCGGCGTTTCCGTCCGTGCCGTTAAGGGGGTGCAATGGGTTCGCAAGCAAGTCTATCCACGGCACCCCCCGGCAGTCCCGGCTATCGCCGGATTTCCGTCGCCAAAGGAGGGAGAGTCAGCAAACGCGTAACTGACTCTCCCCTCGACATGTAGGCCGTGCAATGCGGGTCCCCAACCCGCGGCCCTACTGGGGAAGGTCACGGTTTACCGCGGCAAACCGTCTGCGCCTCCTCCCCACTCGTCTGCGTCGGTTCGGGAGCGCGTTGGGATCATCCTCGCGCTCCCGTTCCTCGGTCTCCTTCTGTGAGACGACCGTGTCACAGAAGGAGACCACTGCCTCCCAGGATCTCTCGCTGCCCAGCATGGCCGCTACAACACTGTGCAGCGAGAGATCAGCCGTTCCTATGGCTACCACCATAGCATTTCGCTCCACGGCCCAGCGGCTGCACACTTCCAGAGTGTGCTGGGCCGTGTCATCCTCGTCGCCACATTGGTGGCAGATTGGGGTAGGCTCTCGGCCTATTATTTGCAGGTAATGACCGAAGCACCCGTGTCCAGTCATTACCTGCACCAGCCTGAACCCCACCTTCCCATGCTTGCGGTCGAGCCAGGTGTCGAAAGACGGGAGGAGTGCCCCTATGGTGCGGGTTCCATAAGGGCTGTCCTCCAGGTCGCTCTTCCACCTGTCTCTCGCTCTTCTCTTAGCCGCGCTTCTGGCAGCCCTCACTTCCTCAGGAGCTGGGTATTCTCCCGTCTCCCTGCTCCTTATTCGCCGCCTATGAGCCTCCGCGAGCACTTCGGCGTCTAGCTCCCAGGGTAGTGTTCCCGCCAATGCGCAAGCCGCCGCTCCGGCCACCGTGGTGTAACCCCGGATTATGCGCTTGGCCACTACCCTCTGGGGTCTCCGCAACAGCGCCTTGGTTGTCGGAGCCAGCTTATCCGCCCAGATCGGGGCCCCGTACAGGGCCATGGATCTGGCCACCCCAGCGTATAGCCGCCTGCAGGCATGGGAGGGTCCTCCCACATTGGGGAGAAGCCGTCCCAGCTCTGATGCCGTCGCCACTATACGGGGAGCCATTCGCTTGAAGTGCTCCTCGAATCTCCACCGCCTGTCTATAGTGAGGTCCAGGTATTTGATGTGCGGTTTTACCTGGACCTCCTCGTCGCCTATTCTGAGAGATGCGCCCGCCGGGCCCCTCCATCCTCTCCCACCGAAGACTATACCCTCGGTTTTTGGGAGGGATACCTTTAGTCCAAGCAGGCGGATCCTCAGAACCATTAGTTCCGTCGCCACCTCAGCCCTCCTCATCAGCTCCCTCAGCTCCCCTCCCCGAACGGCCACCATTGTGTCGTCAGCGTAACACATGACTGACATCCGGGGGAGCAGCTCAGCACGGATGGCCCAGTCGTACCCAATATTCCAGAGTAGGGGTCCGAGTACCGACCCCTGGGGTACTCCGCAGGCCATCCGTCTCTCTATTCGTCCATTTGGCGTGTCTCAAACCACCACCTTGCCAGTTAGGTAATGATCTACGACACGCCTTAAATATAGGGGCACCTCATGGAATTTCAGGGCCTCTCTGATCACCGAGTACGGGAGGGAGCCGAAAGCGTTGGCGATGTCCAAAGACACCGCTATTACTCCTTCCCCCCTCCTTTGAGCGTCTTCGCAGAAGGCCCTCAGTGCCCCCAATGCGTCCATTGTGGACCTCCCGTTCCGGAACCCGTACTGTCTTTCCGACAGGTTGGGCCCCCTCTCGTTTAGGTGCCTAGTGATCCTGGACGAGACAATCCTCTCCATCATTTTCCCCGTCTCGTCCAGCAACACTATCGGTCTCCATCCGGAAGGGGAGTCCGCAGGCCTAGTCTCCTTCCGGATGAGGCACACTATTCCCTCTTTCCAGCACCTTGGAAACCACCCCTCCTTCAAACACTGATCGAAGGTAGTTTTGAGGCGGTCACCAAGGTGCTCCATCACGATCGGCAGCATCCTACCCGGCACTCCGTCGGGGCCCGGGGCCTTTTTGCAGGCACTAAGCCTATGGGCCACCATCGTCATTTCCCCCTCTGTAACAGGGGGAACTTCCTCCAGTTGCTCCGGCTCTTCTGCACGTGGGGCAGCCATAGCAGGCGGACTGAAATCGAAGGCCGGCGGAAACAGTCCCTCCAGTATGTTTCGGAGGAGGCTCGGCTCCATAGTGTCTGCGGGAGCTGCTCGCCGGAGTTTCTTCCTGACGAGCTTGTAAGGCCGTCCCCATGGGTCCTTATCTAAGGAGGCCAAGAATGCCTCATGTGCCATATCCTTAGCCGAGGCTATGGCAACATTGAGGGCCGTCTTGGCATCCTTTAGGGCGGCGTACAGTTCGTCGTTCTCCTCCTGAGTGTGCCTCCTCCTTCTACACCGCGTGTATCTCCGCCGGGCCGCATTGCAAGTGCCCCGCAACGCGGCTACCTCCGGGGTCCACCAGTATGTGGCCATTTTTGCTTTGGCCGGCCCTGCTCTCTTCATCGAGGCATCACACGTCCTCGTCAGGGATGCTCGGAATGACAGGGCCAGGTCCTCCGCACTGGCCTCTGGCACTACTCTTAGACCCCATCTGGCTTCTATCAGCGCCGCCTCCACTGCTGCCTCCCTGTCTAGGGAGGACAGGCTCCACCTCGGTCGACCCGCATTGTTGTCCGGCCTTGGCTGCTGAATTTGCCGGGATCTAGAGACTCTCATTCTGATGTACAGATGGTCTGAGAGGGTCTCCGTGTCTTCCAGGACTCGCCATTCTGCAATCCTTGCTGCCGCCATCGGGGAGGCGAATGTGATGTCCACAATTGATCCTCCCTGGCGGCGGACGCAGGTATTGGCTGTGCCCTTGTTGACAACCTCCAATCCTACCCCGGCCACCCAGTCCAGCAGAGTATCGCCTCTCGGGTCTGTCCAAGGGGAGCCCCAGGCAGCGCATTTGGCATTCAGGTCTCCCATGACCATTATGGGAGACGGTAACGCCCCAGCCACCGTCCGTCCTACCCTCTCCAGGAAGTCCTCAAATTCCCTTAACGGTCTGTTGGGGGAGAAGTAGACCCCTACGACTACCGTATCCCCCATTTTGGCCGCTACATAACCGGAGCCAGAGGAGACCCTAGAGAGGGGAAGCCCTCCATAAGCCGGCACCACAATCGCTACTGTCCCGTCCCTGTCACCCACCCAGTTAGGTTGATGGGGGACGTAATACGGTTCCGCCACAATCGCCACTGCAATACCCCACTCCGCCATGTGCTGGATCATTAGATCTTGGGCACGGGCGGAGTGGTTTAGGTTGCATTGGAGCACCTCTGCCTTTTGTGGTGTATTACGCGTATTAGGCATCAATGCTCCATTTGTTCGCGGTCGCCCATCACTTTTCCTCTCACTGGGGGAGGGGAGCATGCCTGCCCGCCCATCACATGCTCTGCGTTGCGGCCGATTTGGTGGCAGACAGCGCACCATGGGGTCTTCGCCATGCAGTTCATACTCATGTGACCGGGCCTGCTACACCTGTAGCACTACTCCCCCCTGTCCACCGGCGACGGGCACAGCGGCCTTGTGTGACCCGTCCCCATGCAGCGGTAGCACCGCAGCGGCAGCTGTTCGAGGGCCTCCACCTTTGCCGCCGACCATCCCAGAATTATTCTGCCCGCCGTACTGATGGTTATAGCCGCCGATATAGGGCACCTCAAAATGACAGATCCAGTCCCGTTGGCCGCCATTCTGATGGCGCCCACCGAAATCTGGTCTTCGCCGCATCTGCCTCTGGCGGCGACCTCCTTCTTCAGGATCTCCGCCGTGACTGATTCGTCAAAGTCAGAGATCCTGACCTCGGCCTTTTTTATCGGCCGGTACACCTCCGCGACATCCCCGACCAGGCCGCGAAGCCGCTCTGCCAGCAAGTCCGCCGCCGTGCTACTTTGTGCCCCAGGGACCTCGATTATTCGCGCCCCTGTGGCAGACCTTCTCACCCTGAGGTGGTCCACACCCACCTCCGCCAACTTGATCGTGGTGGCCCTCTCCATGACAGACTTATAGTCAGTCTGTGCGTCCGGCTTGAGAGCCACCACAACTGCCGCCATTGTTGGGACCACTAATTTCGGGGCCGCCGTCCTGTTTTGGGTATTGCCCTTTGCCACGTTCTGACGTTGGGGGGTCTGGGCTGGAGGAGCAGCGCCCTTGCTCTTACCCTTCCCCTTCCTTACCACCTCCGTCCATGCCATTCCCGGGGGCTCAGGTGGCGGCTCCATTGGGCGAGCTACCCCTTTCCCTCGCCTGGGCACAGGTTGGCTCCTTGGCGCAGGCTTGGCCCGTTGAGCTGGTGTGAGCGGCAGTTGGGACGGTGCAGTCACCTGGGGGGCTGGCTGGGAGGCCCCTCCTTTCTTCTTGGTTTTAGCAGAAGAGGGGAGGGGGCTGGGCTCGCCTCCCCTCTCTAAACCGCCTCGGATTACGTTGGCCACCCCTTCCTGCGCCAGTGGCGCCCTACTTGTCGATGCCAGGGATGGCCGGAGAATGGGCTCCGGCGGCAGCCGGTCCACGACTCCCTGCAGGCGGACATTCACCATATTGCCCAGGGAAATGAACACTTTCTGGCCTTGGTTCCGCCACTTGGTTGTTCCGCTCCGAGAAGGCTGTGCGTAGCGCCTTCGTTTCAGCTCGCAGGTGTGCCAGCTCCTCCCTCATCCGTTTGTTGTCCGCTCTAAGCGAGCGGACAATCTGTGCCTCCCCCAGTGAGTCTGCGAGGCTAAGCAGCTCTCTGCAGGCTGCATTCATGTGTCCCCAGACCTCCCCCTTTAAGTTCTTGCTCTTGGAAGCCTGCTCTAAGATCGTTTCCGCGCAGCGCCTGATGCCCTCACCAGGGGCCTCCATTTCCGCGTCCGCGCTCTCCGATAAAGGACTGCGGGACCGCGCGCCCACTTCCCTCCTCAGCACGGTTGGACGTATGTCCTCCAGCTCCCCGTAGTCCCAGTCTAGGTCCACCAGGTCCGCCTTCCGCAATTTGGCCTTAGCGGCGCTGATCCCCGTGTAATGGCCCTTGCCATGGCTGCGTTGGGAAGCGTTCCGTAGGTGCTCTGAGGCGTCCTCGTTACTTATCTGACCCTCCAGATGCCTTTTCTCCCCTTTTTTTTTAAGTCGTTCCTTGCTCAACTCTACCTTTTTCCTACCCTCCCCAACGACTTCCCGACCGTCACCTTCCTCATCGCTCGACATGTCAAACACGTCCAGATTCTCCCTTGCTTCCGCCCATAATCTCCCCCTAGGTGGACTGGGGGAGATATCACCCCCTCCAATATACCCCCTAGAGGATTCACCCCTATTACGGCCATCCTCCAGCCTCCCACAATGGCTCCTCCTATGGGTCACTAAACCGGCCCCCACGCCCAAATTTCCCGGGTTACCCCCCGGTAAACCCACCTCCCTGGCATCCCCCCCGGGATTCCAACCCGAATCCAAATTTTCCCCCTCCATAACTATGGAGGGGGCGACCACAGAATTAATTTCCCGAAAATTGGTCAAGTGTGATCTGCGTCACACTCGACAAACTTAAGAAAATTAGTTTTGACGATTTTTCCCCCCCCTTAGACTCGTCCAAAAAATTTTTTCCAAACGTTGTTATTTGGAAAAAAGTTTTCCCCTCTTAGCCCCGAAAACGAGGTCCCTCTCCGCCCCTGGGATCAGACGCTATCCCTTTTCTCACTTTTACAAACTTAAGTAAGAAAAGTTTTAGCGCCTGATAAACAGGAATAGCACCGCCCGTTCCCTTAATAACTTCCGACCCTTAAGTCGGAAAATTATTTTGAGAACGGCAACAGGTAGCTAAGGCTGTTGCCCTATTTATCAATTTACCAGAAAAGAAGAAATCAGAAGGAAGAAGAAGATACGAATTTTTTCCCGAAGTTGGCGACAAGTTTCGAATCTTCAAAACAAACACTTGTCACCCCCGTATCTCCGGAACTATAAGTCCTAGATTTACGGGACCAACGGGAAAAGATAGGTATTAGAAAGAAAGATTTTTAAGGTAAAAACGAAGACAGAAAAAAAGAAAGAAAAAAAAGATATTATTTTTTTGGCCGAAACCAAGAACTACGCCAAGAAACCTTTCGAAAAAAAATCACCAAAAGTCCAATTGCAAGCCAAGTCGTCAAGTAAATGCAGAATCAATAACCGGAAAAATAAGCCAAAGTTCGTTACTATATCGTCTCCAAAACTCACTCAATTCTCTCTTTAACACCTGCTCGGAAAACCTCAATCTAACCTAACCTTTTTTTTTTTTTTTTTTTTTAAGAGGGGAAAATGCGTTACGCATACCACTGAGGCACGGGGACGGGCCCCAGTGGTTATGTGGGACTCCCATATAGGCTAATGAGACCCATGGTGTACCCACTAAAAACCCCTCTGTGTGCCGGCTCACTGCTGTAAAGGCGAGGCCACAGGGACGCCGAAGCACAACTTCCGCGACCTCGCCAGCGGCTGTCCGGAGATCGGACGCGACTCAAGGGGGAATTGTTCCCCCGTTCCTCATTTGCGGGCGCACCGCGGGAGCGGCACGCCTTCCAACACAGGGACCCTTGTGTGGGCGACAGACGTCCCCGAGCTTATCGCCCACAGGTGCCCTTAAGGGGGAAGTCGGCGGTCATAAGCCAACCGCCGCCGCCCGACACGTTTGCGGCGCATAGGTTGGGAATCTGGGTCGTCTTCCCTTTCGCGCTCCGCCATTTCTTTTTTCACCATCACCGCTTCGCAGAAATTGAGCACAGCCCTCCAAGATACATCTCTGTCCACCATGCTGCGGACTACGGCGGGTAGCGAGAGGTCGTTACCCACTGCAGCTCTGAGCGTTCGACGTTCCTCATCCCAGGCAGGGCAGTGCTCTAGCGTGTGCTGTGCGCTTTCCTCTGGGCAGCTGTTGCAATGATGACATTTTTTGGTCAATTCCCTTCTCGCTATTTGGTGCAAGTACCATCCAAAACAACCGTGCCCCGACAGGATCTGTGTCAGTCTGAATGTCATAGGGCCATGGTCCCGGTCAAGCCATTGTTTTAGGACCGGACGGACTGCCTCGATGGTCCTATGACCAGCACTAGGATACGCAAGCCTCTGCTCCCAAATTTCCATCATTTCAAGGCGAATAGCGTCACGCCGTCCTTCGATTTCTCTTGGTGCTGGTGAATCGCCTCTCTCAGATGCCTCCTCGCGCCAGCGGTAGACCGCTGCGAGGGCTTTTGCTTCAAGGTCCCAAGGAAGAGACCCAGCCAGCACACATGCTGCTTCGAAGGAAATCGTACGATACCCTCGAATTGTCTTTGTGGCCATTGCCCTTTGCGGTGTTTTTAAGACAGATATTACCTCCCTTTTAAGTATGTCAGCCCATACTGGGGCCCCATACAGAGCCATTGATCTCACCACTCCCATATAAAGCCGTCGACATGACGCCTTTGGCCCCCCCGTGTTCGGGAGTATACGCCCTAAAGCGCCAGCTGCTCCCAGCAATTTCGGCATCAAGCTCTTGAAGTGAGCATGAAATGTCCACCTACTGTCTAGTACGAGCCCCAGGTATCTCATATTGGGCTCAACTCCTATCCTTGTTCCACCTACCACTATGTTCGCGTCAGGCGGAGGAGCATTTCGGGGCCCATGGAAGCATATAGCTTCGGATTTTTGTAGGGCCACTTTCAACCCCAACCGCCGGATTCGACTGACGACGTGAGCGACTCCGACTGTTGCCAGTATAGCCGCCTGTCTAAAATTCTTTCCCCGAGCTGTTACCAAGGTGTCATCGGCATAACAGCAGAGATCTATGCCATGTAGGTTTGCACCTCGTAGAACCCAGTCATACCCAATATTCCACAGAAGTGGTCCAAGAACCGACCCCTGTGGAACACCGCGGGACATCGGGTATCTTGCCCACTCCTTAGGACCCGGGTATGTTACATACCTTTCAGATAAGTACGAATCAATTATCCGCCACAGGTAACCTGGCACCTCGTGGTATCGCAGCGCCTCCTTAACACAACTCCATGGCAGCGTGTTAAATGCATTTGCAATATCTAGAGACACTGCCAAGACAACTTCTCCTCGAGACACTGCTTCGTCTGCCAGGGCCTTAACACGAAGAATGGCACCGACTGTAGAACGACCACCACGGAAACCGAACTGACAGTCCGCCACATCAGGTCCGACACGTGTAAGGTGCTTGATGAGGCGGTTAGCTATTATGCGCTCGAAAAGCTTCGCGACTTCATCAAGTAAAATTATCGGACGGTATGCAGATGGAGAATCTGCCGGGCGCCCTTCCTTTTTTAGCAGAACTAGCTTGCCAGTTTTCCACTGCCGTGGAAATGTGCTTTGTTGAAAGCAAGCTGAAAACATTCTCAGAATTCTCGGCTCTAGAACTTTGCTGGTCAAGACCCAGGCACGGCCCGGTATACCGTCCAGGCCCGGGGCTGTATTTTTGGCCTTGAGCCTAAGCATAGCTGCTCCTAACTCACCTTCGGAAACATCCGGCACTTCCTCTTCTTCATATATTGCTGTCGGTGCTGGTGCCATTGCGGGTGGCACAAAGTTTTCGCAGGTCGGAAAAAGTGCTTCCACCACATCTCGTAGTAAGTCTGGCTCGAGAATTCGCGTCAGGGGGGAGCCCAGGAGCGAAGCTTGCTTCGTACCATCTTATATGGTCGCCCCCACGGGTCATTATTTAGTGTCTTTAACATTTCTTGCTGAGCGCCTTCCTTTGCCTGTTTTATTGCAAGCTGCAGGGCTTTTGTACGCTCTCTGTAGAGTGTATACAGTTCTGTTTCCCGGACAGGATCTCTGAGTCTTCTCCTTCGCTGATGACTATAGAGGCGCCTCGCCGCAACGCATGACCCTCGTAGTTGTTGGAGATCCATTGACCACCAGTAAACCTGCCGTTTAGGCGGATGGGGCTTAGCTCGAGGCATTGCTGCGTCGCAAATGTTTATCATGGCTCCATTGAGCCACTGTGCTTCTTCTTCTACGTCTACCGGGTCTGCAGGGACCGGGTTCCAGGCTTGAACATTTGCGGCTAGAGCTAATGACTCCCTATCGAGACGTTTCAGTGCCCAACGCGGTCCGTCGCCAGGTAGTGACTGACTAATAGGACCACTGGCAGTATTTGGGACCGTGGAGACCTTGTATTGTATGTAGCGGTGATCCGATAACGTTTCCTCATTTTCTAGCACTTCCCAAGCGTGGATGTGACGTCCCAGGGCAGCATTTGCAAATGTCACGTCTACAATGGAGCCACCCTGTTGGCGCACACATGTGTTGACTGAGCCCTGATTGACCACGATCAGACCTGCCGCAATTGCCCACTCTTCCAATTCATATCCTCGCACGTCTGTAGACGGTGATCCCCACGCTGTGGACTTGGCGTTTAGATCACCGGCAACAAGCACGGGCCGTGGATGGCTTCGGCCGATAACTGCACCCACATCTGCCAGGTAGGACTCGAATTCGGCCAAGCTCCTATTAGGCGAGAAATAAACACCCACCACCATGATGCCGCCGAGGAGCACAGCTACGAATCCTTTTCCCTTCTCTACTTTCTCGAAAGGAGGTGAGCCAGCAGCAGTTTGGGTGATTATCGCCACCAAACCGTCATGGTCCCCAGCCCAATTGTCCCTTTGGGGGATAAAGTATGGTTCGGAGACGATAGCCACGTGTGCCAACCACTGCGACATGCTCTGGAACAGGAGGTCCTGAGCTCTAAGGCAGTGGTTGAGGTTCCCCTGTAAGAATGTTAGTGCCAATCTAACCTAACCTGACCTAACCTTTTTTTTTTTTTTTTTTTTTTAAGAGGGGAAAATGCGTTACGCATACCACTGAGACGCGGGGAGGGTCCCCAGTGGTTATGTGGGACTCCCATATAGGCTAATGAGACCCATGGTGTACCCACTAAAAACCCCTCTGTTTGCCGCCTCAACGCTATAAGGCGAGGCCACAGGGACGCCGAAGCACAACTTCCGCAACCTCGCCAGCGGCTGTCCGGGACTCCGGACTCGTCTCTGGGGGATATTTGCCCCCTCCACCTCAGTTGGCACGTCGATCACCCGACGTACCCGCCCACGCAGGGACCTTTTTGTAGGCGACAGACGTCCCCGAGCCTGCCACCCACAGGTCTCTTTATGGAGGGATTCGGCGGTCGTATGCCAACCGCCGCCGCCCCACGCGTTTGCGGCGCATTGGCTGGGAGGACGGATCCTCCTCCCTGTTGCGCTCCCTTCTCTCCTTCTGCGCCATCACATCCTCGCAGAAGGAGGCCACCACCTTCCACGGCCTCTCACCGCCAACCATGGCTTCCACCACGGCTTGCAGGGAGAGGTCGTTTCCTACTACGGCCACGAGTGCGGCTCGCTGTTCCGCCCACGCTGGGCATACTGCCAGTGTGTGTAGCGCCGTGTCTTCGGCGTCTCCGCACTCGTGGCATTCCGTCGTCGGTTCTCGTCCCGCCACCCTACACAGGTATCTCCCGAAGCAGCCATGCCCCGAGAGGACCTGGGTAAGATGGAAGGAGAGGAACCCCCCTTTCCTACCGACCCATCTTTCCAGGACGGGCCGGATGGCTCCGATGGTCCAGTGGCCGGCAGTCGGTGCCTCCAATCGTTCTTTCCACTTCTGGATGAGCACTTGATGGGAGTCGAGTCTCCACCTTCTGACCTCCTCCAGAAGTGGTTGGAACCCCCTGGCCCGAGCCTCGGTGACACGCCAGTACACCTCGGCCAGCACCGCTGCGTCGAGATCCCTGGGCGGAGTCCCCGCCATCAGGCACGCTGCCTCGTACGAGACGGTGCGGTATGCCCTCGCCATCCTGACCGCCATGACCCGTTGCGGCCTCCGCAGTTGGGCCTTGTTTTGGGCGCTCAGGGAGTCGGCCCAAATAGGCGCGCCGTACAGGGCCATCGACCGCACCACTCCCGCGTACAGCCTCCGGCAGCTTACGTTGGGCCCGCCAACGTTGGGTAGGAGCCGGCTAAGTGCCGACGCCGCCCCGATGAGTTTGGGAGCAAGGCACTTAAAGTGCTCCCTGAACGACCAGCGGCTGTCAAGGACTATGCCTAGGTACCGCATTGTCGACTTGACGCCAATGGTCGTTCCACCCACCACTAAGCTGGAACCCGCCGGAGGGGCCTTCCTAGGCCCATGAAAACACAGGGCCTCGGATTTGTTCAAAGCCACCTCTAGCCCCAGCCTCCTGATTCGAGCCACTACCGACGCGACTCCCGCCGTGGCCCGTACTGACGCCTCTCCAAAAGAGCTGCCACGAGCTGTCACCAGGGTATCGTCGGCATAACAAGTTACGCTGACCCCCGGCAGATCGTCCCCTCTCAGAGCCCAGTCGTACCCGATGTTCCACAGGAGTGGTCCTAAGACCGACCCCTGCGGAACACCGCAGGACAGCCTCTTCTCCTCCCAAGTACCGCACGTGGGGTACCTGACGGTTCTATCGGTGAGGTAATCCTCCACCGTCCTCCGTAGGTACTCAGGCACGGCATGGCGCCTTAGTGCTGCCTTGATGCAAGCCCAGGGCAGGGAGTTAAACGCGTTGGCGATGTCTAAAGACACCGCCAGAACCACCTCGCCCCTGGAAACTGCTTCATCCGTCAGGGCCTTCACACGCGCAATTGCGTCGATGGTGGACCTGCCCCGACGAAAACCGAACTGGTGTACGCTGAGGTCCGGTCCCACTCCCTCAAGGTGCCGGACGAGACGAGCTGCCACCACGCGCTCTAACAACTTACTGGCCTCGTCTAGCAATACTATAGGCCTGTATGCCGAGGGCGAGTCTGCCGGACGCCCCTCCTTTTGCAGAAGGACAAGTTTCCCCGACTTCCACGCGTGAGGGAACCGCCCCTGAGCCAAGCAGCCACTGAAAAGCGCCCTCACACGTGACTCGAGCGGGCCCAAAGCCAGAACCCAGGCCCGGCCGGGGACTCCGTCGGGGCCGGGGGCAGTGTTTTTGGCTCGAAGCCGTAAGACCGCTGCCCCCAGTTCAGCCTCCGTTACTTCCAGTGCATCGCCCACATCTGCCATCCTTCCCCTAGGTGGAACCATGGGCGGAGGTAGATGCTCTTCTCGCGTAGGAAACAAGGCACTTACCACCTGCTCTATGAGCTGTGGCTGGAGACTCTGCGTGAGCGGGGGTGCCCAGGGACGAAGCTTGCGCCTCACCATTTTGTACGGCCTCCCCCATGGGTCCTTATTCAGAGTCTCCAGCATCTCCTTCTCTGCCTGCTCCTTTGCCTTGCCGATTGCTCTCTGCAGCAGCTTGACAGCCACCGAGTATGCAGCATATAGCCGCTCCTCCTCTGGCACGTCTCGATTGCGCCGCCTCTGGCTGTGAGTGTACTTGCGTCTCGCAGCAACGCAGGACTCACGAAGCTGCGCGAGTTCTGCCGACCACCAGTACACTCCGCGCTTTGGGGGAATCGGACCGACCCTCGGCATGGCCGCATCACACACCTCGACCATGTCACTCCCTATCCTCTCCGCTTCCACGTTGACCTCGACTGGGCCCTCTTGAGCTGGCAGCCAGGCTTTCACCACAGCTGCCTCGACTAAAATTTCCCTGTCCAGGCGCTTGAGTGCCCATCGTGGGCCATCCCCTCTCAAGGGGCGATTTAGGCCTCTCGGGTTAGCCGGAAGAATGGAAACCTCGAACCGAATGTATCGGTGGTCCGACAACGTCTCCATATCCTCCAGCACCTCCCAGCCTCGAACACGGCGCGCGAGGGCAGCATTTGCGAATGTGACGTCCACGATGGAGCCACCTTGCTGCCGCACACACGTATTTGTCGCCCCTTGGTTAAGTATAATTAGCCCAGTTGACGCCGCCCACTCCTCTAGCTCCGCCCCGCGGGCATCCGTCGCCGGGGATCCCCATGCCATGGACTTGGCATTGAGGTCCCCAGCCACGAGTACCATATTGGGACGACTTCTGCCAATTAGGGCACCGATCTCCAACAGAAACTGTTCGAACTCGGCAAGGGTCCGGTTCGGTGAGAAGTACGCCCCGACCACCATTGTGTCGCCGATCCAGGCCGAAACGTAACCTCGGCCCCTTTCAACTCTTTGTAGCGGCGAGGAACTGGCGGAAGAACTAACTACTATAGCCACAAGACCGTCCAAGTCTCCGCCCCAATTGCTCCTGGGTGGGACGGAATAGGGCTCAGCAATGACCCCAACGTCAATCTGCCACTCCGCTAGGCTTTGGAACAGTAAGTCCTGGGCTCTGGCGGAGTGGTTGATATTCCCCTGCAGGAATCGGATGGCCATATTTATTCTACGGCCATTTCTTCCACCACCTCATCGCTGGCTACTGGTGTTGTTGTGGCCAGCTGAGAAAGCTGCGAGGAGGCTCTTGGGCCATCGCCAGCCTTCTTTCCGTTCCTCGATCGTGGTGCAGTGCATGCGTTGGAGCCAAGCAAGTGACTTGCTGACTTACCTGCCGCGTCGCACACCACACAATGGGGCGCTGCAGAGCACTGTGCCGCCTTATGGTCCGGCTTCCCGCAGCGGTAGCACAGTCCGCTGCGGTCCACTTGCGACTGACACTGCGCCCTGACATGCCCACGTTCCAGGCAGCGGAAGCAGCGCATTTCTCTCGGCTCCAGCAGTTTGACCTGTACCGAGGACCACCCCACCAGGAAACGGCCGCCACCGATGACCTTTTTTGCCGCTAAGACCGGGCAGCGTACCCACACGATGCCGAGACCAGTACGGTCCCGACGAATTTCCCGTCTTGACCTGGTCTGTGGCACATTCTCCAGCTCGCGCGACAGCAGTGACTACCTCATCTGGGGTTACGGAGTCGTCCAAGTTTGACAGGCGCAGCTCTGCGCACTTAGTCGGCCTGGAGACTCGGACTCCCTCACCCAATTTTTCCTTTAATTCCTTTGCCAGCTTATCGGCCATCTCGCCACTGGTAACTCCCGGCAACTCCAGGACCCTTGCACCAGTGACTGCTCTCCGGAAGCGCAGAGCCGAGATGCCAAGGTCGGCGAGATTTACTTTGGCCTTGGCCTCAGCCAGCACATTGGCATAGGTCACCCCCTTTGCCTCCGCCTCCGGTTGCAGCGTCAGCACTACTGCTGCCGACCGTGGTGGACGGAGATTGCGAGCACCTTTTTTCGGGCGTGTCTTTTCCTTCCGCGCGTTTGTCTGCGCAGGCGTCTTCTTTTTTGCCCCCCTGGTCCCTTTTTTCCATTTCTGGTCTGACTTTCTGGGCTCAGAAGGAAGTGTTTGTGCCTCTCCCGCATCGGCGGCGTGCTGCGAGCTCACTTTTTTAGCCTTCTTGTTTTTCTTCCCGTCTTTAAATTCCTCCTCCGGTGTGATGTTTCTCGGTGGTGCCTTCGGAGTTTGTCTTGCTGCAGCCGCTTCTTTGGCAGCCAGACTGGTTCTCTTAGGCTTCGCTTTGGGTTTAGTGCTTTTGTCAGTGGAGACGGAAGGAGCGCCTGTCTTCGTTGTCATTAGTGGCTGGGGTTGAGATGTCGTGGTATTGGAACCTTGATCCCCAGGCATGACGGGGGCAGCCTGCGCTGTCCCATCAGCTGCTAATGCGGGTCGAAGCCTGGGCTCCGGTAGCATACGGCACTCAATGCCATCCATGCGTGCGTTAAACATGATGCTCAGCTGGTCGCGAGCGGAGCTCGAGGCCTCTTCCACGAGCCGGCGAATGTCCGACTCAGCCAATGCAGCAGGTTGGCTTCGGATTTCTTCCACCTGCCTGCGCACCTCCGCTAGCTGGCATGTGAGCCGCGCGTTTGCTGCTTCTAGACGGGCAACCTCCTCCGTCGCAGTTCGCGATCTCAGTTCCTCAAAGGCAACCCTGATAGTGGCGATTGAGTCCTTAAGGATTCTCTGGTGCGTGCCCTTCAGATGGCCCGACGTATCAATGACATGCTTCACAGCATTCAAAGCCTCCTGCACATTTGATTCTATGGCAGTCCCCGTGAGATCGTCTTGGCTATGGCCAGGCAGCTGTCTCTTTTGCCGGTCCCTGTCCGTTCCGAGCCGGCCCCTGCCCCGTTTGGGTGTAACCTTCAGGTATTTTTGGCACTGTGGTGTGTTTCCCTGGCTGTAGGCCCCAAGATCGCTCTCGGAGCCAGAGGTTCTGTCATCACTGGCTCGTTTTTCATCCGGTTTACTCCATAGTTTTCCGGCGGGGATACCTCCCTTTGAGCTCACCGTTACCATGCTCAATATGGATGAGTCGGTCTCCGAAAGCCGGGTTGGTTCCGCCTCTTTTTCGTCCATGCGTGCTTTCAGCTCCTTCTCATTGAGGGTCGCAGTCTCCGAACCCACCCTGCAGCTTTCCAGAGCTGGTGCCTGGGCCACAAGCTCGCGATCGCAGCGGGTCAGAACCACCCGTAAGTCCGGAAGCGATCCCCCCCGTGTACTCCAAATCTTTGTGCGGACCCCTTCACTATGCATATCCAGCACCTCGCTCTGCAAGGGGGCCATTGTCACCAACGACCCCGCCGAGGCTTCTGTGGGCTGTGGGTTGGGCCCGAGTTTCCCTAGCTTGAGTTTCAGGAAATCGGCCTTGGCCCGGGCGAAACCCTGGCTATGGCCTCTTCCTCTCTTACTCGGCGCGAAGCTTGACCTCGCTCCAGGGCCGGAAGTGCCACCAATAGCTTCACCCGACCCGTCCTCTTCGCTTAACATCCGCTTCCGCAATTCCCCGGATCGGCTCGAGGCAGGAACAGGCAGTGACCCGTCGGATTCGACGTCCGTTGCCAGCGGCGAATAATCCATCTCTTCTTCTTTGGGGAGGTCGCGCGCGTCCACTTTCCCGGGAGAAAAGAATTCCTCCCGATCTGGCGAGAGCATATTCAGCGCGCCGCGAGCCCTCCTCCCACAAAACACCCTCGTGGGGATTGGTGTGGGCGACCGCACGAACTCCTGCGGCACTATTGGCGCCTCCTCCTTCTCTTTTCCGTCCTCGACATCGGGGATGGCGTGGCGTATAAAACGCCCCGCTTTGTCCCGGACTGGGCGAAACTCCAGCATTGGGGGGTTTGGAGAGGGTGCCGCCTTAGCACCTTCCTCGTCCCCTCCTCCACGCAATCTTAATACTAATTCGCAAGCATCCTTGTCCATTAAACATTTGCCATGGTCGTTGTCGATTTCCATCTTTGAGTGCTTTGCCCCCCCAGAATACGATGGGCAGCATGTCACCACAGCGCGGGCACTTGCCCGTTCTGTGGTGTCACCGAGGATTGGGACCCCCTGGAGTAGTGTATCATTACTATAGCCACTCATTTTTTTTTTGCTATTTTTTTTAGGAGGTATGCCCCCCCTCTGACGCTCGTAACTGGGCTCCCCCCAGCCACGCATCCCATCGGCACGCCAGTCACACCTTGGGATTGGGGATTTTTTATAGTGGTTAACTCCACGTGACCCTCCTCTCAGTGAGGGAGGTCCCCGGTCCGCTCAGTGCGGATTACGGGTTGCCCGTCAGTAGCAGTAGCCACAACAACGCGCCAGGTGGTCTAAGCCACCCTAGGGTAGCTCTTGACTCCGAGCTCCGACTCCGTCCCATGGGGACCTGGCGTCTCGCACTGTGCCCTCTGCTGGTTTCAGAGGGACACGCGGAGCCGCCCCCCGTGTGCTGTTCTTAGTCTGGCCCCTCTCCTCAGGCCTGTCCGGTTTGGGAGGCCCTATCCGGCATAGCCCTGAGGGTCATTGGAGCACGCAAGCCCCTTCACCACGGCAAGGTGACAGCAATCGAAGGGGAACCTAACCTAACCTAACCTAACCTAACCTAACCTAACCTAACCTAAACTAAACTAACCTAACCTTTTTTTTTTAGTAACTAACCTAACCTTTTTTTTTTTTTTTTATAGAGGGGAAAATGCGTTACGCATACCGCCGGGCCTCGGGAACGTAAGGCCCAGGTGGTTATGTGGGACTCCCATTTCGGTGTACCCACTAAAAACCCCTCTTTTTGCCGCCTCATCGCTAAACGGCGAGACCACGGGAACTCCGAAGTACACTACCGTGGCCTCGCCAGCGGCTGGCTGTTGAGCTACCTCTCTGAGGACTTTGTCCTCTTACGCTGGATATGGCGTGGCTATGTGTCTGCCACGCTCTTCGCATCGAGGACCTATACCTTTGGGGTGACAGTCGTCCCCGTGACTGCCCCCCGGAGGTCCTCCTTAAGGCGGCAAGCGGCGGTCATGGGCGACTCGCCTGCGCCCGGGTCTCTTGCGCCGCATCGGGGGAGCTTCCTCGTCCTGCTCCCGCGCGCGCTCAGAGGCTTCTTTCTCCGTCATTACTGTTCCGATGTAGTAAGAAATCGCCTTCCATTTAGTACTATTTTGAAGCATGCCCCTTACGACGCTGGGTAGCGACAGGTCACTGCCGACCACCGCGGTCAGCTGGTTTCGCGCCTCGGTCCACCCTCTACACTCTGCCAGCGTGTGCTGTGCTGTGTCTTCAACACTATCGCAGTGATGACACGCTGGCGTTGGCTCCCTCCCGGATATTTTGTACAGGTACTTTCCAAAGCATCCATGGCCCGTAAGCACCTGTGCGAGGTGGAAAGTTACCACTCCATGTTCTCTTCCTATCCATTCTTTCAGGATGGGCTGGATCGCGTTGACCGTCCAGTGGCCGGCACTTGGGGTCTCCAATCTTTCGCCCCATTTTCGAAAGAGTAAATCTTGGGTATTTACCCTCCAGCGCTTCACCTCCTCGAGCATAGGCTCTTGCCCTCTGGCTCTTGACTCCGCGATCTGGGTATACACTCCTGCCAGAGCTTCCGCGTCTAAATCCCAAGGAGGTGTCCCAGCAAGTGCGCAGGCTGCCTCGCAGGAGATCGTGCGGTATCCCCTGATGACTCTTATCGCCATGACCCTTTGCGGTCTTCGCAGAAGGGACTGGTTGTGGGCGTTGAGAGCATCCACCCAGATGGGCGCTCCATATAGGGCCATCGACCGCACTGCCATAGTGTACAGACGGCGGCAGCCAACGTTTGGTCCTCCTACATTTGGCAGAAGCCGGCTTAGTGCTCCGGCTGCTCCCAATAGTTTTGGAGCTAGGCGCTTGAAGTGCTCCTTGAAGTTCCACCGGCTGTCGAGGACAAGTCCCAGATATTTCATTGTCGACCCGATGCCGATGGAAACTCCACCTACCATTAGTTGAGCGCCCGCGGGGGGCGCTCTTCTGGGACCATGAAAGCAGAGGGCCTCCGACTTGTTGAGAGCAACTTCTAATCCCAGCTTACGGATCCTTCCTACCACTTGAGCCACTCCCGCTGTTGCTTTTATAGCAGCTTCCCTAAATGTATTAGCCGACGCGGTAACGAGAGTGTCATCGGCGTAGCACGTTAGTTCCACCCCCGGGGGATTTCTGCCACGGAGCACCCAGTCGTAGCCGATATTCCACAGGAGTGGTCCCAGGACTGACCCCTGTGGAACTCCGCACGACATAGGTTTCTGGTGCCACTCATTTTGTGCTGGGTATTTAACCGCCCTATCAGATAGGTACGACCCGATGACTTTCCGCAGGTAACGCGGTACGGTGTGATGCCTAAGCGTCTCTTGAATGCAGCCCCAAGGTAGGGTGCTAAAAGCATTTGATATGTCCAAAGATACTGCGAGGACAACCCCGCCTTGGGACACCGTCTCCTCCGCCAAGACTTTTACTCGGGCAATCGCATCGACAGTGGATCGACATCGGCGAAAGCCGTACTGTTTTTCGCTTAGATTTGGCCCTGCATTTTCTAGATGCTTGACGAGGCGGAGCGAGATGACTCGCTCAAAGAGTTTGCTCACCTCGTCGAGCAGTACGATTGGACGGTACGCCGATGGTGAGTCGACTGGGCGTCCTTCTTTTTGGATGAGGACTAGTTTTCCCGTCTTCCACGCTCGTGGAAATCTGCCCTGTCCCAAGCATGCACTGAATAGTGCCCTAACTCGGGGTTCGAGAGGCCCCAGTGCCACTACCCATACGCGGCCAGGAATACCGTCCGGACCCGGTGCTGTATTCTTCTGCTTTAGGCGTAGCACTGCGGCTCCTAGTTCTCCCTCGGTAACTTCTGGCACATTTGGAGCCTCTTCATTAGTGTCAGCCAGGCGTTCCGGCGGTGCCATTAGGGGTGGTGTGTGGTCAGCTCTGTCTGGGAACAGGGTGTTTACAACTCGCTGCAGGAGTTGGGGCTGAAGGGTCTGTGTCAGTGGTGGGGTCCAAGGACGGAGTTTGCACCTCACCATTTTGTATGGTCTTCCCCACGGGTCTTTGTTGAAACTCTCCAGCATCTCCTTTTCGGCTAAGTCTTTAGCTCTTCCGATCGCAGTTTGCAACGACACGACCAGGTTTCTATATGCTGCGTAGAGCTGGGCCTCTTCTTCAATATTTCGCCGTTGTCTTCTGCGACTTCTAGTATACTGGCGCCGCGCCACAATACAAGATTTTCGCAATTGAGCCAGTTCTGTAGACCACCAGTATACCTTTCGCTGTGGCGGACGGGGCCCAACCCTAGGCATGGCTACATCGCAGTTGTCGGTCATGGCATCCCCAAGCCACTGAGATTCCACTTCGATGTCCAAAGGACCACCAGCTACCGGTAGCCACGACTTAACTAGAGCCGCTTCCTCCAGCAGTTCGAGATTCAGACGTTTCACTGCCCACCGTGGACTGTCCCCTTCCATGGGTCTTCTTGGACCAGTTGTTATCGTCTGGAGTGTAGAAACATCGTATCTTATGTACCTATGATCCGAAAGGGTCTCTACGTCCTCCAGAACTTCCCAGCTCTGGACACGACGCGCTAGAGCAGCGTCGGCAAAGGTAATATCGACGATTGAGCCACCTTGTTGCCGCACGCATGTGTGTGCTGTTCCGCGGTTGATTACCTGTAGATCATAGGCCACAGCCCACTCCTCCAAGCACTGCCCGCGAACATCCGTTACAGTGGAACCCCACGCCCCGGACTTTGCATTGAAATCTCCGGCAATTAACACGGGTGTGGGATGCAGCTGCCTGGCCACGGCACCCACCTCTATAAGGAACCGCTCAAAATCCGCCAGGTTCTTGTTGGGCGAGAAGTAGCATCCTACTACTGCAATGCTATCATGGATTGCAGCTACGTACCCGTGGCCTTTTACAGTGCCTTGAAAAGGTGGGGAGCCCGCCAGGCTCCGCGACACTAGGGCAACGGTATTGTCTACGTCCCCCACCCATCCTGTACGGGTAGGTACGGAGTATGGCTCCGCAATTACCGCTATGTTTATCGACCACTCTGCCATGCTCTGGAACAGGAGATCCTGAGCCCTGGCACAGTGGTTGAGATTCGCCTGTAGCACTTTAATGGCCATTTTTTTATTTATTTATATCATTCGTAGACTCCATCTGTACCTCATCCACCGTGGCGGTGGGTGGGCGTTCGGGCTGGCTGGGCTGCCCCCGGGAGACATCTTCAGCCTTGGTCTTCGGTCTTTTTCGTGGGGCAGCGTAGCTCTTGCTCCCTGTCCTATGACCCGCATCTTTGCCAGATGCTGCACAGAGGGTGCAGTGTGGCTTCGCTGTGCACTCCTTCGCCCTGTGTCCCGTCTGGCCACAGCGGTAGCACAGTTCGGATCTGTCGATCTCAGAGAGACATTTCGCTTTGACATGACCTACCTCAAAGCATCGGTAACACCTTTGGGGGCGAGGTTCAAGGAGCTTCACTTGCGCTGATACCCAGCCTATAAGCAGCCTTCCTGCTTCGGTTACTTTTTTAGCAGCGGCGACTGGACAGCGAACCCACACCGAGCCTAGACTCCACGGGTCCAGCTTTATGTCGCCAACTTTCACTTCCTGGGTTGCACACCCCCCAGCTCGTGCTATCGCTTCAGCGATGTCCTCCGTTGTGACTGAGTCGTCAAAGCCAGATACGCGTAGTTCGACGCATTTTGTGGGCCGGGATACCCGCACCTCTTCGGAGCTAAAGAGCTGGTTGAGTTTTTCAGCCAGTTTGTCCGCTTTGGGTCCACTAGTGGCCCCTGATATTTCCAGCAATCGTGCGCCAGTAGCTGTGACTTTGAACCGGACTGACTGAATTTCGAGCTCAGACAGGTTCACTTTTTCTTTAGCTGTGGCAAGAACACTCTTATAAGTGATGCCACTGCCTTCAGCTTCTGGCTGTAGGGACAGAACTATAACTGAGGAGTGGGGTGCCCGTAATTTTCGTGCCTTTTGTGTTTTTGTCCGCGGTGCCACTTTGTCTTGTGATTGTGTTCGCTTTTGAGCAGGGTTAGGCTTGCGGGCTGTTTCGGAATCTTTGGCTGATGATCCCTGTACAGCTTTCTTGGCCTTTCTGCCTACTGCTTTACTCCAACTTTCTTTTGCCGTGGTAGGCGCGTCGGTCACTGCTGTTGCCTTACGTGTTTGCCTGGCTTCGGCCGCCTCCTTAGCAGCCAAACTGGCTTTTTTACGCTTCGGTTTGCGTTTTGTCTGCTTCTCGTCGTCGGGCATGGAAGACGCGGAAGAAGGAACCGCTTCCATTTCTGACCCAGACTGAGCGGCTAAAAAACTCGACGCTCGTCCAGTAGGACCGGCAGAGGCAGTCGGTGCTGCCCGCAGATCGGAGGCCAGGGGTGGCCGCATCCGTGGCTCCGGGAGGAGGCGACACTCTAGGGTTTTAAGTCGGGCGTTTAACATGTCGTCGAGTTGCGCACGGTTTTGGTTCAGCGCCTCCTCAACGAGCCGTCTCATTTCTGACTCGGATGTCACGGCAGGTTGGTTGCGTATTTCTTGAACCTGTCGTCGCAGTTCCGCTAGCTGGCATGAGAGTTGTGCATTTGCTGCCTCCAGACGGGCCACCTCTTCTGTCGCAGTGCGCGTCCTTAGCTCCTCGAAGATATCACCGATAGCTGCGACTGAGTCCTTAAGGAGTCTTTGGTGCGTGCCCTTTAGGTGACCTGACGTGGCAATTACGTGCTTCACCGCATTAAGGGCTCCCTGCATCTTTGCTTCTAGGCCAGTTGATGTCAAATCTTCCTGGCTATGGCCAGATTGGCCTGGTAAAAACCGGTTGATTTGGCCTTTTCCTCGGTTGGGTGTCCCTTTCAGAAATTTATTGCGCAGGGGCATGCTTCCTTCACTACCAGATCTGCGGTCATTATCGGAGCCTGATGTTCCCTCTTCAGTGGGTTGTTTGACGCCTGGTTTGCGCCAGTGTTTCCCGGTGGGGATACTTATCTTTGAGCTCACCGTTGCCATGCTGCCCTCGGATGACTCAGACCCCGAAAGCAGGGTCTCTTCCACCTCTTTCTCATTGGGGATCGCATTCTTTGACCCCATCCTGTCGCTTTTTGGAGTTGGTGCCTTGGCTACCGGCTCGACCGTCCCCGAAAGCCGGGTCACATCCACCTCTTCCTCACTGGGAGTCCCAGTCTCCGACCCCAACCTGCCGCGTTTTGGAGCAGGTGCATGGGCCACAGGCTTGCGGTCGTAGCGGACCAGGACCACCCGTAGGTCCGGAAGCGAACCCCCCAGTGCCTCCGTGCGCGCAATCGCCGCATCTTCATTATGCACATCCATCACCCCGCTATGCGAAGGGACAGTTGCCATCGACGACCTCACCGTAGCCTCCATGAGCTCTGGGGTGGGTCCGGGTTTCCCCCGCCCCGGCTTCAGAAAATCGGCCCTGGTCCTCCCCGCACCCTGGCCTCGTCCTCTCTTATTGGACCCGGAGCCAGGCCTTGCTTCGGGGCCGGAAGCATCGCCACTGGATACCCCGGACCCGTCCTCTTCGCTCAACATCCGCTTCCGCGCTTCCCCGGACCGACTCGAAGCGGGAACATGCAACGAGCCATCGGAATCAGCCGTTTCGGTATCGGCGTCCGTCGCCAGTGGCGAGTAGTCTATCTCCTCTCTGGGAAGGTCGCGATCGTCCAGTTTCCCAGGGGAAAAGAATTCCTCCCGATCTGGCGAGAGCATATTGGGCGCGCCGCGAGCCCTCCTCCCACAAAACACCCTAGTGGGGATTGGTGTAGGCGACCGCACGAACTCCTGCAGCACTATTGGCGCCTCCTCCTTTCCGTCCTCGTCTTCCTCGGCATCGGGGATGGCGTGGCGAATAAAACGCCCCGCTTTGTCCCGGACTGGGCGAAACTCCATCACTGGGGGTTTTGGAGAGGGTGCCGCCTTCGCACCTTCCTCGTCCCCTCCTCCACGTAACCTTAAAACTAATTCATATGCATCGATGTCCAGTAAACGTTTGCCATGATCGTCGTTTATCGTCGTCCTAGAGCGGTGTGCTCCCCCAGAATACGGTGGGCAGCATGACACCACAGCGCGGGCACCTGCCCGTTCTGTGGTGTCACAGGGGATAGGGACCCCCTGGAGTAGTAATTTACTATTTTGGCCACTCATGATTTCGCTATTTTTTAAGGAGGTATGCCCCCCCTCTGACGTTCATGACTGGGCTCCCCCCAGCCACGCATCCCATCGGCACGCCAGTCACACCTTGGGATTGGGGATTTTTTATAGTGGTTAACTCCACGTGACCCTCCTCTCAGTGAGGGAGGTCCCCGGTCCGCTCAGTGCGGGTTACGGGTTGCCCGTCAGTGGCCGTAGCCACAACAACGCGCCAGGTAGTCTAAGCTACCCTATAGTAGCTCGTGAACCGAGCTCCACCTGCGTCCCATGGGGACCTGGCGTCTCACACTGTGCCCTCTGCTGGTTTCAGAGGGACACGCGGAGCCGCCCCCCGTGTGCTGTTCTTAGTCTGGCTCCTCTCCTCAGGCCTGTCCGGCTTGGGAGGCCCTATCCGGCATAGCCCTGAGGGTCATCGGAGCACGCAAGCCCCTTCACCACGGCAAGGTGACAGCAATCGAAGGGGAACCTAACCTAACCTAACCTTTTTTTTTTTTTTTTTTTTTTTTAAGAGGGGAAAATGCGTTACGCATACCACTGAGGCACGGGGACGGGCCCCAGTGGTTATGTGGGACTCCCATTTAGGCTAATGAGACCCATGGTGTACCCACTAAAAACCCCTCTGTTTGCCGGCTCACTGCTATAATGGCGAGGCCACAGGGACGCCGAAGCACAACTTCCGCGACCTCGCCAGCGGCTGTCCGGAGATCGGACGCGACTCAGGGGGAATGGTTCCCCCGTTCCTCATTTGCGGGCGCACCGCGGGAGCGGCACGCCTCCCTACACAGGGACCCTTGTGTAGGCGACAGACGTCCCCGAGTCTATCGCCCACAGGTACCCTTAAGGGGGAAGTCGGCGGTCATAAGCCAACCGCCGCCGCCCAACACGTTTGCGGCGCATAGGTTGGGAATCTGGGTCATCTTCCCTTTCGCGCTCCGCCGTTTCTTTTTTCATCATAACCGCTTCGCAGAAATTGAGCACAGCCCTCCAAGATGTATTACTGTCCACCATGCTGCGGACTACGACGGGTAGCGAGAGGTCGTTACCCACTGCAGCTCTGAGCGTTCGACGTTCTTCATCCCAGGCAGGGCAGTGCTCTAGCGTGTGCTGGGCGCTTTCCTCTGGGCAGCTGTCGCAATGGTGACATTCTTTGGTCACTTCCCTTCTTGCGATTTTGTGCAGGTACCATCCAAAACATCCGTGCCCCGAAAGGATCTGTGTTAGTCTGAATGTCATCGGGCCATGATCCCGATCAAGCCATTGTTTAAGGACCGGACGGATTGCCTCGATGGTCACATGGCCAGCACTAGGGTATGCAAGCCTCTGCTCCCAAATTTCCACCATTTCAAGGCGACTTGCGACTCGCCTGCCTTCGATTTCTTTTGGTGCTGGTGAATCGCCTCTCTCAGATGCATCCTCGCGCCAGCGGTAGACCGCTGCGAGGGCTCTTGCATCGAGGTCCCACGGAAGGGACCCAGCCAGCGCACATGCTGCTTCGAAAGAAATAGTACGGTATCCTCGAATTGTCCTTGTGGCCATTGCTCTCTGCGGTATTCTTAAGAGAGATATAACCTCCTTTTTAAGTATGTCAGCCCATACTGGGGCACCATACAAAGCCATGGATCTTACTACTCCCATATATAGTCGTCGATATGACGCCTTTGGGCCCCCCGTGTTCGGGAGTATACGCCCTAAAGCGCCAGCTGCTCCCAGCAGTTTCGGCATCAGGCTCTTGAAGTGAGCATGGAATGTCCACCTACTGTCGAGTACGAGCCCCAGGTATCTCATATTGGACTCAACTCCTATCCTTGTTCCACCTACCACTATGTTCGCGTCAGGCGGAGGAGCATTTCGGGGCCCATGGAAGCATATAGCTTCGGATTTTTGTAGGGCCACTTTCAACCCCAATCGCCGGATTCGACTGACGACGTGAGCGACTCCGACTGTTGCCAATATTGCCGCCTCCCTAAATGATTTGCCACGAGCTGTGACCAAGGTGTCATCGGCGTAGCACGTAAGATTTACGCCTTGCAAGTTTGTGCCTCGCAAGACCCAGTCGTAACCAATATTCCACAGGAGCGGTCCTAAAACCGACCCCTGTGGAACACCACACGACATCGGGTATCTTTTCCACTCTTCCCGACCCGGGTAAGTGATGCGTCTCTCGGATAGGTATGCGCCAACTGTTCGCCTCAAATATTCTGGTACCTGGTGGTACCGCAGCGCCTCCATGATACAGCCCCACGGCAGGCTGTTAAAGGCATTGGCAATATCCAGAGACACAGCCAGGACTACTTTACCTCGGGACACCGCCTCGTCCGCCAAGGCCTTGACCCGTAAAACTGCCCCAACTGTGGAACGGCCACTGCGGAAACCAAACTGGCAGTCAGCCACATCAGGTCCGACCAGTACGAGGTGCTTGACAAGGCGGCTGGCTATAATGCGCTCAAATAGCTTCGCTACCTCGTCAAGTAATACTATTGGGCGATAAGCTGATGGAGACTCTGCCGGGCGCCCTTCCTTCTTTAGGAGCACTAGCTTGCCTGTCTTCCACTGTCGCGGGAATCTACCTTGTTGGAAGCAGGCTGAAAACATTCTTAGAATTCGTGGCTTTAGGGCCTCGCTGGCCAAGACCCAGGCACGGCCCGGGATACCGTCTGGACCGGGGGCCGTATTTTTGGCCTTGAGTCTTAGCACAGCTGCTCCAAGCTCGCTGTCGGTAACACTGGGGACCACCTCCCCATCACCGCTTGCTTCAATTTGTGGAGCCATTGCCGGTGGTGTAAAGTTCTCACAGGCCGGGAACAGTCCTTTTACCACGTCTTGCAATAGACTCGGCTCAAGGCTTCGCGTTAGGGGGGGAGCCCAGGGGCGAAGCTTATTTCTGACCATTTTATAAGGTCGGCCCCACGGGTCGCGATTCAGCATTTCCAGCATCTCTTGTTGGGACCTCTCCTTTGCCTGACTGATGGCCACTTGCAGGCATTTTCTGCGCTCTGTATAAGTTGCGTAAAGTTCAGTCTCCAGAGCCAGATTTCTGTTCCTGCGTCTTCGCTGGTGACTGAACAGCCGTCTTGCCGCAATACTCGACTTTCGGAGTTGTTCGAGCTCAACAGACCACCAGTATACCTGCCGTTTATGAGGGAAAGGTTTACACCGTGGCATCGCTGCATCACAGACGTTTATCATCGCTTCGCCAATCCATTCTGCCTCTTCGTCTACATCCATTGGGTCTACTGGGACCGGGTTCCATGCCTGAACTTCTGCAGCAAGAACGAGCGTATCTCTGTCCAGGCGTTTTAACGCCCATCGTGGTCCATCATCGGGTAGGGACTGACTAATTGGCCCGCTCGGTGCATCTGGGAGTGCGGAAATTTCGTATTGGATATACCGGTGGTCCGACAATGTCTCTACATTTTCGAGCACCTCCCAACCTCGGACACGTCTCACCAAGGCGGCATTAGCGAACGTCACGTCCACAATGGATCCACCCTGTTGCCGCACGCACGTGTCGATCGAACCCTGGTTAACCACTACCAAACCTGCCGCAGTAGCCCATTCCTCCAGTTCCCGTCCACGGGCATCCGTTGACGGCGATCCCCACGCCATGGATTTGGCGTTTAGATCGCCGGCAACAAGCACGGGGCGCGGATAGCTTTGACCTATAATCGCTCCCACGTCTATCAAAAAAGACTCGAATTCGGCCAGACTCCTATTGGGCGAGAAATAGACACCAACTACTGTGATGCCACCGAGGAGCACAGCTACGAATCCCTTTCCTTTCACTACATTTTCCAAAGGTGGTGAGCCAGCGGCTGTTTGTGTGATTATTGCCACCAAACCGTCATGGTCCGCAGCCCAATTGTCCCTTTGGGGGGTAAAATAAGGCTCGGAGACGATAGCTACATGTACCAACCACTGCGCCATGCTTTGGAACAGAAGGTCCTGAGCTCGAAGGCAATGGTTGAGATTCGCCTGCAAGAAATGTAGTGCCATTATTTTATCTCCATTGGCGCTGCCTTCTCAACCTCAGCCACAGTAGTAGTGGATGGGTGGATGGATTGCGAGGGAGCTCGGAAACTATCGCTATTCTTCTTCCCCTTCTTGTTTTGCTCGGATGCAGTACACACATTGCTACCGATTGTGTGTCCTGCCGGTTTGTTGGCCGCCGCACAAAGAACACAGTGCGGCGTGGCAGAGCATGTGGCCGCCTTATGACCAGACTGTCCACAGCGATAACACAAGTCGCTTCGGTCCTCTTGTGCCTTGCACTTTGCGCGAACATGACCCGCTTCAAGACAGCGGAAGCAGCGCATAGGTTTTTGTTCAAGCAGCTGTGCACTTGCCGAGACCCATCCAACAAGGAGTCGGCCGCCCTCCATTAGTTTTTTCACTGCTGCAATTGGACAGCGAACCCAGATTGAGCCCAGACCTGAGAAGTCTTGACGGATTTCACCGCATTTAACTTGGTCTAGGGTACATCCGCCCACTTTTACCACTGCTTCTTTCACGTCTTCTTGCGTGACGGAGTCATCCAATTTTGAGATTCGCACTTCAGCGGTTTTCTCAGGTCTAGAGACTTGAACGACATCATTATTTAGAACTTCCCTCAGTTTATTGGCGAGAGCATCTGCTTTCTCGCCGCTAGTTGCTCCGGGTACTTCTATAATGGTTGCCCCCGTGACAGCCCGCTTGAACCGCACTCCCTGAATCTGTAGTTCACTTAGATCTATCTTTGACCTGGCCTCCTTTAGAATGTCCCCGTAAGTGGTCTTGCCGTCTCCGGTTTCTTGCTTTAGCGTAAGAATTACTGCCGCCGAACGAGGAAGGCGCAGATTGCCGGATTTGGGCTTCTTAGGCTTCTGCCTGTCCTTCTTGGGCTTCGTAGCCTTCTGCTGATGCATTTGCGGAGCCGAGCGAGGATTTGCTACCTTATTAGTTTGTCCTGTTCGGCCCGCAATCCTCCAAGTTTCATCCCTTACGGTAGGAGCTGACGGCATAGGCTGAGGAGAAGGTGATCCGGCAGTGCGAGCCGCGGCGGCTTCGGCTGCTGCGAGATTCGTCTTCTTCTGCCTTCTTTTCTTCCCTTTCCCCGTCTCTTTGTTCCCTTTTTGCGGTTCCTCAGTAAGATTCGGGGTACCTCGTCTTTTAGCTGGCCTGAGAGCAATTTCGGGCTCCTGGTTATGGGGAGCGACCTGCTGAGCAACCTGTTTCCGGTCAGCTGCCAGCGGGGGCCGCGTTGGTTTGGCCGGTAGAAGCCTGCCCTCTAGCTCTAAAGCACCCATCCTCGCATCAAGCATCAGCCCTATTTGTTCCGTCACGGATCTTGTTATATCCTCGATACTAAGGGACCCTCTGACACCCTTGCGGGAGCTACTGGTGTTCTCTTTGGGTGGAGACGTAGCCAGAGACGGCCTTTTAAACTGGTCCCGAAAGTCTGCTCTCAGCTGCGCCATCTCGGCTCGAAGCTCCGCCACCTGGGCGCGCAAGCACTCATTTTGCACCTGTAGCCGCCTCGTCTCTTCCGAGGAAGTACGCTCTGCGAGGTGCTCGAACGCGTCTCTGATAGACACGATAGCGTCCTTTAATTTCCTCACATGGGTGCCTTTCAGATTGTTGGAGGTTGTGGCAACCGAGGATATTACCTGAAGGCTACCCTGAACTCGCTTGTCAAGCGCAGCCGCAGAGAGATCGTTCTCCGTACCAGACTGATCTGAGCTGGTTTTGGTGCTACCTGCCTGGCTGCGACTTGACAATGGCCGTTGTTGGACAGCCACCTCTTCCTCTGCCTTTAATCTAAGGTCTTCTCTGTTGGCGCGTTTTAACTCTTCTTTGGCCTTGGCCAGACCAACATTGTGGCCTCTGGAAGGGAACCGGCCGCGGCCTCGCTTAGACGCTGGCTGGTCTCTTTTCTCAGGGCCCCCCTCGGAGTCTGACCCCAGGACGCCGGACCCGCGTGTTTGCCAGAACCGTCCATCACTGTCGCTCAGTGATAGGTAACAGTCGGTTTCAGCCCGCTTATCAACGTGTCCGTTGCCACGAACTGGATCAGAGCACACAGATATTATGCTCTCTGCATCAGATTCACCAGCCACCTCTTTCCCATCCACGCGGGCCTCCTGTTCCATCTCATTAGGGGCAACAGCCTCCGACCCCATCCTGCAGTTTTCCTGCGCTGGTGCCTGGGCCACCAGCTCGCGATCGCAGCGGGTCAGAACCACCCGTAAATCCGGGAGCGATCCCCCTAGTGCAGTCCGAGCCTCCATGCGCGAGACCACCGCCCGTTCACCACGCACATCCGGCACCCCACCATGCGAAGGGACAGTTGAACTCGACGGCCCCGCCGCAGCCTCCAGGAGCTGTGGGGTGGGCCCGGGTTTCCCCCGCCCCAGCTTCAGAAAATCGGCCCGGGCCCTCCCAGCACCCTGGCTTCGTCCTCTCTTATTGGGCCCGAAGCCGGGCCTTGCTTCGGGGCCGGAAGCATCGCCACTGGATACCCCGGACCCGTCCTCTTCGCTTAACAGCCGCTTCCGCAATTCCCCGGATCGGCTTGAGGCAGGAACAGGCAGCGACCCGTCGGAATCAGCCGTCTCGGTGTCGGCGTCCGTCGCTAGCGGGGAATAATCCATGTCTTCTCTGGGAAGGTCGCACGCGTCTAGTTTCCCGGGGGAAAAGAATTCCTCCCGATCTGGCGAAAGCATCACTAGCGCACCGCGAGCCCTCCTGCCACAAAACACCCTGGTGAGGATTGGTGTAGGCGACCGCACGAACTCCTGCGGTGCTACGGGCGCCTCCTCCATTTCGTCCTCGCCCTTGTCGGCGTCGGGGACGGCGTGGCGTATAAAACGCCCCGCTTTGTCCCGGACTGGGCGAAACTCCCTCATTGGGGGGTTTGGAGATGGTGTTGGCGGTGTCGTAGCAGACGCCTTCTCATCATCCTTGTCCCCTCCTCCACGCAACCTTAATACTAATCCAAATGCATCGATGTCCAGTAAACGTTTGCCAAGGTCGTCGGTTTTCATCGTCCTTGAGCGGTGTGCCCCCCCAGAATACGGTGGGTGACATGGCACCACAGCGCGGGTATTTGCCCGTTCTGTGGTGTCACAGGGGATAGGGACCCCCTGGGGTAGTAATTTACTATTTTGGCCACTCATAATTTCGCTATTTTTTAAGGAGGTATGCCCCCCCTTACTGACGTTTATGACTGGGCTCCCCCCAGCCATGCATCCCATCGGCACGCCAGTCACACCTTGGGATTGGGGATTTTTTATAGTGGTTTACTCCACGTGACCCTCCTCTCAGTGAGGGAGGTCCCCGGTCCGCTCAGTGCGGGTTACGGGTTGCCCGTCAGTGACCGTAGCCACAACAACGCGCCAGGTAGTCTAAGCTACCCTAGAGTAGCTCGTGAACCGAGCTCCACCTGCGTCCCATGGGGACCTGGCGTCTCGCACTGTGCCCTCTGCTGGTTTCAGAGGGACACGCGGAGCCGCCCCTCGTGTGCTGTTCTTAGTCTGGCTCCTCTCCTCAGGCCTGTCCGGCTTGGGAAGCCCTATCCGGCATAGCCCTGAGGGTCATTGGAGCACGCAAGCCCCTTCACCACGGCAAGGTGACAGCAATCGAAGGGGAACCTAACCTAACCTTTTTTTTTTTTTTTTTTTTGACGGTGTGAAAATGCATTACGCATACCCTCCGGCCCGGGGAGGCCATTTGGAGGGTTATGTGGGACTCTCTCCTCCGGCCGCCATCCTAGTGATGGTGACGGGAGGAGCATACCCACTAAAAACACACCGGCGTTACCCGCTCTGCCGTTATCGGGGGACGCCCTGGGATCATATTTATTCTACCAGTACGTCCCCCCGGCTGCCCCGGCTTACACCTGGCGCACCCTCGCGCCAAAGGAGGGGAGGGTCGGCAACGCAGCGACCCCTCCCCCAGACGTGTAAGGCTTTAAGTTGTGGGTCTCCATCCCACCGGCCCTACTGGGGGAGTAGGTGGTTGATATACTGCAACCGCCTTCTCCCCACCCGTCTGCGCCGGAGCGGGTGCGCATCGGCACTGTCTTCGCGCACTCGCTCCGCTTCCTCCTTCTGCGACATGACTTTGTCGCAGAAATCTACGACAGCCTTCCACAACCTCTCGCTGCTTAGCATACGGGACACTAAATTATGCAACGAGAGGTCGTCTGTCCTCAAAATAGCTCTCAGGTTAGCACGCTCTACGACCCAGCTTGGACATTCCTCTACTGTGTGCCGGGCCGTGTCGTCCTCACAGTCACAGTGGTGACAGCTTTGTGTTGGCTCCCGCCCTATTCGGTACAGGTAATGACCAAAACAGCCATGCCCAGTCATTACCTGTACCAGCCTGTAGTCTAAAGTGCCCTTCTTCCTCACGAGCCAACCCTCAAACGATGGGAGGAGTGCCCCTATTGTCTCAGTACCATAGGGGGACTCCTCTAGCATTCCTTTCCACCTATCTCTTTCCCTCTCAACTGCCGCTCTTCGTCTCGCGGCTACCTCCCGTGGGGCCAGGCGTTCATCCTCCTTTGTTCTGGCCTCCACTCTCACTCTATATCTATCTGCCAGCAACCTGGCGTCTAATTCCCACGGCAGGGTACCGGCGAGAGCGCAGGCAGCCGCAAACGAAACCGTTCGGAAACTTCTACATATCCTCTGGGCTATCACCCGCTGTGGTCTTCGGAGGAGGGCCTTCGTCTTCTCCGAAAGCCTCCCTGCCCAAATCGGCGCCCCATATGTCGCCATACTTCTGATGACATTTGAAAAGAGGCGCCGACACGGGGCTCCAGGGCCTCCCACATTTGGAAGAAGGCGGCCTAACGCCGCCGCAGCACCGACGAGTCGGGGAGCCAGTTGTTTAAAATGCTCCCCGAAATCCCACTTTCGGTCCAGGATTAGGCCCAAGTATTTTATATGGGCCTTGACCTGGATCGCCTCACCCCCTACAGGGATGGTCTCGTCGGCCCGCAGGTGCCAGCCCCTTCCTCCGAACACCACAGCGTCTGTTTTGTCCATTGACACCTTCAACCCCAGAAGACTGATTCTCCGAATCGTAACTTCCGTCGCAACTGCGGCTCTCCTCATCGTCTCCGTGTACTCCCTCCCCCTTACGGCCACCATTGTATCATCTGCATAGCAGATGGTGACCATTTGGGGGAGTTGAGCCCCGCGGATCGCCCAGTCGAAACCGATGTTCCAAAGCAGGGGTCCCAAAACCGACCCCTGTGGAACTCCGCACTCCATCCTCCTTTCCTGGCGACCCGCCGCTCCTTCGTAGAGCACTACCCTATCCGTGAGGTAGTGTCCCACAATATCCCTCAAATAGGGAGGCACATTATGGTATTTGAGTGCCTCCCTGATGACCTCATATGGGAGGGAGCCGAAAGCGTTAGCGATATCAAGTGATACCGCTATGGCCCCCTCACCCTCTGCTTTAGCTGAATCAGCAAACTCTTTCAATGTGCCTATTGCGTCAATCGTTGACCGCCCCACTCGGAACCCGAACTGCCTCTCGCTTATATTCGGGCCCGTGCCCTCCAGGTGTTTGGTAATGCGTCGAGATATTATTCGCTCGAGCATTTTCCCAACTTCATCCAGGAGGACAATGGGGCGGTATCCTGAAGGAGAGTCTGCTGGTCGACCCTCCTTACGCAACAGGCACAGCCTACCCTCTTTCCAAATTTTTGGGAATACCCTCTCCTTGAGGCAGTCATCGAAAATTTTCCTCAACTGAAGACCTAGATGCTTCATTGCCACAGGAATTACTTTTCCTGGGACTCCATCTGGGCCTGGGGCCTTCTTACAAGATCTGAGGCGGATGACTGCCCCCATGATCTCCCCATCTGTAACATCCGGAACTTCGCCGATACCCTCCTGGTTCTCCATTGGGACAGCCATCACTGGAGGTGCGAAATCTGGCGCCGCTGGGAAGAGGCCCTCTACTATCCTCGCAAGGAGTTCCGGCTCAAGTGACTCCATGGGGGGAGCGTTTTTCATTTTGTTCCGCACTATTTTATACGGTCGCCCCCATGGGTCCCTATCCAGCGTGCAGATGAACTCCTCGCGGGCTTCATCTTTCCTCTTTGTTATCGCCAGCATAAGGGCCTCTTTAGCTGCTCTCAAATTCCCCAGCAGCACCTCCTCCTCTTCGGCGGTGTGTCGCCGGCGCCGGCATCGCGTGTACTGCCTTCTTGCCGCATTCGCTATCGTGCGGAGGGCAGCAATTTCCTCTGTCCACCAGTAAACCTGCGTTTTTCCGGGCAGTCGCCTCGCTCTCCTCATCGACGCGTCGCACACTCTCGTCAGCGACGTGCGAAGGCGAACTGCCCGTTCTTCCGCCCTCAAATCCGGCGGGGCCACACACCAGGCCTCGATTAGCGCCACCTTTTCGGCCATCTCTATATCTAGGCTGGCCAGTGACCACCTTGGGAATCCGCCTCCCGTTCGGTGCCTGGCCAGTACAGGCGGCGGCGCCACCCGCGATGGGGAGACCCTCATTCGAATATACATGTGATCGGAGAGGGTCTCTACCTCCTCCAGGACACGCCAGTCGCCAATTCTATCGGCGATTTCAGGGGTTGCCAACGTTACATCGACAATGGACCCCCCCTGCCCTCGCACACAGGTGTTGGCGTGCCCTCTATTGACGATGGCAAGCCCCATTGCCACCGCCCAATCCCTCAGCAATGCCCCTTTTACATCTGTAATGGGGGAGCCCCAAGCCGCGCTCTTGGCGTTGAGGTCCCCCATTAATAGCACTGGTTTTGGTGCGACCCTCCTCAGCACCCTCGCCAAGTTGTCGAGGTGCCTCTCAAAGGCTATGAGCGGCCGGTTGGGGGAGAAGTATGTGCCAATTAACACCATACTTTCCCATTTGGCCGCTACATAGCCTGGTCCCTTCTCCAAAGCCACCAGGGGAGGGAAGTCCCCGATGGCCGGCACTACTAAGGCCACATCTCCATTGGCCGACCCTGCCCAATTGGGCTGAGGAGGGACACACCATGGCTCTGCGACCGCCACCACGGTGACGCCCCACTCCGCCATTACCTGCATTATGAGGTCTTGAGCGCGGGCGGAGTGGTTCGCATTGGTTTGTAGAATCTCCAATGGGCGTACTGGCATTAGAGATCCATGTTAAGTTCCTCATCAGCCTGTTCGGCACCTCTATTAGTCTGCCCCTGGGTCCGGGCGGGGCCTTGTTTCCCTCTTATTTGTGGGGGGTTGCACGCTATGCCCCCCATTATGTGTCCCGCTGGACGTTTGCTGTGATGGCAAACCGCACAGAAGGGAGCTTCCACACAAGTCGCCGCCCTATGGCCTGGTTTGCTACAGCGGAAGCAAAGGTTCCCCCTCTCTATTTCTGACGGGCACGTGGCCCTGGTGTGTCCCGTTCCCATGCATTTGTAGCACCGGAACGGAGCCATATCCAGGACCTGGACCGTCGCGCTGGACCAACCAATGACAATTTTACCACCCTCGCACACCTTTTTCGCCGCAACAATCGGGCACCTCACAAGAGTTGACCCGGTTCCATTGTAGGCGGCCCGAATTGAGCCAACCTTCACCTCCTCCAAACCACAACCACCCTTAGTGGCAATTGCCGCCGCCACTGCCTCGACAGTTACTGACTCTATAAGTCCCGATACTCTAAGGCCAGCTAGTTTTACGGGCCTGTAAACTCTAGCCTCATCACCGATGAGGCTCTCCAACTTTTCGCGCAAGCATTCTGCTGCCCTGCCGTTGTCCGTATTTGGGACCTCGAAAATTCGAGCCCCATCAGCGGTTTTGCGAACCCTAACATGATCGAGCCCCACTTCTGCGAGGCCGAAAGATGACGTCGCCTTTGACAAGATTGAAGCGTATGTCGCTTCAGACCCCGGCTTCAATGCTACCACAATGCCGGCCGTTGAGGGAAGCACTAATCCGCGACTCCGTGGCTTTGGCGTTGGTGCAGCCCTCGGTACAGCCCTTGGTGCAGCATTTGACAAGGGCTGAGATGCAGCTGTCACCGTCTTTTTGGCCTTATTTTTGGCCTTCTTGCTCTCTACCGTCTTCCACATTTCTCCCTCCTTTTGGGGAAGCGGCTGCGACATAGATAGCCGCGGTGGAGACGACGGAGCTGAATCTAGTCGCACCGACCGTCCGGGCGCAGGCATCGGCTTAGGTTTGCTCTGCGCCTTACGGGCGGCATGCGCACGTGCAGGCGCAAGAACCTCCAGTGACTCCGGCACACGTGCCACTGACTTCTCCGCCACTTGGGCTTTCAATTCCGCTGCCCTTCGGTCCACCGCCAGTGGGGGGCGGATGATGGGCTCAGGAGGAAGACGCTCCCTTATGACATCAAGGCGAGCGTTCATCATTTCGCCCGCACTAATGATAATCTCCCTCCTAAGGTCCTCTTTCATCTCTTCCAATGCGCTTTTAATGAGCGCCGGTAGTTGGCCTTCCATGGACCCCAACTGAGGCTCCACCCTCCTCTCGGAGAAGGCTTTCCTCAGCGCTTTTGTCTCCGTTTCGAGGTGGGCCAACTGTTCCTTCATCCTTTTATTGTTTGCGCGGAGAGCGCGCAGCTCCTGATCTTCCGTGCGCCCCTCTAGGTCCGCCACCTGCTGTGTAATATCCCGGAGAGCAGTATATATCCTCCCCATTACCTTCCCACTAAGATTACCAGATTTTTTAATTTCAGCTCGCACAATGTCGGTAGCCGAGCGGATCCCCTCAAAAATCTCCTCCATTACTGGCTCTCCTTGCCTCTCCTTTGGGAGGCCATTCTCAACTGCCTCATCCAAGTTCCTCACGAAATCGTCATCCACATCAGGCATGAAGCAACGCTTGGCTGTTGCCGGAGCCTTCGGCGCCTGTGGGACCTTCTTGGTGAAGGCCGTCTTTTTGGCACTGCTGCCTGGTCCCTCCGTGTCCTGGACACCAATGGCACGCTTTCCTCTGCCCTTAGCAGACTCCCTCTCCACCAGTAACAAATCGGCTTTATTCGGTCCTTCCCCCTCTGAGTCAGATGAATCCGACAAATTTACCACCTTAAACGTGGGACTCAAGTTCCCCTGGCCCTCCATTCTACTCAAAAGTACCCTCGGCCAGTCAGACATGGACCCAACCGAGTCCATTATGACGAGAAACTGCAAACCTAACTTTGCCAAAAAAATTTCGGTCAAGCGCGAACCTGACCTTAACAAAATTGACGTTTACAATGTTATTTTTGGTCACTTCGTCGATTTTTCATTCATTCCACAGAAGAGCTAGAAGAATTTTGAAAACGTTCAAAAATCGCCCCAACTGACCTCTATTTAATGAGCTACTAAGCAATCACCTATCTTTAGGGATTTCAAAATTATAACAAAAAATATCCTCAAAACCAACTTATATGAAAAGTCGGCGGTGCCTGATGAACACGAATAGCAACCAACAAAAAAATTAATATCTCCTAAACTAATAACTTTAAAATTATAATTCAAACCAAGTTTGAATTCCCACAACTAGCCTAATCTAAACATACAAACGGAAAAAAAATATTTACAACACAAAAGAAGATATGATTTTTTTAAGAAGAAAACGCCGAAAAGAGAAAACCGCAAATGCGAAGAGACTTTTTCTCAATGTTCGAACTTTGAACCCCAATATCTTCCGACTGCGAAGTCGGAAAAATATGGGGCTAAAAGCGTCTGAAAGAGAAAAGCCTGCTCGATTTTTGGTGGAGAAAAATATTAGAGAAAAGGTGGGAGAAAGTACTAAAATATTTTTTTTAAAAGTGAAAACGCCTAAACGAAAAAATTGTGTTTGTAAGAAAATTAGAAAAAGATTAAAAGTGAATGGAAAATTAAGAGACAGCAAAGAAAAGAACACACCAAAAAATAGCTCTCAGTTTTCTGTATCTAAACTCCAATTTTCACCAATCTACCTCTATTCGCCCACAAAATTTAAACCTCAACCTAACCTAACCTAACCTAACCTAAACTAACCTAACCTAACTTTTTTAGGAACCTAATTTGAACGAGACCTAGGTACCTTTTATGAACCTAACTTTTTTTGTTTTTTTATTTATTATTATTATTATTATTGTTATATTAAGTATAAAAATTAAAATGAATTGAAATAAAATGAAATAAAACGAAATAAAACGAAATGAAATAAAATGAAACAAAATTAAATAAAACTAATTAAAAAAAAATAAAAAAATAAAAAAATATATATAAAAAAAATATATATATAAAAAAAAAAATGATGGCTCATTAGTAGGGGATAAACTTCGTTGGTACTTATTATAGTATTTATATATATATATATATTAAAACATGTATTTAATATGTATATATATACATATATATATTAAATACATGTTTTAATATAAGTTTAACATTTTATACACCGATCACGTTGTCGCAGCCAAAAAGAAATATGAATGAATCGTAATAAATAAAGAGATTGTTCGTTTTCGATTTATATGTAAATTTGTGGATTTTACACTAAGTTCAGGCACCAACTGGCCTCCTTCTCTCCCGGACGAATGCTATCACACGATGAAAGAGCTGCGCATCGGCGCGCGGGCGGGGGAGAGCGGCTCATTCGCGCGGACTGTTTATCGATATAGCCGCCAAGCAAGCGCCAGCGGCCCCGCAAGCAGCAGCAAGAAAGCAACAAGCAAGCAAAGCAAGAGAGCAGCGCGTCGTCCTATTTGTTGTATTGTATTTGGAAAAAAAAATGCCTCTAATTTATATTTATATTTTGTTCCTAGTTAACACGGTGTATAATAAACGTGACAGACTGGAAATTATACCAACAAGGACAACACCCACAATAGATTCACCCGTCTTTGATAAGTCCGTTTATCATTTGTATTGTATCGCTCGCGGAACCTCTGACTACACTACAGTCGGTGTTTCGCGGCGATCTTGCTTTGATACGCGGTTTCACAGTTCGGGTAGCTAAGGTTGAGGGTTTTGTCAACTAGCTCTCTAGCGCCGGGCAAGCGATAGATAATCATATACGAAACGACTATGTTAAAAGAATCTAATCGTCCCTGACGGGATGTACAAGTGACATTTTGTGTCTGGTCGTGTAAGAACGTTCGATTATGGGCGCGACGAAACACTCTGTGCACACTCTCCTGTGTGTACTCTGTGTGCGTGCTTTTTCACTGATCCGCTGCTAACCGGCGCACGACATATAGGTGACTGCATGTCTGTGAACCGGTAAGTAGTGTTGTCATATGCACAGTCTGAGATACGCCACGCCAATTTCGGTACACCCGAATGGTGTGTGTCGTATACGACTCGTGTCATGTGCGTACATGCGTCCTCCGTTCGTTTCACACAGATATTATAATGATGTGTGAAATGATGGAAAGATGCGTTACGCGCGGACGCTAGTGTTTTTATGTGTGCGTGCGTGTACGTGATATCATCAGTACGCCACCGGAACACTGCAGCTCCCTGGTTGATCCTGCCAGTAGTTATATGCTTGTCTCAAAGATTAAGCCCGGCTGTCAGCGCGCTGGAGGAGCTGCTTGCCCACTGCGAAGCCTACGCCTTGACCCATGGACTGGAGTACAATACGAAAAAGAGTGAGGTGTTAATATTTAAGGCGGGCAAAATCAAGCCATACTATGTACCACCTATTGTGTTGAACTCTAGTCCATTAAAAGTGGTTGATAAGGTCAAATACCTGGGGCACATCCTCACGAGTGACCTAAAGGATGACTTAGACGTCGAAAGGGAGCGCAGGGCGCTGGCGGTCCGGAGTAACATGGTTGCCCGCAGGTTTGCTCGTTGTTCAAGTGATGTAAAAATAACGCTATTTAAATCGTACTGTCAAACCTTGTACACGAGCAGCCTGTGGGTACGGTACACGAAACGGGCCTACAACGCCTTGTGCGTACAGTACAACAATGCCTTTAGAATGCTGATGGGACTGCCTAGCCGGTGCTCTGCATCGGGCATGTTTGTGGCAGCGCGCATGGATAGTTTTCAGGCTATAATTCGGAAAAATATAGTCTCATTACTAAGTCGTGTGCGAAGTAGTCCCAACAGCATTCTAAAGGAAATTGCCGACAGGTTTGAGTGTCCAATCCTAAAATATTGGACTGGGCAGATAAAAAGTGTAGCGCAATTTGAAGTGTAAAAATTATTATGTGTAAATTTTATGATTGTAATTAAGTTAAATTATTAAGACTAACACTAGCTTAAGATTTTTGTTTGTTTGTTACTAACACTCTATGGATACATGTTTGTCCGAAATAAAGAAATTTTATTTATAAAGGTTAAACCGGTTTTTTATTTAGGTTACGTTCGAACGAAATTGTTTGGGAACGTTATTTCGAAGCGCTCTCTAACCGGTTACTCGGTGTTTGGATACGGGAGCAATGACCGCGGTCGCGCGGCGCGCCGGTGGGTGGTAATTCCTAGCTGCATTCAACCTAAAATATTGGAAATATCATTAACTTAAAATTACCATGCCATTAATAACTAAATAATTGAATGATAAAATTAAAATTTGATTGAACGCATTGATAATTTGAATGTCAAAAATTAGGGGACGGAATCCCACGAAGATAAAACTGTGATTCCATAATAAGCCGCGATCTCGGGCACACACACTCACTTTTGACTTTTGAACCAAGCACAGCTCGTCCACGAGTTGTATATGTGTGCGTGTCGCGCGTAAACACGAAGAAATCGGCTTATTATGGAATCACAGTTTTGTCTTTACGGCGCTACGTCTTCTTATTTTATATGTCTATGATTCTTAGTAATAATGTCAACTAGAGAGTATTAGTCTTATAAGAGTTAATTTAAATATTAATATAGTTTAAAAATTGTTGCACACTATAATAACAGTTTTTAATTGATAACAATTTCAGTTCCTTTTTAAAGTTTTCAAGACTTAGATTTTTAATAGTGTCAGGAATTTTGTTATATATTTGGGGTGCCATTCCCAATAGAATGGGAAGAAAAAGGAAGAGCCGCATTTCTGCATATCTAAATATATAAAAGAAACTGATTGATTGACTGGCATATCAACGTACAGCCCAAACCGCTGGTTCTAGAGATTCCTAATTTAGCACGTCGGTTCCTTATATTATAAGGCCTAGGGGTGCATTAAGAAAGGATTTTTCAAAATTCACCTCCTAAGGGGGTGAAATGGGGGTCCAAAATTTGTATGGCGAAACAATATTAGTTAGACTATTTTAATCGAAACTTTACGGGAGTATTCCTAACGACAAACCATTAAAGACCTGTTTCAGGTTTTTTGAAAATTCAACCCTACATTTCCCCCCTTTAGGGGGGAACAGTCACAAAGTCTGTTTTCTTTCTATGGTTTATCGGGTCCCTGATTACGAAAACAACAACGATTTTAAAATCCAATATGGCGGACCGGACGTGAAATACCTTAACCCCTGTTGGCGTGCGATGAGGGTCAAATTCTTGAAAGTATTTGTGCCAAATTGCATTCCTCTTCTTCTTCTTCTAAATATACAACGTGTCCCAAAACTTAACGATAAGCCGGCACCAGAGGATGGAGCTGCTTATGATTAGTCGAGAAAAAAAAGAAAAAAATATATCTCAATTATTTTAGAAATTACAGAAAAAAATGAAATTCATCGAAAAGCGACATCCCTAATGTTATTTTTAACGGCCATGTTTTTTTTTTTTTTTTTTTTTTATACTACGACGTCTACAAATATTCAAATATTTCTGTTTTTTTTTGTTTCTGGAAACTTACGTAGCCCTGCTATCTAACACAGCCCTTAAAAATACCATAATACATGTAGTTTTTACACAAAAAATAGTCAAAATTCATTTTGGCCCTACAATTTTGAAAGTTTTTTTTTCTTTCAGTCCACTTTCAATCATCATGGTGGTGTAAAAAAATTGTATTGACACCACTATGGCAATTATTTTCAAAAGTTGACGCAACTAACCAAGATTCCAAAATGGTATACTACTTTAGGAAACCTAGTCACAACAAAAAACAACGAATTTTTAAACAAGAATCGACATTATTTCATGTTGGCGGTAATTACTTTTATCACTTGTTGAAAAATGTTGAATAAATGAAACGAAATGGTACAAATAATTTTTAATTTTTTTAAATTCATTTACTACATTATTAATACTACAGTAAATGTTCGAATTGCCTGCCACCGGCATTAATAAAGGCATGACATCGCCTTAGAAATGATCGTTTTATCCGTCGTGCATATCTTCTACCATTGATATGATCCGCAGCTTGTGTGATTTTTTGGCGAAGCTCGTCCAATGTTGCTGTGGGTTTTGAGTAGACTCTGTCTTTATGACAGCCCCAGTAGAAGAAGTCCAGGGGGTTCAGGTCGGGCGAACGGGGTGGCCATAAGATAGGACCAAGTCGCCCGATCTAACGCCCTGGATACTCTTGGTTTAAGTATTCTCGCACTGCCCGGGCATAATGGGCTGGGCAACCATCATTTTGAAACCACGTGTTTTGTAAATCACGTAAAGGCACGTCTTCTAATAATTCAGGCAAGTCGTTTTGTAAAAAGTTCAAATAGCCTTCACCATTAAGGTTTCCTTGTAACTCAAAGGGTCAAATTACATTTCCATTTAAGATGCCCGTCCATAAGTTAACCTTAAATTGATACTGAGATTTGTCTTCTCTCTTCAGGTGCGGATTTTCAATGCTCCAACTATGTAAGTTGTGTAGATTTGAATAGCCATCTTTCTTGCAGGTTGATTCGTCCGACCACTTTGTCTAAGAATTGGGGATCTTCCCTGTGCTTTTGCAGCATCGCACGGCAAAATGCGACCCGATGTGGATAGTCCCGCGGTAGTAACGTCTTCACACGCCTGTAGTGATATGGGTGAAGTCTGTGACGTTTTAGAATTCGATGTGCAGAACTTTTTGGGATTCCCGTAGCTAGTTCTATGGCACGTACCGAGGTAGTTGAATCGTTTTCTATTTCATTGAGAACTTCTTCATTGCGTTTCAATTTAGGTCTTCCAGTGTGTCTCCTGTCAAATGGTAAACAACCTTCCGCAAAGGCTTGATGCACATTAATAAACACTCGATAATCCGGATGTCTTTGAACATTTGGGTACCTTTCTGGATACAATCTGCTCGCAGCGTTAGCATTGCATCGGCATTCTCCGCAAATGAGATGCATATTAGCGTATTCCAACGGTGTGTACGGTAGCGGCATGATAAACGCTAAACAATCCAAAATACGGAAAAAGTCCAATACACAAAACATAATCACAGTCCAAAATAATGCCAGGTCAGTACAGTTTGCAGATCACCAGTCCAAAAAGCAAACCCAAGAGTTGTTATGAGAGCCACATCAATTAAAGGAAAGGTGCACAGCGAACAAAGGATCAAAGTGAACTGACTTGAAAATTGTATTAACTACCCACATTTCCAATTAAATTTTTAAAACTTGCAACAACAACCCTTTTCAAAAGTGATTAATATCAACATTTAAAAATGTCGGTTTTTGTTTAAAAATTCGTTGTTTTTTGGTGTTACTCGGTTTCCTAATGTATTATAGCATTTTGGAAGCTTGGTTAGTTGCGTTAACTTTTGAAAATAATTGCCAATCAATACAATTTTTTTACACCATGATGAGTGGACTGAAAGAAAAAATCTTTCAAAATTGTAGGGACAAAATGAAATTTAATTATTTTTTGTGTAAAAAATACATGTATTATGGTATTTTTAAGGGCTGTGTTAGATAGCAGGGCTACTGAAGTTTCCAAAAACAAAAAAAAACAGAAATATTTGAATATTTGTAGACATGGTCGTTAAAAATACCATTAGGGATGTCGATTTTCGATGAATTTCATTCTTTTTGTGTAATTTCTAAAATAATTGAGATTTTTTTTTCTTATTTTTTCTCGAATAATCATAAGCAGCTCCATCCTCTGGTGCCGGCTTATCGTTGAGTTTTGGGACACGTTGTATAAAAGAAGAAACTGTTTGACTGACATATCAACGGACAGCCCAAACCGCTGGTTCTAGAGTTTCCAAATTTAGCACGTAGGTTCCTTATAAAGCCTAGGGGTGCACTAAGAAAGGATTTTTCAAAATTCACCCCCTAAGGGGTGAAATGGGGGTCCAAAATTTGTGTGGGGAAACAAGATTAGTTTACACAATTTTATTCGAAACATTACAAGAGTATTCCTAATGATAAATGAGTAAACAAGTGTTTCAGGTTTTTTTTTGAGAATTTAACCCCTAAAGGGGGAAATGTGGTGACAGGGTCTGAAAATCAACATGGGTTTTTTCTCTATGATTTATCGATTCGCAGATTACGAAAACAACAACGATTTCAAAATCCAACGTGGCGGACGTGAAGTACCATAACCCCTGTTGGGGTGCGGTGGGGTTGAAATTTCGAAATATCAAGATGGGTGTCATTTATATATTTTTTTGGGACGTTAGTTATGAAAGTGGCATCGATTTTGAAATTGAATATTGTGTAGATATATGAAAATTTTTGAAAGAATTTGTGCCAAATTGCAATCGAATCTAAATATATAAAAGAACAAACTGACTGACTGACATATCAACGCATAAGCAAAAATTACATATGGTAGTTTCCATCTAGAAAATCAACCCTTAAGGGGATGAAAAGTCGGTTAGAAGTTTGTATGGGAAATTTTAAACAGCTGAACCTATTTAGTTTCGATGAAACTTGCTATACCGTTAGTTTGAGTCCCGGGAAGGAACATAAAATAGTTTATATCGAGAAAATCAACCCTTAAGGAGGTTAAATGGAGGATGGAGAATTTTTTGCCGCCAACCAATTTAGATAAAATTTGGTATGGATATAGTTTGAGTGCCGGAAAAAAATATAGGATAGTTTTTATCCCGCAAACAATCCTAGAGGGGTAGAAAAGGGGTAATTAGTTTGTAGTGCGAATTATTAACGGCTGAGCCGACGATCGAGATGAAACTTGGTACATAGATTTAATATTATAATTTGATATTATAAATGCGAATGTGTGTCTGTCTGTCTGTCTGTCTGTCTGTCTATCTGTTACCTTTTCATGCTAAAACCGATTTAGATGAAACTTGGTATAGATATAGTTTGAATCCCGGGAAATGACGTAGGATAAATTTTCATCCCGAAAATCAACCCTTAAGTAGGTGAAAAGGTGGTTGGAAGTTTGTAAGGGTTTTTTTTTTACAGCTGAACCGATTTAGATGAAACTTGGTATAGATATAGTTTGAATCCCGGGAAATGATATAGGATAGTTTTTATCCCGAAAATTAATCCTAGAGGGGTAGAAAAGGGTTTGGGTAGTGGGTAAGGATATATAATAGATATTATCCGACGAAGTCACGGGGAAAAGCTTCTATTCAAGGGAAGAAATCTGCATTAATCATAATCTTTTAGTAGTAACGAACAAGTAAAGTAAGGCGGGTAAGTAGTTACGGGCGTAACAATTCAACAATTACTGCAATCATTTCTTTAAAGAAATAAGGAAACCGCCTTCACCAAAACGTCGTATGACGAAACCTCCAGCATTCTGGTAACAAATACTTTTCCGAAAACCTAAATCGGTTCAGCCGAATGCGAGATAATCGCGGCCAAACATACATACCTACGTTCGTACGTACAAACATACGGGTCAAACTGAGAAACGCCTTTTTAAGAACTTTTAGTACGCGGGCGAAGCTCAAAGCCGCGGGCCATAGCTAGTAATCCAAATTGAAATGAGGTATTTTGGAAGATTCGTATCTTTATTTATCTGTGCTATGCTTAAATGCACATGCTCGTTAGTACCTATCTACCTATACTTATACTTTTTCTACCAAGTGTCTTAAACGGTTATAAGTATTGATGAATTATAGGTAAGTAGCCCCCGGTATAGGTAGGTAGGTAGTAGGTTTTTGGACCCGTTGTGTTGACGATGAGGGACCCTCTTGTTCTTTTAGCCATCAACACAATGAATCCTCCCTGTAAAGGGTCGGCAACGCGCATGTGACTCATCTGGAGTTGCAGGCGTCCATAGGCTACGGTAGCTGTTTACCACCAGGCGGGCCGTATGCTTGTTTGCCACCGTAATGGTGTAAAAAAAAAAGTAGGTTGGTTTATTATTCATTCATCATACTAGGTAGGTACTTACTTCTCTTACTAGGTAGCTAATGGAATGGCACGTACCTAATTCTTGGGATGATACCTTTTGTACTAATAACGTATGGTTAGGTTCGCGAAGTAGGTATTATTAAATTTGTCTACCAGTCAGGAACATTGTTTATAATATAATGTTTCGTGAACCAAACATACAGTCCCAATTAATAATATGTATTCATTTCGGTACTTATCTACTTACATCTGGGCAGTAAAATTTAAAATCATATAGGTATAAACTATAGGTAATACTTAAATTTAAAGAGCTTGACTAAATAAATAAATAAATAATTATAGGACAATCTTACGCAAACCGACCTAGTCCCACAGTAAACTCAATAAGGATTGTGTTGTGGGTAAATACATAGAAATCATCCATAACTCAGGTACTGTATCTGTGATAAACACACAAATAAATGCCCTGACCAGGATTCGACCCCGGGACCTCCTGCTTCGTAGGCAGGTTCACTACCGACTGGGCTAGGTAGGAGGCCGTTGACTAGGTATTAAGTTCAATAGTTGTCGCGCCTTGAACGCAAAATTAACAAACAACTACAGTGTAGGTAGTTAGGTGCGTTTCTATCATCAAGTTTTAGAAATCACGATAAATTATTAAAATACCGAATTAAATATTTTGCGAATGTATCTCTAGTTATAGCGTACAAGATGTTTGTAGTTATCGAATAATTAACGTTCATAATTTTGATATGGTCGATCATATTTTTCATTCGACGCGCCGGCTAGGTGCTTCCTTTGATTTGGCAGGCCGCCGCCACCGTGCCGTACCATAGCGAGCGGTCATTCACCCTAGTCTCCGCTAACACGGAGGTAGCGCTCTCTGACCGGTAAATGGATTTCGTTCCCTGAGAGCGTAACCTTTATTATGGGTTAGGCTCTCAAAGTGTGGCTCTAACCGCTACGGAAAATTTACCGGTTTACAAGCCCTGCTATACCAACTGATGAAAAGACGCAGTTAAGTGGTTAAAGAGGTATTTCCCGTTGGATATATGGATACTACTTATCATTTTAAGATTAATAGCTTTTTCCCGCGGCTTCGCCCGCGTACTAAAAGTACTAAAAAAGGAGGTTCTCAGTTAGACTCGTATGTTTGTATGTAGGAATGTATGTTTGTCCGCGATCATCTTGCGTTTCGCTGAACTGATTTAGAAGCGGTTTTCGGAAAAGTATTCGTTACATTCTGGAGGTTTCGGTATACCACGTTTTGAAGACGGCGGTTCCCTCATTTTTTATTTTAAAGAAATTATTGCAATAATTGTTTAATTGTTACGCCATCAACGACATACTACCGAGAGATTATGATTAATACAGATTTCTACTCTTGAATAGAAGCTTTTCCCCGCGACTTCATTTGCGTGGAATTAGTAATCCACCCTCCTTTTTACCCGCTTAAGGAATGACTTCTGGGATAACAACTATTATATATCCTTCCCCAGAATGCAAAATATCTCCATACCAAATCATCTAAATAGGTTTAACGGTTATTAATTTCCCATACAAACTTTCAACCCCCGTTTCACCCCCTAGAGTAGTACAGATTTTCGAGATAAAAACTATCCTATATTGTTTACCGCGACTCAATCTATATAATATGTACCAAGTTTCATTTCAATCGTCTGTTCAGCGGTTAATAATTCGCCATACAAACTACCAACAGGTTTTCTACCCCTCTAAGATTGATTTTCGGCTTTAAAAATATTCTATATTGTTTCCTGGGACTCAAACTATATCCACAACAAAATTATCTAAATCGGTTCGCGGTAAAAAAATCTTCATACAAACCTTCAACCCCCATTTCACCCCCTTAAAGATTGATTTTCGAGATAAAAACTGTCCCATGTCGTTTCCCGGTACACAAACTATCTCTATACCAAGTTCCATCTAAATTGGTTCAACGTTTAAAAATTCCCCATACAAACTATCAACCCCCATTTCACCCCCTTAAGTGTTGATTTCGTAATCAGCGACCCGATAAACCATAGAAACAATACCCATGTTGATATTTAAATATTGTCACCACATTTCCCCCTTATGGGTTGAATTCTCAAAAAAGCTGAAACACTTGTTTTCTCATTTATCGTTAGGAATACTCCTGTAAAGTTTCGAATAAAATAGTTGAACTAATCTCGTTTCCCATACAAACTTTGAACCCCATTTCCCCCTTTAGGAGGTAAATTTTTAAAAATTATTTCTAAGTGCATCCTTATGCCTTATAAGGAGCCTACGTACCACATTTGGAATCTCTAGAACCAGCGGTTTGGGCTGTGCGTTGATATGTCAGTCAGTTTCTTCTTTTATATATTTAGAAGATTGCAGTTTGGCACAAATACTTTCAAGAATTTTCATGTCCACAATATTAAATTTCAAAATCGATGCCATTTTCTTAATTAACGTCCCAAAAAATCACAAAAACGACACTCATATGGATATTTAGACATTTCAACCCCATTGTACCCTTACAGGGAAGATGGTATTTCACGTCCGCCACGTCGGATTTTAAAATCGTTGTTGTTTTCGTAATCAACGACCCGATAAACCATAGAAACAATACCCATGTTGATTTTCAGACTTTTTGACCATATTTCCCCCTTTTAGGGGTTGAATTCTCAAAAAACCTGCAACACGTATTTACTCATTTATTGTTAGGAATACTTCTGTGAATTTTCGAATAAAATAGACTAACTAATCTTGTTTCCCCATACAAACTTTGGACCCCATTTCACCCCCTTAGGGGATGAATTTTGAAAAATCCTTTCTTAGCGCACCCCTAGACCTTATAAGGAACCTACGTGCCAAATTTGGAATCTCTAGAACCAGCAGTTTGGACTGTGCGTTGATAGATCACTATGTCAGTCAGTCAGTCAGTCACCTTTGAGTTATATATATATATATATATATATATATATATATATATATATATATGTACCGTATCTGTACTACAGTTCCATAAGTCACGCCAAATAGGTATTGAAGTAGAACTGTGTCACTTTATAATATTGAAAAATAAAAATAAAAAACTTAATGAAACTATTTTCAAAATTGCTTTTTTGAGGTTAGATATGAGGATATTATGTATCATTTGTGGTATATTGTATTAAAAAAAAATCAGCCATATCGTATCTGGAGGAGCCCAAACTTGGTATGTTTCGAAAATTAAATTTGTGTTAATTTAAAAAAAATTGATAAAATGTAATGTGGGGTATATTTTTAGAATCGCCTCAAAATGCCCTTTCATAAGATACCACACAAGATAGGTTTCTGGAAAAAAAAAATTTTTTTCCATACAAATAAAAAAATGTCTCGGCACTCCCCTCCTAAGGTATTTTTTTTTAAGAACTGCGGGTCACAAAATGTGTTTTGACCTCTAGTATGCGTGTGCCAAACGGCTAAACTGTACATCGATTTGCGGTTTTTCCTTGAAATTGGGCTTGTACGGCTACCACTATTGGTTGCATCTAAAGTAGTAAAACAGTTCGGTACACCATAGAGTTTCTACGGTGTACCAAACTATTTGACTACTTTGGATGCGATCAACTATATGGCGCTGACTGTACATAAAATCATTTCATTATGCTGTTGAGGCCTAGGCTCCTATTGTAGCTGATGCAGGGATGCCTAAGTGGATCTTCAATGAAGACTTGTTATTTAAATTTATGTACAATTTTTATTGCTAGAACTATGGTCTAATTTACAGCTTGGTATACGTGTTGGTCGTTCAATGGATTTGAAGTGATTGTCGTTGCTGGCTGTCGGCGGCGGTTATCCCGATCCGTTGCCGATCTTCAAAATTCGGAAGCGAACGGCCGTCCGTGACGTCACTTCGGATGCGTTCTGAACATGCTCCCGGCGTTGAAGTACTTCAAGGTACCTATAATTCAGAGCAGGATGTGAGAAATGGTGCAAATGCTGCATGCACGTTACATGGAAGCGGGCAGGGGACAAATATTGTTAAACGCCCGTTTTATTATTCCCCGTTTCGTTTTAATATCGGCTACTCGGGCTACTCCATCTTTGCCCTTATAAAGTTTTACTATGCGACCGAGTAGCCACATTAACGGGGGTACCCCTTTTTCCTTGACAATAACTAGGGCTCCGTCCTCTAGCTTGTCATGTGATGAAAACCATTTGGTTTTTTGCTGTAGTTGAGATACATATTCCAATTTAAATCGGTTCCAAAAATGAAGCCTCAGCTGCTCCACTCGTCGATACCGCTGCAGTGTGTTGATCTTCTCCTCAGCCACAGGGTTCTGTGAATTAGGAACAAACATAAGCGGTCGTCCAATAAGGAAGTGGGAGGGGGTGAGAGCGGTTAAATCGGATGGATCACTGGACATTGGGGTCAAAGGTCTACTGTTCAGGGTAGCTTCAATATCCGCCAGACAGGAGCTCATCCCTTCGAAGGTCAAATGCGTTAAATTTAAAATACGTCGCAAATGGTGCTTCACTGAGCGCACGCATCTTTCCCATAGTGAGCCGAAATGCGGTGAATAAGGGGGTGAGAAAACAAAGTTGATTTCCGATTGAGCTAGATCTGATGCAATATTTGACCTTTGAAGTACTTTGTATAGTTCATTACAAGTACCCGTATAATAAGTGGCATTATCGCAGTATATATTCTGTGGTTTACCCCGGCGAGCAATAAACCGGTTTAGACTAGCCATGAATGCGTCTTTGGTGAGGTCTGAGACAAGTTCCAGATGTACGGCTTTTACTGCAAAACATACGAATATGCATATCCAGGCTTTGACTAATCTACAGCCCCTACCTTTACGGTCAGCTATCAATATTGGACCTGCGTAATCCGTACCCGTGTTCAAAAACGGGTGTTCTAATTGAGCACGTGTTGCAGGCAATTTACCCATGATAGGTTGTACTGTTTGACCTTTGAACCTGCAACATGTGGTACAACTATCCACGGTTTTTCGCGCCAAGTTCCTGCCGCCTAGAGGCCAATAAAGCTGCTTGACGCTATTGAGCAATAACTGGGGACCTGCGTGTAAAAATTGTAAGTGAAAATAAACAAATATCAATTTTGTGAGACGATGCTTACTACATAGTATGACTGGATGCTTGACGTCATCACTGTAATAGGTGTTGTCAAGTCTCCCGCCTACCCTTAACAGCTGATCCGTATCAATGTACGGAGTGAGAGAAAGCAGTCTATTTTTAGCAGGAAGGGATTTTCCTGCTTTCAACACAGCATATTCGTCTTCAAACATTTCTTTTTGAGACAAAGATATAATTGTTTTTCGGGCTACAGTTAATTCTGAACTTTGTAGGAAACCCGTTGTTTTAGTTTTGTTTTTTGAACAATTGTTGATGAATCTCATGACATATCCTACGACTCGAACTAATTTAGAGAATTTTGAAACTCGATCCAGGAGAAGAGAAAATGGAGATTCCTCAATGTTTGTCACCAGACAAGTTACCATTTCAGGTAAATCTTCAGGCAACTCGGGTTGTGATTTGGACCAGGAAGTTGAATCCTGTTTTAGGAACTCTGGACCGTTCCACCAAAGGTCTGAAGTGGCAAGAAGCCTAGCATTTAAACCTCGAGACGCTAGATCAGCGGGGTTCTCTTTTGAGGGCACGTAGTGCCACGTATGACCGGCAGTAACATCCTGTACCTCGCTCACTCGGTTGCGTACAAAAGGTTTAAGATTGGCGGGGGATGACGCTAACCACCCTAAAATTATCATTGAATCGCAATAGAACGTACATTTATTAAATTTGATTGTGAGTGAGCTCAGTATTTTAGTAAACAGTCTTGCTCCTAACAATGCCCCAGATAATTCCAAACGGGGTATCGTGGTTGCCTTAATTGGCGCCACTTTGTTCTTGGAGGCTAAAAGATGGACCGTAGTTGTACCTGTGCCATCCTTCGTTTTCACATAAGCGCAAGCACCATAGGCGGCTTCAGACGCGTCTGTGAATATAATTAATTCTACCTCTTGACTAGAGTTCCCTAAAACCCAACGCGGAATTCTAATTTCATTGAGAAATGGTAAAGTGGTTTCGAATTTACTCCACTGTGCTTTAAGGGTGGGGGGTATCTCCTGATCCCACGAGCACTTTTCCTGCCACAATTTCTGAAGCAATATTTTAGCTTCCAAGACACAAGGTCCAACTAAGCCTATCGGATCGAATACTTGCGCGATTGACGAAAGTATGTGACGTTTTGTGACGTTATTACAACCTTTTAAGTTTATATTAAAAAATAAGGTATCTGTGTCACATTGCCAATTTAAACCTAAAGTTTTTGCTGGAGCCGACATGCTTAAACATTGAACATTTTTATTGTCTGCTGTGCTATTTTGCAATTTACTATTTGATTGAATATGATTTTCCAACGCTTGTAATATTTCAACATCATTCGATCGTAATTTTCGCAAATTTAACTGAGCTGATTTTAATGTGTCAATTACTCCTATTCCTAACTGTATAGCATCATCAATGCTCGTACTCCCACTCAAGTAATCATCCACATAAAAGTCATGTATAATTGATTGTTGTATAACTGGCTCTGTCGACTCTAATCCTAACTGCTTTAAACAGCGGCAGGCTAGATAAGGAGCCGAAGCTGTGCCGTACGTAATTGTATTAAGTGAGTAACACTCAAGACGATCAGTTGGATTAAAACGCCATAAAATCTGCTGAAGGCATCTTTGTTCAGGTGCAATTAGCATCTGGCGGTACATCTTTTCGATGTCACCGGCAATTACATATTTATGTTGTCTATATCTTAGTAAAATTGAAATTAGGTCATCTTGAACAGTAGGACCAATTCTTTGAATACCGTTCAAGGATACGCCTGATTTGGTGGGGGCAGATGCGTCGAAAACGACCCTTAATTTTGTCGTGAGACTACCCTCCCTTATCACCCCATGATGAGGCAAAAGGCACTCTACCTCGCTATCATCTGACTTGTGCGCGGAAAGAGACATGTGACCTAAGTCGAGATATTCAGTCATGAACGCGTTGTAATTCTTCCTAAACTCGTGATCATGTTTTAATTTTTTTTCTAAAGATAGGAAACGACACTTAGCCATCTCATATGAGTCGCCTAGAACCTTTGGTGATTCTTTAAAAGGCATACTAACGACGAACCGCCCATCGTCAGTTCGCGTTGTAGTTTTCTCAAAATGTTCTTCACATTTACGTTCTTCAGGGGTCAAATTATGAACCGGCGAGACACTATCTAGCTCCCAGCAGCGCGTAAGTTGATTATCAATGTCAGTGTCAAGTAATTCTGAAGCATGACAGACAATATGATGTTTTTGATTACCTAGGACCGAACCGGAAATTAACCAACCTAATTTTGAATTGTAAATTTTAGGTTGACGTTTACCTAAATCGATTTTTGTGGTACCTAGGACTTCCCAGAATATTTCCGAACCTAATAACATGTCTATGGCAGACGGAACATTAAACTTGGGGTCACATAACTGAATGTGCGATGGTATTTGCAATTTTTTAGTATCTATGTATGACATAGGTAAGTAATCAATGATCTCAGGAAGCACACGACACCTAAGCTCCATCTCGTAATCTCCCGCCATTGATTGTATAGTTAGGTCGCAAGACTGATTACTTTTTGCTAATAAGGATTTGTTAATACCTGTCATAGTGGAGCTCGTGGAAGACATTGGAAGTTGCAGCTTACTGCGAAGACTCTCGGTGATGAGGTTGGTTGAGCTGCAATTGTCCAGCATGACTCTGACGACGTGCAGAGCACCCTTGGCGTCGCTGACTCTCACCAAAGCTGTGGAAAGCAGTGCAGAGGATTGTTGAGTCGGATCACTTTTGTAAGTGGTTACAGCAGTTAACTCTACTGTATCCTTATCAGTTTCGGCATGAAGCAATGTGTTATGACGTTCACTACAATATTTACACGTAGATAAACGACAATTGGACAACTGGTGACCTGGCCTTAAACACAGTTGACATATGCCTAACTCATTGACTTTCTTTTGACGAAGGTCAACGGACAGTTTACGAAATGAATCGCATGAAAACAAAAAATGATTTTGTCTACACATAGGACAACTGAATTTAGATTTATTTGTTTTATTAGTCTCATTAAGAACGAGAAAATTCTTTTGTTTATCCGAATTACGGTTAACTTTAAATGAACTCGATTTTGACTCCTCTAGAGTCTCTAATAAATCAGCCCTATTTGAAATAAACGTTGTAAATTGTTCTAACGTCGGAGGATTGTCCAACGTGTTTCTAAATTCTTCCCACTCGCGGCTGGTCACTGAATCTAACTTTGAAGACATCATGAAAATAACAAGGGTATCCCACTCAGAGGTTGGTTGACCTATAGTGTTAAGCGCCCTAAGATTCTTATTTGTAATGTCCAAAAGATGACGTAGTGCCCGGTGAGATTCTTTATGAATTTGTTCGACATTAAACAAAGCTTTCACGTGATTGTTAACTAATAACCTCTTATTGTCGTACCTAGCTAACAATAACTCCCAAGCAGTTTTATAATTCTCGGCTTTAAAATCAAGACTTTTAATTACTAACGCCGCACTTCCCTGTAGGGAGGAACGCAAGTAATGGAACTTGTTAATGTCGTCTATAGAATCGTTAGTGTGAATCAATGACAAAAATGTATCTCTAAATTCCAAAAAATATTGATAGTTGCCGTTAAAGTGAGGTAGATCAATCTTAGGAAGCCTTACCAGATTATTCTTATGCTGACAGGAACTGGAACCTGCCTCAGACATAACCTTACTTTCGGCATCCACCTTGCCACGTTTACGCAGCAATTCCCGAGCGCCAGCCAAAATAGCAAAGTATTGGTTTTCGAAGTCCTGACGCTCAGCATATTGCTCACTGGGGGTCTCCGAAGTTACTTCAATCTGCTCCTGTAATTCATCAAATGCCGTATACATTTCCTCGATCTTACTAAGACGGCACTCAACTTCACTTGCTTGTACGTCACTTAACGTTGGAATGCATAAATATGGCGTAAGGAACGTCTTAAAAATTGTTAATTTACATTTAAATGTTCCCCGCTGCTTAACTAACTGCGCTAACGACATTTTTTGCACTAAATGAACTAGAAATCGGTGTAAAACACGTTAACTTAAATGCACTAAAGGATAATTACCGTAAACACCAATAAACACCAATAAATAAGATATGAATAGTTAACGCTCGATATTCACGGTCACAATAGGTAGGTACTAATTAGCGATAAGGAAAACATGCGATGCGCTCGGTGACTATGGATATACTAAATGCACCGTTGCCTTGACCTCTAAAAGTGAATTCGATCACCTGTTATGCGCTCGATGATATACTTGTTTGCGCGCAGCTGATTATTATAACTGCAAATTAGTTTAGGTAATTTTAAAGATATGTTTAAATTTAACTTTGACCGTTGAGATTAAAAAAAAAATATAAAATTTAAATATTATTTTTATAAATGAGCAATATCAATTCGATATTGAAGCTGTGTGGTAATTAACCACTGGAAGGGAAGAAGAATTACTTCTTTAGGAATGAAAGAAAGGATATTGAAACGACCTTACTTGTGTTGAACCGTAATTCGACCTGTTCTTGTAGATCTGCCGCTGTGCGATTCTCGCGGGATCTTGAAGTGGATGTATGACACTGCGCACGACGACGACGATATGACGCTGAAAATCGGGATCTTGTAGTTTTCTTCAGACTTCTCCAACTCTTCGACGAATAAAAGTTGCTGAAGATACCCTTGATGAAACCCGTTGACGGTTGAAATCGTCGCTTCTTCGCCTGCTTGAGTCGCCCAGTCCTCTTCGTGGGATGCTGTAGACGCCTCGCGGAGTTCCTCTCTCCGGAAAACAGGATGAAGCTGCGTTGTGGACGTGTCTTTCGCAGGCGCTGGTACCGAAGTTGAACTCGACGCTCTTCTTCGACGGGTGAAGGACCAATGTTGAGGCCTAGGCTCCTATTGTAGCTGATGCAGGGATGCCTAAGTGGATCTTCAATGAAGACTTGTTATTTAAATTTATGTACAATTTTTATTGCTAGAACTATGGTCTAATTTACAGCTTGGTATACGTGTTGGTCGTTCAATGGATTTGAAGTGATTGTCGTTGCTGGCTGTCGGTTGCGGTTATCCCGATCCGTTGCCGATCTTCAAAATTCGGAAGCGAACGGCCGTCCGTGACGTCACTTCGGATGCGTTCTGAACAATGCTTTCCCTAAAATTACAACACATACTACTAAATGAAAAATATTTTACCAGCTATTGGAACATAACTGTGATCCAAATCACTTTTTAATATTTTATAAGTCTTAGTAAGGCCAGTTAAACGTTCGATATGCACTCTTTTACTAGCTAATTCTCTATCTTTTAATACTGTTAACCCTGGCAACTGACTTTTTCCTTTCAGAAATGTTGGAATATTAACAGCAACGTTTTTGTCTGCAAACATATCCTGAACATTGAATCCACGATCAGCCAAGATACAGTCACCACTTTCACATTTACTTGTTAAATCACTTCTTTCGACTGTCTGTCTGTCACTTACAGAACCAGCATATGCAGGAGAGCAGTACGATATTAATCCTCCTGGAGTAGCTCCAACAAGCACTTTGAGTGTATTTGCATGTTTGTAGGTGCTCCAAGTTGCCTGTTGGGCAGTAGGATTTTTTGGTTTTTGTACATGGATTTCGGTACCATCTAAAATTACCCTAATGTTACAATTATAACTTTTAACCTTTTGACCGCCAAGCATTGAACAAAAATGACGCGCCATCGACGCCACGTAATCGTGTTTTGTCAAGCGAAATTGAACTTTTCGGAAGCCCGCGTAGTTCCCTATTGCATTACAAAGCCTGTCGGCTGTAGCCGTCGTTGGCGTCCATGGCACAACTTTTTGATGTCGGCCACAGCCGACTGTGGCGGTCAACAGGTTAAAATGTTCAGGCATATAGTACAGAACCAAATATTTACTAGGCCAAATGCTTATTTTCATCCAAAGTTGGTTCTTAAATTTACCCATGTTATGAATATATTATTACTGTTGTGGTATTAATATTAAATAATTTTAAACAAAAAAGAACCGACTTCACTTAGCATCCACCTTTCCAACACCAAATGCTCGAGCTGCTGAAAAAAATACTCAAATCACTATAGTTGTGCCTTTAATAGTTGAAGAGTTCCCGCGATTTCTCCAGGATCCCATCATCAGATCCTGACCTGGTTACAATGGGACCACCTGTAAAGTATACTCTTTCAAACAAAAAAAGAATTTTCCAAATCGGTCCAGCCGTCTTCGAATAATCGGTGAACATACATAAAAAAAAAAAAAAAAAAAATAGCAAAAACAAAGATCCCGACGAATTGATAACCTCCTCCTTCGAAATCTTGAAGTCGGTTGAAAATCTACTCAACTCAAAAATACATTTGTTTTGTCTTAGTTTCATCATGGTTAAAAAGAATTGATCTTCAGTACTAAGTTGTATAACACAACTACCAAAATATTGAATTTTATTTGCCATGGGACTTAGGGTAGAGTACCTATACAAAAAAGAACTTTTTGTAACATTCAAAGCTTGTGTAAAATTTAATGGATTTGTCATAATTTTTGAATCGGTGTATGGTTCCAAATACATGTTTCACATCAATTTGTGTACTTTTAGATGACACTTGAAAATATTTTACACCGGGCACTATCAACTCTTTTACTTCACTAATAATTTCTATTTCACTAGCTATTTCCACAGAATCGGGGATTACTTTTACTTCTTTTGCTTTGAGGGTTGGAGATAGAGTAGCCTGGCTTGTTGATGGAGTTACGTTTTCGTCAAATGGTAACTTTCTCTGACACCTTCTCTCAAGCCGCTGCTGACGCTCGAATGCACTTGGTGTTGGCTTGGAATTATTGTACGAAAATATCGATAGTACTGCAGTTTTCTTTAAAAACTTTACTTTCGCCTCATAACCTGTAACCACAAATAATTTTCAATTTAATCCTGTACAATTGAATGCCACTTCAAAAAACCGGCCAAGAGCGTGTCGGGCCACGCTCAGTGTAGGGTTCCGTAGTTTTCCGTCCGTCACAGTAAGTGTCCCCACTTAAGAGTTAATAACACCGCCATGTAGGATATGATATGAGAGTTCCACGTACAGCGACATCTATCGGCAAATTAAGTAAACTATTGCGCGCGAGCTTAAAGTATGGAAGATGATTTTTATGGAATAATTCTTTATTGCGTGAACCGATTTTCACCGTTTTTACTTTATTTGAAAGCACGTCATTTCATTGTAATTTTGTAGAAATTACAGGTACAATAAACACCTGCTTATACGGTTAAATTACAAACTTAATTCAGAAATTATTATGTAATTTTTTTTCAAAAACTATTCATTCTATCAAGTTCAAAATAATTTTCCTAGAAAGTTTTTATAAAGTTCTACTTTTGAGATTTTTTTCATATTTTTAAAACTTATGGTTCAAAAGTTAGAGGGGGGGGGACGCATATTTTTTTACTTCTGGAGCGATTATTTCCGAAAATATTTACATTATCGAAAAATGATTTTAGTAAACCCCTATTCATTTTTAAATACCCATCCAACAATATATCACACGTTAGGGTTGAAATGAAAAAAAAATCACTCCCCACTTTACGTATAGGGGAGGTACCCTAATAAAAACAAATTTTCCACTTTTTATTTTACCACTTTGTCGGCGTGATTGATATACATATTAGTACCAAATTTCAGCTTTCTAGTGCTAATGGTCACTGAGATTATCCGCGGACGGACGGACGGACGGACGGACGGGCAGACATGGCGAAACTATAAGGGTTCCTAGTTGACTACGGAACCCTAAAAACGACAAGTAATTTAAAATATGTTTGAAATAACTTACTTTTGTATTTGCTTCGTCCGTAATAGTCATCAGATTTAAAGTGCAATGAACATAGACGAGATGTCTCATTGGCTTTAAAGTTTTTAATTCTTAAGGCATTCTCCCAAGCTTTTCTGCGTTTGCGATCTTTTGGAAAAACATTTACACCTTTATTTTTGCAATTTAAAGCACTACACTGCGTCATTTCTACAATAGAAATATCGAAAAAGATATTTAGGTCCCTTGTTTACAAAAAATAGTATAGGATTTGACAGATAAGAAGTTGAGGTTCAGTAGTATTCAGTACAGTCTTTGATAATTAAACCAACCGGATGCGAGACGCGCACTAATTTCTATCAGAAAAAGTCTGCCAATTTCGGCGCGGGGGACGAGGAAACGCACACAAATACTGTTAACACAAATGCATTTTCCATTGACGTCGCTACACACGCACACGATAAAATTATCAAACACTAGCATAAAATATACTCACACAAGTACAAACATAGACACAGACAACCTGTCCGTGAACGAGATAATGTCATCTTTAAGTAAACGTACACAGTGCGAGGAACGCGTCGATAATAATATACTTAAGTATCGATATTTGTGACGTTTTCAAGTCAAAGGTACATCATTGTCGGTTGTTAATAGAGTTAATTTCTAAATGATTTTTTTATGGTAACGCCTTATTGACAACCGATAATGATGTACCTTTGACTTGAAAAGGTCACATTTTATCGTAGATTTATTTATCGTATGCCTACATGTCACTGGATAAAGATAGGCATTTCTTCCCTAGGGTAGTAGGAAAGCAGATGATGAAGAAAATCCAGCGAGTGCTGCGAGGTCCAGGTAGGACAGTAGAGCTGCCAAGTTTGTAACTCTTTTAGCACCACCCAGGGATCCCGTGTAGGGTTGTCTAAGGTGTTTCCTGCGGACGCAGAGAAACATTGATCGTAGGTTAGTTATATATTTTTGTTTCTTTACCAAGTATAAGGTTTAGCTATTGATAAAATTATAATGTTAAGTTGTGATTAAATATCAAGTTTTTCTACCAGAATATTACTTACAATGTTAGGACAAATCTTGCAAGCTGATTTAGAATAACTTTTATATTATCAATTTAATATTTTTATGTGTATTTGCTTTTATATTTAGTGAAAAATACTACAAATTGGAAACAAATAACTATTACAATGAAACAATTAACTGCAAAGAACTCTGGAACATCACGGGATTCGAACCCACGTGTTTAGATTACCGTTCCAATGTGCTTCCAATTACACTAGACGTTCCTCTATCCACCTCAGTGAATTTTTCACTGTAATGAACAATGATGAATCAGTCACTAGCGACATCGTAATGTTCCAGAGTCCTTCGCAGTTGATATTTTGATTATAATGGGCATCGGTTTCCAATTTGTGTTTCTATTTCTATTATCTCTTCTTCATTTTCTATTATAAATAAAAAGTATAACATACTGCTAATGTTAATATCGACATTTATTTTTGTGCTGTCCCATCACTAAAACTTACCTGTTTGGTATAGTGATACCAGAGTCAGAAATTAAAAGTGCCTATTTAAGGGGATAAGTGTGTATAACGTACCTTATAATAAATAAAGTATAATCCATACAAAATTAAAATGCTACATAAAATGTATGGTGAAAATAAAGGAACGAATTAATTTCTAAACAGGAATATAACACATTTGAGCGGAATTCATGACACTAGCTGAAATTTGTCTATTAAAACGGAAATTTGTTTATGGTAGCTGTATTTTTGAGACCATAGACAAGTTTCAGCTATTGTGCCGTACAGCACACATACGCTGAGTTTCTTACGCTGGTTCTTCTCATTTGGGGCTCCTTTCCGAACCAGTAGTAGTTTATTGCCCTTCCCATAATACCAAACACTAGCATGAAACATAAACACTGGTTTAACCAGTTGTTAAACCAGTGTTTATGTTTTATTTCATTACCGTGCGTCCATGCGTAATGTGCTATAGGCTAGGTTATCTTTATAGTGTCAGTTTTTGGAGTTCCAAACCACCTTACTGCCCTGCCCTCGGCGGTCCTCGACGACATATATAATTTAAAAAGCTATGCGTGTGAATGAGTTTTAGCTTTGAAGTACTGACGTTAATCTTTTCATTTTTTCAACAGGTATGTTATTTGAATAATTTAAAAGTCGATTAAAATATGTTTAGAAACAATTTAATAACAACACCCACACAGAGACACACTGCTTTTTTAACAGAGCAATGCTTTACAATTATGGCTGTATGCCGAATGGGTCTCTGCCCCACGGAGTATCTTTTAAGTGTATTGCCTAACCTGTTGACAATGAATGACATAATGGCGGACGTATTTCTGCCGCACTGGAGTCGATTACTCTTGTTTGCAATATTTCACTTACCTCCCTCGATGTAATCGTGTTCATAATTGTATTCCACGCGTTACAGACCGAATTCCACGCGGGCGGAGCCGCAGGCACAGCTAGTACAATAAAGCTGAAGAGGGTCGAAAGTCTGTACATGGAAGATAATCGAAAATATCGATAGACAGTCACAGTCTAAGAACTTTTTGAGGCTCAAGCCTGAAGCGCTATCTAGACGAGAGCATCACAGAGATACACAATTTTTGTATCTTTTCATTGCTCTCGTCTAGACGGAGCTTCAGACTTGGAGCTTCAGGAAGTTCTTAGATTGTGCTACTCTATTAAACCATATACTCTCTGGTGTAAGTAAATATATAATGTTCGTAAGATTAATTTTATTTTCATATCTGTTATGTCATTGTGCCATATTACATACACCGATTTTTAAACTGAAAAAAAAAACTAAGTAGTCGGCAAAACTGCAACAAAGTGGTGTTTTTAAATGTTTATTTGTATTTGTTTAGGTTAAGTAATTATATTGTAACTACATATTTTTAAAGAGTATTGCTTGGGCACTTTGCCTAGGTACGGTAGTGGTACTTATCTAGTGTAACTTTATATTTTGTCTATGCCTAAATTTTCAAGATATTTTGTGCTTAATTTGAAAATTACGTGAAAAGTTTTTTGATTTTTAAAATTTCTAATATTAATTATTATTGACTGAGGAGCCGAGCGAAGCGAGGCAACGAACGTCTCCGTTTTAGGTACGACAATTTGCCAGATTGATGTGTGTGTATTGGTTGGTTGGTTGGTTGGTTGGTCAGTGTCGGTCTAGAGGTCGCATTTTTCATCCGATTTCGATGAAACTTGGCATGTACGTTCCTTGATTTGCCAAAAATTGTCGAGCCATTTTTTTGATTGGGGTTATAATGAGGGGTTAAAGGGGGGAAGTTTGCCGTCGCGTTATTCATGGACGGATTTCAATCATTTTCGGGTAAAAGGCCAAGCCCACACTTCCTTAGAGGTTGTTGTAAAAAAAAGTTTCGAGGGAGGGGTAAAGGGGGGAAAAGGAGGAACCTTCCCATATCGTTATTTTTTGCTCGATTTTGTTCATTTTCGGGTGAAAAGGCTTTGTAGGATGACAATAACAATGAGTGTCGAAGTAAACATTAGAACAGCGCATTAAGCGCATGCGCTAGCCCGCCACGCAGCGAGCGGCAGAGTTGCCCAACAGGCCGGGGCGAAATTTACCTTGAATACGTTAATGTGAAGAAAAAAATTTGTTAATGCCACAAATTTGATATTTTTATCGTTTAATTTTCATCTGGCATCATTTTTATTATTTTAAACTTTTTATTGACCGAGCGTTAGCGAAGGTCTCCGTTTCAGCTTGGGCCGAAATGCTTTCGTATGTCCGGATGTTCTCCTCTACAGGTCGCATTTCTTACCGAATTCACGTGACATTTCGTGAAATTTTGCAAAATGGTGGAAACGGCCTAAAGGCATTAAGCGCCATTAAGATCCATGACTCTTAAGACCATTTTCAATTCGCCATAATACAAAGAACTTAAGCGCCATGATGATCAATAGCGCTTAAGACCATTGTGAGTTCGCTGGGATAATGACATGTGAGTTTGCAAAAATCGGATATCGAATACGTAGCCTAATTTGACCAAACAATTAAAGCCTTACGTGGTGCAGTTGATTAACGGTAGCTATCTACATAAGACGTCTCAGGTTCGATCCTTCACACATGAGATTCTTTTTGTATTTTTTTATTTATTTCGTAATTATTAATAGGGCCATCTACATAAGCCATTAGGTCTTGATTTACAAAACCTTAATGCCGCAGGGTGTTAATCTCGAATGCAGCTAGTAGAGGGCGCTATAGTCAAAATAATGCTAACAGTGTTTTTTGTAATTCCTAATTTCATTTTCTTCGTTTTATAAAAAGCATCCTAAACAATTTCTAATTTTTCAAACAATCCGTCAGCTAAAGGATATGCCAATTTTTGAGCCAAGGAGAAATAAAATTTATGGGCCAAGGAGATATAATATTTTATTTAAAGTTGGATATTCCACTTTTTTTTAATTTGGGTACTTTTTAGGTGATTTTGACTCAGAATCACGAGCTTCTTAATGAAGAAACTTATTATGACGATAAGAGAATGGAACTAATTAAAAATATATGAAAGAAAACCGGCCAAGAGCGTGTCGGGCCACGCTCAGTGTAGGGTTCCGCAGTTTTCCGTCCGTCACAGTAAGTGTCCCCACTTAAGAGTTTTTGAAAGCACGTCATTTCATTGTGATTTTGTAGAAATTACAGGTACAGTAAACACCTGCTTATACGGTTAAATTACGAACTTAAATAGTTCAGAAATCCTTTTGTAATTTTTTTTCAAAATCTATTCAACCTGTCATGTTCAAAATAATTTTCCTAGAAAGTTTTTATAAAGTTCTACTTTTGAGATTGTTTTCATATTTTTAAAACTTATGGTTCAAAAGTTAGAGGGGGGGACACATTTTTTTTAATTCTGGAGCGATTATTTCCGAAAATATTGACATTATCAAAAAATTATTTCAATAAACCCATATTCATTTTTAAATACCTATTCAACAATATATCACACCTTAGGTTTGAAATGAAAAAAAAAATCACTCCCCACTTTACGTATAGGGGAGGTACCCTAATAAAACCATTTTTTCCACTTTTTATTTCACCACTTTATCGGCGTGATTGATATACATATTAATACCAAATTTTAGCTTTCTAGTGCTAACGGTCACTGAGATTATCCGCGGGATTATATAAGGGTTCCGAGTTGACTACGGAACCCTAAAAGTGAGACATTTTGTATCCTACCGGAATCGAAAGATTTCGTGATTTTGAGTCGATATCATGAAAATTTTCCCAAAAAAAAGTGGAAGAAACAACATTAAATAAAACCGGCCAAGAGCGTGTCGGGCCACGCTCAGTGTAGGGTTCCGTAGTTTTCCGTCCGTCACAGTAAGTGTCCCCACTTAAGAGTTAAAATAACACCGCCATGTAGGATATGATATGAGCGTTCCACGTACAGCGACATCTATCGGCAAATTAAGTAAACTATTGCGCGCGAGCTTAAAGTATGGAAGATGATTTTTATGGGATAATCTAGACACACGGCAGTGTGTCCGCCAAGTTCGAGCAAAAAAAAGCGACACACCGGCCGTGGGTTATATTACACGAACCATTTCGGGCCAATTTCGACCACCCTATAACTCAAAACATATTTTATCTACGCATATGAAATTTCGAGTGTCTGTTGACATCCCCTTAATTGTCTAGAATACAAAATTTCATTATTCTACCTATAGCAGTTCTTGAGATATTGACGTCAGAAAATCGCTATTTTTACTATACACTCACTCACTGACTCACTCACTGATTCACTGACTCATCAAAAACCTAGACCACTTCCAATGGTCGTACTGACTTGAAATTTGGCATGGAGATAGGTCTTAAGGTCAAAGTAAAGAGAAAAATCTGAAAACGGCCAAGTGTGAGTCAGTTTTAAAAATAGCGAAGGTGTAACTTTGTTCTACTATGAAGTCATAATGAACTAAATGGGTATATCTTCCAATGGTCGTACCGAACTGAAATTTGGCTCGAAGGTTTGTCTTTAGGTCGAAATAAAGTAAAAATCTGAAAACGGCCAAGTGTGAGTCAGTTTCGAAAACAACGAATGTGTAATTTTGTTCTACTATAAGTAGGTATGGAGTGGAAATGAGATAAGACTTATTTAAATTTAGATACATACCAATTTAAGACAATACATGTTTGTCTTAAAGACAAGAACAATAAAATTGTTCACCACTCTGTGTGTGTCTGTTGCGGGAACCGAACGCACGATTTACGAAGTGCAAAGCAGGTCACTAGGTACCAGTGTTGGCCGATAATTTCAATTAGAATTGAAAATTGATCAATAAGATTGAAGATTAATTTCGTAACTAATCAATTACACTAACATCAATTTTTATTAACGTTAGTTCGGATTGATTTTGTGACGTCGTTAATTACACTAACCGTCAATTAGAATTAACCTATTAGTTACACTAACGTCTCGAAAATTTAATAAGAATTACAGTTAATTAGATTAACGTTAGTGTAACTAAATTAATCCTGTCTTACACTAATAATTAATTTTAAAACTGCATCTCGGGTTCGGAAGTCGGGACCAATATCACAAGATGGAGCTCATGCTGGACCCTAGGGCTACCTACTGGATCTCTGGTTTGGCGCATCATAGACTCATGCTGTTTGGGCTCATTCGACTTGTACTGATGAGCAGATGGTACCGGTATCAAAATCTGGAGCTCATGCTGGACCCTGGGGATCCCTACTGGATCTCGGGTTTGGCGCATCATAGACTCATGCTGTTTGGGCTCATTCGACTTGTACTGATGAGCAGATGGTACCGGTATCAAAATCTGGAGCTTCTTTTTACTTTTACTTTCTTTGTGTGAAAGTCAAAGTCAAAGTCAAATTCAAAGTCAAAGTGAAAGTGAAAGTGAAAGTGAAAGTGAAAGTGAAAGTGAAAGTCAAAGTGAAAGTCAAAGTGAAAGTCAAAGTGAAAGTCAAAGTCAAAGTGAAAGTGAAAGTCAAAGTCAAAGTCAAAGTGAAAGTGAAAGTCAAAGGTAAAAGTCAAAGTGACAGTCAAAGTGAAAGTCAAAGTGAAAGTCAAAGTGAAAGTCAAAGTGAAAATCAAAGTGAATGTCAAAGTGAAAGTGAAAGTCAAAGTGGAAGTGAAAGTCAAATTGAAAGTGAAAGTCAAAGTGAAAGTCAAAGTAAAAGTCAAAGTGAAAGTGAAAGTTAAAGTGAAAGTTAAAGAAAGTGAAAGTAAAAGTGAAAGTGAAAGTCTAGGTCAAGGTCAAGGTTAAGGTAAAAGTAAAAGTAAAAGTAATCAAAATCGAGAATCGGAATCGGCTGGCAACCCTAGGCTAGCACACACAAAGTGACTGGAGCTTAGACGTGTGCGCCGCGCCGGCGTGGCGTAGCCGCGCCGTGGGACCCACGCCGCCGCCGCCGCCGCGGATTTCAAAATCCACGCCGTTGGCCAAAATTTGGCAAAAATTAGCCAATGACAATTACCGATGAAGGAAAGTCAGTTGAAAATTTAACAACGTATATTGACGAATTAAACCATGAAAACATCTACACATTGAAATAGTTAGGTTTTAGTAAATTCGTTGAGTTTCGTGAGTATGATTTAACCGCTCACCTAACAAATATGAAGTCAATGGCCTAATTAATAAGATTAGTAACGAAAATAATAAATCTGCCATCAAAATTGTACCATCAACTAAATTATCCTGAGAAAAGAAGTGTTTTCGGTGGCAGGATTGATCCTTAATACGGAATGATATGATTGGACCTACTGCGAGTCAAAAAGGATCTTCATCATTACTAGTCGTTCCCTCAGAGCTAAGGATCATGTCCTTCTGTTGAAGACCAGGTTCCTCCATAGGCTTCTATCCCTCGCTAAGCGCATGGCTTCTTGCAGTTTTAATTGCATGGGTGCAGTGATTTGGCCACACCATCTTGCAGGGGGAGGGCCTCTTAGTCTTGTGCCTTCAACTTTTCCCGTCATGATGATCCTCTCCAGGCTATCCGAGGAGCGTCGAGAGAGGTGTCCGAAGAACGTTAGTATGTGGCCCTGGCACGTCGTAGTCAACCGTAGTTTTATGCTCCTCTAGTATGGACTGATTAGTGCGCATCGCAGTCCCAGGTATCCGTAAAAGCCGTCGCCAACACCACATCTCAAACGCGTCGATACGGCTTTTCAGATCTGCCTTGATAGTCCAAGTTTCAGAACCGTATAGGAAAATTGGAAACTCCAGGGAACGCATAAGTCTAACCTTAGTCTGCCTCTGTATGCCGCGATCTCTCCAGATCCTATCTAACCGAGTCATAGTACCCTTCGCTATTTGAATCCTCCGGATTATTTCACGTTCACAGCTACCATCGCTAGATATAAGTGAGCCAAGGTAGGTGAAGGCGCTGACGCATTCTAGGTCTTTCAGTGCTAGTTAGTACTGTTTCCGGTTTACGAACATTAACTTGGTTTTGGCATGGTTGACGTGAAGTCCTAATTCGATGCTCTCCGCTTCTATTCGCCGGAACAAAATACACAATACATCTCCTCCTCATTCCAATGAGGAGTTGACGACACAGACACAACGCTCTTGGCTTCCAAGCCAAGAGCGTTGTGTCTGTGTCGTCAACATAGCGTAGATTGCAGATCGTTTTGCCGCCAATTGATATGCCACCATCCCAGTTCTTGGTGACCTTACGTAAGATGTCTTCGCCGTAGATATTAGAGCTTTGGAGACAATATACAGCCCTGTCTTACTCCTATTTCCGGTTTGAACTGGTCAGACAAGGTGTTCTCGATGCGCACTCTGGCAGTACTTTCGGCGTACAAGTTCTCAATAAGGTGAGCTAAATGAGCAGGGACACCCATCTCCAGGAGCACGTACAGCATGTTTTTCCATCAAACACAGTCGAATGCTTTAGATCTATGAAGCATAGGACTAATGGCTTGTTCCATTCACGACATCTCTCGATGATCTGGCGCGCGATGAAGATCTGCTCCCGTGTCCCTCGCCCAGACACAAAGCCAGCCTGCTCTGCAAGTATTTGCCGCTCCAGGAACTTTGTCAATCGTGAATTCATGATGTAAAGAAATACTTTACTGGCATGCGATTTAATAGGCAAAGTTCTATAGTTGTCACATTTTAGCGTCTAGCCTTTTTTATGGAGAGGTATAACCATGGAATCAGTCCAGTCTCTCGGCCACTGGCCACGGCCAGTTCTCCACACTTTGCAGCAAGTCTGGTGTAAGAACTGTGTACCTTCGCCACCTAGATTCTTTAGGAGACTAGCGCATATACCATCAGTACCCACGGCATTAACTTTCAGCCGTCTGATAGCGTCTTCCACTTCGGAAATAAGTATGTCCGTCTCTAGTGGATGCACAGCGTCATTCCGCACTAAAAGACGTTTCGGAACTTCTCGATAGAGTTGTTCCGAATAGTCTCTCCATCTAGCCAACACTTTTCCCAGGACTGATAAAGTGTTTCCATCAGTATCCACTATCTGCCAGCTTCTAGTCGCGGGTAGCTAGTAGCTATAGTCGCGGGTGAGAAGTTTGACTTTCTAGAACAAGTCTTTAGAATGGGCAGTTGCAGTATGGTTTTCGATTTTGTCACACAAAGCATGGATTGAATTATTCTTATCGCGTCTGCATGCCCTTTTCACTCAAGTATGTAGCCTGGAATACTCCTTTCTTGCTATGTCTGTGTTAAGTCCTTGTTCTTTGAGAGTCGTCTGTCGCTCAATAAGTTCAGGTAGCATCAGAAATCCAGGGTTTCCATCTTGCTTGGCTCCCAGGAGTGAGGATGACTCCTTTCGCTGTTTCGGACACAACCGCCTTGAAGCCATTCCATGTTGTCTCTGTATCTTCAAAAGGATCCCTTATAACGTTCTTTATCTTGAGAGACAACCTTCTGGCGAGCTCGCGCAAAACAGGACCGTCTAGCTTGTCACATTTCATGGTAGCTGGCCTTGGTACATGCTTTAGATGGAGTTGGCTTTAAAAGGATCTTAATTTATCACAATTATAAAAACATCAACATAAAAGCGATTTCCGAAAAATAGGCAGGACTGAAGTGTACTAGAAAAAAAACCCTTAATTATTATATCGTTTTATGTTCCTCATTTCAAAAAAAAATTTGCTATTTAACATATTTTTAATGCGAAACGTGAGCCTTGCGAGCATACCCAAATGCGACCTTGACGCCGGCGTGGCGCAGCCACGCCGTCAAAAATTCCCGGCGCGCCGCTGCCGCGGATTTTTATGGCGGCGCACACGTCTACTGGAGCTCTACAAGTTTTTTAATCAAAATAATATGTGAAATCGATTAAAAATCAGTGTTAGTGTATTTAATAGTTTCTACAACCGAAGGACTCCATTACATCAAAATAAAACATCTGGCAAATACGGATTAACAGCAAAAATAGATCCCGGTAAGATTCAACAGTTGACCGTTTTACCTTGAAATCTGTAAACAAAACTTACGTATGTGACATACTTAACTCTGATTGGACGAAACACCTGACAGGCGTGCACTACTACCAACTGCACAAACAAATCTAATGTTACCAGACAGAAAAAAAAGAGTTTCGTTCAGAAACTTAGAATCGATTTTAAGAATCGATTAATCACTCGATTCGATAAAATTGCTACAAATATAAAAATTAACTGTACGCCAATAAACACTTAATAACAATGACTCCTAACAAAAAAACACTTAAAGATGTAAGCAAAACGCAAAAGCTATGCGCAAAATGCGCCGAAGAGATCAAGCAAACAAAACATAAGGAATTTATGAAGTGCTCTATATGTAAACTCTTGCTTCATTTAAATTGCACTAATGTTACAATATCCCGCTTCCGTCTTATGTCACTTCAATCCAAGGAGGAATGGAAATGTAGCCGTTGTCTAGGATCAGCGCTGACAGATTATTTGTTGCCTCTACCATCAACGTCTAAAGTAATAAAAGAAAGTCCGAAAGTAGATTTGAGTACTAAATCCCAAGAAAAGTGTCCACTGAATATAGACAATGAACCTCAAGACACATCAAATAGGTCGATAGAACAATCTCAACCGACTAAGAACAAAGAATCACCAAATAAGATTATAGAGAGAACAGAAAAAGAATCTCAATGTACTCCTAATATAGAACAGTCAAATATCACTTTAAGAAAAAATCAAAAACAAAGTTTTACTAAGAATTCTTGTAATGGGATACAGTTGCCCTCAAAAAATGATACCACAGAGAGTAAAATTCCGGAGAAAAACACCACGCAGCCTCTGTTTTCACCCACGGAATGCGTGCTCTCCACCCATGATAATGAATCCCAGCCAAATCAGGATATTCAGGATACGCAGTCAATGCTTAATAATGTAGTATGTAATTTTAAGTTTCCTGACAACCATGTACTCTCGGAGAATGACGTCTCAGGCTTCTCGGAGGAGCCCTTATCCCCATCTGGTGTAATGTCACGAAGCGTTGACGGCGACACATTAGGACGTACACCACACTTAAACATGCAAAAAGAAGAATTACATGAAAAAAATTCCGTACTTGAGACGGCGCTTCTTAGCACGGAGAATGAACTGGAAAATAAAATAATAGAAAATAACGAACTGCAACGAAAGGTCCAGCAATTATCCTTGGAAGTAAAAGCACTTCAATCTTTGTGCTATTCTTCACCTGCTGGCGTAAAAAGGAAGAATCGCCGAAACTCCTTATTTCCTGATACTCCAACACACACCTCACCAGTTGCCGGTTTGCATACAGATAAGGAATTTGAGAGCAGCAAAAACCTGTTAAATTTGCAATTAAATATTATTGAAGTCGAAAAATGTCTAAACAATATTAAAAACGAGATCTTAGCACTCAATAAGCAGATGCAGCTTGGTGCAACAGCTTCAATCTCCGGTAACAAAACTTAAACCAACTATCGGCGCAGAAGGAACTTTCGACGAGGTTCCAACGCGAAATATGTATCAAAGCTTTAACTCTCCTAATAAGGTATCGTCAACATTGCTGCAGGCGAAATTATGTGTTATTAGCAATCATTCAAATCACATGCTGAAGTTGATTAAAAGAGAATTTGACAGTAAAAATACAGGTATCTACTTGACACCCGGAGCGGGCATTCGAGAACTATTTTCTGGACTATGTGACAAACTTCAAGATTTCACTTTGAATGATTTTTGTATCATTTATGTTGGGGACAAAGACTTTAAAGCTAGTACTAATTATTATAATGTTGTAGAATTTATTCATGAACAGCTAAGCCTTGTACAACACACAAACATTATTATTTGTTCGCCGACATTTAGGATTAATAACTACTCAAATTTATTTAATAAACGTATAGAAATATTTAATAACATATTATGCAAAAATAATTTGAAACATGAATATTGCTATGTGTTAGACTCTAACTTAAACTTAACTTATGATAGCCAAATGTTTTCTCGTTATGGAAATGTAAACAGACAAGGATTTATGACAATTTTCAATGACCTAATACAACTTTTAGCATTGTTTCCTTCACTTTGTAATGAGACACAGGCAGTTGAACAAAACTCGATAATTGTAGAATCGCCTGAGGATATAGATGATGATAATTTTTTAGAATTAGCGCAGGGATAAGCGTTTCTCATACTACTCCTGTAGAAAGTAGAAACTGTTTATCCGTGCTGCATCTTAATATTAACCGACTAAGAAATAAAATACTGCTTTTAGAAACTCTAATTGGAGTGGAACTTGGTGTTAAACCATGTTTCATCTGTATTACGGAATCATGGTTAAAGGAAGATGAAAATTCAAGCATTAATTTACCTGGGTATCAAATTATAGCGAGTTGTTCCAGGTCAATTAATCAGGGAGGTGGATGTGTAATTTTTGCTAGGGACGATATTTTTAAAAGCTGTCAAGTTTGTAATGTAGAGCATTATTATAAAGAAAAATTGTTTGAGGTGTGCTGTGTGTCCATAAAAATGCAGACTCACAAAATTTTTATAAGCACGGTATACAGAAGTCCAAGCAGTGATACCAAAGGATTCTTAGCACAATTGGAGTTATTTTTGTCTAACAATAAAAAACATTGTTCGATAGTATGTGGTGACTTCAATATTGATTTAAAAAGCGAATCAAATTTGACTGAAGATTTTTTACAAATTTTCATGGAACACAACTTAATGCCTACGATAAAAGACTATACTAGGGTAACGGAAACTTCTCAAAGCCTAGTAGATAATATCTTTTCCGACATGTGCGATAACTACAGTGCTCATGTTATTCCCTGTAATTTTTCGGATCATGATGCTCAAATTGTTTATTTTCTTGATCAATTTATAGAGCCTGTTAAACAAATAAAACTACACTATACAAGGAAGTATTCCCAAGTTGCTTTACAAAAATTTAATGATGATATAAAAAATGTTTGCTGGAATAATGTATTTCAAGAGGAATCGTGTGAGGGAAAATTGGAATTGTTCTACAGAACAATAAATATTATTATTAATAAGCATTTACCTTTGAGGAAGGTTAGGCTACGAATAAATCAAAAGTCATGGATTAATCGTGGAATCAGGTTAGCGTGTAGGAAAAAAAGGCTTCTATTATTAAAAACCCGTAAACATAAGCAAGATAAAGGTCTTATGGAATGCTATAGATCCTATAACAGATCTGTAAAAAAACTTATATTTAGGGCTAAAAACAACCAAGTTCAAAGTACGATACAAAAAGCAAAATCGAAAAGTAAAGCCATATGGAATGTCGTCAATGAAAATACGGGCAAAAAGAAAATAGCTAACGATACGGTCAAATTAATTCTTGATGATGAAATGATTGATGATCCTTTAAGAGTGAGTGACATTTTTAATGATTATTTTATTAGAACTGGCCAGGTTATTGAAAAGAATGCAAAATATAGTGGTCAGCATATGAACCTTTTGAAAAATAATCCCATTAATAACACAAAATCGATGTTCATGTCACCTATTGTTGAGGCAGAATTAATAAATATAGTCAAATCTTTAAAAAATACAAATTCCTGTGGTCCTGATGACCTAAGTACCACACTAGTCAAGCATAGCATTGAAAGCTTATGCGTACCACTATGTGACATATTCAACGCATGTATATGTGACGGAATCTTCCCCTCTCAACTAAAAATAGCAAAAGTGGTACCCTTACATAAAAAGCACTCCAAGACTGACATTAATAATTATCGCCCAATTTCACTACTATCAGTTTTATCAAAAATCTTTGAAAAAGCTATCGCATCACGAATTATTAGTCATTTTGAAAACAATAATTATTTTTGTTCTCAGCAATTTGGCTTTACACAAAATAGGAATGCAGTAACAGCCATTATTGAATTGGTTCGTCAAGTTATGAACAATCTAAACCAAAATTTCAAATGTGCAGGTATTTTCTGCGATCTTAGTAAGGCGTTTGATAGCGTTAATCATGACATTTTATTGGATAAATTATATTATTATGGAATACGGGGATCTATATTAAAACTTGTAACGTCTTATCTCACGAACAGAGTTCAATTTGTACAAATATCTGATGTAGATAGAACTGGCTGTATTAAATTTGTAAATTCTGCCAAGAAATCGGTTAACTGCGGGGTTCCTCAAGGATCTGTACTTGGCCCCTTGCTATTTATTACATTTATTAATGATTTACAATATAATATAAGTTATGGAACCGTATACCTGTATGCAGACGACACAAGCATAATATTTGAAAATCAAAATGATGAAGAATTTACGGCCCAAATTAGTCAGGCATGGGCGAGTCTAACATACTGGTTTGAATGTAATGGTTTGAAAGTTAACATGGACAAAACACTGTATTTCCCTTTTTTAAGACATACGAACAGCTTGGCTTATGACTTACCCTTACCTATAGCAAAAGTCAATAATGTCAAATTCCTAGGAGTCCAACTAGATTCACAGTTGCGATGGCCAAACCATATAAGTCTTATAAGAAAAAGACTAGCCAGTGCTTGTTATGCCTTAAAAAACCTCTCCACCATGTTAAACTCTTCGGTACTTAAAACTGTTTATTTTGCACACTTCGAAAGTATAGTAAGATACGGCCTCGAGGCTTGGGGCAATAGTGTTCACGTGCACCATGTTCTTATTTTGCAGAAAAAGGCTATTAGATATATTGAAAAAGCGGAGCCTCTTGAACATTGCCGTCCGCTATTTATAAAACATGGAATATTGACGGTAATATCGCTATATATATATTTAATATGTATTTTTGTTTACAAAAATAAATCCAATTTCGCATGTGTTAGTGGCAATAGACCACGTAGATTATGTAAAGTCAATGTGGATTTTCAACTGCCCGAGTGTAAAAATTACGTGCATTTTAAAAGAAGTATGGATTATAATAGTATCAAAATCTTCAATTTTTTAAGTTCTGACATTAAGCAATATAATAATATTAACGATTTTTCAAAAAAATTAAAGTCATACCTGATAACTCGGCCATTTTATAATTTAAATGAATATTTTGATAAATTATATAATTAAAAATAATGAGAATATATTTTGTATTAATAATTAAAGTTATAACATTAATATTATAACTTTAATTATTAATACTTAATTATAAAAGTTTTAATAGAAAATTATATACTTGACACATTGCAGTCCAAAGGTGTCGATTCATTGCATTGAAAAGGTGTGTGGTGTGTGAAAACTTGCCAAGTAACATCATTAAAAAGTACTGAAAATAATAAATGTTATCAGGAAACTGCTAAAAAAACCGGTGTGCGTTTCTCTGACTATTATAATTTTAGGTATTTCTATGTAACGTGATACTTATTCAAAATGTACCTTAAAAACTGCTGGAAATCAAGTGTGCATTCCTATAACTATTATTGATTTGAGGTATTTTTATGGAACTTGGTACTTATTCAGATCTCACTTCTTTTATAGGCGAAGCATTCCCATAGTATCGAACTTGGCAGCCTTTCACATTTATGTTTTTGATGGGTTCTTTATTGCTTGAACCGATTTTCACCGTTTTAAGTTCTACTTTTGAGATTTTTTTCATATTTTTAAAACTTATGGTTCAAAAGGTAGAGGGGGGTACACATTTTTTTTGCTTCTGGAGCGATTATTTCCGAAAATATTTACATTATCAAAAAATGATTTTTGTAAACCCCTATTCATCTATATATATAAATGCCTTTGTCCTGACTGACTGACTGATCCACGCAGAGCCGAAACTACTGAAGCTAGAAAGTTGAAAATTTCAGATCTGGTTACATTTGTAACGTGTACAAGTACTAAGAAGCGATTTTGAAAAATTCAACCCCTAAGGGGGTAAAAAGGGGGTTGAAAGTTTGTATGGATGGGGCTTAAATATTAAGGTTAGAGATTTGAAACTTGGTCCATTTACTGAAAATTAAAAAACAATAAAAGTTATTTCAGCGTTTTTCAAAATTCAATCTCTAACGGGGTTGAAAAAGGATTGAAAGTTTGTATAGAGATTTTTTTTTTGGGACAGACTTGAATTTTCGTTTGCAGGCTAAGAACTTAAAAGCAAAAAAACTCATTTCAGCGTTTTTCAAAATTCCTCCCCAGAAGAGTTGAAACGGGGTTGAAAAGTTGGTATTAAAGCGAGGCCGTAACAACTGAAGCTAGAAAGTTGTAATTTGCAGGTCGGATTACATTTATAACGTGTATAAATAATTAGAAGCGATTTCGAAATATTCAACCCCTAAGGGGGTAAAAAGGGGGGTAAAAGTTTGTATGTGTAGGATTTTAAATTTTAAGTTAGAGACTTAAAACTTCGTACACTTACTGATAATCATACCTGGGATAACTCGGGGCATCTATACGAAAGTGATGTAGCAAAATATTTTATCGTCAAAAAATATATCGATGCTAATGACAACATCTACATTTTATTCTACATATATAAATATTACATATTTACTCGTCATTTTTAAATAAAAAAATTAAAACATGCATTTAAATGTTTATTTTAAAATGGTTTTCATAGTATACAATCAATATTTTTTCCATATTCGTCGGTATTAATGATTGCCGTCTTGATGAAAATATCCACTTTAAACTGCTAAACGTTCTCTCAACGTCCACAGTAGTCAACGGGGCATTCTTAAAATATTTATAATGACTTAAAGTTAATTTCTCATTCATGTTGGTTATTGAAATTTCCTTACCTTTTATAAGACTATTTATTTTTTTCATGGTGTCATAACCAGTATTTTTTTCTAGAACTATCCTTAACTTTTTGTAAATATTTTTTCCATTTTTATTCACATACAATTTCGACAAATCAGCTTGAACTCTTTTTATTATTGCAATGCTGTCATCTAGCGTCAATTGAGGAGACTGCAGTTCCTTAAGAGCTTTTGTGATGACAGACATATTCTCAGCTATGAATTTTAGGTCACGTTGGATATTTGGTTTTCTTAAGATTCTTTTAGATTTCGAAACACACAAACTTCCTGACCCCGGTAACATATCGATAACTCTCTTTATATTATCGAAATGTTCAGCATAATATTTTGCAGCCTGTATCCACGTGCCCCACCGAACAATCGTAGGTTTTGGTGGAAGGGGAGTGTTTGGTAGCATTCTTTTGAATGTTTTAATTCTTTTTGGAGACTTCAAGAACACCTTTTTCACGGCAGATATTAATTTATTAACATCTAGAAAGAGACCCCGAACTTTTTCTGCTACTAAATTCAAACCATGTGCTATGCAAGTAACGTGCGTCATATTGAATAGCTTAGGTGCCAACATTCTTGCAGCTTTTTTCATGTATGCCGCCCCGTCCGTATTAAGTAGTAAAACTTTGTCGTAATGCGTACTGTCACGCCCCCATAAATTTTCAAGTGATTCCAAAACTAATTCAGAGATTGTGGAGCTATCTGTCTTGTCTAAACATTTGCTGGCAATTATGTGTGGCTTGCTGATCTCATCTTCGACAAGTTTTCCTACTAGTACATTAGCAATTTGTTGTCCTTTCGAATCTGTGGTTTCATCGACGGAAACATGAATATAATTATTACCAATATCTTCGCGTATATTGTTCATGGTTTTTGTATACATCTTTGGTAGAATTTTTTTCTTTACTAAAGAAGACGACGGGATATCACAATTTTTAAATTTCCCGTCCATACAATTTCTGATGAAATTGTAAAATGACGGATTTTCCAGTTGATGCCATGCTATATTCGATGAAATCATAAACTTGGTCAAGTTCTCGTGAAAAACTTTATTTTTCTTGGCAATATTTTCATGACTATCGGATTTAACGTGACGCGTGACATTATATTTTTTCGGGAGAAAACTGACATTGCATTAAGTGCAAAATAATTTTGACTCACGTAGTTGTATGTCAGGATATTCACTAATCCATGAGTTAATATAATATTCGCGTGGGCGTGGATGTTTCTTGGGCGGCATGATTAAATTGGACTTCGTAAAAACCGTATTCTTACTCTAGGACATGAATGGTATACTGACAGTAAATTGTCATTTTGATTGAAATGACATCCGCATACTTTTATTATCTTAAGAGGCTCGATATCAGATATGACATCGAACCTCTTTATAGTAGGTAATCGAGAATGTTCAATGAGCTCATGTATTAATTTAATTATATCGACATCTTTTTTAATCGATATCAAATCTCTAGAACTTGCCCCGAGTTATCCCAGGTATGCTGATAATTAAGAAATAATAAAAATCGTTTCAGCGTATTTTGAAATTCAACCTATAACGGGGTAAAAAAGGGGTTGAAAGTTTGCATAGAGATTACATTTTTTTTTGTGACAGACTTGAAATTTCGTTTGCAGGCTACTAACTTAAAAGCAAAAATACTCATTTCAGCGTTATTGAAAATTCCACCCGAGAGGAGTTGAAACGGGGTTGAAAAGTTTGTATTAAAGCGAGGCCGTAACAACTGAAGCTAGAAAGTTGTAATTCGCAGGTCGCGTTACATTTATAACGTGTTCAAATAATAAGAAGCAATTTTGAAAAATTCATCCCCTAAGGGGGTAAAAAAGGGGTTGAAAGTTTGTAGGGATGGGGATTAAAATTTGAGATTAGAGGTTTAAAACTTTGTACGATTACTGATAATTAAAAAATAATAATAATAATTTTAGCGTTTTTTGTAATTCAACCTCTAACGGGGTAAAAAGGGGATGAAAATTTGTATTGGGATGAAATATTTTTTTGTGACGGACTTGAAAAACAAAAAACTCATTTCAGCGTTTTTCAAAATTCCACCCGAGAGGAGTTGAAACGGGGTTGAAAAGTTTGTATTAAAGCGAGGCCGTAACAACTGAAACTAGAAAGTTGTAATTTGCAGATCTGGTTACATTTATAACGTGTTCAAATAACAACACACGATTTTGAAAAATTCAACCCATAAGGGGGTAAAAAGGGGGTTAAAAGTTTGTATGTGTATGATTTAAAATTTTAAGTAAGAGACTTGAAACTGATACGTTAGCTGATATTTATAAAAAAATATAAAAGTGATTTCAGCGTTTTGGATAATTCCCCCCTGAGGGGGTTAAATAGGGGTGCAAAGTTTATATGCGGAAAACTTCTTTCTTTGAGCTAGACTTACAACTTTGTAGGACTATTAGTTATTAGAATACACAAAAGTATTTTCAACGTTTACGATAATTTCACCCCTGAGGGGGTTAAAAAGGGGTGCAAAGTTTCTATCGGGGAATTTTTTTTTTAGCTAGAAACTTTTAATTTTGTAGGATGATTACTTATTCAAATACAATAAAAGTACTTTTAGCGGTTTAGATAATTACCCCTGAGGGGGTCAAAGAGGGGTGCAAAATTTGTATCGGGGAAATTTATTTTTTTGAGCTAGAAACTTTTAACTTTGTTGGGTGATTACTTATTCAAATACAATAAAAGTACTTTTAGCGTTTTGGATAATTCCACCCCTAAGGGGGCTCCAAAGGGGCTTAAAGTTTGTATGGGGGAAATTTATTTTTTGGAGCTAGAGACTTTTAACTTTATTTATCTACACTCATATTGTAAGTTCTCTAAAACGTGTTCGAAAACGGTAGGCAATGGCTAGCATTACCACGACCGATTTTACTATGATAAGCTTTTTATCCGTGGCCGTAACGTAATTTTATCTTTTCATGCTCATTTATTGATGTGCTATGAGTTTTGATAACATAATGTACACCTGCACCCTCCCGCGCATCCGCCGACAGCCCGACACGCGCCCGCGCGACCGCCGGCACACGAGAGTTGGCCATGGCGGTGCGATGGCAGCCATTCTATGGTTTCCGAATACGGCATTTTAGATAAATATATGAGTGTAGATAAAGCAGTGTATGCACCTGTACGTAATGAGGCCTTAAAACACTCGTGTGATCTTATTATGAAACTCACCTGCGGCTCGTTTCATAAAACCACACTCATGTTTTAAGGACCCTTATTACGTAACAGTTACATAAACTACTATTATTTAACCTTTATTGCACAAAAAGAAAACTTATCGTACAAAAGGCGAACTTAATGCCATGAGACATTCTCTACCAGTCAACGTTACTGTCAGTCTATGCTATTATACGCGGACGAAGTCGCGGGGCGGAAAGCTAGTTTTTAAATACTTATCCAACAATATATCACACGTTAGGGTTGAAATTAAAAAAAAAATCACTCCCCACTTTACGTATAGGGGAGGTACCCTAATAAAACCATTTTTTCCACTTTTTATTTCACCACTTTATCGGCGTGATTGATATACATATTAATACCAAATTTTTGCTTTTTAGTGCTAACGGTCACTGAGATTATCCGCGGGATTATATAAGGGTTCCGAGTTGACTACGGAACCCTAAAAGTGAGACATTTTGTATCCTACCGGAATCGAAAGAGTTCGTGATTTTGAGTCGATATCATGAAAATTTTCCCAAAATAAAGTGGAAGAAACAACATTAAATAAAACCGGCCAAGAGCGTGTCGGGCCACGCTCAGTGTAGGGTTCCGTAGTTTTCCGTCCGTCACAGTAAGTGTCCCTAAGGGTCCCTAATAAAACATTTTTTTCCACTTTCTATTTTACCACTTTGTCGGCGTGATTGATATACATATTAGTACCAAATTTCAGCTTTCTAGTGCTAACGGTCACTGAGATTATCCGCGGACGGACGGACGAACGGGTTCCTAGTTGACTACGGAACCCTAAAAAGGCAACTATATATTCTGCCACCACAAATTAGATTTGCCATCTAATTTGCTCACCAGCCATCTCAGGAATAAGATATAAATAGCTGTATAGTGAAGAAAACCATGTTTTTCAAGCCAGGAAAAGTTGTGCATCGTAGGCCAAGTTGTAGCAGTTGACGGTATTTATATATACTGAGTTCAAGTGACAAATTCTAAGGTTGAAATTTTAAGATGGAAGAAAAAAGAGTGCACATTGAACGTCTTTTTTCATCCAAAAAATTGTTAGGTTGAATGTTTAAAACTGGAGAAAAAACAGTATTTATAAAGTTTACGAAGTACTAAGGGGCAAAGGGGGGCTCGAGGGGCGGAGCCCCCCGCACAAAGCAAAAGTACACTGATCGATTATTATTAATACCAAAAATGATAAGGTTCAATATTTAAGACGCGAGAAAAAAGAGTATTTATAAAGTTAACACCGTAATAAGAATGAATGGGGGAGCTCGGGGAGCAGAGTCCCCAGCACAAAGACACAGCACACTGAACTTTTATTATTCATACCAAAAAATAAGGTTGAATATTTAAGACGGGAGAAAAAAAGAGTATTTATAAAGTTAAAGACGTAATCAGGGTTAAAGGGGGACTCGGGAGATGAAGCCCCCAGCACCAAGAAAAAACACACTGAACGACTTTTTTTCATACCAAAAATTTAATGATAATGTTGAATTATTTAAGACGGGAGAAAAAAGAGTATTTATAAAGTTAACCAGGTGATATGCTTGAAAGGGGGGCTCGGGAGGCGAAGCCTCCGCACAAAGAAAAAACACACTGAACGATTTTCTTTGCAAACCAAAGATAAACTAAGAAGGATGATAATACAACCCACAGAACTAGAATTAGGAGTTAGGAGTCTCTTGCTTAAAAAACGACCTGCTGGTCAGGCCGAGCCTCCATATAACTATGTATGAAACGGTAATTTCTTTTCATTCAAACCCGGCCAGCCGGCAATAGCTATTTTTTGTGTGATTGTTACTCAATCAGGCAGAGTGTAATTTACAATTTTACTGTTTCACAGTAATATTTTTTTATATGAAATGATTGGTTATCTGCTTTACAAATTAATTTCATAATTATGCCAGCAGCATCAAAAGTATGCCAAAACAAAGCGCCTGATGTTTTAAAATATAACATCATTTTAATAACGTAACATCTTGTTGCAGTTCAGGCGCTAGGTTTAGGTTACATAACATCTTGTTTTTGTTATGAAAAGATCAGGCGCTTTGTTTTGGCATAGGTACATCTACAATCTTTTGATGCTACTGCCACTGCCAAGGCCACGCACGGGGGCTTGCAGCACCGCATTATCGTGTAGCCCTGCCCCTCCCCTGCTTCGAGGAACAAAGGAAATCTAGAAGACTTATCATACTAGAAACCGGATTTTTTGATTTTCTCAAAAAAATAAAAAAATACGCCGCCACTTTTTTTGGATTGCAGCATCGGCATTTCATGTTCCCCCATTTATTTATTTATTTATTTTATTTTATTATTCAAATAAGTTACAGTTCTCGGTTTTAGGAGGATCCGCGGTCGATGGACCAAATGTACAGTCGCCCTCGAGTAGGGAATTGTATTTAGCGAAAGTTTACGAAAACGAAATAGTATATCAGTGCCAGAGAAAGCAAATCGACGAAAGCCAACTCACCCAGTTCCTACGCGGTGGACAGCTGGTCGGTACCGACTCTCTCCCTGGGCGAGCTGATGATGTGATGGTCGAGGCGAGGGTTTTGATTACACAAATTCCATTAATTTGGGTGTTTTTGGTTAGCGCGACGAATTAGCTTGTGCGCACGGCGACGAGCAGCCAACGAACCATCTACCTTCAACTGGCAATTCTAAATGTCAAAACGATTCGAAAAACTACCCTAAAAACTGTCGCTAATAACGGTGTTCCGTTTTACGATATATAATATTTACATGCATCTAAAATACAGATAAACTAAGCTAAACATGGTGTCCGGAACCATCATTAGGGCTAGGTCGTCGGCATAGTGCAATCGGCAATCTTTCGAACATGACTTAAACGTAACGGACTGGGAACAAATCGTCTATGAAAACTCGATAGATAATAATATACATGGTTTCGTTAATATGATATTGTAGTTGTGGGATCGCCATGCACCGATAGTGGAGAGGCGGGCGGCAGCGAGCGGCGCCGCGGCCCTGGCTCACTGGTACCGTGCGGCGCGCCATGCTGCTGCGCGAGCGAGCCGGCGCGCGCGCTGCCGCCCTGCCGCGCTAATCCGCTCCTCACCGCTACTACCGGCAGCTAAGGAACCACGTCACCGAGATGGTGAGAGCGGAGAAGCAGGCGGCGTTCACACGTGAGATTAACTCGCATATTACTAATTCAAAAAGAATGTGGAACGGTGTGCGAAGATGCATTGCTAACAAAAAGGCTAGTAATGAAATACCGCAGTTTCTCAACGATCCAGACAGAATAAACGACAGTTTTCTCAAACTACCGCCTACATCGCCAGTACCTAAACAGCTGTTGGAGTATTTTGCCCTGTCGGACGGTGCAAATGGTAATAAGTTCTCATTCAGGGATATTAACGAGAAGAAGATGCTGAACATCTTGCGAGCAATAAAAACTAACGCCGAGGGAACAGATGCTGTTTCCATAGATATGCTAAAACTCACAATTCCCAGAACAATTCCAGTGCTTCTCCATATTATTAACACTTGTCTACTTGAGGGTTGCTTTCCTACTGGTTGGAAGGAAGCGGTCGTTACACCACTACCAAAAAAAGATACTACGAACGATTACAGTGATCTCTGGCCGATTAGTATCTTACCAGCGATGTCGAAAATATTAGAGAAAGCAATGACTCGGCAATTATCTTCGTACTTTGAGGGAGCTGGTGTAATTCCGGATAATCAATCAGGTTTCCGAGCAGGGCGCAGTCCTGAAACTACCTTGTTAAGTGTCACAGACGAGATACTTCATGCCACAGACAAAGGGTTAGTATCTGTATTGGTGTTATTGGATTTTTCAAGGGCTTTCGATTCTTTAGATATAGAGCTTTTACTCTGCAAACTTAGTTATTATGGTTTAGACATCGTAGCACTGAGGCTCATGAAGAACTACTTAACAGGCCGGAAGCAGAAGGTAAAGTGTCTGAATAAAGACGGAAGATCCACCTACTCCTGTTTCGCGCCTGTGACCCGTGGGTGCCCTCAGGGAGCGTGTATCTCCCCCCTGCTACACGCAGTGTACACGGCGGAGCTGCCGCGCGCCGCGCAGCAGTCGCGCTGCGAGATGTTCGCGCACGACACGCAGCTGCTCCTGTCGTTCGCGCCTGCGGACGCCGCGCGCGCCGTGCGCCAGCTCAACGATGACCTGCAGAGGGTGTGGGAGTGGGCGCGAGACAACGCGCTCTGCCTCAACCCGGGGAAAACCAACGCTATCATGTTTGGGCCGAAGAATGCTGTTAGAAGTGTGCTGTCGCTTGGCCTTCCCATACAGCTACAAGGTACAGACATTTTGTGGATTGTGCTAGGAACCTAGGTTTGTACATGGATTCGGGTCTTAAATTCGAGAAACATATAAATTTGAAGGTAAAAACTGTTGTAAAAAATTAATGAGTTCCTCAGCGCTGAAGTAAAACGGATGTTAGTTGAATCTTTAATTCTGTCACAATTTAATTATTGTGATACAGTCTACGGCCCGTGTATATTACGGAAAACTAGTCAACGTATACAAAAAGTTCAAAACTCTTGCGCGGGATTTAGTGAGCGGCTTAGGCGTCGCGACCGTATAACTCCAGCGCTTAATCAATTAAATTCGTTGAAAATGTCCTTGCGGCGGCGGGTCCACCTCGCGTGCGCGACGTTCCGCGTGTCAGCGCAGCAAGCGTCGCGCGCGCTGGCCGACAAGCTGCGGCGCGCGGCCGACTCCGACTCCGCTCGCCCGCGCAGAGCCCTCTACGCGCTGCTGCTGGTGCCACCCGAGTGCCACACTGCCGCGTTCAGGGGATCATTTCGCTACGCTGCCACTAAGTGTTGGAATGACATACCCCCACCGGTGCGTGAAGCAAAGAATATCCAACAGTTCAAATTTAGGCTAAAAAAGTGGTACATCAACCATCAAAAGGAGATCGAAAATATACATGTGACTAGCCCGGTAAGGGATGCGTTCATAAAGTTAACATTTAGGTCATGTCAATAGATATCCCACGAAAAACATTCTGTAAAAAACTAGCCAAGTCTCGATGGAGCTGATTGTTTATCTCTAAAAAGTAATGAAATCTAGACAAAGTCGTGCCAAGTCTAAGGTTCCTTACTGCGATTTCTTTATTATTATAGTTAATGTTGTGTGACTTGGCCGTTGAAGGGTACACCAGGGTATTGAATACAGTCATGACTGGTTATTGAATCAACGTTTCCCAAGTGGCAATTTTCCATCGTCAATGGGTAGCGGTTCTGGCGACAGATTGGTGCAATGGTGTCATGGAGCACCTGGTTTTGTACCCTTGTGTACCCTTATATGATTCATATTCTTAAAGTGTTACCTAACTTTTCATAACTAACTTACTTGCCTAACCTCGATACCTGTAAACACTGTGTACTGTAAAAAGTAATGAAATAAACGCATTTTCTCAAACATACTCCGAAATGTATGCGTTAATGTCACGAAATGAAGACATGAAGTTGCTAGTTAGTATGAAACGTACATTATTGTCCGCTACTCTAACTTTTTAAATTTGCTCACTAAGGTTAGACTGACAAAGGAAATATTACATACAGCCAACGACCACTCTGTAAGTATACTTGCGACATTAAAATTAAAAAAGAAAAAACAAAATCTATGGTACTAAATTTATAAGCGGTTAAACATGGTTCTCGAATAGCTTTTTCAAATGTCAAGTTTAAAAAATAAAAAAGGCGGCAATTTAAACTTATTTACTTGATAAGTGTTTGTGGAAGTATTTATTTTAATTATAATATTTTCTTACATTGTTTGAGAAAAGCACTATACAATCCTTGGCCGGAACAGGGATTGCAGGACTCGCTTTATCCGGCCTCGTCTACGACTCGGCCGTCTACCGGAATCTCGTCCTTAAATCCCTTACTTCACGGCCTCTGAAGTAATGTACTATTGTATTTGTATAGTGGAAGTGACGTTAGTTCTCCTTTATGGGTTGATCGTTTGTATAAACGATGAATAATGTTGTTGCAAGAAGAAGAAGGTCTTCTTCAGGGTAACCACCCTTATCAACATAGAGTACTAAGAAATCATACTTCAAAGTCATCAAAGTAATTAATGTAGGTACGAAACATAGTACGGGCAAGAAATACTTTCGTAGGTGTACACTGAGATTCAAAATTGCATGGATACATTATGTTATGAATGCAGCATACGGCCCGCCTGATGGTAAGCAGCTACCGTAGCCTATGGACGCCTGCAACTCCAGAGGTGTCACAGGCGCGTTGCCGACCCTTTACAAAAAGGAGGACTCACTGAGTTGAGGGCTAAAGGAACAAGAGGGTTCCTTATGTAATAAAGAACGGGCTACACATACACAATCAGCCCAAAAAAATAATTTTAAAGTTCTTAAGTATCACGAGTACATAAATCAATTTTGTTTTAAGATTTTTCTATCAACTAATAACTCTTACTTTTGTGCCGAAGTCTTTGGATATTCACTGTGAAGTTTTCTTGTCACTTATTTTATGAAAATTAACATAAACTTCTTGATATTAACATAATATAAGAGTTTAAATACAAAAATTAAGCCGTACATTGTGTTGAAACTTTTTAAATATTAACTTTTTGACTAAATGTCATAGACAGACCACGAGTTGGTTTTCAATTGCAAAAAAATATGGCTTCGTTCAAGTAACTCTCAATGCAAAAGTTTACATTAAAGTACTATTATGCTTTTCATAAATATGAAAACTAAATTATTTAAGATATTAATACTTTAAAAAAGACATGATAATGTTTTTATCATAGTTTGTGCAAAAATAATTTCTAGTATATATCAATTTGAAAATATAATTTATATTGTAAACAAGAACGAACCCTTTTTAGACATGGCACCTGGAAGTCAGTGTATTAAAAAAACAAAAACAGTTGCACAATATGTTTTGTGTGACTGCTAGCAGTTATAGAAAGTACCTATAGACAAATAGACTTTAGCACCTTCACTTAAATGATGTAGTTTTAGATACCACTATCAGTCATTTAATTGGCATATAGAAGTGCTGGAGTAGAAAAAGTAGGTTAAAAACACATGGCGACTTTTGCACGCACAGCGACGAGTTGTTATTATTAAACTAAGATATCGTGATTGATAGCCTAATTAAGCCTCTTTCTCTGTCACAAAACAGCAAATGAAAGTAATGGCCAAGTATTCTATAATATGCATTTTACGAAAAAGTGTAGTGTACTTATACACAACTAAAAGTAGAATGGCCCACCTAATGTAGCCGTATGCGTAATCATTCACCTCATCTTTCCTGCACGGCTAGCACGTCTTACGCGCGACTGGCGCGGCAAGAGACAGATCTGCGCGATTTCATGCGTTGTCGCTAGTTGGCAGCACAACTTGCGCATCAAAGGAGCGACAGACTTGCGATCAAATGCCACTGTCATAAAATGAGTCGCGACTTTGAACTAAAATCCTTAGCATCTTTGAGTTCTCTTCGCGTCAGTTGCAGCCGCGGGTGCATGTTATGCTACCGGAAAGCGAGACTTTTGTCAGGCGCGACAAGGTTTTCCCTACTCGCGACTTTAGTCGCTCTTGCAAGACGTGCTAGCCGTGCTGGCGATATCTATACCGTCTAGCTGTCAGCTAACATCGGTCGTTCATTACACCGCCAAATTACGAACAAGTGGCCCAACAATCCCGTGTGATGACTGTACGAGTACAGTCAACCAATTTGATTCCTAGGCCACTCTAGAACCTTGTCGTAATGACAGTTGCCCTTGGATACGTATAAACGTAACCTATAGTCGCTTGGAAACTAGCTATTGTGACAAGGTTCTAGAGTGGCCAAATTGTTTAACCGTACATAGTGTGGATAAAGCTGTATTATGTATGTATGTATGTATCACTTTATTGCACATAAACAAGTAGGTATAACATAATATAAAAGACTAGCCTTTTCCCGCGGCTTCGCCCGCGTACTATAAGTACTCAAAAAGGATACGATACCTATGTTGATTATCAGACTTTGTGACCACATTTGCCCCTTTTATTTGCCCCTTTGAATTTTCAAAAAACCTGAAGCACGTGTTTACTCATTTATCGTTAGGAATACTGCTGTGAAGTTTCGAATAAAATAATCTAACAAATCTTGATTCGCCATACAAACTTTGGTCCCCCATTTTACCCCCTTTAGGGGTGAATTTTGAAAAATCCTTTCTTAGTGCACCCCTAGACCTTATAAGGAACCTACGTGCCAAATTTGGCATCTCTAGAACCAGCGGTTTGGGCTGTGCGTTGATATGTCAGTCAGTCAGTCAGTCAATCAGTCAGTCAGTCAGTTTCTTCTTTTATATATATACTAGCTGTGCCCGCGGCTCCGCCCGCGTGGAATTCGGTCTGTGTCAGTAAGCGGCTAATTCACCCCTAATTTCTCTCCCGCTACCCTGGAGGAGGAACTTGAAGTAAAGTTGACAGATGGATACGCTAGAGGACAGTAGTCCTAATAAAATATTTTACAATTACCACTAAATGAAACTACACTCATAAATGAATACTTTTTTTATTATATTTTTTTGGCATGATTTAAACGTCATAGAGAGTAGTAGGTGTATATCGGACGATACAGGACCACTTTTGTATTTATATGAACGTATAAATACAAAAGTGGTCCACGGCAAATATCATCCAAATCGATCCTCCGTCAAATCAGTCAAAGCATGAAAGGTACGAACAGGCGCGGTTGAAATAAGGGGGGGGGGGTCACAAATGCAGAAATGTTTTTTTCTATTTGAGGTGCACTTGGAGGGGGGGTCCATGACCCATGCAAATTTAACTCAATCGAGTGTAGTGGCTGCCCCCCCCTTTTAGACGTTGAATTTTTATAGGCTACGTATAACCTGGCTGGGGATTTTCTGAAATTGGAATTAGTAATCCTTAAGGGGTGATTACCGGGAAAGCGTGTTTTACTGAAGTAACTTTTCTCTCAAATCAAAAATGGCCGAGATAATGGACTCTGAACTTGTATATAATTTTGACTTCGAAAAAACAACCAGCGATGGGGTATCATTATATAGCATATTTTTTATGATTTTACCGTATAGAATACGCTAAAATAAGCATGTTTTATTTGAAAAACTTTTCTCCAAAATAAAAAATGGCCGATTGGACATGAAACTTGTATATCATTTGGACTTCGAAAAAAAACCATCGACGGAACGTCATTATTAGAACGTGTACTTTTTATGATATTTCGTATAGAATACGCTAAAATAAGCTTGTTTTATTTGATAAACTTTTCTCTAAAATAAAAAATGGCCGAGATAATGGACTTTGAACTTGTGTATAATTTTTATTTGAAAAAAAAATTATCGACAGGACGTCATTATAACCTGAACTTTTTATGATTTTTCCGTATAGAATACGCTAAAATAAGCGTGTTTTATTTTAAAAACATTTTTTTCTAAAATCGAAAATGGCTGATTGGACATGGAACTTGTATATCATGTGGACTTCGAAAAAAACCGTCGACGGGACGTCATTATAACGTGTACTTTTAATGATTTTTTCTTATAGAATACGCTAAAATAAGCTTGTTTAATTTGAGAAACTTTTCTCTAAAATAAAAAATGGCCGTGATAATGGACTTTGAACTTGTATATATGTAAAAGCGTGTTTTATTCGACAAACTTTTCTCTAAAATCAAAAATGGCCGAGATAAATGGACTTTGAACTTGTATATATTTTGGACTTCAAAATAAAACCATCGACGGGACGTCATTATAACGTGTACTTTTTATGATTATTCTGTACAGAATACGCTAAAATAAGCGTGTTTTATTTGAGAAACTTTTCTCTAAAATAAAAAATGGCCGAGATAATAGACGTTGAACATGTATATAATTAGGATTTCGAAAAAAATCCATCGACGGGACGTCATTATAACATGTACTTTTTATGATTTTTCCATATATAATACGCTAAAGTAAGCGTGTTTTACTTACGAAACTTTTCTCTAAAATGAAAAATGGCCGAGATAATGGTCTCTGAACTTGTATATAATTTGGACTTCGAATAAAAACCATCGACGGAACTTTATTAAAACGTGTACTTTTTATGATTATTCCGTATAAAGTATGCTAAAATAAGTGTGTTTTATTTGAAAAACTTTTCTTTATAATCATAAATGGCGAGATAATGGACTTTGAACTTGTATATCGAGACGTCATTATCAGGGCCCGGAATTAGGTGAGCTAAAATACCTAAAGTTCGCGAGAGGACATAATATAGAGTGGTTACAACCGGATGAAAATAATATTTTATTTGGATTCCGGGTATTCGATGTTTATTCGGGGACTTGTCGTAATATCGAACGTGATATGTTTTGTTTACAGTGCAGCATGTTTAATGTTAGTTTTTAGTAAAAAGGGCTAGACAAAAGAAGGTATGTATAAGATAAGATAAGAAGTCGTTGGAAGACGAATAATATGGGTTTCCCTACACATTTATTATTATAATGTTAACTTTATGGCTGCAATATAACCATTTTTCATCATTACGACTATTACTTGCAGTGCCCGGATGAATATCGAATACCCGGAATCCAAATAAAATATTATTTTCATCCGGTTGTAACCACTCTATATTATGTCCTCTCGCGAACTTTAGGTATTTTAGCTCACCTAATTCCGGGCCCTGGTCATTATAACGTGTACTTTTTATGATTTTTCCGTTATGAATACGCTAAAATAAGCGTGTTTTACTTCAGAAACTTTTCTCTAAAATCAAATATGGCCGAGATAATGGACTTTGAACTTGTATATTATTTGGATTTCGAAAAAAACCATCGACGGGACGTCATTATAACTTTTCTCTCAAATCAAAAATGGCCGAGATAATGGACTTTGAACTTATATATTATTTGGATTTCGAAAAAAAACCATCGACGGGACGTCATTATAACATGTACTTTTTATGAGTTTTCCATATAGTATACGCTAAAATAAGCGTGTTTTATTTAAAAAACTTTTCTCTCAAATCAAAAATGGCCGTGATAATGGACTTTGAACTTATATATTATTTGGATTTCGAAAAAAAAAACCATCAACGGGACGTCATTATAACATGTACTTTTTATGATTTTTCCATATAGAATACGCTAAAATAAGCGTGTTTTATTTAAAAAACTTTGCTCTAAAATCAAAAAACCGGCCAAGTGCGAGTCGGACTCGCGCACCGAGGGTTCCGTACAAACCTATAACAAGCAAAAGTTGTAGTATGTTTATTACTAATTTCAATTTAATACCTCTACGCGTTTACGAGGAAAAAGGTAGTAAGTTAAAAATAAAAAATAAATTTTTTGGTATGATTTTACTAAAAATGTCTACTTTTCGTAATTTTTCCTCTATCTGTGCTATATGAAGTTTCTTCGTGCCAAGTTTCAAGTTTCTGAGTTTACGCAAAGTACCCTTTAGGTTTTGAGTTTCTTGCGAGTACTCAGTTTCAAAATATGCGACTTAAATTGCTATTTCTTTTGATTGGGATGACATAAAAGTTTGGTTTTGCTACATCTGAAAGGTCCTGTAGCCCTAAATATTTGACAAGAATTTTAATTTAATACCTCTACGCGTTTACGAGGAAAAAGGTAGTAAGTTTAAAATTTAAAAAAATATGTTTTTGTATGATTTTACTAAAAATGTCTACTTTTTGTAATTTTTCCATTGTCTATGCTATATGACGTTGCTTTGTGCCAAATTTCAAGTTGCTGAGTTCACGGGAAGTACCCCGTAGGTTTTGCGAGTGCCGAAAAACTATAAAATTTGCAGCATAAACGACTGTATCTTTTGATTGCGTTAGCTTATAAGTTTAATTTTTTCACAGCTCCAAGTGACATTAGACTTGAATATTTGATATAAATTTTAGCTTGATACCTCCACGCGTTCCTGAGAAAAATGGTCTTGACAGACAGACAGACAGACGGACAACAAAGTGATCCTATAGGGGTTCCGTTTTTTCCTTTCGAGGTACGGAACCCTAAAAATGGCCGAGGTAATGAACTTTGAACTTGTTCCTCTTTTTTGTAAAGGGTCGGCAACGCGCATGTGACACCTCTGGTGTTCCAGGCATCCATATGCTACTGCTTACCATCTGGCGGGCCGTATGCTTGTTTGCCACGTTGTGGTATAAATAAAAAGAGTAAAATAAGAATACAATTAAACAAAATAAACGGAATAAAAACAGAATCAATACAAAATGACAAAATAAAAACAAAATACAGACGAAAATAAAAACAAAAATAAAACAAAAGTAAAAAAAAATACGTTAGTGTCGTGGAACACTCGGTTAGAACGAAGTAATATTATTTAATTTTTGACTTTTTCGTAATTTTGGTCGTTTTTGAATTTTTTGAGATTTTTGTGATTTTTGAGATTTTTGGGATTTTTGTGATTTTTGTGATTTTTGTGATTTTTGTGATTTTTGTGATATTTGAGATTTTTTGCGATTTTTGAGATTTTTAAGATTTTTGAGGTTTTTGAGATTTTTGAGATTTTTGAGATTTTTGAGTTTTTTGAGTTTTTCGAGTTTTTCGAGATTTTCGAGATTTTGAGATTTTTGAGATTTTTGAGATTTTTGAAATTTTTGAGATTTTTGATATTTTTGAGATTTTTGAGATTTTCGAGATTTTTGAGTTTTTTAAGTTTTTGAGATTTTTGAGTTTTTTGAGTTTTTCGAGTTTTTCGAGATTTTTGAAATTTTGAGATTTTTGAGATTTTTGAGATTTTTGAAATTTTTGAGATTTTGAGATTTTTGAAATTATAGAATTTTTTTAACTTGACTTTTTTTACTTTGTCACTTCTCACTTTCACTTTCACTTCACTTTATTCTATTTTTCATTTTTTTATTTCATTCCATTTCACATGTTTCTCAATGCTTTTTCGTGACGGTCACGTGACTTTTTTTCGCCTAGCCCCCCATCCGCGAACCGTCCGATAAGGAACTTCGTTCCAATAAAACAGAACTAAATAAAAATATTACGTTGCGTTTTCTACCCATAATTCACGATGCTTGAAATCTTCGAAAATGTACTCAACAGTCTAATCAAAACACAAACAAAGCGGCTACCGCTCAAAAAGGTACGTATTGGCGAGACACGCACGAGTTCATTGCCCTACTCGCCGGCTTCCCGCGACTCGCTCCTCCGCTCAGTTCCTTTGTCGAGTATGTAAGCTTTATCACCCCGCGCGCGCCTCCGTGAGCAAGTACCTACATCGTAACAGCTAAGATGCTAGCGCCTGGTTGACCCATGGATTAGCTTGTTAAGAAGCGAGCCGGGGGTCTACTTCTAGTGGTCATTACAGAAGTAAGCCGAACAGGCGTACCATCAAGGTCACGCGCTATAGTTAAGAAGATTTCCTCTGAACGCAAATATTGTTTCTGTTTAATTTTAGACGAAATATCATTGATGAAAGTGACACAAATTGAAATATCTACTTTAAAATCCCTTTTTGATTATTAGAATGTGAACTCTGATGACTTTAATAATTTATTAAAACGATAACAGCCTAAAAATACGAAATTACCAAGAAACTTAAATTTTCATTGCTTAATTTGACACATATTGATTTTATTGACATATTTTGAGGTGATGATATAGTTAATCCTTATTTTATGAACTCTAATTTTTTATACGTAGTTTTTTAGCGTTGTCATACTATATAAAATTGCACTCGACGTAAATGACACAAACTAGTTTTGTACAACAATAAAACTGTTCTAAATACAAAACAGTTCTATTTTCTAACTCTAATATTCTTTTACTCAAGTTATGGCAAGCTAAAAAAGTTAACCTCAAATTATTGAATTACAAAAAAAGCACCAATTGAATATGACACAAAACGCACTGAAAGATTCTCATGTACACACTGTATTTCCAACTTCAATAATAAGTGACTTTAGAATTTTCGAAACTTAACCCTCAAAATATTGCCAACGAGACGGGACTATTCTTGCTTTGCGCTGTTGCAAGCTAGATCTATATTATGATATGAGTGACGGATACATTGAATACAATCAAATGCGCTTGAAGTTGAAACACATTCGTGCATTTGTCAGTGATTTGTCCACATCATCGTGTTAGGTTGTATATCTCTCTCTTTACTATGGAATAAGAAAGAAACAATCGGCTCGGCTGTCCCGGCACTCTGCGATGTCTGGTCGCGCCATTAGGTTTATATGGTTTATTGCATGTTCGTTTTCGTACGATTTAAAAGATATGGTGAATTATTAATATTATTATTAGGTAGGTAAGTAGATATGGAATTAATTTAATCGTATAAGTATATATACCAATATAATTTCTCACAATCCCTAAAATGAAAAAAACAATAAGTAAGGTACGATGGGGTAAGACCGGACCATTTTTGAACTAGTTGGTCAGCTTTCAGGGCTGACTTTTATGCTTTACCTTTGTAAAAATTTCTCGAAATATTAATCCTTGTTTCAAATCAGTATGAAGTGTACCTAAGCTGTTTTTCCTGTATAAATTTTCAAAATCTACTCCTTCTACTTAAGATTGGACTATTGAATAAAATGTACTCTTAGTAAGTTTTTAGGTGCTAGTTTTCTCCCACTTATCGATTTTGCCAGCTTTGTAATGCAATAATAAATTTTGAAGTGCCCTTACTTATCGTTCTAGAGCTTATATGGTCTTGTTTAGATTAATATTATACGAGAATAAATCATACTCGAAAGGTTTTTTTATAATAAAACATTTTTTGTAAAAGTGGAGTATGTGTCAGTTTTCCGTCCATACTTATTGATATATTGATATTCAAGTTTTTGAAATAAAAGCTTATAATTAAAATATCAATTAAAGAATAAATAATTATTATCAATGGCAAATTTGACCTCAAAAAGTTTTTTCCATGTAGACGGAGAACTGGCCACGTCAGATATGAAACAATAGTCAGGTTTTATTGCTCTCATTATTGTGTCATATCTGACGTGGCCAGCTCTTAGTCCAATAAATTTGTAGCAGTTTAATCAGGTGGACGGCAACCCGGACGGGAAACTAGCATAACCACCCTATGCACGGTTTCAAATAATAGATATAATTATAAACCGCCTTTATTATGAATCTTGAAGCAAATCAAATTACTTTGTTCAATATTTTTTGTTAAATCTGGCCTCGGACACCGGAGGGTTTGGTCACTTTTTCTGAAGTAGGTATATGACATCTATTTTCGCCTTTATTATGTTAATTCATAATAATTCAAAAACGAGTGAGTTAAAAATATTGAGAGTGGAAAGACAAGATGTTTCAAACCTTTGAAGCAAGATGTTTCAAAATTTAAAAAATTTAAAAAACGCTTTTGGCTATAATTCTTTTTTTTTTCCCAGCCTACTTGAAGAGATATAATACGTATCCATACTAATATTATAGTGTGTCTGTCTGTTAACTCTTCACGCTTAAACCGCTCAACTGATTTAGATGAAATTTGGTATGTATAAGGGGATGAAAACGGAATGGAAGTTTATACGGAATTGTTGCTCCCTGTTGACTTGAAATAGCATACGTGCTAGTTTTATATTTGCTCTTAGATTTTACTAACTAGTAACTTTTATTTTGCGTTTTATTATGTAATTCCATATGGCTCATGTTAATTTCGCGCAGACGAAGTCGCGGGTAAAAGCTAGTATTTTAATATTGTAATGGATTTTGATATGATAAAACTTTTGAAATAGATGGCAATTAACCAAAACTAACCCAAAAATGTACCCAAAAAACCGTGACGACCCTATACACGACACGATACAACTAATCCATACTAATATTATAAATGGGAAAGTGTATGTGTGTTTGTTTCTTGGTTTGTCCGTCTTCCACGGCAAAACGGGGCGACGAATTGAAGTGATTTTTTAAATGGAGATAGTTGAAGGGATGGAGAGTGACATAGGCTACTTTTTGTCTCTTTCTAACCCCCCACTTCCCTAAAATGGGGGGTGAAAGTTTGTATGGTTTGTTACCCCGAATTTAACGCGAGCGAAGCCGCGGGCAAAAGCTTTTATATGTTATTAACTTACTCGTGCTGACTTTTCGTGTTTTTAAATCTTTTGTGTAATTTCAATTTATAATTCTTATGTGAGACGACAAACGCTTTTATATTTGTCAATATTTTTAGTAAAAAACACTTATGGTATATAAATGAAAATGGTTAAAACATGTTAAAAAATTAATCTTAAACTTTAGGTTGAATTAAGTTATTTGCTTTTTAGCTATGGTTTTCTGTAAGGTACTTCCCCAGTCGAGCTCTGAGCCAGGTCCAGATTTGAGCGTGATAACATTCGCTGAACTGTGCCTTACCACAGTTAGCGAGATAACATTCGGAGTGCCCATACCTCCCTTTTGGACATAACATACCCGTGTCTAAACCTGTTCCTAGTAACCAACTAGGTACCAATTTAAAAAATGTTCACAGCAACAATTAATTGGATCCAGTCTTAAATGCCACGCAAAAACAAATCAAACCATTTTTTGTGACAAACAATTGAATTTATAGAACGAAACTTTTTTGTCTATAAAGATCACATGTATGCGCGACTTCGGCAGCTGATAGCATACATCCTCCATACTACCCTCTTGAACATGATGTTTATTCAGTGTTGGGCGTAATTTATTAGATGGTACCTACTTTTGTAATGAATTAAATTGCTAATTAAATTACATGAAAATCAATTATATTAAGTAATTGAAATTGCTTGTAATTGAGATTACATGTCAGTAGTATTCCCGATTACATATAATTTGTAATTGCAATTACTTTTATCTTAACTACTTTTACTTGTAACTTCGATAATTTGAAATAATATACAAGTTCAATTTCTTTTTGGGTCAGTGGGGGCAGCTACCAGATCCCTCGCTGCAACGCGAAAATGGTCTTAGAAGACCTTCCCTCAATTTCAAATTAATCAATCTTCATTAATTTGAAATTGAGGGAAGGTCTTCTACGGATTTTGGAAAAAAACATACAGGATGCGAGATGAGGTCACATTTGGTAAACTTCTTTTTGATGCCAATCGATCCCATTCTTGTATGGGATCAAAAATAATTTGCGGCTAGAAAAGCCACAAATTGAGAAAAACTTTTCCCATACTTTATGAAAATTGTTTTTTATATTTTTCACATGCTGCTTTTTTATGCCAATCGATTCTATTCCTATCGTTTCTAATAGTTTCCTATTATTAGGTATTGTACTAAAAAGCCACAAATTAAATATTTTCCATACATTTACTATAAGTAATAAATAAATATTATACGACAATCTTACACAAATCGACCTAGGCCCACAGTAAGCTCAATAAGGCTTGTGTTATGGGTACTAGACGACGATATATATAATAGATAAATATGGATAAATACTTAAATACAAAGAAAACATCCATAACTCAGGAACAAATATCTGCGATCAACACAAATAAATGCCCTGACCAGGATTCGAACCTGGGACCTCCTGCTTCGTAGGCAGGGTCACTACCGACAGGGCTAGGAGATCGTCAAATAAAGAATAAGTGATTTTTAGGGTTCCGTAGCCAAATGGCAAAAAACGGAACCCTTATGGATTCGCCACGTCTGTCTGTATGTCTGCCCGTCCGTATGTCACAGCCATTTTACTCGGAAACTATACGACGTATCTGAATAAAATTTACACATAAGGTGTATTCTGTATGCCGCTACTTAGTTATGTATTTAAATTAAAAAAATAAAAAATTTTAAGGGTCACCTTAAGGTGACAGGTATCACGGTTGACGACTGCATTTTGCGTTTTTATAATCGCAGCTTCCGCTTCTGCCATCTAGTATACTTGAGATGAACTATGACAATTCAATGTTGACATGTTTAAATAGTCAAACAATCGCGGTCTTTTACAGTAAGATGGCGCTTTGATAATAATTTCATTTTATGTGTACTTACTTAATTAAAGTTACTATTGTATGTAGGTAATCAATGACGAAATAATTTAAGTTACCTATAATATAAAACGACTTGGCCAACGCACGCCATTACCTACAGTATCATAATCGCACAATTATAATGTTTTATTCCAAATATCCAAAATAAGCATTCATCATGGCGGTTATATTCCTATGTGTCAAGTACGTGTCAAGTCTTTCAAAATAAAAGTTCAAATAAAATGTACTTAACTGAAGATAATATTATTTGTAACTAATTTGTTTTATGTCCTCTTCTGCTCTGAAAAATCCAGGTTTTTAGTATCTATAACGAAATTAGAGATGGTCAAAAACGCTTTCAATGAGGACGGTAAAGTGCGTTGGGATAAGACCGCATCGGGAGAACATCGGATAATTCAATTACCTATCTGGAAAATTAGCCTTTAGTTGCAAATTCAAACCACACATCCTCCAACATTATTGTGTACCTCTACCTAGTTGCATTTTGATATAATGGCGATGGCGCTTTTTTCAGGTACCTACACATTTTACTTAAGAGTCCGGTAAACTATTTGATATGATTTAGCCATTAAAGAGTACTAAATCAACAAATTTTTAAGCATAAATTGAAAGATCATTTCAATAGGGACTGTATAAATACAAAAAAATATCTACTTTATTATTGTATTTTGAATAATTGACCTATTCCCAACAAGTGTTTTACCAATTTTAGCTCGGGGAGGTTCGGACAGATATCAATTTGGGGATTTTATTGATGTCTTATTGCTACAGTTTTTTTTTGTAATATTAAGTTTATAGTCTTCTATGGAATAAATATAAAAATTTCTACCAATGTCATACAAAATTACTCAGAAAAAAAATATTTAAATCAGTCAACTTTCGGAAAAAATACACAAAGAATAACCGCGGTTTCTGACTACATACATGATTATTTATGAAAAAAATTAATACAAACATAAACTTCAGCTTATTATGAACCTAAATAATATAAAATATATATACCATTTGATAGTAAATATTCGTAAATAGAGCACTTCAAATTAACTATAAACTTACAATTAATTATACGAAGCAAGGCCGGGCCATTTAGTCCGTTCTCTGAGCTCACGGAGGCAGGACGTGTGTCGCTCCCCGCTAGAACGCTAGCGTGAATTCGAAAAGTGCAAAGGCACCCGTAAATTGGGAAAAAAATGTTATCACCCAGTCGTTGACATCTGGGGACCTTTGGAACACTTGGTAGGTAAATTTTTATTAAGTTATTTCGTAATTGTTATGAAATTATATCATTTATCTTATTCGCCTCGTAAATATAACGCGCTCCACTCCAAATAGTCTTGATCTTAAGTACGTTACGTACGTACGTTAATTTTTATTAAATATTTTGCGATTTTCATATAATTTTTGAGTTAGAACCTAACTTAGCCAAACAGAAACATACACAAACGGTGTAAGAATAGTTGAACGGTCCTGTATAGGAATATAGGGTGAATTTTCCAAATCGGCCAGTGAGGGCAGATACTAGATCGAACGACGCTACATTTTAATTTGCGTAAGGGCGATCAATACAATTTTATGAAAAATGTACGCGAGCGAGTAAATTGCATTATATTTTTTATGCCAATTGAACCCGTCTCGAACAGAAATCAATAATTAGTAGATTGTGTAACAAGGGAGAAAATGAAATATTTACGGTGAGGGCGTATAGTAAAACCCAAAACATGCGACTGAGTCCATCATAGAATCCCGAGCGTAGCAAGGGATTCTAAAGCAGACTACTGAGTGTAGTGAGGGGTTCAAGTGTTAACGCCCAAGGTGAAAATAGTTTTGCTTCTATGTGACACATACTGCTTTCAACACCACCTTAGAGGAAAATAAAAAATATTTTAGTAGAAACATATTTATTTTAACTTTATATGTCCTTAGTGTGCTTCCTGGTTGTAATTAATCGATTAATTTAATAAGATTTTTTTGTAATGACGGACTGGCTGAAAAAAAAACTAATGTCCTATGACAGAAAAGCGCCACTTGGTTCCCTCCTAGCAGGGAAGAAAAAGCCGGTGTACGAATAGGTGATGTGAAAATAGTTATTTATTACACAAAGGAGAAAAGTTGTTGTTTAACCTCGCGTGCTTATATTGAGATCCGAGTCAGCAAAAGATACCAAAATTTAGCCACGAGCGAACTTTGCTGCCGAGCATAATTCAACATTTTTCACTACAACACCGCGAGGAAAAATACCAGTTATAAAATATTAAAAATGAATGCTTTCAAAAGTCTTTTACTTGCCAACGCAGTTTAGGGATTGCCCTTTTAGGGATTTCTATTGAGAAAAGCCACAAATAAAAAAATGCGTTCTTCAAACATTTACTATGCGAAACTGTATGGAAATCGTAATTATTCATTTGTGACTTTTCAAGTGTCTTGGACTATTGTGTTTGATAACTGGTAGAAAACTGATTGTATGACATCAAAATAAACATTGAATTTACTTTAATCTGTAAATGTCAATCGGCGTTAGTCAAAAAGTTACGAAAGGTCCTAAGCCCATTGGAATGTCTAGTCTGTATTAATAATATAAAGCCCTATAAAATGCCCCACAGCTTGGTCTAACACACAACATATCCTCATGTTTCATTTGGATGTTTCACTAGGTAATTTTTAATTAGTTTAATTGTATACGAGTGTTTTAATATTGTTCTTAAGCCAGATTTAAACTTCTAAGTTTTGTTTACCTACGAAGGGACGCTGTTGTAGGTCAGAATGAGAGACAGATATTGTTTTCTCATTGTAGAAAATAGCTTCGTCCCTTACAAAAGCGAAACTTACAAGTTTAGTGTCAATCCAGCCTTACAATATTAAAACATACATATGACCCTACACGACCTTATTGCCATGATATTTTTGTCACAGGTGGTTTTTAGCTGGAAGCCTTAAGAATGCAGATATCATCGAAGACTTTGCTTGATATGCAAGTACACAGCCGTGTAATACAACGCATATATAACACTAATATTTCAAGGCATAGTCCATGAACTTGCCTTTAAAATAATCTACAACTATGGTATTGAGCTACTCGAATCCTGTATGTGTGTTTACGCAAAACTACAACAGGACCATACTTATTTCCATTTCTTTGTCCGTTGCAGCATTGTTTCTGCAGAATCCTACTAACAGCACTCAAATCACGCTGCATACAAAATATGTTTAAAACTAATATTTGTGGCTTTTTATTGATAAGACGCTTCATATTTTTTACTAAATAACAGTGTTACTATTCTAGATTTCATTATGGTTGGTCACAACAAAAAGAGTGTGTTGGGCGCAGTAAAAAGAAAAAAAAATCCATGGCGTAAGAAAACCAAATAAAAACAGCAACGTATGTATAGATATAGCTTTAGTGCATAATACGTTATAATAAATAACATGGTGTATTAAATGGTTACTAGATTTACCTTTAGTTTTATTTTACCTAACAAAATTTCTGATATTACGCAAGAGCGCCTAAAGTATCAATATTGTTCATTGCGGCCGCGCACGTGCACGCGCCGGTGGTACCTAGAAGCGTTCAGTTACTGTGTAAAACTCGTATCTTCGCTCGATTTCAAAGCATTACCGGACTCTTAAATGTTTCTTCCGGTATGCTTAATAACAACGACTGTTGGTTAACTGAAAGGTTAAAAAAACCGGATGCGTGTCGGACCACGCATAGGAGGGTTCCGTACCTTCAATGGAATAAGAACCAAAGTAATACCAAAAGGTCGTATCTGATGCCTATGGAAGAAGTTTTTTGGAAATAACTCAAAAATGGCCAAACAATTTTCGTAGAAAGTATATGCTAAGGCGCATCTCCTCAATTTTTTTTATATTTTTTGGACTTACGGTTCAAAAGTTACAGGGGGGGCTACACAATTTTTCTGACTTTAGAAGCGATTATTTCAAAAAATATTCACTTAATCACAAAAAGATCAAAAAAACTTCAATATTATTTTTAAAGACCTATCGATTGATGTGTCACATGTTGATATTTGGTGAAAAGATTTTTTGAAATTTAGTTACATGTATCGAGCGCCCCCCCCCCCTTAAAATATATTTTTTTTTTCAAATTTCAAGTAGCGGCATACAGAAATACACCTTATGTGTAAATTTTATTCAGATACGTCGTATAGTTTCCGAGTAAAATGGCTGTGACATACGGACGGACAGACAGACAGACAGACATGACGAATCCATAAGGGTTCCATTTTTTGCCATTTGGCTACGGAACCCTAAAAATCACTTATTCTTTATTTGACGATCTCCTAGCCCAGTCGGTGGTGACCCTGCCTACGAAGCAGGAGGTCCCGAGTTCGAATCCTGGTCAGGGCATTTATTTGTGTGTTGATCGCAGATATTTGTTCCTGAGTTATGGATGTTTTCTATGTATTTAAGTATTTATCCATATTTATCTATTATATATATCGTCGTCTAGTACCCATGACACAAGCCTTATTGAGCTTACTGTGGGCCTAGGTCGATTTGTGTAAGATTGTCGTATAATATTTATTTATTTATTTATTATTTATAGTAAATGTATGGAAAATATTTAATTTGTAGCTTTTTAGTACATTACCGTAAGTTGACCCCTAATAGGAAACTATTAGAAACGATAGGAATGGAATCGATTGGCATAAAAAAACAGCATGTGAAAAATAAAAATAAATAATTTTCATAAAGTATGGGAAAAGTTTTTCTCAATTTGTGGCTTTTCTAGCCGCAAATTATTTTTGATCCCATACAAGAATGGGATCGATTGGCATCAAAAAGAAGTTTACCAAATGTGACCTCTTTCTCGCATCCTGTATGTTTTTTCCAAAATCCGTAACGTTATTAATTTGAAATTGAGGGAAGGTCTTCTAAGACCATTTTCGCGTTGCAGCGAGGGATCTGGTAGCTGCCCCCACTGACCCAAAAATAAATTGAACTTGTATATTATTTCAAATTATCGAAGTTACAAGTAAAAGTAGTTAAGATAAAAGTAATTGCAATTACAAATTATATGTAATCGGGAATACTATTAACATGTAATCTCAATTACAAGCAATTTCAATTACTTAATATAATTGATTTTCTTGTAATTTAATTAGCAATTTAATACATTACAAAAGTAGGTACCATCTAATAAATTACGCCCAACACTGAATAAACATCAGGTTCAAGAGGGTCGTATGGAGGATGTATGCTATCTGCTGCCGAAGTCACGCATACATGTGATCTTTATAGACAAAAAAGTTTCGTTCTATAAATTCAATTGTTTGTCACAAAAAATGGTTTGATTTGTTTTTGCGTGGCATTTAAGACTGGATCTTATTAATTGTTGCTGTGAACATTTTTTAAATGTGTACCTAGTTGGTTACTAGGAACAGGTTTAGACACGGGTATGTTACGTCCAAAAGGGAGGTATGGGCACTCCGAATGTGTTCTCGCTAACTGTGGTAAGGCACAGTTCAGCGAATGTTATCACGCTCAAATCTGGACCTGGCTCAGAGCTCGACTGGGGAAGTACCTCACAGAAAACCATAGCCAAAAAGCAAATAACTTAATTCAACCTAAAGTTTAAGATTAATTTTTTAACATGTTTTAATCATTTTCATTTATACATATACCATAAGTGTTCTTTACTAAAAAAATTTACAAAAATAAAAGCGTTTGTCGTCTCACATAAGAATTATAAATTACACAAAATAATTAAAAACATGAAAAGTCAGCACGAGTAAGTTAATAACATATAATACCTGCTTTTGCCCGCGGCTTCGCTCGCGTTCAATTCGGGTTAACAAACCATACAAACTTCCACCCCCCATTTTAGGGAAGTGGGGGGTTAGAAAGAGACAAAAAGTAGCCTATGTCACTCTCCATCCCTTCAACTATCTCCATTTAAAAATCACTTCAATTCGTCGCCCCGTTTTGCCGTGAAAGACGGACAAACAAACAAACACACACGTACACTTTCCCATTTATAATATTAGTATGGATTAGTTGTATCGTGTCGTGTATAGGGTCGTCACGGTTTTTTGGGTACATTTTTGGGTTAGTTTTGGTTAATTGCCATCTATTTCAAAAGTTTTACCATATCAAAATCCATTACAATATTAAAATACTAGCTTTTACCCGCGACTTCGTCTGCGCGAAATTAACATGAGCGATATGGAATTACATAATAAAACGCAAAATAAAAGTTACTAGTTAGTAAAATCTAAGAGCAAATATAAAACTAGTACGTATGCTATTTCAAGTCAACAGGGAGCAACAATTCCATATAAACTTCCATTCCGTTTTCACCCCCTTATACATACCAAATTTCATCTAAATTAGTTGAGCGGTTTAAGCGTGAAGAGTTAACAGACAGACACACTATAATATTAGTATGGATACGTCCATATAATATATCTCTTCAAGTAGGCTGGGGAAAAAAAAAGAATTATAGCCAAAAGAGTTTTTTAAATTTTTTTAAATTTTGAAACATCTTGCTTCAAAGGTTTGAAACATCTTGTCTTTCCACTCTCAATATTTTTAACTCACTCGTTTTTGAAAAGTTTGAGAAAATGCTGAAAGGTTGACATGAACATAATACAGGCGGTTTATAATTATATCTATTATTAGAAACCGTGCATAGGGTGGTTATGCTAGTTTCCCGTCCGGGTTGCCGTCCACCTGATTAAACTGCTACAAATTTATTGGACTAAGAGCTGGCCACGTCAGATATGACACAATAATGAGAGCAATGAAACCTGACTATTGTGTCATATCTGACGTGGCCAGCTCTCCGTCTACATGGAAAAAACTTTTTGAGGTCAAATTGGCCATTGATAATAATTATTTATTCTTTAATTGATATATTAATTATAAGCTTTAATTTGAAAAACTTGAATATCAATATATCAATAAGTATGGACGGAAAACTGACACATACTCCACTTTTACAAAAAATGTTTTAGTATAAAAAACCTTTCGAGTATGATTTATTTTCGTATAATATTAATCTAAACAATATCATATAAGCTCTAGAACGGGCACTTCAAAATTTATTATTGCATTACAAAGCTGGCAAAATCGATAAGTGGAAGAAAACTAGCACCTAAAAACTTACTAAGAGTACATTTTATTGAATAGTCCAATCTTAAGTAGAAGGAGTAGATTTTGAAATTTTATACACGACAAACAGCTTAGGTACACTTCATACTGATTTGAAACAAGGATTAATATTTCGAGAAATTTTTACAAAGTCAGCCCTGAAAGCTGACCAACTAGTTCAAAAATGGTCCGATCTTATCCCATCGTACCTTACGAGTACTTATTGGTTTTTTCATTTTAGGGATTGTGAGAAATTATATTGGTATATATACTTATACGATTAAATTAATTCCATATCTACTTACCTACCTAATAATAACATTAATAATTCACTATATCTTTTAAATCGTACGAAAACGAACATACAATAAGCCATATAAACCTAATACCGGGACAGCCGAGCCGATTGTTTCTTTCTTATTCCATAGTAAAGAGAGAGATATATAACCTATCACGATGATGTGGACAAATCATTGACAAATGCACGAATGTGTTTCAACTTCAAGCGCATTTGATTCTATTCAATGAATCCGTCATTCATATCATAATATAGATCTAGCTTGCAACAGCGCAAAGCAAGAAGCGAAATGAGCAAATGAAAGTAAACTGGCAACGTCGCCTCGGATGGAAACTGCTCGAACAAACGCGCTCTTGTAATACAAATTATGGTAAAAACATGGACGAAGCCGTCTATGGTAAAAAGTACCCATACCCACTGTAAAAATTGAATAATGAATTAGTCTCTTTTATAAGTTGGTAGTTTAAATATATTGGGTAAAAAAGTCAAAATAAAAAGATTAAACTAACTAGTAACTTGACTATAGTATGATTTGACTTTTCGACTTGTCCAAAAATACCTATAAATCGCTTAGGATCAGGATTGAAAATATAAATGAGAAATGAGATAAAAAAATAAACAAAAAGTTAACATCAGCCTAGATTTGAACTCGGACATATCTACTTAGTAAGCAAGCGTACTATAACCTAAGCTATGTGGAACGAATTTCCGCACTCAAAATTACTAATCATATTACTCAAATTTGACACATGAAACATGTCTCTGGCTGCAATAGAATAAACGTCTATAAGTTTTATTAGCAATTGCATAGTTCTGATTATTACAGGCTCTTACAAGGTTTTGCGTCTTAAACCTTTATTAAGCGCTTAATACGACTATAGTATCTGCCGAACATTAGTAATGTGCTAAGACGTAGTTATGTTTAATTTCGCAACATAGAATTATTTCTGACCGACATAAAACTTGCGACAAGTTTTCTCCAAAACAGTTTCTTAACGATGATATATATACCTAATTATGTTATACAAGACCAAGCACGTATCGGTACAGCGAACACAACTATATGCCCCTACAGAAAATGTAACATTCATGCTCCAACGTGGTTTGTTTTCTTCAAAAACCTTGCGCAAAAACACCTCGATTTGACGTGTTTGCATATATCGTCGCCTTAAGGGAAATTAAAATCTATTAGGCCACCGGACACTGTCAGTAATAATAACATTATTTCATTCCTCTTCCTTCTCATCCACAGATAAGGAGGTTCTCTGTGTTCTCATCCTTCTTGTAAATAGAAAAGGACGGGTACAGAAATAATGACATGATTACTGACAGTGTATGGTGGCCTTATGGAGTTTGAGTACCTAACCAAATCTTCTTCAACTGCATAAAGATGATGCAAACTCCATTAGTTTTAACGAGTTGCATTCCCATAACGAATAACCGCCATTCGTAAACTTTCAATTGTTTTTTGTATTCTCGCTTAATCAATTTTGTTTCAAATTCGAACTCGCTTCTCAGCCGTATTAGAAGTTTGCTTGACAGAGCCAGAGATATACATATGAAGGGTACACGGAAAGAACATGTCTAGTCACATTGAACACATTTTGCGTTATAGCGCTTTTAAAATTTGAAACGATTCAATTAATCATATTATTTTCGTAACTAGATGGTTTTTACGAGTTAAGAAGTGAATATACGTTAAAATTTACATCTGTAACAGAAGTTGTTACTAATAGTTCATTGCAAGCTCTACATTTTGATATAAAAATCTCATCTTACAAAAAAAGTGACTAGACATGTTCTTTCCGTGTACCCTTCATATATAGATCGCCACAGTCTAAAAACTTTTAGAGATTCCAAGTCTGAAACGTCATCTGAACGAGACAAACCAAAGCTACCGTTTAATATAGGGCAGAGTACTCTCTGCCCTCAGCTCATCTAACATTTAAAGGACAGTTCATATAGGACAGCATATCAAACGTTTTGTGAAGCAATCAGATTCGGATTGTATTATTATTATTTCATTTTATTTAAACACTAGGTACATTGTCTATCTCTCAAGCTGTTTTGATGTTTTCTTATAGAACTACTCATTATCGTGTATCTTTAAGATCTAATGTATTACTGTTTTGAAAAAATAAGTCCCGCCGAGTTTCTCGCTCGCCGGTCATAATACTTTTCGGATCAGAGGTGTAGGGTTAGAACCGATGGTAGTTTTTTTTCTCTCTGACGTTCATAAGTGCATTGTAATGTGCCTGAATTGAAGAATAATTATCTTTTATCTTTTTTTTTATCATCGTTATCTAGATATTGATAGCGTTACTATTATTACGGTAAATTTGGGTTGCTCTCGTTTATATGTATATGTATACTCTCTGACAGAGCCAACCACCACTGGCCAATACCCGGTCACTCACTCTAAACTGTGAATTCGTTTCTTTAATTCTTCTTGCTCTGCCACCAATTTAGAAAGTTTGTCAAATTTCTCACGTTTATTTTTTAAAGTACTTCGGATTTTGTTTTTCAACGCTTTGCTTGCATTAAATGTGTCTTCTGCAAGTCCGTAAAATGTACACAAAAAGGATTCTGCTTGTGTAGCGTTATTCGGGCATCCCTCAAATGGCTGCGTTTCCAGAAATACATACACAGGGTTCGACCATAACGTGTCTTTTGCTTCTTGGAACTTAACTTGTACCCTAACCTCATATTGTGAGTTGAGGAACGGGAATGCTAACCGAATTTTGAAAGCTAGCCCGTCACAGCGCACCATCGACGTGTCCGCTTGTCGCCACTCGTTTCCGAAGGATTTCAGGCGATACTCAACTTTAAACAAACAATTCGGGCAAGCGAGCGTGTTATCAGGATTCTCCCAAACAATCCACTCCAGTAAAGCGTCCTGGACACCTATCCTTAATACAGTTAGATCTACAACAGGTTTAAGTTTAGTAACAGCGTAAATGCTCGTATTATAAGTATCATTTTTGCATATAAAGAAGTTGCACAGGACCAATGTCAAAGTAAATTCATTTGTAATCTGATTGTTGTTATTAAATAGGTTGTGGTAGCTCTGTAATTCAATGTCCTCTATACAAGCATCATTGTAATCACCAGCTTTTCTGTCGCAAAGCAGAATTGTTTTTGTATCCTCTTCAGCATCCGAGAAAAACAGCTTAAACCATACAACGTAACCAGAATAGATCCATGTGCACTGAAATGTTTTCCAGTCACTAATAACGCACCAAAATTTTAAACTCTTAGGGTAATAGTCCACAGTTACACTTAACATTGTGTGTACTCCTACTTCTCCGTGTCCTTTCGTAACTCTGTGACCACAGCAGTAATACGACCTTACTCCTCGGAAATCCGCTTTTGTTACGTGCATTATAGTACTTCTGTTAACGATGCTGCTTTGAACTACCTTACCTTTATGGTCTTCAATATCGAAACGCGTAACATCATTGGCACTACAGAATACTTCATAATTTTCTCCGAACGGAATAAAATACTCGTCCCATCCTTTGACTAGCTTATGGTGGATTACTGACGAGTTGATAGAAAATGCAGGTACTACTTCAGTAATAAGAGAATCTTCACATCCAGTCTCGCTGTCAGTGCATACATATGTATAGTAACCTATGTTGGGTTTCCTTACTGATCGAATAGTGGTAAAATTAAGTTTCTTTTCTCGTAGGGATATACCATTTTCTGTAATGGCAAGGTTTGTAGCGTCCGTTAACGAGCAATGTAAAATAATTTGTTTACCATATGGCTTGAAGAAATGATTTTGCTCATCTGGTATTTGGGCATTTATTCTTATCTTCGGACGCTTGTCCTCTTGGCACACGGTATCTTCGTCAGCTATCTCCCCGCCACTATCCACTGTGTGGTCTTCATAATCCACGGCATGGTCTTCATCTGTCCAAGCACTAATCGTTCCGCTCAAGAGCGCTAGCAGCGCGGCGAGCATTAACGAAGCAACCATTCTAGTTAACTGCTGCAACATTGCCCACCATGTTCAATTTTGCCTGGCTAGACAACGTGTTCATGCAAAACAGTTGTTGTCATTATAAGAAAAAAAGATATCGGAAGTGAATATGACTGTTTTTCAAGCCAGGCAAAGTTGAGCATAGTAGAGATGTTGCAGTAGTTTACGCTATTCATCACGAGTTGATACAACGGAGTGATGTTTAACACTGCATATGAGCTCGTTCAGCGGAACTGCTTTAAATAGAATTTCATTCTCTTTTTCCTCAAGTCTCTTTTTTCCTTAAGTCTCTTTTTATGACAATGTTTTGTTCAGTAAGTACCCCCATATTTTCCTAGAGTGCCCACAAATGAACATGATTTTAATACAATTTAATTTGCGAATTTTTTGTGGTTTTTCAATATTCAATCTACATACAATAGAAAAATAATAATCCTTCTAAAAGTTTTGATATGGGTTTTTACAACCACAAACCAAATGTCGCAGTCCACATCAAAAGGGACTATTTGGCGGCCGTTGTTTACGCTTTTATTTCTCGAATACAATGTTGAATCTGTACTAAGTAATTTATTTATTCGTACCTATGTTATTTTAACAGAGTCGCTTAATCAATTTTACAATCTAAAGTATTACATCTAATTTCTTCACCCACTGGGTTGCGTTTGCATCAGGTGAAGAGATCTATGGCATTCCCTGGTAAATGGTACCTTTTGATATAGACCGTCACATATGTATACATTTTAATTTAGGTTTAGTCACATGCAATTTTTAACCGCAGACTTTATTGTAATCAAAAGGAAAATTGTTAAGTATCATGTCATTGTCTAATATTGTGTATTTTATAAAAAATAAAAAGTTTATATGAAAGTAATAGTACATTACTGCAGAGACCAGTAAGTAAGCTTTCCTGGCTGAGTATTTAGTAGCCGTCCGAGTCGAAGACGAGGACGGCTACAATACGAAGCCAGGTAAGCTGATTACGGTCGAAGCATGTATAGTGCTTTTCTCAAACATGTAAGGAAATAAAATTACTTGTTTAGTGCTTCAGTTACTGGCTGAGTGATTTAATGTTGTATGAAAATCCTTTACGTACGTCGCGCTGAACCTGCCTTGGAATAGAGTCCCTACTGGTCTCTAATTACTAACGTAACAGGAACATTTCCGAGCATGTTTGAGAAAAGTATATGAAAATGGAATAGCTATATAGTATTGGAAAACATATATATATATTACTCCTACGAGAGTTATGCTTGTATATCAAATTAGTATAAAATAAGGCGTCGTTCATTGATTACGTAAGACATTTTTTGCCAGAGACCCCCTTCCGCCACTACGTAAGAAAAATCATAATAATAACAATCCTCCTCTCTGCAGTAGAAGTAAGACATGATCAATTGAGGTACTTCCCCAGTCGGGCTCTGCTCCAGATTTGAGCTATATGACATTCGCTGTGCTGTGCCCTACCACACATAGCGAGATGACATTCGCAGTACCCATACCTCTCTTTTGGACGTAGTTTAAGGACATACCCGGGTGCAAAACCAAAATTATTACCATGCCCCGTCTATACCTTTTATCCTATGTCTATGTAATGTAATTAAATTGAAATTACGGTACTGGGTAACTATGGCAACGGTAATGGGTCCTGACTACTGTGAATTTGTGTTGCTAATTATAGGTCATCCGCAAATAGAAGGCAAGTTGAATGTCTGAGAGCTCTTGGTAGGTCATCATGAGTATAAGGAACAGAAGGGGATCGAGACTGCTTCCTTGCCCTATTCCCGATGTTATTGAGTACGGAGCTGATCGTGCACCGTCGTACTGGACGTATTGAATTCTTGCCGAGAGGTAGCTTGAATTCGAGTAACTGGGTGCTAAAAGCCACAATAGACAGCTTTTTAAGCAGCACATTATTATCTACTTTATCGAATGCCTTTTGAAAAACAAAATAAGCTATATCTACTTGTCTTTGCTGGTCTTAATTATTTGATAACAAGGTAACGATATTGAGTAGATTTGATGTTGTTGAGCGCTTCGGTAAAAACCCGTGCTGTTCATCGCAAAACCAGCCGTTTAACTAATTATATATTTTGGCATAAATTATTGACTCAAGGACTTTACTAGGGTTTGCAATACTCGCCCAGTTTTTTAATATTCGGATAATTGAATACTTCAATATTTATTATCCGAATATTAGGATATTTGAATAATTTCGGATAATTTTGGTATTTTATAAAATAAAACAAAATTAGCGTATTTAAAGGTGTGTAATGCATAAAATCAACAAGTCAAGTAACAAAAACCCTTAAAAATTAAAAATACAACATGCTTTTATAATCATTATATGAGTTGTCATTATCGCACCACGTAATTTGTAATTTTTATAATAAAAATTAACACTGAGAAAATGTTTTATTAATTGGAAACTAGAATACTTAGCTTGATATAATTACATAATAATAAATCACATAAAATTTCGAGATAAAACTAATCAACTTTAATTATCACTTTTTTTTTTAAATACCACTCGTGACGCGACGCGAAACAATAACAGACAACCTACCTTCGTACGTAATAGATACAGACTGACTGACTGACTGACTGACTGACTGAGCGAATGAGTTCGGTGTTCGGTCGGTTCAGAGTAGGTAGGTAATACCAATAATTATTTTAGTGACAGGTAGAAAATCCGCCTAAACTGCAAGTGTTTTCGTTGCTCATTTAAATACCTAATAATAGTAACATTAGTAGGGTTTGCAATCCGAATAATCCGAATATTCAATTATACGAATATCCGCCGGAAATAATATTCAAAATTATCCGAATACTAAACCGCGAATTATCCGAATAAACGGATATTTTGAAAACACTAATAAAATCATTTATAAGCAGGAAAAATTCAGAAAAATTAGGTACGAGAAAAAACACTAATGACTTATGACGTTTTATGTCCATCTGTATTGCCCAAATAAGGTGTTTAGACAAATGTTCCATATTAAGTATTATATTTTATTAAATAAGTACATGAATACCAACCTACATAAATTACATAATATATTGATTTAATCTAGCAGACACGAATTGTTACTAATATTACTATTATTAGGTATTTAAATGAGCAACAGAAACACTTGCAGTTAAGGCGAATTTTCTACCTGTCACTAAAATAATTATTGGTATTACCTACCTACTACACTTTAAGTATAACTTTTTTTTAACCCTTAAACAGGCCTGACGATTTTTTTACTTTTGAATCCTGATTTCGGTAGATAATAGCGTGAATAAAAAACTAATTTCTTGTTTTTTTTTATTATCATTATTTCAAAAAAAAAACCCTGTGGTCATTATACGCCATCTGCCCGTTACCAATAGTCCCACGTGATCCGTATGTGGCCACTGCTCTGCTGGATATACATTGAAGTTTTAAGGGTTAGTCATAATGTTTACATGTAATTATCGATTCATTTTTAAATACCTATCCAACAATATATCACACATTTGGGTTGAAATGAGAAAAAAAATAACTTCCCAATTTACGTATAGGGGAGGTACCCTAATAAAACATTATTTTTTTTCACTTTTTATTTTACCACTTTGTCGGCGTGATTGATATACATATTAGTACCAAATTTCAGCTTTCTAGTGCTAACGGTCACTGAGATTATCCGCGGATGGACGGACGGACGGGCAGACATGGCGAAACTATAAGGGTTCCTAGTTGACTACGGAACCCTAAAAAGAATATTTATTTTTATATTCAAGCACCATTTAGCAAAAACAGCTTCAAAAATAAAAACTTTACACTTTCCTAAGTGATTTTAACATTTAGTGTATAGAATCTACAAAATAAAGCTTCATAAATAAAAACACAACTTCAAAAATAAAAAGCATTTCTCCGTAAAAGTTTGAATATAGCTCAAGTTGATTAAAATAAGTCAACAATTATTTTATTGGTTCTTGAAATGAAAGTCATCGAAACAAGGTAGGTCATTTGATATTTACCAGTCGCTTTTCGGTGAAGGAAAACATCGTGAGGAAACCGGACTAATTCCAATCAGGTCTAGTTTACCCTTTGGGTTGAAAGGTCAGATGGCAGTCGCTTTCGTAAAAACTAGTGCCTACGACAAATCTTGGGATTAGTTGTCAAACGGACCCCAGGCTCCCAGGAGCCGTGGTAAAAATACCAGGATAACGCAAGGAAGAACATATTTAAATAATCACGACTATTTGCCAGTGGCGCTAGTGTGCACCAATGTTTTTATGAATGTCCTCTTAAGGTAGTTTCCCTCCAGGGCCCGACATATCTTTCCATATTATATATCACTCGTGTCACGGAATGCACAAATTGCCGGCACCTGCTCAGCTCGCATGTCAGTTCCCATGCTAAATAATTCGTTTAATACATTTTTTAAACCAAGGACCTTGTCAGGTCTTTATCAGATTTTTCACTTGAAATAGTTCAACTACAGTAATGAACTTACCCTTAAATTTCACGTAAATACCCTGCCGGTCAGTGGTCACATACAAACCACTTGTACTGGACCGAAACGGGCAGAGGTCATATAGGGACCACAAACTTTAGGAGCAAAAATTTTACATATAAAACTATTACTGTAACCATTTATGACATACTACACTTACATTATCTTATATACTACTAAAATAAAGCGTCACATAGCACTTACCGTAATTTCTTTCAGCACAATAGTAATATTTACTTGAAGCAACACACAAAATCGGCTACTTTTTCTGAATTAGAATTTGACAACTAAAACGTCAAAGAAAATTGTTTTGACACATCAACTTTGGGTGCGTTCCGAAATCTGTCAGTTTATAGACTATACGTCAATGACATTTAGTGGCGTCTACAGTCTTCGTGCTCGTCAGAAAAAAATCATTTGCTAAGTGGTCGCTATAAGATCACTACCTGGTTAAGGGTTAAATACCACGCGTGACGCGACGCGAAACAATAACAGACAACCTACCTTCGTACGTAATAGATACAGACTGACTGACTGACTTAGCGAATGGGTTCGGTGTTCGGTCGGTTCAGAGTAGGTAGGTAATACCAATAATTATTTTAGTGACAGGTAGAAAATTCGCCTTAACTGCAAGTGTTTCTGTTGCTCATTTAAATACCTAATAATAGTAATATTAGTAACAATTCGTGTCTGCTAGATTAAATCAATATATTATGTTATTTATGTAGGTTGGTATTCATGTACTTATTTAATAAAATATAATACTTAATATGGAACATTTGTCTAAACACCTTATTTGGGCAATACAGATGGACATAAAACGTCATTAGTCATTAGTGTTTTTTCTCGTACCTAATTTTTTTGAATTTTTCCTGCTTATAAATGATTTTATTAGTGTTTTCAAAATATCCGTTTATTCGGATAATTCGCGGTTTAGTATTCGGATAATTTTGAATATTATTTCCGGCGGATATTCGTATAATTGAATATTCGGATTATTCGGATTGCAAACCCTAGACTTTACCAAAGATGATAAAACAGCAATATTGTGTATTCTTTCCTGTTGTATTATACTACTATTATGACTTAGAACTTCGATGCCGTTAACGCGTGTATACACCTAGACGTGTCTGCTAGACTGTCGCCAACGAGCCCCTCCGACAGAGCGACCTTGGTTTGGATGGACCGAGTAACAGTTGTTTTCAGCAAAATTGTATTAAGCACCATCAAGATCAGGGTGACCTTAGACCGTCGGCAGCCTTGTTGACGATCGTCTAGTAGACCCTTTACCATAGATGTCGCTGCGCGTCTCGCTGTCGATATGACGTAAGTAAAGGAGGAATCTTTAACGGCCCCGTCGGTAGTGACACTAGTGACCCTGTCTACGAAGCAGGAGGTCCCGGGTTCAAATCCTGGTAAGGGCATTTATTTGTATGTTTATCACAGATATTTGTTCTGAGTTATGGATGTTTTCTATGTATTTAAGTATTTATCTATATCTTCTAAATATATAAAAGAAGAAACTGACTGACTGACTGACTGATTGACTGACTGACTGACATATCAACGCACAGCCCAAACCGCTGCTTCTAGAGATTCCAAATTTGGCATGTAGGTTCCTTATAAGGTCTAGGGATGCACTAAGAAATGATTTCTCAAAATTCACCCCCTAGGGGGGTAAAATGCGGGTCCAACATTTGTATGGGGAATCAAGATTTGTTAGACTATTTTATTCGAAACTTCACAGGAGTATTCCTAACGATAAATGAGTAAACAAGTGTTTCAGGTTTTTTAAAAATTCAATCCCTAAAAGGGGCAAATGTGATCACAAAGTCTGAAAATCAACATGGGTATTGTATCCTTTTTGAGTACTTATAGTACGCGGGCGAAGCCGCGGGAAAAGGCTAGTTATTTTATAGATATCGTCGTCTAGTGCATACCAGAACACAAGCCTTATTGAGCTTACCGTGGGACGTCGATTTGTGTAACATTTTCCCATAATAAAAAATAATAAAAAACTGATCGAAAAATAAAATTTTCCGAGGGTCGAGTAAGCGTCGTTAGCTCAGTTGGTAAGAGCTATCGGACTAGTATTTCGAATAGTAGCAAGTTTAACATAAAGAAGGAACTACCTCGGCTATTTCATCAATAACCAGGAGGCCAATTCTCGGGCCGTTCGAGATGATCTCTATTAGACATATCTCGAAAAAATATGGCGGATGTCGAACGAAAACTAATTTGCGTATTCTCGAAATCTCACACTCGAGATATGTCTACTCCCAGCGTTCGAGATGCAACGAGTGGTCGTAGCGATCGAGATGGTGTTATCACTGATTTTTTTGACATTTGATCTGCGATAGCGGGAAATTTTGAGAGGTTATTAGTTGGCCGAAAGTGAAATTACACACAAAATAACACAACAAACAAACAAACAACAAAATTACAAATTATTTAAAGCATTTTTATTTACATTAAGCAATAGGTACTTAGTTTTAAGTGTATAGTGAATAAGATTTTTATTTTCTACTTTTTGTAACTTATGTGGTGCTGTATGTGGATGGTTTCTGCAATAAATGTTTTTCTTTATTTCTTTTTTTCAAATTAAGCTACGCAAAATAAATATTTTATTAAAATATGTCGCTCTACGCAATGGAGTTAGTTGAAAAAGTTATAAACGTCACCCAAGTTTAGACGAATAGACGCACTTTTTGAGCTGCGGAGGGATGTCCTTTTTTAACCGACTTCAATTTCATAGAAGGAGGAGGTTCTGTATTCGGTTTGGGCTTTTTTTTATCTATGTTCACCGATTACTCCGAGACGCGTGGTCCGATTTGAATAGTTCTTTTTTTGTTTGAAAGGGTCTACTTCCAAGGTAGTCCCATATTAATGAGGTGCTGGTCTGATGATGGAATCTATGAGGAATTGAGGGAACTCCTCAATTTTTAAAGGCATATGTATGGTGATTTGGGTGTTTTCTTAAGCAACTCGAGGGTTTTCTCTCGGAAACCACCAATTTGATGATGTGAACGTTCACAATCATCATCATGACGTCATGATGATGATTGTTTTGATGATAATGATGATGATTTTTTTTTATGTGGGATGTTCAGCGATTACGCCGAGACCCGTGATCCGATTTCAGGAATTATTTTTTTGTCTGAAAGTAAACTACCTTTGAGATGTTTCCACATTAATCTGGTGCTGTTCTGATAATGGGATCCATGACGAATTAAGGGAACTCCTCAATTTTTAAAGGCACATGTATGGTGATTTGGTTGTTTTTTTAAGCAACTCAAGCATTTCCTCTCGAAAACCACTAATTTGATGGAGTGGACCTAATGATGAAGACCACATAAGATAAGTGGAACTTTCCTTACAATGAGTTACGTATTATGAACTTTTTCTTATATATCTTCACCGATTATTGCGAGATCCGTTGTCCGATTATGATAATTATATAACCACTAAAAATTGAAAAATAAAAACTTTTTACAAAAAAAAGATAAACCGACTTCAAAAAGGATAAAATAAATTATTATATTATTTATATGCGTTACAAACTGATATGTTTGAAGTCGGTGCCAAGCCAAAAAGTTACAATACCGATCAAATCAGCTTCAAGTCTGAAAATCACAAAACATATCGATACCTACTTATATTGCAAAGGTAAATGTGAATATATCTGTTACATTTTCACGTCTAAACTACTAATCCAATTTTTATGAAATGTAGTACCTGTTGTAGCATGACGCTACGTTTATCGTACGACATCTGTCGACTTTCTTTAGAACTTCCGTGTCTAAGGAAGGTCTAAGGCTAGGTCGCGGTTGATATATAAAAAGCGTACATTGTGATTCACGGTATTACGGGTAGATGGCGCTTATATCAGTCCGCATTTTGTGATAGACGACTGGCAGTTATAGAATTGAGATAATATTCGCGCTAATTTTGAATATGAATTTTTGAGTTATTCCAGATTGTCAAAAAGGAAAAAGTTGATTTTGATTGGAAGTGTCAGATCGACGGGGAGATTTTTTTAAAGAAAAAAACACAGGAATTATTTGCAAATTGTCCTGTGCAAATCCTTTTTTTGTTCCCGGAAAGTGTTTACCACAGTTGCTTAATTCTCTAGAAGAGGGTGGCCGTCAGTGTAGGTTTTCCAATACCCAGTGCTCCCCTTTGGCCGTGTCTGAGGGTGCGGGTAGCGCCTGCCGAGGCCGCCAGTGGGACCGCCTGAGCCGGGAGGACTCCGGAGGGCGCTTGTGGGTGCCGGACTTGCGAGACGATCTGCAACCGCCGCGTGTTCCGCGTGGTTCTTCACCGTCGTCAGAGAATTAGAGCCCGCATCCAGCGTGGCTCTCCAAGTGAGACAGAGGGTTCAGCGAGCTGTTGGGTCCGCCTAAACCAAAGGGGGCGTCTGCCCACGAACTTATTTTAAATTCAGTTACAGTCTTGACCATTTCCTGACTTTCGAGAATATCATTTTATTTAATTTTTTTTTAAACGTTATAAATCCGATTCCTTTTTTTTATATCCAGTGTTTTTGTGCCACAATAGCTTTTTTTGTTGTTTTGCCAAAATCTTTCCAAAATTCTAATTGCCTCATTTGACAGGCGTACAAAGACCTGGCTCTTGAATTTAGGCTACGTTCAGCCAGCGAATCATCTGTCACCATCCATATCACCCGCCTCATTAATCCATTATTTTCCCGCAGCTAAATTACCAGCCGAGTCTTTATTTGTACTTACTAGTTTTGCTAGTACTCCCTCTTTTTTATTTTCCTTTTGTGCGGAAAGTAGACGTTTACGATACTAAGGTAACTATTGAATGTGAAATATCTTTATATAGATACCGTTATCGTTATCTTTATATGAAGTGCTAATATTAAATATTCTGATTATTGTAATTTAATTACATTCTAACCACTAAGGAAGTTATTGAATGTGAAATATCTTTATATAGATACCGTTATCTTCATTTTTATGTGAAGTGCTAATTTTAAATATTCTGATTATTGTAATTTAATTACATTCTAACCACTAAGGAAGTTATTGAATGTGAAAAATCTTTATATAGATACCGTTATCGTCATTTTTACGTGAAGTGCTAATTTTAAATAATCTGATTATTGTTGCTAATTTTAAATATTTTACTTTATCTTCAAAATTAAACGTGTTAATGCAATTATAGAAGTGTTTTACTGCACTATGTATATATTCTCTGATACACGTCTACTTTGTCAATAATCAGAAAAAGGCGGCAAATAAAAAACACGTATGGTCAACCATAGAAAATTTAAATATCGTGCCTTTTTCTACTGAAAAGGTGTGTCCCACACACCCAGTGTGTCTGACTATAGAAAAATCAATCTAGCCATTGAATTCTTTTACACTTCGATAAAACACCTTAGATGAAGTAGAATAAATAATTCAAACCGAAGCACGGGCTCCGTTCAAGATATCGTTAGTCCGACAACTAGTAAAAAAGTTTATTAACAAACATTATAAGACGCATGATTATACTTAATGTCTGTACTAGAATGGGATGAAAACCTACGTGCAGTCAATACCAGAATTAGTTCTATAGTATGAAGAACAATTCACTGAACATCCACAATACGCCTCGTTTGTATTAACTGTTTTGGGATTTTCAGACTTGAAGCTGATTTGACCGGTATTGTAACTTTTTGGCTTGGCACCGACTTCAAACATATCAGTTTGTAACGCATATAAATAATATAATAATTTATTTTATCCTTTTTGAAGTCGGTTTATCTTTTTTTTGTAAAAAGTTTTTATTTGCCACTTCCATATTATTTTCACATATTAATAAGTAATAACTCAGACACTAACTACGTTTTCGTTTGGCAAGCCAAGCTGTCAAATCAAAATAGCGATTTTGCGTTCCATTTCTCGTAGGTGTATTAGCGAAACACAAATATTTTTGATGTCATTGATGCACTTGAATGTTAATTGATGGTTTTGATGTGTTAACACACCATAACAATGCATTATATTGTTGTAAATTAATAACACTTTTGGTTTTGGTATTAGAAATATTTCATTCAATAGAATGTTTTAAACTCGATTGAAATCAAACACAATCGAGAAAAACGGAACGCGTTTTGTAATAGACATTGAGATCACCATTCGACATTAATGTCTATTGTGCCCCAGAATACGAAATTTTGCATCCTTCGAGATTTTGGTGAGATTTTCAATAGACATTACGTCCTTCGAGATCATCTCGAAGAGTGATAATCTCGAACGCCCCGAGAATTGGCCTCCAGGCGCGGCCCACAGATGGGACATGACCCCCCCTCCCCATCGTACTCGTCAAATTCGGTAAAGAGTTAAATTTATTTGTTAGTAACACATAGCTTACGTATAAAGAAAGAAACAATTTGGTAAGTAATAAATAAGCCTTTGTTTTGAAGTCACAATTTTTTATGTTACTGGTAGACGACATTTGGTTGCTTGTATAATTTTTTTTGTTGTAGTGTAAAAACTTGTTTGAAAAACATACGTAGGCATTTTCTGTAACTATGACACTCAAACCACTTGACCCCTTTTGGGGTCACATACAAGGTCTAGAAAACAAATGTTTATGTTAAATATACGAGTCTTACCTATCTTAACGGTTTAGCGTGAATTGTACAAGCGAATACATCCATCATACAATAACACGATAAAACATAACCCGGAGTCTGGGAGTAAGGAGCTTAGAAAAAAATTAAGGTTAATTGGGTAAGTCAAGTAATTTATTTTATCTAGGCTCGTTTGGTGAGACAAATAATTTTGAGGGTTTCGTACCTCAAAAAGGAAATAAAACGGAATCCTCACACGATCACTCGTCCGCCTGTCTGTCCGTCTGTCCCAGACAATTGGCTCCGAAACTACTGGACCGATTGAGCTGATAGGATATTGCCGATCCTAATATGGAGGGTGGGCCCGATATTTATTAGATTATATAGATGGCCTGGATACGGTATGTGAATTAAAAAACATGATTACTGTTATCGAATCTTCATAACTTATCGCTACAGGTCTACGACTGAAACTTCGAAGTATATGGAGGTCACCCAGCCTCATTTGAGGACAGTAAAGTGGAAATTACGAATCTCTAAGTTTTTTGAGAATATTTATTGGGAATATGTAGATAATTGAGATTAAAGTATCCTGAAAGCGTTGTTATACTGTACCCGTAGCATGTTGTACGCTCGCTGAGTATAGTTGGCCCACAGGCTACAGGTATAAAACGATTGGCATAATGCCTTAAAAAGCGTCTTTAACTGGCAAACCTGCGAGCCAGCATATTTCCTCGCACAGCTAACGCGCTGCGCTCTTTCTATGTCGAAGCCCAACCCAGGTATTTAGACGATTTAGTGACCTTGAGCAGTTCTCCACCCAAGCTCATAGGGGTACTGTCTTGTAGGATTTTTTCCCAGCTTTGAAGACAGGTACCTTGCTCTTCTTTCTTACCTTAGCCCATGTTTCACCGACCCCTCACAAATGACCAGCAACTTTTGAAGTGCACTCATGGATGAGCTCAGCAACATTATGTACTCCGCATAGCTAATTTTATTAACGGATTTACCATTTTACGGCCTCCTAGCCTAGTCGGTGACCCTGGCTATGATGCATGAGGTCCCGGGTTCGAATCCTGGTCAGGGAATTTACTTGTGTGTTTATCACGGATATTTGTTCATGAGTTATGGATGTTTTCTATGTATTTAAGTATTTATTTATATCTATATAATATATATCGTTGCCTAGTATCCATTACACAAGCCTTATTATGCTTATCGTGGGACTTATCTAAGGAGTGTCCGACATAAACATAACTGGCGCTTTTCAAGGCGTAATGCCAGACATTTTACACGTGCAGCCTGTGGGTGAGGTTTACACAGAAGGCCTATAACATATTGCGGGTGCAATGCAACAACGTCACCAGAATGCTGCTGAGGCGCCCGAAGTACTGCAGTGCTTCTGGCATGTTTGCCGAGGCACGGACATACGACTTTTTTGCAATTCGGCGAAAAAGAATTGCCTCTCTGCTAAAACGAGGACGCGGTAGCAGCAACAGCATGCTGAGGTCGTTGGCCGAACGTCTCGACTGCCAGCTAACAAAATACTGAGTCAGTGTGATTATTGGGAGGGACAAATATTATCAATATTTTGCCTGTCGTTGTCTTGTACCTACTTAGGAGTAAGAGTTTTACTAACATAGCTTTTAATGTACTTAAATTTAAGTTTTTATTAACAATTCTATGGATTTTTAAGGTCCGAAATAAACAGTTTTTTTAAAAAGCATTGTTGATCTCATCCATCAGCTGGTCTATATGGAGGTTAAACAACCTAGGAGAAGTCAGGCCGCCCTGCCTCACTCCACAATCCAATTTGTATACATTCGAGTGAACGCCTGCCCACTTGACCGAGTTAATCTGGTTTCCATACTTAAACTTTAATATCTCGATCAACTCCTCAGGCACACTGGTCACGTTAGACAACTTTTGCTAAAGTATATCATACGAGACCAGGCGTTCACTGGTGTATCCCTGCTAGTGTAGTACATGACAGTTTTTTTCAATATAGCCGAGTCAGTGAAAAGTCGAAGCCTAAACCCGAACTGTGCGTCATTTAGTTTTATATGTTCAGCTCAGTGTCTGTCAAACAAGCTGTCCAGCACTTTTTCCACTACGGTCGTTAATGATATTGATCTATAATTCTTGACATCGGACACTTCTTGTATGTGTAACTAACCCTAATTCAACATATCTTTTGACGACAGAACTTGGACCCAGGCTAGCTTACCTATTAGGTTCGGTGGCCTGGGTATCCGCAAAATCTCCTGCGTGGCGTTACCTGCGTTCTTGTCCTCGGTGCATGGTGCTCAAAGCCTTATAGGAAAAATACTGGCCCCTTCCATTGGGTCCCTGGAGGCTGCACACTGCTCCGAGGCCAAGAACGTTTGGTCTATAACCTGCCCGAACACCGATTTACCTGACCATCCCTGCTCGCAGAGGCAATGGGACGAGCCGCTCTGTCGACTAGTACGGAAAAATCTCTTAGATACGTCACCTAGTCCGACGGACCGCGCTCGTCTCCTCGCTACTGCAGAGTGGGAGTCTGGCCTCTGGTTAACAGCTCTACCGTCTCCCAATATTGGAACACTGTTAGATAACACCACCTTTCGCCTCGCAACCTGCTTACGTTTGGGGGCACCAACAAACCAACCTCATCGCTGTCAATGCGGCGTCATGGTGGACAGTCTAGGCCACCACGGTCTATCTTGCGTCCGAAGTGCTGGGAGGATCTCCCGCCACGCCAGCATTAACGACGTCATCCGAAGGGCCCTTGTCAGCGCTAAACTGCCGGCAGTCCTGGAACCTAGCGGTTTGGCCAGGGACGACGGCAAGAGGCCCGACGGCATGACACTGGTGCCTTGGAGTATGGGACGGCCGCTAGTTTGGGACGCTACCTGCGTTGATACCTTGGCACCGTCCCGTATTTCAGGCACCAAAATCAATGCTGGCGCCGCGGCATCCTCGGCCGAAGACCTCAAGCGCCGCAAGTATGTTGCTCTAGGAAGTAGCTACATATTTGCGGCGTTTGGGGTTGAAACTTTGGGGCCGTGGGGGCCAAGCGCGCGCCGACTATACAAAGATCTATCGGCGCGCCTAATAGAAGCCTCTGGTGACCAGAGGGCTGGCTACTATTTTGCACAACGTGTAGCTATCGCCATTCAACGTGGCAATACGGCCAGCCTTCTGGGCACCCTGCCCGTTGACAGCGATCTGGGCCAAATTTTTTATCTCTAGTTTTAAGTTGTTTAGTGTTTATTATATGTTTACTGTTATGTGTTGTTGTGTTGAAATAAATTAATTCACCCTGATGGACGTTTGTCTGAAATAAATGGTTTTTATTTTATTATTTATTACTTACTTAAACTGTTTTATTTTTAATGACTGGTACCACAATTGTCCTCATCTGGTCTGATGGTAAATAATAATGATTGATACACAAGTTGAATATTATTGTGAGTAGGCAGATGAAATCCAGCATTTTGCAAGTGCTCCATGCTGAGCCCGTCGTGATCCGGCGATTTACCTCTCTTCATACTTTTAATCGCAACCTGTACATCATGCTCTGTGAACCGTACAGTCAACATGACGGGCTCAGACTTGAGCTGATTTACAGAGGTACCTAATGACGATTCCACTTTAAAATGGACTTTAAATACATAAATTTTAGAAATAATTGAATTACTGCAGTCAAGTTTTTACTTGTTGGCACCAGACCGCCCTATTTTGTGCGATCTCCTCCTAGTTTCCTGCTGGTTTTTAATATTATAAATACTTACATCTTTTGCCAAACGAGCAACCGTAGCGAAGCGACGGATATGTCAGCTGATTACCGAGACGTCCTTGCATTTCGATGGCTTTTTGATTATGTATAGTTATTCCGCGATAACTCTAGTAACGTTAATCTCATCTTTATAAAAATTGTTGGGGCTGTAGCAGGGATTTGAGAGTTCTTATATGAGCAGGATCGGTTAAGAGATTATGGAGCTAGAAGGTAGTAATATATTCATAAAAATCTTGTTATATTGGTAAATTCGTTTAAAAGTAAATTGTGAAGTTTCAGTTCGGGGCGGACTACTAGAGTTTTAATATTTTTCATTACAGTCAAGTAAAAGTTTTGGTGGGCGGAATGTTCTGGCAGCTGGTTGTGGCGGCGGCGGCGATCGGCGCCGCGTACTGCAGATGGTCGAGGAGGAGGCTCTACAAGCTGGCAGCAGAGATACCTTGCATGCCGAACTGCTATCCTATCATCGGAAACGCGGCTATGTTCATGGGGAATAGTGAAGGTAGATATCTTTTTCATATCTGATACTCTGAAAGTGAGTATTCCCATCTGTCCTCGCCTCAAGTAGGCGGGTAAATATGGTAACCATTCCTTCGCAACTGTGCCCATGGGAAGATAGATAGAAATCGTTGCCATTTAAAATTGCATGTGAATTTTAACTCAATGTAACTTTTGTACATCACTCACACGAAGCATTTCTTCAAAATAAAAAGTAGAGTGTTCAACTCAGGTTAAAGACACCCATTTTATTTCACTCGAAGTCACTCCATTTGAGCGCCAAAATATCTAACCAGAAATGGGTTTCCTTCATCACTTTTATTTTATTTTATTTTTTTATACCACGTGTAGATAAAACTGTTAAAGGTTGTCAAACATCAGACTGTTGTACATTAATCTAAATTAAATTAGGTGGATAAAATAGTAGGAACTTTACTTAAGCTAAAGTTTGAGTATTACATACTATTGACTGATGCATTTATTAGCATGCAGACTTTTATTTCCTAGCTTTTATATACACAGCTTAAATTAAGGAAATAAATAAATAAAAATAAATAAATAAATATTTGGGGACAATCTTACACAAATCAACCTTGTCCCAAAGTAAAATATGTACTAGGCGACGATATACATACTTAAATAGATAAATATATACTTAGATACATAGAAAACATCCATAACTCAGGAACAAATATCCGTGATGGACACACAAATAAATGCCCTGACCAGGATTCGAACCCGGGACCTCCTGCTTCATAGGCAGAGTCACTACCGACTAGGCTAGGAGGCCGTTAACTCTTTAGGCCTTTTTAAAAGGGAATGAATTGAAATGGGGGTTTTTAACGTCTTCGATTGCGTATAGTTACTTTTGATGCTGACTGTACGGCACTGTGCCATCGGTCGTGAACAGCCGGTAGACGCGAAGCGTCACTAGTAACTACATAACTTATTTTATTAACAAGTTGCATACAGTCAAATTTATTGTGGCAAAGTCCATTTTTTTATATACCACGATGGTGGCAAACAAGCATACGGCCCGCCTGATGGTAAGCAGATATTGGTGTAGATCAAGATATTTATTCTGTGCCCGCGGCTCCGCCCGCGTGGAATTCGGTCTGTGTCAGTAAGCGGCTAATTCACCCCTAATTTCTCTCCCGCTACCCTGGAGGCGGAACTTGAAGTAAAGTTGACAGATGGATACGCTAGAGGACAGTAGTCCTAATAAAATATTTTACAATTACCACTAAATGAAACTACACTCATAAATGTATACTTTTTTTTATTATATTTGTTTTTGGCATGATTTAAACGACATAGAGAGTAGTAGGTGTATATCGGACGATACAGGACCACTTTTGTATTTATACGTTCATGTCCACGGCAAATATCATCCAAATCGATCCTCCCGTCAAATCAGTTGGGGGGGGGTGTCACAATGCAGAAATGATTTTTTTCTATTTTAGGTGCACTTGGAGGGGGGGGGGGTGGGTCCATGACCCATGCAAATTTAACTCAATCGAGTGTAGTGGCCTTTTAGACGTTGAATTTTTATAGGCTACGTATAACCTGGCTGGGGATTTTCTAGAATTGGAATTAGTAATCCTTAATTGGGTGATTTCCGGGATAACAATGAAAAAAAAAACCGGCCAAGAGCATGTCGGGCGCTGCTCAGTGTAGAGTTTCGTAGATGCTGCCCTGTTACAAAACATCCGTTCTAAAGGTCGTTTATTTGGCGGCGCTTACGTCAGTTTACTGTTCGGCACTTCCTTTCACTATGCGTTTTTGACTAATAATTCAAAAACGGCTGAACCGATTTTATTCAATATAGTTTTTATTGAAAGTTCTTATCAGGCCTCACCAAATTTCAGCTTTCTAGTGCGAACGGTAACTGAGCTAGACCGCGGACAGACGGACGGACATGGCGATGTAACTGTTACGTAATAAGGCCTAATTATGTACAGAAGCATACACTGCTTTACCTACACACATATTAAAAATCCATTGAAACCATTAGAATGACCACTATTACACCGCCATGACCAACATTATTGCGCCGGCGGTCGGGGGGGCATGCCGGCGCAAGGGGGGGCGGATTTTCATTACGTTACCGTAGGTAATGAATTTTCATACGTTTTTACCACACTGTCACAGATAATACACTGATGTTACGTTATTGGTTGCAATAATGTTGGTAATTAATTACATACGGTTCCGAACGCGGAATAGAGGATTTATGATATTGGTGTAGCTCAAGATATTTATTCGTCAATGTAAGCACATTACGAGTACAATGCACTAATGAACGTCAGAGAAAAATAAAATACGTGAGTGTCGTGGAAAGTGTGTGAATCAAGTGCGATTGGAACGAAGTTATGTTATTTAATTTTATTTCATTTTTTACTTTTTCGTAAATTTTGTGGTTTTATTTTTTTTTGCATTTTTTAAAAATTTTGGAAAATTTGGAAATTTTGGAAATAGTGGAAATTTTGGAAATAGTGGAAAATTTGGAAATTTTGGAAATTTTGAAAATTTTGGAAATTTTGAAAATTTTGGAAATATTGGAAATTTAGAAAATTTAGAAATTTAAAATTTTTGACATTTTCGAAATTTTTGACATTTTCGACATTTTTAAACTTCTCGACTTTTGAGGTTCTCGACTTTTTTCACTTTTATCACTTTGCCACTTTTCAGTTTCACTACACTTCACTTCACTTTATTCTATTTTATATATTTTTTATTTCATTCCATTTTACATGTTTCTTAATCGTATGGGTGTCGCGTTTTCGTGACGTGACGCTTTTTCGTAACGTGACTTTTTTTCACCTAGGCTCCCATCCGCGAACCGTCCGATAAGGAACTTCGTTCCAAAACTCCACCGGTTCTAACCCTGTAGGTGTGTGTACCTCTGGCCCAAGAAGTATTATGACCGAAAAGAAATTCGACGGGACTTATTTTTTTCAAAACAGTAATACATTATTAGATCTTAAGATACAAAATAATGCGTAGTTCTTCAAGAAGACATATCAAAACTGCTTGAGAGACAGATAATGTACCTATTGTTTAATTATAAAGAAAAATAAATCGTAATCTGACTGCTTCACAAAACGTTTGATATGTTTTCCTACCTAAGCGGTGTCCTATAAATGTTAGATGATTTTGTAGTAGTTTTTTGGTTTGCTGCAATAACCCTTTGACATTCATGACATTTTCAAATATTTCTTAAGAGCGGGTAAAGGTAAATTTAAAGCATCGACGGGTAACATGTTATAAATATGAACACCTTGACCAAAAAATTACAAATTATTTATTGAAATAGGTTATTGAAGTTGGTATTGACCAACTTTCAACATACAAACTTTCAACCCCCTTTTCACCCCTTCCAGGGTTGATTTTCGGGATGAAAACTGTTCATTGTCCTTTCCCGGGACTCAAACTATCTCTACACAAAATTTCATCATTATCCGTTCAGCCGTTAACTAATTAAAAATACTTGGAACGTGTTCTGTTATCGATTCTAAGTATCTCCAGCCAACTTTTTTTCGAATATATTCCATGAACAGACTTTCGACCCTCTTCAGCTTTATTATATGTATAGATAGTTTTTATTGAAAGGCGTCACTTCCATTATTTTTTTCAAATTTTTTGGACCTACGTTTCTTAAGTAAGGTGGGGGGGGGGGGGGGGGGGTTTGAAGAAGAAAGTATCCTTTGTCATTTCTCGAGACCCATACTATCTCTATACCAATTTTCATCTAAATCAGTTCAGCGGTAAAAAAATCCTCATACCACCTTCCAACCCCCTTTTCACCCCCACAAGGGTTTGAAAACTATCCTATGACGTTTCTCGAGACTCAAATTATCTCCATACTCATTTCTATCTAAATCGTTTCAGCGGTAAAAAATTCTCCATACAAACTTTCAACCCCATTTTCACCCCCACCAGGGTTGATTTTCGGGATTAAAACTATATATTATCCTTTCCCAGGACTCAAACTATATCTATCCAAAATTTCATCAAAATCCGTTCAGCCGTTTTTACGTGATGCGCGGTCAAATAAACAGACAAACAGATAAACAGATAAACAGACAAAAATTCTAAAAATTGTTGGAACGTGTTCTGTTATCGATTCTAAGTATCCCCAGGCAACTTTTTTTCGATTATCTTCCATGTACAGACTTTCGACCCTCTTCAGCTTTATTATATGTATAGATGTAAGCAAATACGTTAGTGTCGTGGAACACTCGGTTGGGACGCAGTTATTTTATTTCTTTTTTGATTTTATCGTAATTTTTGTGGTTTAAATTTTTTTGTATTTTTTTTGACATTTTTGGAAATTTTGAAATTTCAGAAATTCTTGATTTTTTTGTAATATTTGAATTTTTTGAAATACCCCATGCCCCATGTAACCCTCCCACCCCATCGGACCGATCGGACCGCGCCTGGGTAAGAAATATACACATAAAAATCCATACATCATATCATAACCTAACAACTTATTAACGAATATACTAACAACGAATTTAGGTCTTATATTAGTTAGAAGACTTAGAAGTAAGATTAGAGAAAAGGAGAAGAGATATCAAAATCGTGAGGCTGAGTATTAACATTCAATGTGCGGCAATTAATTTATTGTTGTTTAATTTTGTTGTACTATTAAGTCAATAATTCATTTTTTATTGATATCTGTACCCCCACTTCTAAACTTAGAGTTAATTTGGCAAAATCCTTCCTAAGTGGATTATTCATGTCACAACGTATTCATTTCAGCACCATCTGTTAGTTAAGAATGGTACTCATTAGTCTTAGGACATATTTGGAAAAAAAGTTTACACCTCCTTCCTAAGTAGCGCCATACGATTCAGGTGCAAAATTAACTCAATGGAGTGTAGTGGCTACCCCCCTTTTAGAGGTTGAATTTTTATAGCCTACCTATACCTGGCCGAGGATTTTCTACAATTGGAATTAGTAATCCTTAAGGGGTGACTTCTGGGATAACAATGCAAAAAAAACCGGCGAAGAGCCACGTTCTGTGTAGGGTTCCGTAATTGCCGCCCTGTTGAAAAACATCCGTTGAATAGGTCGTTTATTAAGAGATATTTGGCGGCGCTTCGGTCTTAAACTAATAATTGCGTGGTGGGTTAATTGTTTGGCGTTGTAATTCTACTATCCGGCACTTACGTCCTTTCACTATGCGTTTTTGACTGACAAATCAAAAACAGCTAAACCGATTATATTCAATATAGTTTTTATTGAAAGTACCTTTCAGGCTTCACTTCCCTTATTTTTTTTCAAATTTTTTGGCCTACGGTTCATAAGTAAGTTGAGGGGGGGGGGGGGGCGTTTTTTGAAGATGACTAAATTTCATCTAAATCAGTTCAGCGGTAAAACATTCCTCATACCAACTTCCAACCCCCTTTTCACCCCCACAAGGGTTTGAAAACTATCTTATGTTGTTTTTCGGGGCTCAAATTATCTACATACTAATTTCTATCTAAATCGTTTCAGCGGTTAAAAATTCTCCATACAAACTTACAACCCCCTTTTCAACCCCCCCCCCCCCCCCCCCCCTGGGTTGATTTTCGAGATTAAAACTATCTATTATCCTTTCCTGGTACTCAAACTATCTCTATACAAAATTTCATCAAACTCCGTTCAGCCGTTTTCACGTGATGCGCGGTCAAATAAACAGATAAACAGACAAAAATTCTAAAAATTGTTGGAACGTGTTCTGTTGATGCTCCTCCTGACCGACTTCGGCCACAGCGACTGTTAATGGAATTCAGGCATTTGAGGGTTGTTGCTCTGCTCTCTGGTGCACCCTTAGGTGGCTTACGTACCCAATCTTTTTACTAAAGATACGAGCGCAATTTGGACATGTCAGCACACCATCGATGTAATTGTACAGAGTTGCTACTGGTGGTCGAGCCTTTAGGTCATCACGCTTCTTGTCGAGTTCATAGCGACGTTCAATCTCGAAGGAGTTAACTTGATCGTGAATTAGGCGACGCCATTCGGACCTCCGCGCTGCCTTATCTTCCCAATCAGAGGGCTCTATTTTGCATCTTTTCATATGCCTTTTCAGAACATCCTTGTATCGCAAGTACTGGCCACCACATTTGCGCTTACCATTCTGGAGTTCCGAAAAGAAGATGCGCTTCGCCACTCTATCTTCTGACATGCGAGACACGTGTCCGCTCCACCGCAGCTGCCGCCTCATCAGATACACCTCAATGCCTCCGACATCAGCGCGCCTAAGAACGTTTGTGTTCCTGACACGGTCCGACCATTTAATGTTCATGATGTCTCGGAGACACTTGAGGTGAAATCTGTCCAGTGTACGGATATGCTTGCGGTACAGGACCCATGTCTCAGAAGAATAGAGAAGATTAGGCAGCACGCCTGCCATGTAGACGTTTATTTTAGTGGAGAGTTTTATGTCATGTGAGCGAAAAACCTTGGGCCGCAGCTTACCGTAAGCCGCGCAGCTGCCGCTCCTATTCTGGTATTAACTTCTGCTTCTAGGTCACACTTTGATGTAATTGTGCTACCAAGGTACCTAAACCTCTGCACTTGCTTTAACGTTTCGCTGCAGATGCTTACACCAACATTTAGCGCGCCGTCGGAGACATCCACGTTAGCCATGAATTCGGTCTTTTTAACATTTATTTTAAGGCCAAATGTAGTACATGCATCGTTAAGACTCGCCATTAACCTTTGCAGACCTTCAGCAGTATCAGACATGAAGCACAGGTCATCCGCGTATATAGGGTGGGGCCTGTAACTAAAGCAAAAAATTAAAACGTAGATTCTAGTCCTCAAACTAGACAACTTTTGTGTAGCAACTTTTTAAAATCATAAAGTTTTTAGATTGTTATTTTTTCAAACAAAGTAAATAGTATTTTCAATGTACTTAAAACTCCGTCTAATTGACATCGCCTGTCAGTCTAGTCACTCTACAGACATAATCAATTTCATAGTACATTGCGTGTTCGAATTAACTTTAAAATGTAATAAAATTCAAACCGCAAGTTTTTTTTCAAAGTCGTCAAACAAACGTTGCGTAGTTTGAGGAGAAGAATGTACATTTTAATTTTTTGCTTTAGTTACAGGCCCCACCGTGTATAATTTCTGTCATGACAGCATGGGAGACTTTGGTACTCGATTTAAACCTTGACAGATTGAACAGTCCTCCATCCATGCGAAACCGAATGCCAATGCCCTCCGACAAATTCTTCATAGACTCGTGAACCACAACGGCGAAGGACAGTGCAAAGAGAGTTGGTGCGAGAACACAGCCCTGCTTGACCCGGCATGTAACGGAGAACAGCTCCGACTGCTCACCGTTGACAGAAACACAGCACTTCATGTCATCGTGCAGGAGCCGCAGCAGTCTAACAAATTTATCCGGACACCCCAGTTTAGTCAATATTATCCAAAGCGCTTCGCGGGGGACACTGTCAAAGGCCCTCTCAAGATCCACAAAGCACAAAAACATAGGCTGTTGTTGCTCCCTGCTTTTTTCAAGCAGTTGGCGGACTGAGAAGATGGCTTCACAGGTCCCCCTGTCTGGTCCGAAGCCAAACTGGGTTTCAGGCAGTATATCCTCCGACAAAGGCAGTAGGCGGTTAGGGAGAATTCTAGCGAATACTTTCCCTGGGGTTGATAGTAACGATATGCCCCGATAGGAGTTGCAGTCGGAACGGTCTCCTTTATTCTTGTACAGTGAGCAGATGCGAGAAATTCTGAAACATTCCGGTACTCGCTCCTCATCCCACATACGTACAAAAAGCTTCCACAGTATGTTGTGAAGATCCTCACCTCCGTACTTAAGCAACTCTCCACAAATGTTATCAACACCTACACCTACTGTCCTTTTGTTTTACAATTGCTTTATCGCAATAACAGTTTCATTTAGCGTCGTTGTATTTATGAGCTCTGTTTGCGGCGATGATCCCGGTAATGAGCCAATAAATTCAAGATCCGCTAATCGGTCAACGTTAAGTAAGTGACCAAAATGCTGCACCCAACGATTAATTATACCCTTCTTGCTGGTTAGTGAAACGCCATCAACAGATTTCAAAGGAACCGAGCTGTGGTTCACTGTTCCCATTATCTTTCTGAGTTCGTCATAAATAATGCTCTGTCTTCGCTTGATGTTGAAAGTAAAGCTCTTGAAACGTCCTGGCGGACACTATCAACGAAGCTCATAGAAATAAGTTATCAGGTTTTAGGCCTCAAAACCCATAAACGAGAAGACTGGTTCGATGAGTATGATCCGACGTTCGTTGAGGCCTTTAGCGAACATAGGGAGCTGCTGAGAAGGCAGAGTGTTGGTGTCGGACAAGGGAGAGTGCTGGAGAGCATAAAAGAGAGCAGCAGTAGAATTAGGAAACTAACCAGGGATGCCAAAGATAAGTGGTGGCAAGACAAGTCGCGCCATTTGTAATGGCTCTCGGACACCAATCAGCTGGGTGCTTTTTATGACGAACTCAGAAAGTGTTCTGTTATTGATTCTAAGTATCCCCAGCCAACTTTTTTTCGAATATATTCCATGTACAGACTTTCGACCCTATTCAGCTTTATTATATGTATAGAATAGATAGAAGATAGAAGAAGATGTTAACTAATCGTTTGTTGGTGTCCTTGCAGCGTGTTTAAATTGAACATTTAGAACAGGTTGGCAACTACTGTTTCTATGTTTACTCGATTTCTAATCTCAAAAAAACCGGCCAAGAGCGTGTCGGGCCACGCTCAGTGTAGGGTTCCGTAGTTTTCCGTCCGTCACAGTAAGTGTCCCCACTTAAGAGTTAATAACACCGCCATGTAGGATATGATATGAGAGTTCCACGTACAGCGACATCTATCGGCAAATTAAGTAAACTATTGCGCGCGAGCTTAAAGTATGGAAGATGATTTTTATGGAATAATTCTTTATTGCGTGAACCGATTTTCACCGTTTTTACTTTATTTGAAAGCACGTCATTTCATTGTAATTTTGTAGAAATTACAGGTACAATAAACACCTGCTTATGCGGTTAAATTACAAACTTAGTTCAGAAATTATTTTGTAATTTTTTTTCAAAAACTATTCATCCTATCAAGTTCAAAATAATTTTCCTAGAAAGTTTTTATAAAGTTCTACTTTTGAGATTTTTTTCATATTTTTAAAACTTACGGTTCAAAAGTTAGAGGGGGGGGGACGCATATTTTTTTACTTCTGGAGCGAATATTTCCGAAAATATTTACATTATCGAAAAATGATTTTAGGAAACCCCTATTCATTTTTAAATACCTATCCAACAATATATCACACGTTAGGCTTGAAATGAAAAAAAAAATCACTCCCCACTTTACGTATAGGGGAGGTACCCTAATAAAAAAAAAATTTCCACTTTTTATTTTACCACTTTGTCGGCGTGATTGATATACATATTAGTACCAAATTTCAGCTTTCTAGTGCTAACGGTCACTGAGATTATCCGCGGACGGACGGACGGACGGACGGACGGGCAGACAAAGCGAAACTATAAGGGTTCCTAGTTGACTACGGAACCCTAAAAAACGAAGTATAAAGTATTACCTTTCCAAAAGCAAATGCAGTTAATATCAAAATCCTAAAATCATTAAAGGTGTGCCGTGCCTATAATAGTTGAAGAGTTCTCTTGATTTCGCCAGGATCCCATCATTAGATCCTGAACTGATGATAATGGGACCAACTGTCAAGTATACCAGACCGTAAGGCAGGAACACAACTCGCATCAGGCGATAACTTGTCTAGTGGTTAAGGGCGATGTGTAATGAAGACTCGTGAAGGTCAGCTGCTTCTCCGTTGGTAGTTTGAGTGATTAATAAACGACCCAATTCCACGTCGGGCAAGACATGCTCGTTGTCATATCGCGTATTATTTCGACGCCACAAAGACAGGCGTCCTTGTTGACTGGATTTAAAAGTTTTTTCGTTAGTAAAGATGACATTAGTCCAGTCGTCGTCTCAATGTGTGTGAGCAAACTGTAACTTGCGTTACATCATTAAAAAGTACTGAATATAATAAATGTTATCAGGAAACTGCTAAAAAAACCGGTGTGCGTTTCTCTGACTATTATAATTTTAGGTATTTCTATGTAACGTAACACACACAATAAAGTGTTTACAATAATTAATAATAATGTTGAGTGTTTTGTATGTACATACAATTAGTCCGATCGTATAAATGTTAGTCTTTTGTTGATTATCTATCTGGGAAATCCCACTTCACCCCGTAGTTGGGGTTAGTAGGGATAGCAATGAGGTGAGTAGGGAAAATTGCAAGGATTGACATTTTCGGATTATGGACTAATGTTCATAATCCGAATAAATTTTTATCTTAACAAGTCAAGCTATTGTAATCAATAGCTTGACTTGTTATTTAGGTAGTGATATCACAACCCTGATCTAAAAACACGAACTCGCCCCTCTAGCAGCCCTACTCTCCCCATTCATGACCAAACTGCCCACGTCATCCCTTATCACCCCGTTTTCGGTAATTAGTTGGATTATTCGCTGTATAACAGTTTGTCTTACACATATAAAAGTTAGCATGTGGAGACGGAATGACGATATGTATAGCTTACCGTAAGATGTAAGTACCCTCAAATACCGGTCAAGTTCGTCCGTCTGTGTTCCGTACAAATTGACTATAACATGGCGTAGAACTGAAATGTTGGCGCTACTTGTGCACTGATGAAGGACCCCGCTCAGCCACTCCTGCTGCTGACTGTTTATCACACGTCATTATTCTCCGAGCGTTATCCCGACGTCACTCAAGGGTAGGTTCCTACTGAAAATGGGTCACGTGTGTGGAAATCCGCGGGATTAGAGTTAGACAAGTAATTATAGACTTGGCCAAAGAGAAATAAGTAAAGTACCTTCTTATTTATCTATGATTTGGCGCAGGCGTGCCAATTATCTGTGGTGGTTGACAAAATAGTCACGGCTACAGTAGGGTCCGCGGGGACAGCTAGTCTAGTATTAGACGGAGAGCTAGCCACGTCAGATATGACACAATAATGAGAGCGACGAAACCCCTCTAGTTAGTTTGTTATACTATGATTATTTCTAGATCTGGGATCTAGGATCTGGAGAAAACAAATCCTAGAGTTCTGAGTTTGATGCAATATAATGAGAAATTATACAAATAATTAGATTATATCATTGCTAAAAGTTTCTGTTGGGGGAAAGTAGTGCCAAACGACGTATAATGTAATTCATAGTTCGTCGTATACTGTTTTTGTTTCCGTAATAATACGCAAGGTTCTTTGTTCTAATAATTGACACAACTTCGGCAATTTTGATCTGCACGGTATTACTATTTTCCAATTCAAAATATTTGCTAGCCTGTCACTCTGACCTCCATCAATTAAAGCTGTGAGATGCACGGATCTAGCAATGAGGAGAGTATAGAATTGTAACCAGACGGGTTTTGTTGCTCTCATTATTGTGTCATATCTGACATGGCCAGCTCTTAGTCCATATGCGCTCGGAGAGCTCGGACAGGAACTCTGTAATTAAATATGTTGTTATTTTCCTGAAGTGAATAATAGTTAGTGGGTCGGTTTCACGAATATTCCATCAGCATCAGGAAAATAACAGCCATTTTTTAAGTTTTGCTAAAAGCTACTTTACAAAAGGGACGAGTAAAAAATAAGGACTGGATCCCTGGTATTCGTGCGCGAACTGCAGGTATGATGCAGGCATTACATCCTATTTGCATTCTTAAAACATGTCTTCTGCGATCGTGGCCCACAAATGGTCTCGTCGAAAGATCAGCGCTGGCTTTCGGGTCCGCATTATGCTGAGACGGGTTCATTTCGTGGTAAACTCTATGTTTTGTGGTTTTATTTTATGTTATAAATGTATTTATCTACACTCATATTGTAAGTTCTCTAAAACGTATTCGAAAACGGTAGGCAATGGCTAGCATTACCACGACCGATTTTACTATGATAAGCTTTTTATCTGTGGCAGTAACGTAATTTTAACTTTTCATGCTCCCATATTGATGTGCTATGAGTTTTGATAATATAATGTACACCTGCACCCTCCCGCGCATCCGCCGACAGCCCGACACGCGCCTCCCCGACACAATCGAGTTGGTCATGGCGGTGCAATGGCGGCCATTCTATGGTTTCCGAATACGGCATTTTGGATAAATAATATGAGTGTAGATAAAGCAGTGTATGCAACTGTACGTAATTAGGCCTTATTACGTAACAGTTACATAAACTACTATTTTCACCTTGCTGGCTCGGAAAGCTCTTTTTTATTCTTTAAAAACAGATAGCATAACTGCATTTTATTCACAAGAGTGCAAAGAATATTTGAAATTCGAACGTGATATTAGTCACTTTTTTTAACATAATAACATGTAAAGGCCACTCCAGACAGGACAATCTTCGCCCATCTGATTAAATTGTCTGATCAAATCAGGTGCTGTGGACGCAAAAAATATTTTATATTTAATTGTATTCAATTAAAAACATTTAGTGTAAACAATTTTGTTTCATGATTTTACTATAAAACGCTTTAAATCTTTCAAGAAATATTATTTTTATCGATCCATTTTAATTGATGAACTACCTGTCTCAGAATAATTCGAAAATTGTGCATTGTTTTTGTTTTATCTGTGACATGTTTTTAATTTTAAAAAGTTAGTTTTGTTTACTTATATTTTTAAGTTTCAGATTGCGTTTTTTATTATTTATTAATGTAATATCTGCCATCACCTTTCAATAAATGTATTAAATCAACGCAAAGACTAGCTGAGATATTTATGTAGGTACTTACGGCAGGTGTAATACATTTTTCGTGATATATGTGACTTTGAGGTTATGTAGAGTTTTGCATCGAATTATCATTTCAAGTTCTTTCTTTCAGTGTAAAATCGAATAATTGAAGCGAAAACTAGTGCTGCATATTGTCACAAAGCAAGAAAACACTACAATTTAACAGGTTTAAGCACCAAGCATCCCGCTACCTACAACAGATTTTTATCAAGCCTTTGAAATGTTTTCCTTTATGTACCTACCTAATCTATGTATAAAATAAATAAACACCAAAACCTTACGTGCGTTTATTGATTATTCAATTATACAATTCGTACATTAGATTAAAGAAGTGCCTACCTAAAATAGTCGTCAAACGAAATGATAAAAGGAAATCATAATAAATAAGTAGGAGTATACTGAGTGATATAATACGAGTATATGTCAATTAACATGACTCTCTTATGAACAGATAATGAAGCTAATCCTGTTCCATTCTAAACTGAAAAGTTGTATTTTCTGGTAGATATATGTAGTTACTCGTTTCCCTCCACTGGCCTTATGATTTTAGCAATAATTGTAAGTATCAATGTTTCATTCCTTCCTGGATGTCAACTATTATATTTTAACCGCATAATCTTCTGTCATATTTATGTTGTTATTTTAATTTCTTCGCACCTTCTTTTTTATTGTAAAGTCATAAATATATGAGGATTATCAATTATTTTATTATTCAATGCAGAATTACAATTTTCGAAATGACGTACAAAAGCGCGCGACAGGCGTCCAAAAAATACTAAGTTTTGTTTGACGTACTACATTACTGCTTTTCTATGGAGCAATGCTGCTGTTCGATTCGCTTAGTGTTGCTATATTTTTGTTTGATGTACATTGCTACTGCGTTCGTTGGCTGGCCAGACTTATTTATATTTTATATTTTCCTCGCTTTAGTGAGGTGTTACACACGGCTGCAAAGTTATTTTTACGTCTCGTGTGTTGCAACACTTGTTGCGCTCAGGATTCTATTTTTGAACTGCGAGGTAGTGAATGGATTCTATGGTTGAACCGCGAGCGAAGCGAGTGGTTCGAAAATAGAATCCTGAGCGAAGCGAGTTACCTGTTAAATTGTAGTGTTTTCTTGCTTTGTGACAATATGCAGCACTAGTTTTCGCTTCAATTATTCGATTTTACACTGAAAGAAAGAACTTGAAATGATAATTCGATGCAAAACTCTACATAACCTCAAAGTCACATATATCACGAAAAATGTATTACACCTGTCGTAAGTACCTGCATAAATATCTCAGCTAGTCTTTGCGTTGATTTAATACATTTATTGAAAGGTGATCTGCCATCAAAAGGCCATTGAAAGGTGTAATATCTGCATATTACATTAATAAATAATAAAAAACGCAATCTGAAACTTAAAAATATAAGTAAACAAAACTAACTTTTTAAAATTAAAAACATGTCACAGATAAAACAAAAACAATGCACAATTTTCGAATTATTCTGAGACAGGTAGTTCATCAATTAAAATGGATCGATAAAAATAATATTTCTTGAAAGATTTAAAGCGTTTTATAGTAAAATCATGAAACAAAATTGTTTACACTAAATGTTTTTAATTGAATACAATTAAATATAAAATATTTTTTGCGTCCACAGCACCTGATTTGATCAGACAATTTAATCAGATGGGCGAAGATTGTCCTGTCTGGAGTGGCCTTTACATGTTATTGTGTTAAAAAAAGTGACTAATATCACGTTCGAATTTCAAATATTCTTTGCACTCTTGTGAATAAAATGCAGTTTTGCTATCTGTTTTTAAAGAATAAAAAAGAGACTTCCGAGCCAGCAAGGTGAAAATTGTAGTTTATGTAACTGTTACGTAATAAGGCCTAATTACGTACAGTTGCATACACTGCTTTATCTACACTCATATTATTTATCCAAAATGCCGTATTCGGAAACCATAGAATGGCCGCCATTGCACCGCCATGACCAACTCGATTGTGTCGGGGAGGCGCGTGTCGGGCTGTCGGCGGATGCGCGGGAGGGTGCAGGTGTACATTATGTTATCAAAACTCATAGCACATCAATATTTGAGCATGAAAAGTTAAAATTACGTTACTGCCACAGATAAAAAGCTTATCATAGTAAAATCGGTCGTGGTAATGCTAGCCATTGCCTACCGTTTTCGAATACGTTTTAGAGAACTTACAATATGAGTGTAGATAAATACATTTATAACATAAAATAAAACCACAAAACATAGAGTTTACCACGAAATGAACCCGTCTCAGCATAATGCGGACCCGAAGCCAGCGCTGATCTTTCGACGAGACCATTTGTGGGCCACGATCGCAGAAGACATGTTTTAAGAATGCAAATAGGATGTAATGCCTGCATTATACTATAAAGCGCGCGACAGGCGTCCAAAAAATACTAAGTTTTGTTTGACGTACTACATTACTGCTTTTCTATGGAGCAATGCTGCTGTTCGATTCGCTTAGTGTTGCTATATTTTTGTTTGATGTACATTGCTACTGCGTTCGTTGGCTGGCCAGACTTATTTATATTTTATATTTTCCTCGCTTTAGTGAGGTGTTACACACGGCTGCAAAGTTATTTTTACGTCTCGTGTGTTGCAACACTTGTTACGCTCAGGATTCTATTTTTGAACTACTCGCTTCGCTCAGGATTCTATTTTCGAACCACTCGCTTCGCTCGCGGTTCAACCATAGAATCCATTCGCTGCCTCGCAGTTCAACCCTAGAATCCATTCGCTAGCTCGTGCTTCAATTCCACACTCGCGGTTAAAATACAACTTTGCACCCTTGTATAACAAATAACTATTGTTTCTTTACACTTTTGTTATGCAATTTAGGTACGTTTATCACGAATAAAATGATTGATGATTCATCTGGAAGAACTAGGTACGACTTATTGTGTATTTTTAAAATTTAATGTATTACTATTTTGAAAAAAATGGTCCCGCCTAATTTCTTTCCGATCATATGGGGTCAGAGGTGGAGGTTTTAGTTTTTCTAAATTGAATCTTGAAGCAAATCAAATTATTTTGTACAATATTTTTTGATTTGCATTTTTTAAGTAGTTACACTACTATATAGAAACTGAAAATAGATGTCATATACTTCAGAAAAAGTGACCAAGCCCTCCGGTGTCCGAGGCCAGATTAGAACTGGCGTGTTCAGCTTTCGCGGCTGAAGACGCCAGTTCAAATCTGGCCTCGGACACCAGAGGGCTTGGTCACTTTTTCTGAAGTATATGACATCTATTTTCAGTTTTCTAAATTGAATAATAAATATCTTTTATCAACCAAACTAAACCAGTCCTTTTCATACAGCCTCAAGTCAAAATAGAAAAAAAAAATAAGTTCGCAGTGAATAGTTTACTTATACAATTAAATAAAGTGCTTAGTCCAACCTAGTAGTTAATAAACAGCCAAGATTTAGTATGTATTCCCAAACTGCGAGTTAAGAAAAGATAAACCTCCTAAGTTTAGGTAACGGGCTGATAGCAGACAGTATGTATTAAATAGAGGAACACAGTCTCAGAACCATATCAGACTCCAAGTTTGAAGCGCCATCTGAACGAGAGCAAACCAAAGTTACCGCATAATGTAGGGGGAGCATACAGTGCCATCTAGTAACGATATTAAAACGGCTCTGTATGCTCCCCCTACATTATGTGGTAACTTTGGTCTGCTCCCATTCCGATGGCGCTTTAAACTTGGAGCCTTAAAAAGTTCTTAATAGACTGTGCTCCTCTATTTAATATATACTCTCTGCTGATAGGTATTAAATGTGCCTAATCTGTTGAGGTGTTGAGATGGAAGCTTGTTGACAGATGACAGAGACCTTGCTACACTCTATGAAGTAACTACATACCTAATTGAAGTCCAAAGTGTTTTTTTTTGTATGCGTCATAGTGATATAATATATTTATGTTTTATTTAATCCTCTGAAGTAAAACAGCAATTTCATTTATACTACAGTCATTTTACGGGTGGCTAGTATGGGGAATTGAAAATAATTAATAATAGCTAATATTTTTAGTGTAACGGATATATCATGATACTAGTATTATTTACGCAATGAAATCCTACAAAATATCGTTATTCGCTAACCGCCACAAATAGGTAGACACATTTTACAAGAGTTTTTCATGTAGGATTTTAATGAATATATCGTTTCTAAGTCATTTAAAATGTGTAAGAACAAACTACCAATTATTACTATTTGTTTCTAACGAATTAGGATATATATCGCCCGTGCCGTACATTTTGTTATTTATGTGGTTTTACATGGACACGGTTTCTTGTTTTTCGCTTGAAACAGAAAGAAGACTTAAATATCGTCATATTTACAAATAAAAATAATTGATATTATTGTAAATAAAAATATACAATTTTTTTATATATTTTTTTCCTATTTAACTACTTCCGGGTGAAAAGTTGGTAGGATTTTTGCATATATTATCAATAAATATTCCATAAGAATGAATAATACAAAAATCAGGCTATTATAAATTAATGTTTGACGCAACCGTATCTTTACTGTATTATCTAGACACACGGCAGTGTGTCCGCCAAGTTCGAGCAAAAAAAAGCGACACACCGGCCGTGGGTTATATTACACGAACCATTTCGGGCCAATTTCGACCACCCTATAACTCAAAACATATTTTATCTACGCATATGAAATTTCGAGTGTCTGTTGACATCCCCTTAATTGTCTAGAATACAAAATTTCATTATTCTACCTATAGCAGTTCTTGAGATATTGACGTCAGAAAATCGCTATTTTTACTATACACTCACTCACTGACTCACTCACTGATTCACTGACTCATCAAAAACCTAGACCACTTCCAATGGTCGTACTGACTTGAAATTTGGCATGGAGATAGGTCTTAAGGTCAAAGTAAAGGGAAAAATCTGAAAACGGCCAAGTGTGAGTCAGTTTTAAAAATAGCGAAGGTGTAACCTTGTTCTACTATGAAGTCATAATGAACTAAATGGGTATATCTTCCAATGGTCGTACCGAACTGAAATTTGGCTCGAAGGTTTGTCTTTAGGTCGAAATAAAGTAAAAATCTGAAAACGGCCAAGTGTGAGTCAGTTTCGAAAACAACGAATGTGTAATTTTGTTCTACTATAAGTAGGTATGGAGTGGAAATGAGATAAGACTTATTTAAATTTAGATACATATCAATTTAAGACAATACATGTTTGTCTTAAAGACAAGAACAATAAAATTGTTCACCACTCTGTGTGTGTCTGTTGCGGGAACCGAACCCACGATTTACGAAGTGCAAAGCAGGTCACTAGGTACCAGTGTTGGCCGATAATTTCAATTAGAATTGAAAATTGATCAATAAGATTGAAGATTAATTTCGTAACTAATCAATTACACTAACATCAATTTTTACTAACGTTAGTTCGCATTGATTTTGTACGTCGTCAATTACACTAACCGTCAATTAGAATTAACCTATTAGTTACACTAACGTCTCGAAAATTTAATAAGAATTACAGTTAATTAGATTAACGTTAGTGTAACTAAATAAATCCTGTCTTACACTAATAATTAATTTTAAAACTGCATCTCGGGTTCGGAAGTCGGGACCAATATCACAAGATGGAGCTCATGCTGGACCCTAGGGCTACCTACTGGATCTCTGGTTTGGCGCATCATAGACTCATGCTGTTTGGGCTCATTCGACTTGTACTGATGAGCAGATGGTACCGGTATCAAAATCTGTAGCTCATGCTGGACCCTGGGGATCCCTACTGGATCTCGGGTTTGGCGCATCATAGACTCATGCTGTTTGGGCTCATTCGACTTGTACTGATGAGCAGATGGTACCAGTATCAAAATCTGGAGCTCATGCTGGACCCTGGGGATCCCTACTGGATCTCGGGTTTGGCGCATCATAGACTCTTGCTGTTCGGGCTCATTCGACTTGTACAGATGAGCAGATGGTACCGGTATCAAAATCTGGAGCTCATGCTGGACCCTGGGGATCCCTACTGGATCTCGGGTTTGGCGTATCATAGACTCATGCTGTTTGGGCTCATTCGACTTGTACTGATGAGCAGATGTTACCGGTATCAAAATCTGGAGCTTCTTTTTACTTTTACTTTCTTTGTGTGAAAGTCAAAGTCAAAGTCAAAGTCAAAGTGAAAGTCAAAGTCAAAGTCAAAGTCAAAGTCAAAGTGAAAGTCAAAGTGAAAGTCAAAGTCAAAGTGAAAGTTAAAGTCAAAGTGAAAGTCAAAGTCAAAGTGAAAGGCAAAGTGAAAGTCAAAGTGAAAGTCAAAGTGAAAGTCAAAGTGAAAGTCAAAGTGAAAGTCAAAGTGAAAGTCAAAGTGAAAGTCAAAGTCAAAGTGAAAGTCAAAGTGAAAGTCAAAGTGAAAGTCAAAGTGAAAGTCAAAGTGAAAGTCAAAGTGAATGTCAAAGTGAAAGTCAAAGTCAAAGTGGAAGTGAAAGTCAAATTGAAAGTGAAAGTCAAAGTGAAAGTCAAAGTGAAAGTGAAAGTAAAAGTGAAAGTTAAAGAAAGTGAAAGTAAAAGTGAAAGTGAAAGTCAAGGTCAAGGTCAAGGTAAAAGTAAAAGTAAAAGTAATCAAAACCTCGTAGCTTAACCTAAATTCGCGTTTAGTTAGGTAAATTATTAATGTCAATTACCAATTCAATCTACACTAAAAATTAAATTAATGTTTAAATTTTTGAGAAAGACTAAAAATTAAATATCTTCAATTATTAGTTATTCGCAAAGGATTAACACGTTAGTTACAATTAATTTCAATTCTAATTGAAATCAATTTGCACTAAACTATTAGTGTTCAATCTTAACTAACGTGTTTCAATCTTCAATTTTTAATTTTCAATAACACTAACGTTCGGCCAACACTGCTAGGTACACTAGGTGCGCTAAATCAGTCAAACAAAAATGAAAAGACAATTTTTTCTCGCATAGTCTAAATAATTTCTAATTTTACAACTAATAAAATCGCAGATTCAAGAACATGGAAATCATATATACTCTAAGATGGAATTATATATACTACTGCCCATCTCACCCTACGATACGCCACGGGATGAGATGGGATGGTCCACTTCTAGGGCTACATAATAGGCCACCAATTATAATACCTACTGGTAGGTAGGTATTACCAAGTTATTATTTTACTTGTTTTAAAGTGGGTATTCCACTCATACATTAGTATGTTATTTAATCAAATACAAACATTGAAACATTGAAAAAATAATCAACCCAGTTTGACTTGAACAAACATCGCCTTAGGGGGCGTCCATTAATCGCGTCATACGTTTTTGGCTTGTTTTAGACCCCCCCCTCCCCCATGGTGATCTTTGGTGATATTTTCAGGACCCCTCCCCCCCCCCTATCCAATATGACGTGTAATTTTTTGCTAACTAAAGTAAGTACAGTTTTCTAACACGCGAACCTACTTACGTAACGTACGTACACGTAAAGGGTAAAAAACCGGCCACGCATAGGAGGGTTCCGTACCTTCAATGGAATAAGAACCAAACTAATAACAAAATCTGTTATTAGTTTGGTTCTTATTTCATTTAGATAGGTTGTATCTGATGCCTAGGGAAGAAGTTTTTTGGAGATAACTCAAAAATGGCTGAACCGATAATGTTCAAAACAATTTTCGTTGAAAGTATATAATAAGGCGCATCACTTTAAATTTTTTCATATTTTTTGAACTTACGGTTCAAAAGTTACGGGGGCCTACACAACTTTTCTGAGTTTCGAAGCGATTATTTCAGAAAATATTCACTTAATCACAAAATAGTCAAAGAAACCTCCATGTTATTTTAAAAGACCTATCGATTGGTGTGTCACATGTTGATATTTGGTTATTTTTTTTTTTAATTTAGTTACCTGTATGGAGCGCCCCCCTAAAAATATTTTTTTTTTTCCAAATTTAACTACATAACTAAGTAGCTGCATACAAAATACACCTTATATGTAAATTTTATTCAGATACGTCGTATAGTTTCCGAGTAAAATGCCTGTGACATACGGACGGACAGACAGACAGACAGACAGACAGACATGACGAATCCATAAGGGTTCCTTTTTTGCCATTTGGCTACGGAACCCTAAAAATGAAACTACATATTAAAAAAAAATATCTTTAATAGAAAAAAACCGGTCAATTGCATGTCGGACCACGCGGTTTCGTACCTACTATCGAAAAAGTAATATCAAAAGGTCGTATCTGCGTATGAAATGAGTTTTTAGGAGATAACTCAATAATTCCTAAACCGATAATGTTCTCAATTTTTTTCATATCATTTGGATATCCGGTTCAAACGTGACAGGGGGGACACAAGTTTTTTAGACTTACGGGGTGATTTTTCCTTAAAATATTCACTAAATAAAAAAAAAAACAAAAAGTCCTCAATGTTATTTTGAAAGACCTATCGAGTGATGTGCATCATGGACCTTGGCATTGGCATGTAACTTGGCAAGTTTTAATAGAAAATTATATACTTGACACATTGCAGTCCAAAGGTGTCGATTCATTGCATTGAAAAGGTGTGTGGTGTGTGAAAACTTGCCAAGTAACATCATTAAAAAGTACTGAAAATAATAAATGTTATCAGGAAACTGCTAAAAAAACCGGTGTGCGTTTCTCTGACTATTATAATTTTAGGTATTTCTATGTAACGTGATACTTATTCAAAATGTACCTTAAAAACTGCTGGAAATCAAGTGTGCATTCCTATAACTATTTATGATTTGAGGTATTTTTATGGAACTTGGTACTTATTCAGATCTCACTTCTTTTATAGGCGAAGCATTCCCATAGTATCGAACTTGGCAGCCTTTCACATTTATGTTTTTGATGGGATTACCTTTATTCCGAAGTATACAAGTGGAAAGTACCTAAGCGAATAAAGTTATATTTTTGGACTTGAATTACGTCACAGAGTGTAAGTGGTGCCTCTTAAAATAATGATAGAAAGTCTAACGATGTATGGAGATTGACAATCTTTATTTTTCAATTGTCTCTAATTTTAAGCGAATTTGTTTAATACCAACCGTTTAATTCGGTAAGTAGTTGCATAATATCAAACCTAGGAGAAAAATAACGGCTTGATGTGTACATTTTCAAACACGTGTGTTGAAATATTAGGTTCAATATTAACAATTACCATTTCAATTAGTTATTTTACTAAATTCATACGAGTATATTGTAGGTACTTTTTTGAACTTTACTTAAATAACGTTTATTAGTAATTGAAAAGTAAGCATTTTGCTTGTCCTATCCCACAAGGTATTGTACTGGGTTGCATTTTATTTATAATTTATATTGATTGGAGGTCGATACACCCGCCCACGTCATCATAACTTGTCCGGGGGTGGCAGAATACCGGGCGAAACACCTCGGTTCTCCAAGGATACTCCCGGAAGTCGTCGGCAACATAAAGGGTCTGCTAGGCTTCCTGGAGGAACTGGGTTGGCACAACGTGGTTAATCATTTGGATCACCCTGAAATATCATTCACGTCAGATCGTTGTATTTGCCTGTAATAAAAATAACCAAAGATATTTTAAAAGTGTATATTATAAATCTCTTTCGCGCTTGTACTCTAGCTTGCCTGCCATACTGTGGACCCTTGAGAAAACCTCCTCAGGGTGCTCGAAGCGCTCGCTGGCTGGAGGAACTCCCTCTGAAATACCGCTCAGTGCGCGGCCATTCAGACTCCAGAAGATTCATTAATTTAGAAACATTTCTTAATCGTATAATGAGAAAAGGTGGGAAATTGTATTTGGCAAGATTTTGATTTTGGAATAGAAAACCTACCTACATTATTTAATCTTATCATTTATAACTGTTTATGAGGAAACTCCGGAGCTTTACATAATAATTAATGCGCACGAATTGAGTCATTCCTTTGTTCCTTTGTTCTTTTGTGTGGTCGGGAATATCGGGGCTTTTTATTTTCCTGGCTGTGGTGAGCAGCTACGTGACTCTGCATTATCCTTAACTCGGAACAACCAATATTGCAGGAACGGTACGAGTTAGTAGGTAATAATAGGCTAAGGCGGATTTGTAGGTAGGCTTGCATGGTATAATTTTGTGGGACAATGGTGTACTTACATCGATGATCTATTTAAATGTACAACAAAAAGAGAAGTTAAAATTAAACTGCAAAAATGGCTGCTAAACTTAACATATATTGAGACTGAAAATGTCTTGCTTATCTATCTTGAGTATCATAAGGCAAAGGCAACAAAATTAAAATTTATGTATTTTAATAAACTTATATATATGTCATATACAAAGGAAAAAGTGACCTAGGGCTGGGATCGAACCAGCGTCATCTGCATTCGCGGCAGACGCCTTTACCACTTGGCGCTTGGCTTTATACAGAAGCCGCTGGTTCGATCCCAGCCCTGGGCACCGGAGGCCTAGGTTACTTTTTCCTTTGTATATGACATCTATATAAGTTTATAATTTATATAGTAGTGTGTCTACTTAAAAATAAACAAATCAAAATAATTTGATTTGTTCTTCAGTTGTAATGTATATTAATGTTTATAATTGTTTACCATAGCAACTAGTTTATTTGTTATCACTTACTACTGTTACACGACCAAACTCAAATTGTTATGACATTGAACCTGGAAGAACTCAAGCCCCTGAGGCACAAGATTTTACCTAGTTTAGGGGTCGAAAGTTTGACCACTCCACACCGACTTGTCTGTACAAAACTCTATTGTGTACCATATTATGTAACATGATGTCCATATGTACAATAAAGTTATTATCTTATCTTAAAAAAACCGGCCAAGTGCGTGTCGGACCACGCATAGGAGGGTCCCGTACCTTCAATGTAATAAGAACCAAACTAATACCAAAAGGTCGTATCTGATGCCTTTGGAAGAAGTTTTTTGGAGATAACTCAAAATTGGCTGAACGGATAAGGTTCAAAAAAATTTTCGTAGTATATCATAAGGCACATCGTCTCAAATTTTTTCATATTTTTTGGACTTACGGTTCAAAAGTTACAGGGGGGGGACACAATTTTTCTGACTTTCGAAGCGATTATTTCAGAAAATATTCACTTAATCACAAAATGAACAAAGAATTCTCAATGTTATTTTTAAAGACCTATCGATTGATGTGTCACATGTTGATATTTGATTAAAAAACATTTTTTGAAATTTAGTTACATCTATGGAGCGCCCCCCTAAAAATATTTTTTTTTTTCAAATTTAACTCCATAACTAAGTAGCGGCATACAAAATACACCTTATGTGTAAATTTTATTCAGATACGTCGTATAGTTTCCGAGTAAAATGGCTGTGACATACGGACGGACAGACAGACAGACAGACATGACGAATCCATAATCAGGGTTCCGTTTTTTGCCATTTGGCTACGGAACCCTAAAAATATAATTAGCTAAGCAATATAATAATTGACAACTGTTGCACACTTTATGAAATTACACACAGCGTGACTGCTACAGGTATTGCCCCCCCCCCAAAGAGATTTTGGCCATTTATCTGAACTGCGTGCTATAGTTATGAAACTTATGAATCAAACGAAAGCAAGAGAAATACAGGTAATTTTGGTACCATTCGTTCGAGTACATTCTATTGCTTTGTTAGAAATCTGTTTATCAAGAGTGGCCAATAACTATATGTGGGGCCAGTTACTGTAATAGTCACTCTACTGAGCCTCACATATGTACTTACATAATTGGATTTTTTTTCTTATTTATCTGTATCTTTAAGGGAATTCTGTATTTTCTTCAAAGTATCCATATTTTCCCAAATAAATTAACAAAAAAATATTTTTCGCCAAGAAATTCCTATAGATTTTAAGATATAAAACTGGGCTTTAAACTAGAACTATTTCCATGGAAGAAGAGTTTCAGCCCGCTGCGACTGTACAGGCAACGCCAAAAATATCTACACAATCTTGAATCTTATTACAAAGACGTTGAGGTGCAAAAGTGTAAACATTGTTTTTGGCGTTGACGGTAAAAAGATAAAAGATATTTATTCTTCAATTTAGGCAGATTACAATGCACTTATGAACGTCAGAGAAAAAAAAACCGGCCAAGAGCGTGTCGGGCCACGCTCAGTGTAGGATTCCGTAGTTTTCCGTCCGTCACAGTAAGTATCCCCACTTAAGAGTTAAAATAACACCGCCATGTAGGATATGATATGACCGTTCCACGTACAGCGCCATCTATCGGCAAATTAAGTAAACTATTGCGCGCGAGCTTAAAGTATGGAAGATGATTTTTATGGGATAATTCTTTATTGCGTGAACCGATTTTCACCGTTTTTACTTTTTTTGAAAGCACGTCATTTCATTGTGATTTTGTAGAAATTACAGGTACAATAAACACCTGCTTATACGGTTAAATTACAAACGTATTTCAGAAATTATTTTGTAATTTTTTTTCAAAAACTATTCAACCTATCAAGTTCAAATTAATTTTCCTAGAAAGTTTTTATAAAGTTATACTTTTGAGATTTTTTCATATTTTTAAAACTTATGGTTCAAAAGTTAGAGGGGGGGACACATTTTTTTTAAATTCTGGAGTGATTATTTCCGAAAATATTTACTTTATCAAAAAATGATTTCATTAAACCCCTATTCATTTTTAAATACCTATCCAACAATATATCACACGTTAGGGTTGAAATGAAAAAAAAAACACTCCCCACTTTACGTATAGGGGAGGTACCCTAATAAAACATTTTTTTCCACTTTATATTTTACCACTTTGTCGGCGTGATTGATATACATATTAGTACCAAATTTCAGCTTTGTAGTGCTAACGGTCACTGAGATTATCCGCGGACGGACGGACGGACGGGCAGACATGGCGAAACTATAAGGGTTCCTAGTTGACTACGGAACCCTAAAAACTACCCCCGGTTCTAACCCTACACCTCTGACCCGATGACCGGCAAGAAACTCGGCGGGACTTATTTTTTCAAAACATATAATGCGTAGTTCTATAAGAAGACATATCAAAACAGCTTGAGAGACATACAATGTACGTATCGTTTAATTAAAAAAAATAAAAAATAAAATCCAAATCTGATTGCTTCACAAAACGTTTGATATGCTTTCTTATCTGAACTGTGTCCTCTAAATATTAGATGATTTTGTAGTAGTTTCTGGTTTGGGCCATGCATCTTTGTCCGTCATATACTCGTAGTACTCGACCCTGTAATAACCCTTTGACATTAAAGTTTTTTTCAAATATTTCTTAAGAGCGGGAAATGATAAATTTAAAGCATCGACGGGTAACTTGTTATAAATATGAATACCTTGAAAAAAAATTGCTTATATGATTTGCGGATACGACTAAGGTACATACGAGAGTGCGAAACATTTGGCATATTTGTGACATTTGCAAGTCAAAGGTACATCAGTTGTGTTAATATCTATAGTTTATTTCTAAATTAATCCAAAACATTGATTATATTTTTTTTATACCACGACGATGGCAAACAAGCATACGGCCCGCCTAATGGTAAGCAGTTACCGTAGCCTATGGACGCCTGCAACCCCAGAGGATTCGCATGCGGGTTGCCTACCCTTTAAGAACCTATACACTCATTTTTTGAAGAACCTCATACAAGAACTATTATATAATCTGTGTTCATACTGTAGCCCGCTATAATATTTCTATCATTGTCGGTTGTCAATAAGGTGTTTACTACCATAAAAAAATAATTTATCTACACTCATACTGTAAGTACTCAAAAATGCGTTCAAAAACCGTAGACAATGACAAGCATTATAACAAACGATTTAACTATGATAAGTTTCTTATCTGCGGCAGTAACGTAATTTTAATTTGCATGCTCAAATATTGTTAAGCAATGAGTTTCAAATTTGGAACATCGAATTTGATAACATAATGTTACCGCCACGGCCAACTCGATTGGTCCCGCGCGAGCGCCGGCACAATCGAGTTGGCCATGACGGTACAATGGCGGTCATTCTATGGTTTCCGAACACTTAATTTAATATATATAATATGAGTGTAGATAAAGCAGTGTATGCAACTGTACGTAATTAGGCCTTAAAACACTCGTGTGATCTTATTATGAAATTCACCTGCGCTCATTTCATAAAACCACACTCATGTTTTAAGGACCCTTATTACGTAACAGTTACATAAACTACTATTAGAAATAAACTCTATTAACAACCGACAATGGTGTAACTTTGACTTTAAGACGTCACATTTAGGCCATAGGACTTATAGATGTATATTTTTTTTAATGGGGAACATATATGTACATAATATAATAAGACTACAGTAACAACTAACAATAAACCTTTACGTCACACCTGGCCATAATGTCAGTATTACCGCACGCTACGCGTACGGTAAAACTCGCATTATGGCCAGTTGGAGACGTAAAATTGTGTACTCACTACGGGCAGTAAAAAAGAAAGCCCTCTATCGCATATTTACAACCCTCGCCTGCGGCTCGGGTCACAAATACCTGCGATTTCGGGCTTTCTTTCTTTTACAGTCCTTGGTAAGTAATGTACTATTATAAGGTGCTAACCATTGAGTAACAGGAGAAGACATCCCTAAGAAAATATTTGTACCATGAGTTTTAGTGAAAATCACTACAAGTCTGACAGTGGCTGTTGGACCACAGACATGATTACACGCTAGTGTCAAAAAAATTTAAAAATCAAATACTAAATGTAAAGGCTTCTTGCGTGATAATAAACTGTAAAAATAATTCTAAAATTAGTAATAAAAGCCATGGAATTACATTCCATAGGTAAGTAAGTGCAAAGTTTGGTGTTACAATAATTTAAAATATTAATGTTGGCGGTGCGACGCCATATTCCTTGGCGCACAGATTAATGTCGCAGAAGTAACACAGCATATGTGCTTACACTTGATATACCTTGACATTGTTACACTTGATATTGTTTGTTGTTTACGTAATAAACATGTTTTAGATAAGTACGAATTAGGTAATGTTTAGTTCATTAAACATATATTTATTGTTCAACAAGGGCGATTTTGCTAAAATTGTTAATGCGAGTAAAATACATAGAAACGGTTTTTATGATTTGAATTTAAAACTTAAATATCGAAATATCACCCGTGTAATACGTACTTACACAATGTTTTTTTCATTCGTGCGAAGAAATCAATGTAATTTTAAGTATATATCAAGGATTAATTAACACCCAAAGTTCGTATTGAAAGGCGCTTGTCGGCGAAATTAGTATTTTACTCCATTCGTACCTAAAACCCTAGGGTAAGGAGCAAAATAAACATAAGGTATAAATAAAACAATAATTTAGTTAATTACGTTTCCTTACAAAATTTATTGAGGCAGAAAATGAATTTTGTCAAAACAGTGTTACGTCAGTTCTGTTAAAGCTACTCTTTGATTCAGTGACAGCTGTCAAACGCTAAACATGGGGCACAAAATTTGTTCTAGATAGCTCATCTAGTAGAATACATAATACATCAATGGTGCTAACAAATTAAGTACAATTATTTTAATAGGCGTCTATCGCATGTGTATCTAGTCTGACACAACAGCAAATAGGATGACAGTGACAGTTATTTAGGCAAGCGGCCAGTCAAGTGATAGTTAAGATATAATCAAGGAGGTGGATAATCGTTTGAGCTTCAAAGATGGCTGCATCGACTTTGGAATAGTTTTTTTTAGTTTTTTGCTCATTTACGTAGTTCAGTGTGTAATATTGATAGCTTATTGTGCGGTGACCTAACAAACAAGTGTGCAGCTAATGAAAAATTAGTCCCAAAACGCGAGTAACCACCCTTTAGTTGAACAAACGCTTATCCGGGGTCCCGGCCACCCACGTGTTTGTAAGGAGGCTATCACTTTACAATCAACAAGGCCTTAACCGAACAACGTTGCTTTTATTTTATTTTACGAAAATGAATAAAATCCTAAGCGTACCTTGACATTGGCAGAATTCACCTCGCTAAATGTCCGTGAAGTTGACCGCCCCAAACTCAGTATCCTGAATTTACGTATCTATATCGTTAGTTCATCGTTAGTTCACGTTAGTTCAGTATATTAAATCGTAAGGACTCGACTCCAAAATCGATTTTTTTTAAAAACAAAATGGTGCGGCTAATTTCACGCTACCGCCCCAAAACTGATTTATCGGTTTTTGTCGATTGTAATCGGTAGATATTCGTTAGTCACGCGAATTCACAAAGAAATTTCGTAAGGACTCGATTCGGTATTTTTTTTTAAAAGTGGGGCGGCTAACTTCACGCTACCGCCCCAAAATGGATTTTACGGTTTCTATCGATGGCAATCGGTAGATATTCGTTAGTTCACGCGAATTCACAAAGAAATTTAGTAAGAACCCGATTCGGTATATTTTATTTTAATTTTTAAAGTGGGGCGGCTAACTTCACGCTACCGCCCCAAAACGGATTTTACGGTTTCTATCGATGGCAATCGGTAGATATTCGTTAGTTCACGCGAACTCACAAAAAAATTTCGTAAGGACCCGAATCGGTATTTTTATTTTTATTTTTAAATTATGGCACCTAACTTCATGATACCGCACCCAAAACGGATTTTACGGTTTTTATTGATGGCAACCGGTAGATATTCGTTAGTTCACGCGAATGCGTAACGAAATTTCGTAAGGACCCGACTGGAAAAGTTTTCCTATTATTATTAAAGTGGTGCGGTCAGAAGAATTTAGGTATTTAGATAATCTGTCACTCATGGTATACGTTTGAGATCCTAACGATTTAAATACATGTACTGTCCTCTATGAAGCATGCTAAATCAAATGATATTATGTTATTTGCAGGCAACCCTTGTTCCTTTAGTCGTCAACACAGTGAATCCTCCTTTTTGTAAAGGGTCGGCAACGCGCATGTGACTCCTTTGGAGTTGCAGGCGTCCATAGGTTACGGTAGCTGCTTACCATCAGGCGGGCCGTATGCTTGTTTGCCAAAAAACCTGACATACATGCCTGCAATCGATCATACAACATTTCTATAGAGAAGTACTGGGGCGGCTATCTTCACGCACATCGTACTGGCAAAACTATACAGATATCATCATAACTGGCTACATGAACCGATAAAACGAGGTGTTTTATTGTTTGGTCAGGCATTTTGGACGTAAGGACCCCTATACTTTGGCTAGAAAAAAATAATTTCAAAAATACATAACGACCATTTGAGGTATTCAGATAAAGTGTCACATATGGTGTTCTCTTGAGATCCTAACAAATAAAATGCATGGAATATTCTCTACGGAGCACGGCTAATCGATAAGAATCTGTTAGTAGCGGGCAAACTAAGCCACATGCCCACAATCGATCATATAACATTTCTATAGAAAAGTACTGGGGCGGCTATCTTCACGCACATCGTACTGGCCAAACTATACAGAAATCATAATAACTGGCTACATGTACCGATTCAACAAGGTGTTTTATTGTTTGTTCAGGCATTTTGGACGTAAGGACCCATATACTTTGGCAAGAAAATAATAATTTCGAAAATACATAACGACCATTTGAGGTATTCAGATAAAGTGTCACACATGGTGTTCCCTTGAGATCATAACGAATTCAATGCATGGATTATCCTTTACGGAGCATGACTAATCGATTAAGATCTGTTAATTGTGGGCAAACTAAGCCACATGCCCACAATCGATCATACAACATTTCTATAGAAAAGTACTGGGCGGCTATCTTCACGCACATCGTACTGGCCAAACTATACAGAAATAAATCATAATTACTGGCTACATGTACCGATGAAACAAGGTGTTTTATTGTTTGTTCAAGCATTTTGGACGTAAGGACCCATATACTTTGGCTAGAAAAAAATAATTTCGAAAATACATAACCACCATTTGAGGTATTCAGATAAAGTGTCACATATGGTGTTCTCTAGAGATCCTAACGAATTCAATGCATGTATTTTCCTCTACAGAGCACGGCTAATCGATTAAGATATGTTTATTGCTAGCAAACTAAGCTACATGCCCACAATCTATCATACAACATTTCTATAGAAAAGTACTGGGGCGGCTGTCTTCACGCACATCGTACTGGCCAAACTATACAGATATCATCATAACTGGCTACATAAACCGATAAAACGAGGTGTTTTATTGTTTGTTCAGGCACTTTGGTTGTAAGAACCCATATACTTTCGCAAGAAAAAAATAATTTCGAAAATACATAACGACCATTTGAGGTATTCAGATAAAGTGTCACATATGGTGTTCCCTTGAGATCCTAACAAATTCAATGCATCTAATACTCAGGTCTACTGTCCCTTGGAACTATAAAAAAATCAAACTTCACCAATCCTAAGCACACGCAATCAAAAGATATAGCCGTTTATGCCGCAAATTTCCGCAATTTTCGAAACTCGCAAGGGAATCAAAACCTACAGGGTACTTCCCGTGAATTTAGAATCTTGTGGTACGAAGCAACGTCTTATAGCACAGATAAAGGAAAAATTGCGAAAACCGTAAATTTTTTGTGACATCATATAATAAAAATATTTTTAATAATTTTAAAGTTACTACCCCTCTATACCTACAGGTTTATACGGAACCCTCGGTGCGCGAGTCCGACTCGCACTTGGCCGGTTTTTTCAGTAAGTACTAATAACTCCATATCGACGAAGTAGCCCCTTTTCGAAATACTGACACATGTATATCGTATGACAATGCAATATTATTACGACAATTAATCTTTTGGCCGCCGTTGGCATGTACACACGACAACTATAGAACGGTACACTGGCGCCGCTGTCGTGTATACAAGACACAAATTCATGCGCCCGGTACATGTGAAAAAAAATGACAAATGTAATTTTTTTTACACTCATATTAATGCTTTAGGTCTTTATTTTTTCAAACATTTGCATTTAAAACAGATTTATAAATCAATTCTGTCATAATAAGGCTATCAAAAAATTTGCTGCGAATTTCAATGTTTTTTCTGTTCAAATGAACAAGTGGTGAAGGCGTGTGCCGCGAATGCAGAAGACGCTGGTTCGATCCTAGCCCTGGGCACCGGAGGCCTAGGTCACTTTTTCCTTTGTATATGACATCTATATTAGTTTTTCCTGTTCCTCGTCGCCGTTGTCGTTTATACACGACAGCTAGGAATGAGAATGTTTACTCGATATGAGAATATTCAAAATAAATATCAAATTGTAAATACGGTTTTATTTAAGCATTTGAACTCTTGTTAATTGGCAATTGGTGGTAACGAGTAACTTGAATACTTTAAACGAGAGAGAGAGACACGCATAACTATAGCTGAAGTTTAGGGAGCTTCTTCAGCTGATGTAAATAGTATAAAGTCAGACAAGTAAATCTGCCATTGTGGTGGTCTACGTAGAAATATTCTATGATAAATAATAAATGTTTTGTTATTCTAGAACATGTGAAATTTAACTGCATTTTATTGATTTTTCGATATAAAAGTTGCTTTTGAGACTAATAGATTTACACGTGTAATTTACAAATGTAATTGTTATTGGCTTCCTTTATGAAACAAAACTGAATCTATTAGTGTAATATTAGCTAATATTTATTAATTGCTGACTCATAGCTAATATTTTACTAGTGAAGTTTCGAGAAACGCACACTTGTATACTAGTAAAATTTATTAGCTCATGGGCTAATATTATTAGTCTAATAAGCTTCGAGAAACAGGGTCCTGTTCCGGTACATTTATATTATCGACACACGATGCGCAGCTCTAACGGAACGCTTAATAAGTTTACGTACCGACAAGCGCTTACGCCGTTGACCTAGAGACTAATATTACTTAATCCGCGCGAAAACAGTCCTTGTCGGTCTGCACTCCAGACAAGTCCTGTGCGCCGCTGTCGTGTATAGACGACTTCTCGTACAGCCTAGTGCGGTGATATTAAGTCATAAATCGATATGGTTAAGTAGTTGTTTTTTTATGATAAAGATCTTCTTTTTTTTAGGGTTCCGTAGTCAACTAGGAACCCTTATAGTTTCGCCATGTCTGCCCGTCCGTCCGTCCGTCCGTCCGTCCGCGGATAATCTCAGTGACCGTTAGCACTAGATAGCTGAAATTTGGTACTAATGTGTATATCAATCACGCCGACAAAGTGCTAAAATAAAAAGTGGAGTTTTTTTATTTATTAGGGTACCTCCCCTATATGTAAAGTGGGGAGTGATTTTTTTTTTTTTCATTTCAACCCTAACGTGTGATATATTGTTGGATAGGTTTTAAAAATGAATAGGGGTTTTGTAATATCATTTTTAGGGTTCCGTAGTCAACTAGGAACCCTTATAGTTTCGCCATGTCTGCCCGTCCGTCCGTCCGTCCGTCCGCGGATAATCTCAGTGACCGTTAGCACTAGAAAGCTGAAATTTGGTACTAATATGTATATCAATCACGCCGACAAAGTGGTAAAATAAAAAGTGGATTTTTTTTATTTATTAGGGTACCTCCCCTATACGTAAAGTGGGGAGTGATTTTTTTTTTCATTTCAACCCTAACGTGTGATATATTGTTGGATAGGTATTTAAAAATGAATAGGGGTTTACTAAAATGATTTTTCGGTAATGTAAATATTTTCGGAAATAATCGCTTCAGAAGTAAAAAAATATGCGTCCCCCCCCCCTCTAACTTTTAAACCATAACTTTTAAAAATATGAAAAAAATCTCAAAAGTAGACCTTTATAAAAACTTTCTAGGAAAATTATTTTGAACTTGATAGGATGAATAGTTTTTGAAAAAAAATTACAAAATAATTTCTGAACTAAGTTTGTAATTTAACCGTATAAGCAGGTGTTTATTGTACCTGTAATTTCTACAAAATTACAATGAAATGACGTGCTTTCAAAGAAAGTAAAAACGGTGAAAATCGGTTCACGCAATAAAGAATTATTCCATAAAAATCATCTTCCATACTTTAAGCTCGCGCGCAAAAGTTTACTTAATTTGCCGAGAGATGTCGCTGTACGTGGAACTCTCATATCATATCCTACATGGCGGTGTTATTAACTCTTAAGTGGGGACACTTACTGTGACGGACGGAAAACTACGGAACCCTACACTGAGCGTGGCCCGACACGCTCTTGGCCGGTTTTTTTGATAATGTAAATATTTTCGGAAATAATCGCTTCGAAATTCGGAAAAATAGCGTCTCCCCCCCTGTAACTTTTGAACCGTAAGTCCAAAAAATATGAAAAAATTTGAGAAGATGGGCGTTATAATAAAGTTTTTAGGAAAATTATTTTGAACATTATAGGTCCAGCCATTTTTGAGTTATTTCCAGAAAACTTCTTCCATAGGCATCAGATACGACGTTTTGGCATTAGTCTGGTTTTAACTCTTAAGTGTGTACACTTACAGTGACAGACGGAAAACTACGGAACCCTACACTGAGCGTGGCCCGACACGCTCTTGGCCGGTTGTTTTTAACATTGTCGTGTGTAAAAAATATGTATATTAGTGGATTTTCGAAAGAAATTAAAGTTGATAAAAAATAAAGCCAAATTCAGAAGATTTTTACCGTCGATTCTAAATGTCCATATCACTACTTGCAATCCCTATTAGTTGCTTAACTTGTTTACTTAAAATTTGCGTGTTAGTGAGCGTCTTTGCGGACTAGGTCCGGCGGCCAAAAGGTTAAAAAATTACATTTTTGACAAAGACTTATTACATTTTAATACATTCGTGTTGTAATGTAGACTTCCATATTCTTGGGCTTAGATAATACATATCTAAATATTACATTTATTTTGAAGTTGGATATTCAATCGCGAAAAGATCAACAAAATGACCTTTCATTCTGTATTTCTAATTCTCGTTTTATTTTTATCAAATGTTATGTCTATTTACTTAATATGTTTATAAGAGCGTTGGAGGTTTTTAAAAATATTAATTGATAATATAACACTTATTAGGAACACATTCTGCTCATCTCGCTAATACTCTACAATTCATTATTAACCACCATTATTTCACTATTCCTTCCCTCATTCACCGCCATGAATTTTCCGTCAGCTGCTGGCTCGCACTTATCAAGACAGTCTGTTGCTTCAAGAAATCCATACTAATATTATAAATGGGAAAGTGTATGTGTGTGTTTGTTTGTTTGTTTGTTTGTCCGTCTTTCACGGCAAAACGGGGCGACGCATTGACGTGCTTTTTTAAGTGGAGATATTTGAAGGGATGGAGAGTGACATAGGCTACTTTTTGTCTCCTTATAACCCCCCACGTCCCTAAAATGGGGGGTGGAAGTTTGTATGGTTTGTTACCCCGAATTTAACGCGAGCTTAGCTGCGGGCAAAAGCTAGTAGTGAATATTTTTAGTAACAGAGTGCGCTCATAAATGTGACTGAAGGGCATACGAGTTACATTAAGCACCACAATCATCATAAGTAGGTACCTATTAAATTCGAAGAATTAATTAACAATTTGAACATCCTCAATGTGATAATTTTGAAAACTTTGTCATCGCTACGAACTGCCCTACCCGGAGAAAACGGGTGTGTGAAGTTTGATATACAAACAAAAACATATTCTCATTTTGCATAAAAACGGATTGCATCTACTATTATATAATAGTAGTTTAAGTAACTGTTACGTTTTAAGGCCTAATTACGTACAGTTGCATACACTGCTTTATCTACACTCATATTATACATTCTAAATGAAGTGTTCCGGAACCATAGAATGACCGCCATTGCACCGCCATGGCCAACTCGATTGTGCCGGCGGTCGCGCGGGCGCGTGCCGTTGGTCAGGAAGGAGGACAGGATTTACATTATGTTATCAAATTCGATGTTCGGAATTTTAAACTCATAACGTATCAATATATGAGCATGTAAAGTTAAAATTACGTTACTGCCACAGATAAAAAGCTTATCATAGTAAAATCTGTTGTGGTAATGCTAGCCATTGCCTACCGTTTTTGAACACGTTTTAGAGGACTTACAATGTGAGTGTAGATAAAATTGCTTAAGGGATTAATTTGCATAAAAATAAAATGCATAAAAACTTTTTTCATAATTTCATAGAGCATAATTATCAATTTGCGTAAGTTTTAGTTACATGATGAACAAACAAGGAACAAATATTCAAATCGCATAAAATATATAGCTAGGGCCCGCTCATAGATTTATATGCAGTGGATCCTCTTACACTTTCACCCTAATCACAGTTGAACCTTAGTACCGAGTAAAACAATATTTCATAGGTGACTAGTAAAAAGTAGTCAAAACGGTCCGATAGAGAGCATAATGTAGGGGGCGGTGTCTCACTCGCACTCGTTACAAAATTGTCACATTTGACACATATTGACATTTCGATTGTCTGATGACGTCATTACCTCCGTACTCAAAACGAGACACAGTCCCCTAGATAACCTTCTCTTTCGGCCTCATTTTGTGCCCGAACAATCAGATCCACTTATAAATCCATGGGCCCGCAACAAACGTAGTAGGAGAAACTCAATAGTTATAATTTTAAATGGTTCTATATTATTCAAATTTAAAACATATTTGCACTGAAAATCTGGCACCCGCGCCGCAAAATCAACGCTCCTTTCTTCAATCTGAAGAACCTGAATAAAATAGTACCAATCTTCGATAAGCAGAGCTCAATCATGGTGGACCTCATGAAGGCTGAGGTCGGACGCGACTTCTCCATATGGACATACATCACTAACTTCACATTTGATTCCGTTGGAGGTAAATATCGTCATTTGTTATATTTATTGTTCAAAGAACTTTTGCCAATGTGACATGTCGGCTACATTAACCCTCTACAAAACAAAATTTGTGAAAGCGTTACTACACTTAACTAAATATCGTATAAACTGCACACAAATCTCGAAATTTTACACACAGGCTTCGCCAATATCGCCCGGAATACTCCAAAATTATCATCGAACGAGCGAAGCGTAAGCGAAGCAAGTTCTTACAAACAACTTCTGGCTAGTGGGGCGTCTCAGCATTTCGATGGCTTTTTGATTTTGAGAGTTTGTGCCGCGATAACTTTAGTAACGTTTTTCTGATCTTCATGAAATTTGTTGGGGTTGTAGCAGAGAAACATATAATTTGAGAAATCGTATATGGGCAGGATCGACCAAGGGGTCATGGAGCTAGAAGTCGCGATAAAATCATCATAAAGGTATTGTTATGTTGGTCATCTCGTTTGCAACGAAATCGCGAGTTCTGAGTTCGAGACGGACTACTAGTAACTTAAGTTACTTATCAAACGAGCGCAGCGAGTGCATAAAGTTCTTACAAATGTAAACCACTCTCAGGATTCCTAGCGGAAAAAACTAGAGAATCAAACTCCAGTGCAGCTTCAACAATCCAAATATGTATATTACCTAACAATAATCCAATATTCACAGTCATTGTTTACACCAGTAAAATCAGAAATAGAATGACGCTTCAACTTGGCATCGGTTAGCAGCCAGCTTCGCCCTCCCACTTCGTTTTTACTAAAAGGCAACGGAAACAGCTAAACGATTCAAAGTCAATTACATTAATTTATTTTAATGATTACCATTCAATTATTATAATCGTGCATCGAATATATTAAAATCATAAATTAGTAATATTAAATTTTCAATAGAATCCATAATTGTTTGACACGTCCAAAAATCATACTCTGTACCTTCAAATACCAGATATTTTAGTTCCATATTTGGACACCAGGGGATTTGACAAGAGTTCACTTAAAATAGATGTCATATACTTCAGAAAAAGTGACAAAACCCTCCGGTGTCCGAGGCCAGATTTGAACTGGCGTCTTCAGCTTTCGCGGCTGACGTCCTGACCACTAGACCACCCGGTCACGGCGGAACTTGACAAATTTTCTCATGTATATGCAATCTCTGAATTTGAACCGGCTAGGCGCCGTTGACCATACTCTAAGGGCATGCGCAGTACGTGCTTGCACCTCCTATCCGAATTACTTACGTGATTCTGGTATAGCGAGAGAGATGGTGCTGCCATCTATGAATCTTGAAGCAAATCAAATTATTTTGTTCAATATTTTTTTGATTTGCAATTTTTTAAGTAGTTACACTACTATATATAAACTGAAAATAGATGTCATATACTTCAGAAAAAGTGACCAAACCCTCCGGTGTCCGAGGCCAGATTTGAACTGGCGTCTTCAGCTTTCGCGGCTGACGTCCTGACCACTAGACCACCCGGTCACGGCGGAACTTGACAAATTTTCTCATGTATATGCAATCTCTGAATTTGAACCGGCTAGGCGCCGTTGACCATACTCTAAGGGCATGCGCAGTACGTGCTTGCACCTCCTATCCGAATTACTTACGTGATTCTGGTATAGCGAGAGAGATGGTGCTGCCATCTATGAATCTTGAAGCAAATCAAATTATTTTGTTCAATATTTTTTTGATTTGCAATTTTTTAAGTAGTTACACTACTATATATAAACTGAAAATAGATGTCATATACTTCAGAAAAAGTGACCAAACCCTCCGGTGTCCGAGGCCAGATTTGAACTGGCGTCTTCAGCTTTCGCGGCTGACGTCCTGACCACTAGACCACCCGGTCACGGCGGAACTTGACAAATTTTCCCATGTATATGCAATCTCTGAATTTGAACCGGCTAGGCGCCGTTGACCATACTCTAAGGGCATGCGCAGTACGTGCTTGCACCTCCTATCCGAATTACTTACGTGATTCTGGTATAGCGAGAGAGATGGTGCTGCCATCTATGAATCTTGAAGCAAATCAAATTATTTTGTTCAATATTTTTTTGATTTGCAATTTTTTAAGTAGTTACACTACTATATATAAACTGAAAATAGATGTCATATACTTCAGAAAAAGTGACCAAACCCTCCGGTGTCCGAGGCCAGATTTGAACTGGCGTCTTCAGCTTTCGCGGCTGACGTCCTGACCACTAGACCACCCGGTCACGGCGGAACTTGACAAATTTTCTCATGTATATGCAATCTCTGAATTTGAACCGGCTAGGCGCCGTTGACCATACTCTAAGGGCATGCGCAGTACGTGCTTGCACCTCCTATCCGAATTACTTACGTGATTCTGGTATAGCGAGAGAGATGGTGCTGCCATCTATGAATCTTGAAGCAAATCAAATTATTTTGTTCAATATTTTTTTGATTTGCAATTTTTTAAGTAGTTACACTACTATATATAAACTGAAAATAGATGTCATATACTTCAGAAAAAGTGACCAAACCCTCCGGTGTCCGAGGCCAGATTTGAACTGGCGTCTTCAGCTTTCGCGGCTGACGTCCTGACCACTAGACCACCCGGTCACGGCGGAACTTGACAAATTTTCTCATGTATATGCAATCTCTGAATTTGAACCGGCTAGGCGCCGTTGACCATACTCTAAGGGCATGCGCAGTACGTGCTTGCACCTCCTATCCGAATTACTTACGTGATTCTGGTATAGCGAGAGAGATGGTGCTGCCATCTATGAATCTTGAAGCAAATCAAATTATTTTGTTCAATATTTTTTTGATTTGCAATTTTTTAAGTAGTTACACTACTATATATAAACTGAAAATAGATGTCATATACTTCAGAAAAAGTGACCAAACCCTCCGGTGTCCGAGGCCAGATTTGAACTGGCGTCTTCAGCTTTCGCGGCTGACGTCCTGACCACTAGACCACCCGGTCACGGCGGAACTTGACAAATTTTCTCATGTATATGCAATCTCTGAATTTGAACCGGCTAGGCGCCGTTGACCATACTCTAAGGGCATGCGCAGTACGTGCTTGCACCTCCTATCCGAATTACTTACGTGATTCTGGTATAGCGAGAGAGATGGTGCTGCCATCTATGAATCTTGAAGCAAATCAAATTATTTTGTTCAATATTTTTTTGATTTGCAATTTTTTAAGTAGTTACACTACTATATATAAACTGAAAATAGATGTCATATACTTCAGAAAAAGTGACCAAACCCTCCGGTGTCCGAGGCCAGATTTGAACTGGCGTCTTCAGCTTTCGCGGCTGACGTCCTGACCACTAGACCACCCGGTCACGGCGGAACTTGACAAATTTTCTCATGTATATGCAATCTCTGAATTTGAACCGGCTAGGCGCCGTTGACCATACTCTAAGGGCATGCGCAGTACGTGCTTGCACCTCCTATCCGAATTACTTACGTGATTCTGGTATAGCGAGAGAGATGGTGCTGCCATCTATGAATCTTGAAGCAAATCAAATTATTTTGTTCAATATTTTTTTGATTTGCAATTTTTTAAGTAGTTACACTACTATATATAAACTGAAAATAGATGTCATATACTTCAGAAAAAGTGACCAAACCCTCCGGTGTCCGAGGCCAGATTTGAACTGGCGTCTTCAGCTTTCGCGGCTGACGTCCTGACCACTAGACCACCCGGTCACGGCGGAACTTGACAAATTTTCTCATGTATATGCAATCTCTGAATTTGAACCGGCTAGGCGCCGTTGACCATACTCTCGGAGGGTTTGGTCACTTTTTCTGAAGTATATGACATCTATTTTCAGTTTATATATAGTAGTGTAACTACTTAAAAAATTGCAAATCAAAAAAATATTGAACAAAATAATTTGATTTGCTTCAAGATTCATAGATGGCAGCACCATCTCTCTCGCTATACCAGAATCACGTAAGTAATTCGGATAGGAGGTGCAAGCACGTACTGCGCATGCCCTTAGAGTATGGTCAACGGCGCCTAGCCGGTTCAAATTCAGAGATTGCATATACATGAGAAAATTTGTCAAGTTCCGCCGTGACCGGGTGGTCTAGTGGTCAGGACGTCAGCCGCGAAAGCTGAAGACGCCAGTTCAAATCTGGCCTCGGACACCGGAGGGTTTGGTCACTTTTTCTGAAGTATATGACATCTATTTTCAGTTTATATATAGTAGTGTAACTACTTAAAAAATTGCAAATCAAAAAAATATTGAACAAAATAATTTGATTTGCTTCAAGATTTAAGAGTTCACTTAGTCAAAATATGAATAATTGAACGAGCGTAGCGTAAGCGAATCAAGTTCCTACAAACAACTTCTGCATGCAACTTTTCCTTAATTTGCAAGAAAATCGCGAGTTCTGAGTTCGAGGCTACTAGTTATAATCGAAAGGGCGTAGCGTACCCGAACGAGTATAGCATAGTGGAACGAGCATAGCGTAGTCGCACTTGCGTAGCGTAGTCGAACGAGTGGAGCGTAGTCAAACTAGCGTAGCTTAGTCGAAAGAGCGAAGCGTAGTCGAAAGGATGTCCTTTCGATGTCCTTTAAGGCGACGATATATGCAAACACGTCAAATCGAGGTGTTTTTGTGCAAGGTTTTTGAAGAAAACAAACCACGTTGGAGCATGTATGTTACATTTTCTGTAGGGGCATATAGTTGGGTTCGGTCTACCGATACGTGCTTGGTCTTGTATAACATAATTAGGTATATATATCATCGTAATGAAACTGTTTTGGAGAAAACTTGTCGCAAGTTTTATGTCGGTCGGAAATAATTCTATATTGCGAAATTAAACATAATTACTTCTTAGCACATTACTAATGTTCTACCGATAACTATAGTCGTATTAAGCGCTTAATAAAGGTTTTAGACGCAAAACCTTGTAGAGCCTGTAATAATCAGAACTATGCAATTGCTGCAATAAAACTTATAGGCGTTTATTCTATTGCAGCCAGAGACATGTTTTATGTGTCAAATTTGAGTAATATGATTAGTAATTTTGAGTGCGGAAATTCGTTCCACATAGCTTAGGTTATAGTACGCTTGCTTACTAAGTAGATATGTCCGAGTTCAAATCTAGGCTGATGTTAACTTTTTTGTTTATTTTTTTATCTCATTTCTCATTTATATTTTCAATCCTGATTCTAAGCGATTTAAAGGTATTTTTGGACAAAAAAAAAAGTCAAATCATACTATAGTTAAGTTAGTAGTTAGTTTAATCTTTTTATTTTGACTTTTTTACCCAATATATATAAACTAAGTACCAACTTATTAAAGAGACTAATTCATTATTCAATTTTTACAGTGGGTATGGGTACTTTTTACCATAGACGGCTTCGTCCATGTTTTTACCATAATTTGTATTACAAGAGCGCGTTTGTTCGAGCAGTTTCCATCCGAGGCGACGTTGCCAGCTTACTCTCATTTGCTCATTTCGCTTCTTGCTTTGCGCTGTTGCAAGCTAGATCTATATTATGATATGAACGACGGATACATTGAATACAATCAAATGCGCTTGAAGTTGAAACACATTCGTGCATTTGTCAGTGATTTGTCCACATCATCGTGTTAGGTTGTATATCTCTCTCTTTACTATGGAATAAGAAAGAAACAATCGACTCGGCTGTCCCGGCACTCTGCGATGTCTGGTCGCGCCATTAGGTTTATATGGTTTATTGCGTGTTCGTTTTCGTACGATTTAAAAGATATGGTGAATTATTAATATTATTATTAGGTAGGTAAGTAGATATGGAATTAATTTAATCGTATAAGTATATATACCAATCTTGGAAGAATAATAAGTAAGGAAGCGTAATCAACGCTCAAAATCTGCTCCACTTTCCTGGTGCCAAAGTGGGCGGAGCTTGTGACAGCGGTGCCCTAATGTCATGTCAAACATTTTGAAGTTGACATGTCGTCAAAATATTAGTTTTTTCGGTCCATGAAATTTCGGTAATATATCGGTATTAAAATGCCGGCTTGTGCCGTGCATTGGTGCAGGAGCCACACAGGCGCCAAAGATGGTGATATTTCTTTTCATCGGTAAGTAAATCACGCATAGATATTCTCATACATTACGGACTTGGTCGATGTTATGCAATATAAGTTTTGGAAAAGTAAACATAACTCATTTGAGGAGGAAAAGTATAATGAATATTCATTTATAAGTATTACCTAGTAGTAATAAATCGACAAAACAAAACCCTTCGAATTAGTACCTACTATACTTACTCTGAAAATCATACCATTCTGGCCGTGCCATTTCTAGTATAACTGACTAAAAGGTATGACTCTTATTTTTAATTAATAATGAATGCTATAACTTCATAGCATAGTCTTTAATTATCAAATCTAGAGCAGAGCCCGATTGGGGAACTACCTCTACCTTACAGAAAACCACAGCCAATTAGCACTAGCCCCTACTCATAGTGTTGTGTTCCTGCCGGTGAGTAAGGTTGCCAGAGAGCTCAGAGGCTGCAGTGTGTTGACGACGGAGGATCCTCTTGTCCCTTTAGCTGTCAACATAGTGAATCCTCTTTTATATGAAAGCGTAGGCTACGGTAGCTGCTTACCATCAGGTGAGCCGTATGCCTGTTTTCTACCGTTGTAGTATAAAAAAATGGATACAAAATGTAAATTTATCTTTGTATTTCCCTAAGCCTGCTAAAATAAATAATACACATAAACGAACTCATTCGTTATTTTTTTAGTTCTAAAAAACCGGCCAAGAGCGTGTCGGGCCACGCTCAGTGTAGGGTTCCGTAGTTTTCCGTCCGTCACAGTAAGCGTCCCCACTTAAGAGTTAATAACACCGCCATGTAGGATATGATATGAGAGTTCCACGTACAGCGACATCTATCGGCAAATTAAGTAAACTATTGCGCGCGAGCTTAAAGTATGGAAGATGATTTTTATGGAATAATTCTTTATTGCGTGAACCGATTTTCACCGTTTTTACTTTATTTGAAAGCACGTCATTTCATTGTAATTTTGTAGAAATTACAGGTACAATAAACACCTGCTTATACGGTTAAATTACAAACTTAGTTCAGAAATTATTTTGTAATTTTTTTTCAAAAACTATTCATCCTATCAAGTTCAAAATAATTTTCCTAGAAAGTTTTTATAAAGTTCTACTTTTGAGATTTTTTTCATATTTTTAAAACTTATGGTTCAAAAGTTAGAGGGGGGGGGACGCATATTTTTTTACTTCTGGAGCGATTATTTCCGAAAATATTTACATTATCGAAAAATGATTTTAGCAAACCCCTATTCATTTTTAAATACCTATCCAACAATGTATCACACGTTAGGGTTGAAATGAAAAAAAAAATCACTCCCCACTTTACGTATAGGGGAGGTACCCTAATAAATAAAAAAAATCCATTTTTTATTTTACCACTTTGTCGGCGTGATTGATATACATATTAGTACCAAATTTCAGCTTTCTAGTGCTAACGGTCACTGAGATTATCCGCGGACGGACGGACGGACGGACGGGCAGACATGGCGAAACTATAAGGGTTCCTAGTTGACTACGGAACCCTAAAAACGAGAAAGCAAAGAGAATTTTAACTATTTATATTGAAGGTATGCTATTATTTTCTAGTCTGGTCATAAATAAAGTTAAAAAATAATCGTTTTTTTTTGCCATAATCAACCTTAATTGTTTAACATTATGTTGCTTGAGCCCAATAGGGTCTCCCTAATGTAACGGATTTATAAAATTGTAAAAAAGTTCCAAATCTTTACTATTTTATGTTAATTTATGCTTATTTTGTAGTATGTAAGTGCCTATATTGTAAAAAAACACTTTCATTAAATAAATGAAAGATGAATAGAAGGCTTTCATATTATTCCTTATTCCAAGAACGATTAAATTTACGTATATTATATAAGTAATGAAAAATGCACTAAAAAATAAATTGTTAATTGATTGCATTATTATTTATTACGTGAATTCATCCACGTCAAACTTAGACGTATTTATTATACGTTAACTTGACATTTCAGTTATTTCATTTGATTATCTCCTGTCCAATTAAACTTCATTGTCAAATTGATTTTGACCACTCACAACACGGCAACTTTTCTTATTGGTGAAATGGTATGAAACCTTTGCGGAATTAAGGTTAACACAAAAAAATATGCTTAAAGAATGAGTACTTGATTGGTTAATAAGACATAAGACATTTTAGTTTTGTAAACGTGAAAATGGGTCGTGTTTTCACATGAACTTTGCTTGCCTTTACTCGTCTTGATATTATATGTCGATGATACCAATATAATTTCTCACAATCCCTAAAATGAAAAAATCAATAAGTAAGGGACGATGGGGTAAGACCGGACCATTTTTGAACTAGTTGGTCAGCTTTCAGGGCTGACTTTTATGCTTTACCTTTGTAAAACTTTCTCGAAATATTAATCCTTGTTTCAAATCAGTATGAAGTGTACCTAAGCTGTTTTTCCTGAATAAATTTTCAAAATCTACTCCTTCTACTTAAGATTGGACTATTCAATAAAATGTACTCTTAGTAAGTTTTTAGGTGCTAGTTTTCTTCCACTTATCGATTTTGCCAGCTTTGTAATGCAATAATAAATTTTGAAGTGCCCTTACTTATCGTTCTAGAGCTTATATGGTCTTGTTTAGTTTAATATTATACGAGAATGAATCATACTCGAAAGGTTTTTTATAATAAAACATTTTTTGTAAAAGTGGAGTATGTGTCAGTTTTCCGTCCATACTTATTGATATATTGATATTCAAGTTTTTGAAATAAAAGCTTATAATTAAAATATCAATTAAATAATAAATAATTATTATCAATGGCAAATTTGACCTCAAAAAGTTTTTTCCATGTAGATGGAGAGCTGGCCACGTCAGATATGACACAATAGTCAGGTTTCATTGCTCTCATTATTGTGTCATATCTGACGTGGCCAGCTCTTAGTCCAATAAATTTGTAGCAGTTTAATCAGGTGGACGGCAATCCGGACGGGAAACTAGCATAACCACCCTATGCACGGTTTCAAATAATAGATATAATTATAAACCGCCTTTATTATGTTAATGTCAACCTTTCAGCATTTTCTCAAACTTTTCAAAAACGAGTGAGCTACAAATGTTGAGTGTGGAAAGACAAGATGTTTCAAACCTTTGAAGCAATATGTTTCAAAATTTTAAAAAACGCTTTTGGCTATTTATTTTTTTTCCCCAGCCTACTTGAAGATATATTATATGGACGTATCCATACTAATATTATAGTGTGTCTGTCTGTTAACTCTTCACGCTTAAACCGCTCAACTGATTTAGATGAAATTTGGTATGTATAAGGGGATGAAAACGGAATGGAAGTTTATATGGAATTGTTGCTCCCTGTTGACTTGAAATAGCATACGTGCTAGTTTTATATTTGCTCTTAGATTTTACTAACTAGTAACTTTTATTTTGCGTTTTATTATGTAATTCCATATGGCTCATGTAAATTTCGCGCAGACGAAGTCGCGGGTAAAAGCTAGTATTTTAATATTGTAATGGATTTTGATATGATAAAACTTTTGAAATAGATGACAATTAACCAAAACTAACCCAAAAATGTACCCAAAAACCGTGAAGACCCTATACACGACACGATACAACTAATCCATACTAATATTATAAATGGGAAAGTGTATGTGTGTGTTTGTTTGTTTGATTGTTTGTCCGTCTTTCACGGCAAAACGGGGCGACGAATTGAAGTGATTTTTTAAATGGAGATATTTGAAGGGATGGAGAGTGACATAGACTACTTTTTGTCTCTTTCTAACCCCCCCACTTCCATAAAATGGGGGGTGGAAGTTTGTATGGTTTGTTACCCCGAATTTAACGCGAGCGAAGCCGCGGGCAAAAGCTAGTATTATATGTTATTAACTTACTCGTGCTGACTTTTCGTGTTTTTAATTCTTTTGTGTAATTTCAATGTATAATTCTTATGTGAGACGACAAACGCTTTTATATTTGTCAATTTTTTTAGTAAAAAACACTTATGGTATATAAATGAAAATGATTAAAACATGTTAAAAAATTAATCTTAAACTTTAGGTTGAATTAAGTTATTTGCTTTTTAGCTATGGTTTTCTGCAAGGTACTTCCCCAGTCGAGCTCTGAGCCAGGTCCAGATTTGAGCGTGATAACATTCGCTGAACTGTGCCTTACCACAGTTAGCGAGATAACATTCGGAGTGCCCATACCTCCCTTTTGGACATAACATACCCGTGTCTTAACCTGTTCCTTGTAACCAACTAGGTACCAATTTAAAAAATGTTCACAGCAACAATTAATAAGATCCAGTCTTAAATGCCACGCAAAAACGAATCAAACCATTTTTTGTGACAAACAATTGTATTTATAGAACGATACTTTTTTGTCTATAAAGATCACATGTATGCGCGACTTCGGCAGCAGATAGCATACATCCTCCATACCACCCTCTTGAACCTGATGTTTATTCAGTGTTGGGCGTAATTTATTAGATGGTACCTACTTTTGTAATGAATTAAATTGCTAATTAAATTACATGAAAATCAATTCTATTATGTAATTGAAATTGCTTGTAATTCAGATTACATGTCAGTAGTATTCCCGATTACATATAATTTGTAATTGCAATTACTTTTATCTCAACTACTTTTACTTGTAACTTCGATAATTTGAAATAATATACAAGTTCAATTTATTTTTGGGTCAGTAGGGGCAGCTAACAGATCCCTCGCTGCAACGCGAAAATGGTCTTAGAAACCTTCCCTCAATTTCAAATTAATGAATATTGGCGTTTACGGATTTTGGAAAAAACATACAGGATGCGAGAAAGAGGTCACATTTTGTAAACTACTTTTTGATGCCAATCGATCCCATTCTTGTATGGGATCACAAATAATTTGCGGCTAGAAAAGCCACAAATTGATGCGAGAAAAACTTTTCCCACACTTTATGAAAAAAATTTTTTTTTTTCACATGCTGCTTTTTTATGCCAATCGATTCCATTCCTATCGTTTCTAATAGTTTCCTATTAGGGGTCAACTTACGGTAATGTACTAAAAGCCACAAATTAAATTTTTTCCATACATTTACTATAAATAATAAATAAATAAATAAATATTATACGACACTCTTACACAAATCGACCTAGGCCCACAGTAAGCTCAATAAGGCTTGTGTTATGGGTACTAGACGACGATATATATAATAGATAAATATGGATAAATACTTAAATACATAGAAAACAGCCATAACTCAGGAACAAATATCTGCGATCAACACACAAATAAATGCCCTGACCAGGATTCGAACCCGGGACCTCCTGCTTCGTAGGCAGGGTCACTACCGACAGGGCTAGGAGATCGTCAAATAAAGAATAAGTGATTTTTAGGGTTCCGTAGCCAAATGGCAAAAAACGGAACCCTTATGGATTCGTCACGTCTGTCTGTATGTCTGTCCGTCCGTATGTCACAGCCATTTTACTCGAAAACTATACGACGTATCTGAATAAAATTTACACATTAAATTAAAAAAAAAAATGTTTTTACCAAATATCAACATGTTATACATCAATCGATAGGTCTTTAAAAATAATATTGAGGTTTCTTTGATCATTTTGTGATTAAGTGAATATTTTTTGATATAATCGCTTCGAAAGTCAGAAAAATTTTGTAGCCCCTCCCCCCCGTAACTTGGCTCTGGGGGCCCTGTAACTTTTGAACCGTGAGTCCAAAAAATATGAAAAAGTTTGAGGAGATGCGCCTTATCATCAGGGCCCGGAATTAGGTGAGCTAAAATACCTAAAGTTCGCGAGAGGACATAATATAGAGTGGTTACAACCGGATGAAAATAATATTTTATTTGGATTCCGGGTATTCGATATTCATCCGGGCACTGCAAGTAATAGTCGTAATGATGAAAAATGGTTACATTGCAGCCATAAAGTTAACATTATAATAATAAATCTGAAAATGTGACATATATTTTAAATTAGTAATCTTATTATTATAATGTTAACTTTATGGCTGCAATGTAACCATTTTTCATCATTTTTCACATTAATAAATCTGAAAATGTGACATATATTTTAAATTAGTAATCTTATTATTATAATGTTAACTTTATGGCTGCAATGTAACCATTTTTCATCATTAAGGTACCTAGTTGGTTACTAGGAACAGGTTAAGACACGGGTATGTTATGTCCAAAAGGGAGGTATGGGCACTCCGAATGTTATCTCGCTAACTGTGGTAAGGCACAGTTCAGCGAATGTTATCACGCTCAAATCTGGACCTGGCTCAGAGCTCGACTGGGGAAGTACCTTGCAGAAAACCATAGCTAAAAAGCAAATAACTTAATTCAACCTAAAGTTTAAGATTAATTTTTTTACATGTTTTAATCATTTTCATTTATATACCATAAGTGTTTTTTACTAAAAAAATTGACAAATATAAAAGCGTTTGTCGTCTCACATAAGAATTATACATTGAAATTACACAAAAGAATTAAAAACACGAAAAGTCAGCACGAGTAAGTTAATAACATATAATACTAGCTTTTGCCCGCGGCTTCGCTCGCGTTAAATTCGGCAATGCTAGCCATTGCCTACCGTTTTTGAACACGTTTTAGAGGACTTACAATGTGAGTGTAGATAAAATTGCTTAAGGGATTAATTTGCATAAAAATAAAATGCATAAAAACTTTTTTCATAATTTCATAGAGCATAATTATCAATTTGCGTAAGTTTTAGTTACATGATGAACAAACAAGGAACAAATATTCAAATCGCATAAAATATATAGCTAGGGCCCGCTCATAGATTTATATGCAGTGGATCCTCTTACACTTTCACCCTAATCACAGTTGAACCTTAGTACCGAGTAAAACAATATTTCATAGGTGACTAGTAAAAAGTAGTCAAAACGGTCCGATAGAGAGCATAATGTAGGGGGCGGTGTCTCACTCGCACTCGTTACAAAATTGTCACATTTGACACATATTGACATTTTGATTGTCTGATGACGTCATTACCTCTGTACTCAAAACGAGACACAGTCCCCTAGATAACCTTCTCTTTCGGCCTCATTTTGTGCCCGAACAATCAGATCCACTTATAAATCCATGGGCCCGCAACAAACGTAGTAGGAGAAACTCAATAGTTATAATTTTAAATGGTTCTATATTATTCAAATTTAAAACATATTTGCACTGAAAATCTGGCACCCGCGCCGCAAAATCAACGCTCCTTTCTTCAATCTGAAGAACCTGAATAAAATAGTACCAATCTTCGATAAGCAGAGCTCAATCATGGTGGACCTCATGAAGGCTGAGGTCGGACGCGACTTCTCCATATGGACATACATCACTAACTTCACATTTGATTCCGTTGGAGGTAAATATCGTCATTTGTTATATTTATTGTTCAAAGAACTTTTGCCAATGTGACATGTCGGCTACATTAACCCTCTACAAAACAAAATTTGTGAAAGCGTTACTACACTTAACTAAATATCGTATAAACTGCACACAAATCTCGAAATTTTACACACAGGCTTCGCCAATATCGCCCGGAATACTCCAAAATTATCATCGAACGAGCGAAGCGTAAGCGAAGCAAGTTCTTACAAACAACTTCTGGCTAGTGGGGCGTCTCAGCATTTCGATGGCTTTTTGATTTTGAGAGTTTGTGCCGCGATAACTTTAGTAACGTTTTTCTGATCTTCATGAAATTTGTTGGGGTTGTAGCAGAGAAACATATAATTTGAGAAATCGTATATGGGCAGGATCGACCAAGGGGTCATGGAGCTAGAAGTCGCGATAAAATCATCATAAAGGTATTGTTATGTTGGTCATCTCGTTTGCAACGAAATCGCGAGTTCTGAGTTCGAGACGGACTACTAGTAACTTAAGTTACTTATCAAACGAGCGCAGCGAGTGCATAAAGTTCTTACAAATGTAAACCACTCTCAGGATTCCTAGCGGAAAAAACTAGAGAATCAAACTCCAGTGCAGCTTCAACAATCCAAATATGTATATTACCTAACAATAATCCAATATTCACAGTCATTGTTTACACCAGTAAAATCAGAAATAGAATGACGCTTGAACTTGGCATCGGTTAGCAGCCAGCTTCGCCCTCCCACTTCGTTTTTACTAAAAGGCAACGGAAACAGCTAACCGATTCAAAGTCAATTACATTAATTTATTTTAATGATTACCATTCAATTATTATAATCGTGCATCGAATATATTAAAATCATAAATTAGTAATATTAAATTTTCAATAGAATCCATAATTGTTTGACACGTCCAAAAATCATACTCTGTACCTTCAAATACCAGATATTTTAGTTCCATATTTGGACACCAGGGGATTTGACAAGAGTTCACTTAGTCAAAATATGAATAATTGAACGAGCGTAGCGTAAGCGAATCAAGTTCCTACAAACAACTTCTGCATGCAACTTTTCCTTAATTTGCAAGAAAATCGCGAGTTCTGAGTTCGAGGCTACTAGTTATAATCGAAAGGGCGTAGCGTACCCGAACGAGTATAGCATAGTGGAACGAGCATAGCGTAGTCGCACTTGCGTAGCGTAGTCGAACGAGTGGAGCGTAGTCAAACTAGCGTAGCTTAGTCGAAAGAGCGAAGCGTAGTCGAAAGGATGTCCTTTCGATGTCCTTTAAGGCGACGATATATGCAAACACGTCAAATCGAGGTGTTTTTGTGCAAGGTTTTTGAAGAAAACAAACCACGTTGGAGCATGTATGTTACATTTTCTGTAGGGGCATATAGTTGGGTTCGGTCTACCGATACGTGCTTGGTCTTGTATAACATAATTAGGTATATATATCATCGTAATGAAACTGTTTTGGAGAAAACTTGTCGCAAGTTTTATGTCGGTCGGAAATAATTCTATATTGCGAAATTAAACATAATTACTTCTTAGCACATTACTAATGTTCTACCGATAACTATAGTCGTATTAAGCGCTTAATAAAGGTTTTAGACGCAAAACCTTGTAGAGCCTGTAATAATCAGAACTATGCAATTGCTGCAATAAAACTTATAGGCGTTTATTCTATTGCAGCCAGAGACATGTTTTATGTGTCAAATTTGAGTAATATGATTAGTAATTTTGAGTGCGGAAATTCGTTCCACATAGCTTAGGTTATAGTACGCTTGCTTACTAAGTAGATATGTCCGAGTTCAAATCTAGGCTGATGTTAACTTTTTTGTTTATTTTTTTATCTCATTTCTCATTTATATTTTCAATCCTGATTCTAAGCGATTTAAAGGTATTTTTGGACAAAAAAAAAAGTCAAATCATACTATAGTTAAGTTAGTAGTTAGTTTAATCTTTTTATTTTGACTTTTTTACCCAATATATATAAACTAAGTACCAACTTATTAAAGAGACTAATTCATTATTCAATTTTTACAGTGGGTATGGGTACTTTTTACCATAGACGGCTTCGTCCATGTTTTTACCATAATTTGTATTACAAGAGCGCGTTTGTTCGAGCAGTTTCCATCCGAGGCGACGTTGCCAGCTTACTCTCATTTGCTCATTTCGCTTCTTGCTTTGCGCTGTTGCAAGCTAGATCTATATTATGATATGAACGACGGATACATTGAATACAATCAAATGCGCTTGAAGTTGAAACACATACGTGCATTTGTCAGTGATTTGTCCACATCATCGTGTTAGGTTGTATATCTCTCTCTTTACTATGGAATAAGAAAGAAACAATCGACTCGGCTGTCCCGGCACTCTGCGATGTCTGGTCGCGCCATTAGGTTTATATGGTTTATTGCGTGTTCGTTTTCGTACGATTTAAAAGATATGGTGAATTATTAATATTATTATTAGGTAGGTAAGTAAATATGGAATTAATTTAATCGTATAAGTATATATACCAATATAATTTCTCACAATCCCTAAAATGAAAAAATCAATAAGTAAGGGACGATGGGGTAAGACCGGACCATTTTTGAACTAGTTGGTCAGCTTTCAGGGCTGACTTTTATGCTTTACCTTTGTAAAACTTTCTCGAAATATTAATCCTTGTTTCAAATCAGTATGAAGTGTACCTAAGCTGTTTTTCCTGAATAAATTTTCAAAATCTACTCCATCTACTTAAGATTGGACTATTCAATAAAATGTACTCTTAGTAAGTTTTTAGGTGCTAGTTTTCTTCCACTTATCGATTTTGCCAGCTTTGTAATGCAATAATAAATTTTGAAGTGCCCTTACTTATCGTTCTAGAGCTTATATGGTCTTGTTTAGTTTAATATTATACGAGAATAAATCATACTCGAAAGGTTTTTTATAATAAAACATTTTTTGTAAAAGTGGAGTATGTGTCAGTTTTCCGTCCATACTTATTGATATATTGATATTCAAGTTTTTGAAATAAAAGCTTATAATTAAAATATCAATTAAATAATAAATAATTATTATCAATGGCAAATTTGACCTCAAAAAGTTTTTTCCATATAGATGGAGAGCTGGCCACGTCAGATATGACACAATAGTCAGGTTTCATTGCTCTCATTATTGTGTCATATCTGACGTGGCCAGCTCTTAGTCCAATAAATTTGTAGCAGTTTAATCAGGTGGACGGCAACCCGGACGGGAAACTAGCATAACCACCCTATGCACGGTTTCAAATAATAGATATAATTATAAACCGCCTTTATTATGTTAATGTCAACCTTTCAGCATTTTCTCAAACTTTTCAAAAACGAGTGAGCTACAAATGTTGAGAGTGGAAAGACAAGATGTTTCAAACCTTTGAAGCAATATGTTTCAAAATTTTAAAATTTTAAAAAACGCTTTTGGCTATTTTTTTTTTTCCCCAGCCCACTTGAAGATATATTATATGGACGTATCCATACTAATATTATAGTGTGTCTGTCTGTTAACTCTTCACGCTTAAACCGCTCAACTGATTTAGATGAAATTTGGTATGTATAAGGGGATGAAAACGGAATGGAAGTTTATATGGAATTGTTGCTCCCTGTTGACTTGAAATAGCATACGTGCTAGTTTTATATTTGCTCTTAGATTTTACTAACTAGTAACTTTTATTTTGCGTTTTATTATGTAATTCCATATGGCTCATGTAAATTTCGCGCAGACGAAGTCGCGGGTAAAAGCTAGTATTTTAATATTGTAATGGATTTTGATATGATAAAACTTTTGAAATAGATGACAATTAACCAAAACTAACCCAAAAATGTATCCAAAAAACCGTGAAGACCCTATACACGACACGATACAACTAATCCATACTAATATTATAAATGGGAAAGTGTATGTGTGTGTTTGTTTGTTTGATTGTTTGTCCGTCTTTCACGGCAAAACGGGGCGACGAATTGAAGTGATTTTTTAAATGGAGATAGTTGAAGGGATGGAGAGTGACATAGACTACTTTTTGTCTCTTTCTAACCCCCCACTTCCATAAAATGGGGGGTGGAAGTTTGTATGGTTTGTTACCCCGAATTTAACGCGAGCGAAGCCGCGGGCAAAAGCTAGTATTATATGTTATTAACTTACTCGTGCTGACTTTTCGTGTTTTTAATTCTTTTGTGTAATTTCAATGTATAATTCTTATGTGAGACGACAAACGCTTTTATATTTGTCAATTTTTTTAGTAAAAAACACTTATGGTATATAAATGAAAATGATTAAAACATGTTAAAAAATTAATCTTAAACTTTAGGTTGAATTAAGTTATTTGCTTTTTAGCTATGGTTTTCTGCAAGGTACTTCCCCAGTCGAGCTCTGAGCCAGGTCCAGATTTGAGCGTGATAACATTCGCTGAACTGTGCCTTACCACAGTTAGCGAGATAACATTCGGAGTGCCCATACCTCCCTTTTGGACATAACATACCCGTGTCTTAACCTGTTCCTAGTAACCAACTAGGTACCTTAATGATGAAAAATGGTTACATTGCAGCCATAAAGTTAACATTATAATAATAAGATTACTAATTTAAAATATATGTCACATTTTCAGATTTATTAATGTGAAAAATGATGAAAAATGGTTACATTGCAGCCATAAAGTTAACATTATAATAATAAGATTACTAATTTAAAATATATGTCACATTTTCAGATTTATTATTATAATGTTAACTTTATGGCTGCAATGTAACCATTTTTCATCATTAAGGTACCTAGTTGGTTACTAGGAACAGGTTAAGACACGGGTATGTTATGTCCAAAAGGGAGGTATGGGCACTCCGAATGTTATCTCGCTAACTGTGGTAAGGCACAGTTCAGCGAATGTTATCACGCTCAAATCTGGACCTGGCTCAGAGCTCGACTGGGGAAGTACCTTGCAGAAAACCATAGCTAAAAAGCAAATAACTTAATTCAACCTAAAGTTTAAGATTAATTTTTTTACATGTTTTAATCATTTTCATTTATATACCATAAGTGTTTTTTACTAAAAAAATTGACAAATATAAAAGCGTTTGTCGTCTCACATAAGAATTATACATTGAAATTACACAAAAGAATTAAAAACACGAAAAGTCAGCACGAGTAAGTTAATAACATATAATACTAGCTTTTGCCCGCGGCTTCGCTCGCGTTAAATTCGGGGTAACAAACCATACAAACTTCCACCCCCCATTTTATGGAAGTGGGGGGTTAGAAAGAGACAAAAAGTAGTCTATGTCACTCTCCATCCCTTCAACTATCTCCATTTAAAAAATCACTTCAATTCGTCGCCCCGTTTTGCCGTGAAAGACGGACAAACAATCAAACAAACAAACACACACATACACTTTCCCATTTATAATATTAGTATGGATTAGTTGTATCGTGTCGTGTATAGGGTCTTCACGGTTTTTTGGATACATTTTTGGGTTAGTTTTGGTTAATTGTCATCTATTTCAAAAGTTTTATCATATCAAAATCCATTACAATATTAAAATACTAGCTTTTACCCGCGACTTCGTCTGCGCGAAATTTACATGAGCCATATGGAATTACATAATAAAACGCAAAATAAAAGTTACTAGTTAGTAAAATCTAAGAGCAAATATAAAACTAGCACGTATGCTATTTCAAGTCAACAGGGAGCAACAATTCCATATAAACTTCCATTCCGTTTTCATCCCCTTATACATACCAAATTTCATCTAAATCAGTTGAGCGGTTTAAGCGTGAAGAGTTAACAGACAGACACACTATAATATTAGTATGGATACGTCCATATAATATATCTTCAAGTGGGCTGGGGAAAAAAAAAAAATAGCCAAAAGCGTTTTTTAAAATTTTAAAATTTTGAAACATATTGCTTCAAAGGTTTGAAACATCTTGTCTTTCCACTCTCAACATTTGTAGCTCACTCGTTTTTGAAAAGTTTGAGAAAATGCTGAAAGGTTGACATTAACATAATAAAGGCGGTTTATAATTATATCTATTATTTGAAACCGTGCATAGGGTGGTTATGCTAGTTTCCCGTCCGGGTTGCCGTCCACCTGATTAAACTGCTACAAATTTATTGGACTAAGAGCTGGCCACGTCAGATATGACACAATAATGAGAGCAATGAAACCTGACTATTGTGTCATATCTGACGTGGCCAGCTCTCCATCTATATGGAAAAAACTTTTTGAGGTCAAATTTGCCATTGATAATAATTATTTATTATTTAATTGATATTTTAATTATAAGCTTTTATTTCAAAAACTTGAATATCAATATATCAATAAGTATGGTCGGAAAACTGACACATACTCCACTTTTACAAAAAATGTTTTATTATAAAAAACCTTTCGAGTATGATTTATTCTCGTATAATATTAAACTAAACAAGACCATATAAGCTCTAGAACGATAAGTAAGGGCACTTCAAAATTTATTATTGCATTACAAAGCTGGCAAAATCGATAAGTGGAAGAAAACTAGCACCTAAAAACTTACTAAGAGTACATTTTATTGAATAGTCCAATCTTAAGTAGATGGAGTAGATTTTGAAAATTTATTCAGGAAAAACAGCTTAGGTACACTTCATACTGATTTGAAACAAGGATTAATATTTCGAGAAAGTTTTACAAAGGTAAAGCATAAAAGTCAGCCCTGAAAGCTGACCAACTAGTTCAAAAATGGTCCGGTCTTACCCCATCGTCCCTTACTTATTGATTTTTTCATTTTAGGGATTGTGAGAAATTATATTGGTATATATACTCATACGATTAAATTAATTCCATATTTACTTACCTACCTAATAATAATATTAATAATTCACCATATCTTTTAAATCGTACGAAAACGAACACGCAATAAACCATATAAACCTAATGGCGCGACCAGACATCGCAGAGTGCCGGGACAGCCGAGTCGATTGTTTCTTTCTTATTCCATAGTAAAGAGAGAGATATACAACCTAACACGATGATGTGGACAAATCACTGACAAATGCACGAATGTGTTTCAACTTCAAGCGCATTTGATTGTATTCAATGTATCCGTCGTTCATATCATAATATAGATCTAGCTTGCAACAGCGCAAAGCAAGAAGCGAAATGAGCAAATGAGAGTAAGCTGGCAACGTCGCCTCGGATGGAAACTGCTCGAACAAACGCGCTCTTGTAATACAAATTATGGTAAAAACATGGACGAAGCCGTCTATGGTAAAAAGTACCCATACCCACTGTAAAAATTGAATAATGAATTAGTCTCTTTAATAAGTTGGTACTTAGTTTATATATATTGGGTAAAAAAGTCAAAATAAAAAGATTAAACTAACTACTAACTTAACTATAGTATGATTTGACTTTTTTTTTTGTCCAAAAATACCTTTAAATCGCTTAGAATCAGGATTGAAAATATAAATGAGAAATGAGATAAAAAAATAAACAAAAAAGTTAACATCAGCCTAGATTTGAACTCGGACATATCTACTTAGTAAGCAAGCGTACTATAACCTAAGCTATGTGGAACGAATTTCCGCACTCAAAATTACTAATCATATTACTCAAATTTGACACATAAAACATGTCTCTGGCTGCAATAGAATAAACGCCTATAAGTTTTATTGCAGCAATTGCATAGTTCTGATTATTACAGGCTCTACAAGGTTTTGCGTCTAAAACCTTTATTAAGCGCTTAATACGACTATAGTTATCGGTAGAACATTAGTAATGTGCTAAGAAGTAATTATGTTTAATTTCGCAATATAGAATTATTTCCGACCGACATAAAACTTGCGACAAGTTTTCTCCAAAACAGTTTCATTACGATGATATATATACCTAATTATGTTATACAAGACCAAGCACGTATCGGTAGACCGAACCCAACTATATGCCCCTACAGAAAATGTAACATACATGCTCCAACGTGGTTTGTTTTCTTCAAAAACCTTGCACAAAAACACCTCGATTTGACGTGTTTGCATATATCGTCGCCTTAAAGGACATCGAAAGGACATCCTTTCGACTACGCTTCGCTCTTTCGACTAAGCTACGCTAGTTTGACTACGCTCCACTCGTTCGACTACGCTACGCAAGTGCGACTACGCTATGCTCGTTCCACTATGCTATACTCGTTCGGGTACGCTACGCCCTTTCGATTATAACTAGTAGCCTCGAACTCAGAACTCGCGATTTTCTTGCAAATTAAGGAAAAGTTGCATGCAGAAGTTGTTTGTAGGAACTTGATTCGCTTACGCTACGCTCGTTCAATTATTCATATTTTGACTAAGTGAACTCTTGTCAAATCCCCTGGTGTCCAAATATGGAACTAAAATATCTGGTATTTGAAGGTACAGAGTATGATTTTTGGACGTGTCAAACAATTATGGATTCTATTGAAAATTTAATATTACTAATTTATGATTTTAATATATTCGATGCACGATTATAATAATTGAATGGTAATCATTAAAATAAATTAATGTAATTGACTTTGAATCGGTTAGCTGTTTCCGTTGCCTTTTAGTAAAAACGAAGTGGGAGGGCGAAGCTGGCTGCTAACCGATGCCAAGTTCAAGCGTCATTCTATTTCTGATTTTACTGGTGTAAACAATGACTGTGAATATTGGATTATTGTTAGGTAATATACATATTTGGATTGTTGAAGCTGCACTGGAGTTTGATTCTCTAGTTTTTTCCGCTAGGAATCCGGAGAGTGGTTTACATTTGTAAGAACTTTATGCACTCGCTGCGCTCGTTTGACAAGTAACTTAAGTTACTAGTAGTCCGTCTCGAACTCAGAACTCGCGATTTCGTTGCAAACGAGATGACCAACATAACAATACCTTTATGATGATTTTATCGCGACTTCTAGCTCCATGACCCCTTGGTCGATCCTGCCCATATACGATTTCTCAAATTATATGTTTCTCTGCTACAACCCCAACAAATTTCATGAAGATCAGAAAAACGTTACTAAAGTTATCGCGGCACAAACTCTCAAAATCAAAAAGCCATCGAAATGCTGAGACGCCCCACTAGCCAGAAGTTGTTTGTAAGAACTTGCTTCGCTTACGCTTCGCTCGTTCGATGATAATTTTGGAGTATTCCGGGCGATATTGGCGAAGCCTGTGTGTAAAATTTCGAGATTTGTGTGCAGTTTATACGATATTTAGTTAAGTGTAGTAACGCTTTCACAAATTTTGTTTTGTAGAGGGTTAATGTAGCCGACATGTCACATTGGCAAAAGTTCTTTGAACAATAAATATAACAAATGACGATATTTACCTCCAACGGAATCAAATGTGAAGTTAGTGATGTATGTCCATATGGAGAAGTCGCGTCCGACCTCAGCCTTCATGAGGTCCACCATGATTGAGCTCTGCTTATCGAAGATTGGTACTATTTTATTCAGGTTCTTCAGATTGAAGAAAGGAGCGTTGATTTTGCGGCGCGGGTGCCAGATTTTCAGTGCAAATATGTTTTAAATTTGAATAATATAGAACCATTTAAAATTATAACTATTGAGTTTCTCCTACTACGTTTGTTGCGGGCCCATGGATTTATAAGTGGATCTGATTGTTCGGGCACAAAATGAGGCCGAAAGAGAAGGTTATCTAGGGGACTGTGTCTCGTTTTGAGTACAGAGGTAATGACGTCATCAGACAATCAAAATGTCAATATGTGTCAAATGTGACAATTTTGTAACGAGTGCGAGTGAGACACCGCCCCCTACATTATGCTCTCTATCGGACCGTTTTGACTACTTTTTACTAGTCACCTATGAAATATTGTTTTACTCGGTACTAAGGTTCAACTGTGATTAGGGTGAAAGTGTAAGAGGATCCACTGCATATAAATCTATGAGCGGGCCCTAGCTATATATTTTATGCGATTTGAATATTTGTTCCTTGTTTGTTCATCATGTAACTAAAACTTACGCAAATTGATAATTATGCTCTATGAAATTATGAAAAAAGTTTTTATGCATTTTATTTTTATGCAAATTAATCCCTTAAGCAATTTTATCTACACTCACATTGTAAGTCCTCTAAAACGTGTTCAAAAACGGTAGGCAATGGCTAGCATTACCACAACAAATTTTACTATGATAAGCTTTTTATCTGTGGCAGTAACGTAATTTTAACTTTACATGCTCATATATTGATACGTTATGAGTTTAAAATTCCGAACATCGAATTTGATAACGTAATGTAAATCCTGTCCTCCTTCCTGACCAACGGCACGCGCCCGCGCGACCGCCGGCACAATCGAGTTGGCCATGGCGGTGCAATGGCGGTCATTCTATGGTTCCGGAACACTTCATTTAGAATGTATAATATGAGTGTAGATAAAGCAGTGCATGCAACTGTACGTAATTAGGCCTTAAAACGTAACAGTTACTTAAACTACTATTATATAATAGTAGATGCAATCCGTTTTTATGCAAAATGAGAATATGTTTTTTGTTTGTATATCAAACTTCACACACCCGTTTTCTCCGGGTAGGGCAGTTCGTAGCGATGACAAAGTTTTCAAAATTATCACATTGAGGATGTTCAAATTGTTAATTAATTCTTCGAATTTAATAGGTACCTACTTATGATGATTGTGGTGCTTAATGTAACTCGTATGCCCTTCAGTCACATTTATGAGCGCTCTCTGTTACTAAAAATATTCACTACTAGCTTTTGCCCGCAGCTTAGCTCGCGTTAAATTCGGGGTAACAAACCATACAAACTTCCACCCCCCATTTTAGGGACGTGGGGGGTTATAAGGAGACAAAAAGTAGCCTATGTCACTCTCCATCCCTTCAACTATCTCCACTTAAAAAAGCACGTCAATGCGTCGCCCCGTTTTGCCGTGAAAGACGGACAAACAAACAAACAAACAAACACACACATACACTTTCCCATTTATAATATTAGTATGGATTTCTTGAAGCAACAGACTGTCTTGATAAGTGCGAGCCAGCAGCTGACGGAAAATTCATGGCGGTGAATGAGGGAAGGAATAGTGAAATAATGGTGGTTAATAATGAATTGTAGAGTATTAGCGAGATGAGCAGAATGTGTTCCTAATAAGTGTTATATTATCAATTAATATTTTTAAAAACCTCCAACGCTCTTATAAACATATTAAGTAAATAGACATAACATTTGATAAAAATCAAATACAAACATTGAAAACATTGAAAAAATAATCAACCCAGTTGGACTTGAACCAACATAACCCATACCTTAATTACCATAACTGAACCCATAGCTTAATTGGTAAAGCGATATCGAGCCCCGGTAAGGCGTATCGATGTTGGTTCAAGTCCAACTGGGTTGATTATTTTTTCAATGTTTTCAATGTTTGTATTTGATTGAATAACATACTAATGTATGAGTGGAATACCCACTTTAAAAAATGTAAAAAAAAAAAATAATAATAATAATAATAATTATGATTTGATAAAAATAAAACGAGAATTAGAAATACAGAATGAAAGGTCATTTTGTTGATCTTTTCGCGATTGAATATCCAACTTCAAAATAAATGTAATATTTAGATAGGTATTATCTAAGCCCAAGAATATGGAAGTCTACATTACAACACGAATGTATTAAAATGTAATAAGTCTTTGTCAAAAATGTAATTTTTTAACCTTTTGGCCGCCGGACCTAGTCCGCAAAGACGCTCACTAACACGCAAATTTTAAGTAAACAAGTTAAGCAACTAATAGGGATTGCAAGTAGTGATATGGACATTTAGAATCGACGGTAAAAATCTTCTGAATTTGGCTTTATTTTTTATCAACTTTAATTTCTTTCGAAAATCCACTAATATACATATTTTTTACACACGACAATGTTAAAAACAACCGGCCAAGAGCGTGTCGAGCCACGCTCAGTGTAGGGTTCCGTAGTTTTCCGTCTGTCACTGTAAGTATACACACTTAAGAGTTAAAACCAGACTAATGCCAAAACGTCGTATCTGATGCCTATGGAAGAAGTTTTCTGGAAATAACTCAAAAATGGCGTGACCTATAATGTTCAAAATAATTTTCCTAAAAAGTTTATTATAACGCCCATCTTCTCAAATTTTTTCATATTTTTTGGACTTACGGTTCAAAAGTTACAGGGGGGGAGACGCTATTTTTCCGACTTACGAAGCGATTATTTCTGAAAATATTTACATTATCAAAAAATGATATTACTAAACCCCTATTCATTTTTAAATACCTATCCAACAATATATCACACGTTAGGGTTGAAATGAAAAAAAAAAAATCACTCCCCACTTTACATATAGGGGAGGTACTCTAATAAATAAAAAAACTCCACTTTTTATTTTAGCACTTTGTCGGCGTGATTGATATACACATTAGTACCAAATTTCAGCTATCTAGTGCTAACGGTCACTGAGATTATCCGCGGACGGACGGACGGACGGACGGACGGGCAGACATGGCGAAACTATAAGGGTTCCTAGTTGACTACGGAACCCTAAAAAAAAGAAGATCTTTATCATAAAAAAACAACTACTTAACCATATCGATTTATGACTTAATATCACCGCACTAGGCTGTACGAGAAGTCGTCTATACACGACAGCGGCGCACAGGACTTGTCTGGAGTGCAGACCGACAAGGACTGTTTTCGCGCGGATTAAGTAATATTAGTCTCTAGGTCAACGGCGTAAGCGCTTGTCGGTACGTAAACTTATTAAGCGTTCCGTTAGAGCTGCGCATCTTGTGTCGATAATATAAATGTACCGGAACAGGACCCTGTTTCTCGAAGCTTATTAGACTAATAATATTAGCCCATGAGCTAATAAATTTTACTAGTATACAAGTGTGCGTTTCTCGAAACTTCACTAGTAAAATATTAGCTATGAGTCAGCAATTAATAAATATTAGCTAATATTACACTAATAGATTCAGTTTTGTTTCATAAAGGAAGCCAATAACAATTACACTTGTAAATTACACGTGTAAATCTATTAGTCTCAAAAGCAACTTTTATATCGAAAAATCAATAAAATGCAGTTAAATTTCACATGTTCTAGAATAACAAAACATTTATTATTTATCATAGAATATTTCTACGTAGACCACCACAATGGCAGATTTACTTGTCTGACTTTATACTATTTACATCAGCTGAAGAAGCTCCCTAAACTTCAGCTATAGTTATGCCTGTCTCTCTCTCTCGTTTAAAGTATTCAAGTTACTCGTTACCACCAATTGCCAATTAACAAGAGTTCAAATGCTTAAATAAAACCGTATTTACAATTTGATATTTATTTTGAATATTCTCATATCGAGTAAACATTCTCATTCCTAGCTGTCGTGTATAAACGACAACGGCGACGAGGAACAGGAAAAACTAATATAGATGTCATATACAAAGGAAAAAGTGACCTAGGCCTCCGGTGCCCAGGGCTAGGATCGAACCAGCGTCTTCTGCATTCGCGGCAGACGCCTTCACCACTTGTTCATTTGAACAGAAAAAACATTGAAATTCGCAGCAAATTTTTTGATAGCCTTATTATGACAGAATTGATTTATAAATCTGTTTTAAATGCAAATGTTTGAAAAAATAAAGACCTAAAGCATTAATATGAGTGTAAAAAAAATTACATTTGTCATTTTTTTCACATGTACCGGGCGCACGAATTTGTGTCTTGTATACACGACAGCGGCGCCAGTGTACCGTTATATAGTTGTCGTGTGTACATGCCAACGGCGGCCAAAAGATTAATTGTCGTAATAATATTGCATTGTCATACGATATACATGTGTCAGTATTTCGAAAAGGGGCTACTTCGTCGATATGGAGTTATTAGTACTTACTGAAAAAACCGGCCAAGTGCGAGTCGGACTCGCGCACCGAGGGTTCCGTATAAACCTGTAGGTATATAGGGGTAGTAACTTTAAAATTATTAAAAATATTTTTATTATATGATGTCACAAAAAATTTACGGTTTTCGCAATTTTTCCTTTATCTGTGCTATAAGACGTTGCTTCGTACCACAAGATTCTAAATTCACGGGAAGTACCCTGTAGGTTTTGATTCCCTTGCGAGTTTCGAAAATTGCGGAAATTTGCGGCATAAACGGCTATATCTTTTGATTGCGTGGGCTTAGAAGTTTGATTTTTTTATAGTTCCAAGGGACAGTAGACCTGAGTATTAGATGCATTGAATTTGTTAGGATCTCAAGGGAACACCATATGTGACACTTTATCTGAATACCTCAAATGGTCGTTATGTATTTTCGAAATTATTTTTTTCTTGCCAAAGTATATGGGTTCTTACGTCCAAAGTGCCTGAACAAACAATAAAACACCTCGTTTTATCGGTTTATGTAGCCAGTTATGATGATATCTGTATAGTTTGGCCAGTACGATGTGCGTGAAGACAGCCGCCCCAGTACTTTTCTATAGAAATGTTGTATGATAGATTGTGGGCATTAGCTTAGTTTGCTAGCAATAAACATATCTTAATCGATTAGCCATGCTGTGTAGAGGAAAATACATGCATTGAGTTCGTTAGGATCTCTAGAGAACACCATATGTGACACTTTATCTGAATACCTCAAATGGTGGTTATGTATTTTCGAAATTATTTTTTTCTAGCCAAAGTATATGCGTCCTTACGTCCAAAATGCTTGAACAAACAATAAAACACCTTGTTTCATCGGTACATGTAGCCAGTAATTATGATTTATTTCTGTATAGTTTGGCCAGTACGATGTGCGTGAAGATAGCCGCCCAGTACTTTTCTATAGAAATGTTGTATGATCGATTGTGGGCATGTGGCTTAGTTTGCCCACAATTAACAGATCTTAATCGATTAGTCATGCTCCGTAAAGGATAATCCATGCATTGAATTCGTTATGATCTCAAGGGAACACCATGTGTGACACTTTATCTGAATACCTCAAATGGTCGTTATGTATTTTCGAAATTATTATTTTCTTGCCAAAGTATATGGGTCCTTACGTCCAAAATGCCTGAACAAACAATAAAACACCTTGTTGAATCGGTACATGTAGCCAGTTATTATGATTTCTGTATAGTTTGGCCAGTACGATGTGCGTGAAGATAGCCGCCCCAGTACTTTTCTATAGAAATGTTATATGATCGATTGTGGGCATGTGGCTTAGTTTGCCCGCTACTAACAGATTCTTATCGATTAGCCGTGCTCCGTAGAGAATATTCCATGCATTTTATTTGTTAGGATCTCAAGAGAACACCATATGTGACACTTTATCTGAATACCTCAAATGGTCGTTATGTATTTTTGAAATTATTTTTTTCTAGCCAAAGTATAGGGGTCCTTACGTCCAAAATGCCTGACCAAACAATAAAACACCTCGTTTTATCGGTTCATGTAGCCAGTTATGATGATATCTGTATAGTTTTGCCAGTACGATGTGCGTGAAGATAGCCGCCCCAGTACTTCTCTATAGAAATGTTGTATGATCGATTGCAGGCATGTATGTCAGGTTTTTTGGCAAACAAGCATACGGCCCGCCTGATGGTAAGCAGCTACCGTAACCTATGGACGCCTGCAACTCCAAAGGAGTCACATGCGCGTTGCCGACCCTTTACAAAAAGGAGGATTCACTGTGTTGACGACTAAAGGAACAAGGGTTGCCTGCAAATAACATAATATCATTTGATTTAGCATGCTTCATAGAGGACAGTACATGTATTTAAATCGTTAGGATCTCAAACGTATACCATGAGTGACAGATTATCTAAATACCTAAATTCTTCTGACCGCACCACTTTAATAATAATAGGAAAACTTTTCCAGTCGGGTCCTTACGAAATTTCGTTACGCATTCGCGTGAACTAACGAATATCTACCGGTTGCCATCAATAAAAACCGTAAAATCCGTTTTGGGTGCGGTATCATGAAGTTAGGTGCCATAATTTAAAAATAAAAATAAAAATACCGATTCGGGTCCTTACGAAATTTTTTTGTGAGTTCGCGTGAACTAACGAATATCTACCGATTGCCATCGATAGAAACCGTAAAATCCGTTTTGGGGCGGTAGCGTGAAGTTAGCCGCCCCACTTTAAAAATTAAAATAAAATATACCGAATCGGGTTCTTACTAAATTTCTTTGTGAATTCGCGTGAACTAACGAATATCTACCGATTGCCATCGATAGAAACCGTAAAATCCATTTTGGGGCGGTAGCGTGAAGTTAGCCGCCCCACTTTTAAAAAAAAATACCGAATCGAGTCCTTACGAAATTTCTTTGTGAATTCGCGTGACTAACGAATATCTACCGATTACAATCGACAAAAACCGATAAATCAGTTTTGGGGCGGTAGCGTGAAATTAGCCGCACCATTTTGCTTTTAAAAAAAATCGATTTTGGAGTCGAGTCCTTACGATTTAATATACTGAACTAACGTGAACTAACGATGAACTAACGATATAGATACGTAAATTCAGGATACTGAGTTTGGGGCGGTCAACTTCACGGACATTTAGCGAGGTGAATTCTGCCAATGTCAAGGTACGCTTAGGATTTTATTCATTTTCGTAAAATAAAATAAAAGCAACGTTGTTCGGTTAAGGCCTTGTTGATTGTAAAGTGATAGCCTCCTTACAAACACGTGGGTGGCCGGGACCCCGGATAAGCGTTTGTTCAACTAAAGGGTGGTTACTCGCGTTTTGGGACTAATTTTTCATTAGCTGCACACTTGTTTGTTAGGTCACCGCACAATAAGCTATCAATATTACACACTGAACTACGTAAATGAGCAAAAAACTAAAAAAAACTATTCCAAAGTCGATGCAGCCATCTTTGAAGCTCAAACGATTATCCACCTCCTTGATTATATCTTAACTATCACTTGACTGGCCGCTTGCCTAAATAACTGTCACTGTCATCCTATTTGCTGTTGTGTCAGACTAGATACACATGCGATAGACGCCTATTAAAATAATTGTACTTAATTTGTTAGCACCATTGATGTATTATGTATTCTACTAGATGAGCTATCTAGAACAAATTTTGTGCCCCATGTTTAGCGTTTGACAGCTGTCACTGAATCAAAGAGTAGCTTTAACAGAACTGACGTAACACTGTTTTGACAAAATTCATTTTCTGCCTCAATAAATTTTGTAAGGAAACGTAATTAACTAAATTATTGTTTTATTTATACCTTATGTTTATTTTGCTCCTTACCCTAGGGTTTTAGGTACGAATGGAGTAAAATACTAATTTCGCCGACAAGCGCCTTTCAATACGAACTTTGGGTGTTAATTAATCCTTGATATATACTTAAAATTACATTGATTTCTTCGCACGAATGAAAAAAACATTGTGTAAGTACGTATCACACGGGTGATATTTCGATATTTAAGTTTTAAATTCAAATCATAAAAACCGTTTCTATGTATTTTACTCGCATTAACAATTTTAGCAAAATCGCCCTTGTTGAACAATAAATATATGTTTAATGAACTAAACATTACCTAATTCGTACTTATCTAAAACATGTTTATTACGTAAACAACAAACAATATCAAGTGTAACAATGTCAAGGTATATCAAGTGTAAGCACATATGCTGTGTTACTTCTGCGACATTAATCTGTGCGCCAAGGAATATGGCGTCGCACCGCCAACATTAATATTTTAAATTATTGTAACACCAAACTTTGCACTTACTTACCTATGGAATGTAATTCCATGGCTTTTATTACTATTTTTAGGATTATTTTTACAGTTTATTATCACACAAGAAGCCTTTACATTTAGTATTTGATTTTTAAATTTTTTTGACACTAGCGTGTAATCATGTCTGTGGTCCAACAGCCACTGTCAGACTTGTAGTGATTTTCACTAAAACTCATGGTACAAATATTTTCTTAGGGATGTCTTCTCCTGTTACTCAATGGTTAGCACCTTATAATAGTACATTACTTACCAAGGACTGTAAAAGAAAGAAAGCCCGAAATCGCAGGTATTTGTGACCCGAGCCGCAGGCGAGGGTTGTAAATATGCGATAGAGGGCTTTCTTTTTTACTGCCCGTAGTGAGTACACAATTTTACGTCTCCAACTGGCCATAATGCGAGTTTTACCGTACGCGTAGCGTGCGGTAATACTGACATTATGGCCAGGTGTGACGTAAAGGTTTATTGTTAGTTGTTACTGTAGTCTTATTATATTATGTACATATATGTTCCCCAATAAAAAAAATATACATCTATAAGTCCTATGGCCTAAATGTGACGTCTTAAAGTCAAAGTTACACCATTGTCGGTTGTTAATAGAGTTTATTTCTAATAGTAGTTTATGTAACTGTTACGTAATAAGGGTCCTTAAAACATGAGTGTGGTTTTATGAAATGAGCCGCAGGCGAATTTCATAATAAGATCACACGAGTGTTTTAAGGCCTAATTACGTACAGTTGCATACACTGCTTTATCTACACTCATATTACGAGTATATATATTAAATTAAGTGTTCGGAAACCATAGAATGACCGCCATTGTACCGTCATGGCCAACTCGATTGTGCCGGCGCTCGCGCGGGACCAATCGAGTTGGCCATGGCGGTAACATTATGTTATCAAATTCGATGTTCCAAATTTGAAACTCATTGCTTAACAATATTTGAGCATGCAAATTAAAATTACGTTACTGCCGCAGATAAGAAACTTATCATAGTTAAATCGTTTGTTATAATGCTTGTCATTGTCTACGGTTTTTGAACGCATTTTTGAGTACTTACAGTATGAGTGTAGATGAATTATTTTTTTATGGTAGTAAACACCTTATTGACAACCGACAATGATAGAAATATTATAGCGGGCTACAGTATGAACACAGATTATATAATAGTTCTTGTATGAGGTTCTTCAAAAAATGAGTGTATAGGTTCTTAAAGGGTAGGCAACCCGCATGCGAATCCTCTGGGGTTGCAGGCGTCCATAGGCTACGGTAACTGCTTACCATTAGGCGGGCCGTATGCTTGTTTGCCATCGTCGTGGTATAAAAAAAATAGAATCAATGTTTTGGATTAATTTAGAAATAAACTATAGATATTAACACAACTGATGTACCTTTGACTTGCAAATGTCACAAATATGCCAAATGTTTCGCACTCTCGTATGTACCTTAGTCGTATCCGCAAATCATATAAGCAATTTTTTTTCAAGGTATTCATATTTATAACAAGTTACCCGTCGATGCTTTAAATTTATCATTTCCCGCTCTTAAGAAATATTTGAAAACAACTTTAATGTCAAAGGGTTATTACAGGGTCGAGTACTATATGACGGACAAAGATGCATGGCCCAAACCAGAAACTACTACAAAATCATCTAATATTTAGAGGACACAGTTCAGATAAGAAAGCATATCAAACGTTTTGTGAAGCAATCAGATTTGGATTTTATTTTTTATTTTTTTTAATTAAACGATACGTACATTGTATGTCTCTCAAGCTGTTTTGATATGTCTTCTTATAGAACTACGCATTATATGTTTTGAAAAAATAAGTCCCGCCGAGTTTCTTGCCGGTCATCGGGTCAGAGGTGTAGGGTTAGAACCGGGGGTAGTTTTTAGGGTTCCGTAGTCAACTAGGAACCCTTATAGTTTCGCCATGTCTGCCCGTTCGTCCGTCCGTCCGCGGATAATCTCAGTGACCGTTAGCACTATAAAGCTGAAATTTGGTACTAATATGTATATCAATCACGCCGACAAAGTGGTAAAATATAAAGTGGAAAAAAATGTTTTATTAGGGTACCTCCCCTATACGTAAAGTGGGGAGTGTTTTTTTTTTCATTTCAACCCTAACGTGTGATATATTGTTGGATAGGTATTTAAAAATGAATAGGGGTTTAATGAAATCATTTTTTGATAAAGTAAATATTTTCGGAAATAATCACTCCAGAATTTAAAAAAAATGTGTCCCCCCCTCTAACTTTTGAACCATAAGTTTTAAAAATATGAAAAAATCTCAAAAGTATAACTTTATAAAAACTTTCTAGGAAAATTAATTTGAACTTGGTAGGTTGAATAGTTTTTGAAAAAAAATTACAAAATAATTTCTGAACTACGTTTGTAATTTAACCGTATAAGCAGGTGTTTATTGTACCTGTAATTTCTACAAAATCACAATGAAATGACGTGCTTTCAAAAAAAGTAAAAACGGTGAAAATCGGTTCACGCAATAAAGAATTATCCCATAAAAATCATCTTCCATACTTTAAGCTCGCGCGCAATAGTTTACTTAATTTGCCGATAGATGGCGCTGTACGTGGAACGGTCATATCATATCCTACATGGCGGTGTTATTTTAACTCTTAAGTGACTTACTTACTGTGACGGACGGAAAACTACGGAACCCTACACTGAGCGTGGCCCGACACGCTCTTGGCCGGTTTTTTTTTTCTCTGACGTTCATAAGTGCATTGTAATCTGCCTAAATTGAAGAATAAATATCTTTTATCTTTTTACCGTCAACGCCAAAAACAATGTTTACACTTTTGCACCTCAACGTCTTTGTAATAAGATTCAAGATTGTGTAGATATTTTTGGCGTTGCCTGTACAGTCGCAGCGGGCTGAAACTCTTCTTCCATGGAAATAGTTCTAGTTTAAAGCCCAGTTTTATATCTTAAAATCTATAGGAATTTCTTGGCGAAAAATATTTTTTTGTTAATTTATTTGGGAAAATATGGATACTTTGAAGAAAATACAGAATTCCCTTAAAGATACAGATAAATAAGAAAAAAAATCCAATTATGTAGGTACATATGTGAGGCTCAGTAGAGTGACTATTACAGTAACTGGCCCCACATATAGTTATTGGCCACTCTTGATAAACAGATTTCTAACAAAGCAATAGAATGTACTCGAACGAATGGTACCAAAATTACCTGTATTTCTCTTGCTTTCGTTTGATTCATAAGTTTCATAACTATAGCACGCAGTTCAGATAAATGGCCAAAATCTCTTTGGGGGGGGGGGGGGGGGGGGGGGGGGCAATACCTGTAGCAGTCACGCTGTGTGTAATTTATAAAGTGTGCAACTGTTGTCAATTATTATATTGCTTAGCTAATTATATTTTTAGGGTTCCGTAGCCAAATGGCAAAAAACGGAACCCTTATGGATTCGTCATGTCTGTCTGTCTGTCTGTCCGTCCGTATGTCACAGCCATTTTACTCGGAAACTATACGACGTATCTGAATAAAATTTACACATAAGGTGTATTTTGTATGCCGCTACTTAGTTATGGAGTTAAATTTGAAAAAAAAAATATTTTTAGGGGGGCGCTCCATAGATGTAACTAAATTTCAAAAAATGTTTTTTAATCAAATATCAACATGTGACACATCAATCGATAGGCCTTTAAAAATAACATTGAGAATTCTTTGTTCATTTTGTGATTAAGTGAATATTTTCTGAAATAATCGCTTCGAAAGTCAGAAAAATTGTGTCCCCCCCCTGTAACTTTTGAATAAGTCCAAAAAATATGAAAAAATTTGAGACGATGTGCCTTATGATATACTACGAAAATTATTTTGAACCTTATCCGTTCAGCCAATTTTGAGTTATCTCCAAAAAACTTCTTCCAAAGGCATCAGATACGACCTTTTGGTATTAGTTTGGTTCTTATTACATTGAAGGTACGGGACCCTCCTATGCGTGGTCCGACACGCACTTGGCCGGTTTTTTTAAGATAAGATAATAACTTTATTGTACATATGGACATCATGTTACATAATATGGTACACAATAGAGTTTTGTACAGACAAGTCGGTGTGGAGTGGTCAAACTTTCGACCCCTAAACTAGGTAAAATCTTGTGCCTCAGGGGCTTGAGTTCTTCCAGGTTCAATGTCATAACAATTTGAGTTTGGTCGTGTAACAGTAGTAAGTGATAACAATTAAACTAGTTGCTATGGTAAACAATTAAAAACATTAATATACGTTACAACTGAAGAACAAATCAAATTATTTTGATTTGTTTATTTTTAAGTAGACACACTACTATATAAATTATAAACTTATATAGATGTCATATACAAAGGAAAAAGTAACCTAGGCCTCCGGTGCCCAGGGCTGGGATCGAACCAGCGGCTTCTGCATAAAGCCAAGCGCCAAGTGGTAAAGGCGTCTGCCGCGAATGCAGATGACGCTGGTTCGATCCCAGCCCTAGGTCACTTTTTCCTTTGTATATGACATCTATATAAGTTTATTAATATACATAAATTTTAATTTTGTTGCCTTTGCCTTATGATACTAAAGATAGATAAGCAAGACATTTTCAGTCTCAATATATGTTAAGTTTAGCAGCCATTTTTGCAGTTTAATTTTAACTTCTCTTTTTGTTGTACATTTAAATAGATCATCGATGTAAGTACACCATTGTCCCACAAAATTATACCATGCAAGCCTACCTACAAATCCGCCTTAGCCTATTATTACCTACTAACTCGTACCGTTCCTGCAATATTGGTTGTTCCGAGTTAAGGATAATGCAGAGTCACGTAGCTGCTCACCACAGCCAGGAAAATAAAAAGCCCCGATATTCCCGACCACACAAAAGAACAAAGGAACAAAGGAATGACTCAATTCGTGCGCATTAATTATTATGTAAAGCTCCGGAGTTTCCTCATAAACAGTTATAAATGATAAGATTAAATAATGTAGGTAGGTTTTCTATTCCAAAATCAAAATCTTGCCAAATACAATTTCCCACCTTTTCTCATTATACGATTAAGAAATGTTTCTAAATTAATGAATCTTCTGGAGTCTGAATGGCCGCGCACTGAGCGGTATTTCAGAGGGAGTTCCTCCAGCCAGCGAGCGCTTCGAGCACCCTGAGGAGGTTTTCTCAAGGGTCCACAGTATGGCAGGCAAGCTAGAGTACAAGCGCGAAAGAGATTTATAATATACACTTTTAAAATATCTTTGGTTATTTTTATTACAGGCAAATACAACGATCTGACGTGAATGATATTTCAGGGTGATCCAAATGATTAACCACGTTGTGCCAACCCAGTTCCTCCAGGAAGCCTAGCAGACCCTTTATGTTGCCGACGACTTCCGGGAGTATCCTTGGAGAACCGAGGTGTTTCGCCCGGTATTCTGCCACCCCCGGACAAGTTATGATGACGTGGGCGGGTGTATCGACCTCCAATCAATATAAATTATAAATAAAATGCAACCCAGTACAATACCTTGTGGGATAGGACAAGCAAAATGCTTACTTTTCAATTACTAATAAACGTTATTTAAGTAAAGTTCAAAAAAGTACCTACAATATACTCGTATGAATTTAGTAAAATAACTAATTGAAATGGTAATTGTTAATATTGAACCTAATATTTCAACACACGTGTTTGAAAATGTACACATCAAGCCGTTATTTTTCTCCTAGGTTTGATATTATGCAACTACTTACCGAATTAAACGGTTGGTATTAAACAAATTCGCTTAAAATTAGAGACAATTTAAAAATAAAGATTGTCAATCTCCATACATCGTTAGACTTTCTATCATTATTTTAAGAGGCACCACTTACACTCTGTGACGTAATTCAAGTCCAAAAATATAACTTTATTCGCTTAGGTACTTTCCACTTGTATACTTCGGAATAAAGGTAATCCCATCAAAAACATAAATGTGAAAGGCTGCCAAGTTCGATACTATGGGAATGCTTCGCCTATAAAAGAAGTGAGATCTGAATAAGTACCAAGTTCCATAAAAATACCTCAAATCATAAATAGTTATAGGAATGCACACTTGATTTCCAGCAGTTTTTAAGGTACATTTTGAATAAGTATCACGTTACATAGAAATACCTAAAATTATAATAGTCAGAGAAACGCACACCGGTTTTTTTAGCAGTTTCCTGATAACATTTATTATTTTCAGTACTTTTTAATGATGTTACTTGGCAAGTTTTCACACACCACACACCTTTTCAATGCAATGAATCGACACCTTTGGACTGCAATGTGTCAAGTATATAATTTTCTATTAAAACTTGCCAAGTTACATCATTAAAAAGTACTGAAAATAATAAATGTTATCAGGAAACTGCTAAAAAAACCGGTGTGCGTTTCTCTGACTATTATAATTTTAGGTATTTCTATGTAACGTGATACTTATTCAAAATGTACCTTAAAAACTGCTGGAAATCAAGTGTGCATTCCTATAACTATTTATGATTTGAGGAATTTTTATGGAACTTGGTACTTATTCAGATCTCACTTCTTTTATAGGCGAAGCATTCCCATAGTATCGAACTTGGCAGCCTTTCACATTTATGTTTTTGATGGGATTTCATTTATTTTTGTTAGGTGTAGGTTCTTTATTCTTTTTTTATCACGGACGGCGCGAGCGCGGCGGACGAGTGTAGGCAGCGACGGAGGGTGCGCGAGGCGGGGAACGGAATTTTTATCTAGTATCACTATACATACATATATCGGGATTTCGGGATCGATCGGGCATCGCGAGTACCTATAATCTATGATAAATCCTATTTTACTATTTATTTATAGGTGATTTTTACAAATAAACTGGCTCCCTACACCTATAAAATGTACCTACTTACATATAATTACATACATCAATAACGTACTTTATACTGTTTGTAAGTACGCTACCTACATAGATAATTAATAACTTGGTAATATGTTATTTAATCAAATACAAACATTGAAACATTGAAAAAATAATCAACCCAGTTTGACTTGAACAAACATCGATACTAACCCATAGCTTAATTGGTAAAGCGATATCGAGCCCCGGTAAGGCGTATCGATGTTTGTTCAAGTCAAACTGGGTTGATGATTTTTTCAATGTTTCAATGTTTGTATTTGATTAAATAACATACTAATGTATGAGTGGAATACCCACTTTAAAACAAGTAAAATAATTATAACTTGGTAATACCTACCTACCAGTAGGTATTATAATTGGTGGCCTATTATGTAGCCCTAGAAATGGACCATCCCATCTCATCCCGTGGCGTATCGTAGGGTGAGATGGGCAGTAGTATATATAATTCATTCTTAGAGTATATATGATTTCCATGTTCTTGAATCTGCGATTTTATTAGTTGTAAAATTAGAAATTATTTAGACTATGCGAGAAGAAATAGTCTTTTCATTTTTGTTTGACTGATTTAGCGCACCTAGTGTACCTAGCAGTGTTGGCCGAACGTTAGTGTTATTGAAAATTAAAAATTGAAGATTGAAACACGTTAGTTAAAATTGAACACTAATAGTTTAGTGCAAATTGATTTCAATTAGAATTGAAATTAATTGTAACTAACGTGTTAATCCTTTGCGAATAACTAATAATTGAAGATATATAATTTTTAGTCTTTCTCAAAAATTTAAACATTAATTTAATTTTTAGTGTAGATTGAATTGGTAATTGACATTAATAATTTACCTAACTAAACGCGAATTTAGGTTAAGCTACGAGGTTTTGTTTACTTTTACTTTTACTTTTACCTTGACCTTGACCTTGACTTTCACTTTCACTTTTACTTTCACTTTCTTTAACTTTTACTTTTACTTTCACTTTCACTTTGACTTTCACTTTCAATTTGACTTTCACTTCCACTTTGACTTTCACTTTCACTTTGACATTCACTTTGACTTTCACTTTGACTTTCACTTTGACTTTCACTTTGACTTTGACTTTCACTTTGACTTTCACTTTGACTTTCATTTAGACTTTGACTTTCACTTTGACTTTCACTTTGCCTTTCACTTTGACTTTGACTTTCACTTTGACTTTAACTTTCACTTTGACTTTGACTTTGACTTTCACTTTGACTTTGACTTTGACTTTCACTTTGACTTTGACTTTGACTTTGACTTTCACACAAAGAAAGTAAAAGTAAAAAGAAGCTCCAGATTTTGATACCGGTAACATCTGCTCATCAGTACAAGTCGAATGAGCCCAAACAGCATGAGTCTATGATGCGCCAAACCCGAGATCCAGTAGGGATCCCCAGGGTCCAGCATGAGCTCCAGATTTTGATACCGGTACCATCTGCTCATCTGTACAAGTCGAATGAGCCCGAACAGCAAGAGTCTATGATGCGCCAAACCCGAGATCCAGTAGGGATCCCCAGGGTCCAGCATGAGCTCCAGATTTTGATACTGGTACCATCTGCTCATCAGTACAAGTCGAATGAGCCCAAACAGCATGAGTCTATGATGCGCCAAACCCGAGATCCAGTAGGGATCCCCAGGGTCCAGCATGAGCTACAGATTTTGATACCGGTACCATCTGCTCATCAGTACAAGTCGAATGAGCCCAAACAGCATGAGTCTATGATGCGCCAAACCAGAGATCCAGTAGGTAGCCCTAAGGTCCAGCATGAGCTCCATCTTGTGATATTGGTCCCGACTTCCGAACCCGAGATGCAGTTTTAAAATTAATTATTAGTGTAAGACAGGATTAATTTAGTTACACTAACGTTAATCTAATTAACTGTAATTCTTATTAAATTTTCGAGACGTTAGTGTAACTAATAGGTTAATTCTAATTGACGGTTAGTGTAATTGACGACGTACAAAATCAATGCGAACTAACGTTAGTAAAAATTGATGTTAGTGTAATTGATTAGTTACGAAATTAATCTTCAATCTTATTGATCAATTTTCAATTCTAATTGAAATTATCGGCCAACACTGGTACCTAGTGACCTGCTTTGCACTTCGTAAATCGTGGGTTCGGTTCCCGCAACAGACACACACAGAGTGGTAAACAATTTTATTGTTCTTGTCTTTAAGACAAACATGTATTGTCTTAAATTGGTATGTATCTAAATTTAAATAAGTCTTATCTCATTTCCACTCCATACCTACTTATAGTAGAACAAAATTACACATTCGTTGTTTTCGAAACTGACTCACACTTGGCCGTTTTCAGATTTTTACTTTATTTCGACCTAAAGACAAACCTTCAAGCCAAATTTCAGTTCGGTACGACCATTGGAAGATATACCCATTTAGTTCATTATGACTTCATAGTAGAACAAAGTTACACCTTCGCTATTTTTAAAACTGACTCATACTTGGCCGTTTTCAGATTTTTCCCTTTACTTTGACCTTAAGACCTATCTCCATGCCAAATTTCAAGTCAGTACGACCATTGGAAGTGGTCTAGGTTTTTGATGAGTCAGTGAATCAGTGAGTGAGTCAGTGAGTGAGTGTATAGTAAAAATAGCGATTTTCTGACGACAATATCTCAAGAACTGCTATAGGTAGAATAATGAAATTTTGTATTCTAGACAATTAAGGGGATGTCAACAGACACTCGAAATTTCATATGCGTAGATAAAATATGTTTTGAGTTATAGGGTGGTCGAAATTGGCCCGAAATGGTTCGTGTAATATAACCCACGGCCGGTGTGTCGCTTTTTTTGCTCGAACTTGGCGGACACACTGCCGTGTGTCTAGATAATACAGTAAAGATACGGTTGCGTCAAACATTAATTTATAATAGCCTGATTTTTGTATTATTCATTCTTATGGAATATTTATTGATAATATATGCAAAAATCCTACCAACTTTTCACCCGGAAGTAGTTAAATAGGAAAAAAATATATAAAAAAATTGTATATTTTTATTTACAATAATATCAATTATTTTTATTTGTAAATATGACGATATTTAAGTCTTCTTTCTGTTTCAAGCGAAAAACAAGAAACCGTGTCCATGTAAAACCACATAAATAACAAAATGTACGGCACGGGCGATATATATCCTAATTCGTTAGAAACAAATAGTAATAATTGGTAGTTTGTTCTTACACATTTTAAATGACTTAGAAACGATATATTCATTAAAATCCTACATGAAAAACTCTTGTAAAATGTGTCTACCTATTTGTGGCGGTTAGCGAATAACGATATTTTGTAGGATTTCATTGCGTAAATAATACTAGTATCATGATATATCCGTTACACTAAAAATATTAGCTATTATTAATTATTTTCAATTCCCCATACTAGCCACCCGTAAAATGACTGTAGTATAAATGAAATTGCTGTTTTACTTCAGAGGATTAAATAAAACATAAATATATTATATCACTATGACGCATACAAAAAAAAACACTTTGGACTTCAATTAGGTATGTAGTTACTTCATAGAGTGTAGCAAGGTCTCTGTCATCTGTCAACAAGCTTCCATCTCAACACCTCAACAGATTAGGCACATTTAATACCTATCAGCAGAGAGTATGTATTAAATAGAGGAGCACAGTCTATTAAGAACTTTTTAAGGCTCCAAGTTTAAAGCGCCATCGGAATGGGAGCAGACCAAAGTTACCACATAATGTAGGGGGAGCATACAGAGCCGTTTCAATATCGTTACTAGATGGCACTGTATGCTCCCCCTACATTATGCGGTAACTTTGGTTTGCTCTCGTTCAGATGGCGCTTCAAACTTGGAGTCTGATATGGTTCTGAGACTGTGTTCCTCTATTTAATACATACTGTCTGCTATCAGCCCGTTACCTAAACTTAGGAGGTTTATCTTTTCTTAACTCGCAGTTTGGGAATACATACTAAATCTTGGCTGTTTATTACTAGGTTGGACTAAGCACTTTATTTAATTTTATAAGTAAACTATTCACTGCGAACTTTTTTTTTTTTCTATTTTGACTTGAGGCTGTATGAAAAGGACTGGTTTAGTTTGGTTGATAAAAGATATTTATTATTCAATTTAGAAAACTGAAAATAGATGTCATATACTTCAGAAAAAGTGACCAAGCCCTCTGGTGTCCGAGGCCAGATTTGAACTGGCGTCTTCAGCCGCGAAAGCTGAACACGCCAGTTCTAATCTGGCCTCGGACACCGGAGGGCTTGGTCACTTTTTCTGAAGTATATGACATCTATTTTCAGTTTCTATATAGTAGTGTAACTACTTAAAAAATGCAAATCAAAAAATATTGTACAAAATAATTTGATTTGCTTCAAGATTCAATTTAGAAAAACTAAAACCTCCACCTCTGACTCCATATGATCGGAAAGAAATTAGGCGGGACCATTTTTTTCAAAATAGTAATACATTAAATTTTAAAAATACACAATAAGTCGTACCTAGTTCTTCCAGATGAATCATCAATCATTTTATTCGTGATAAACGTACCTAAATTGCATAACAAAAGTGTAAAGAAACAATAGTTATTTGTTATACAAGGGTGCAAAGTTGTATTTTAACCGCGAGTGTGGAATTGAAGCACGAGCTAGCGAATGGATTCTAGGGTCGAACTGCGAGGTAGCGAATGGATTCTATGGTTGAACCGCGAGCGAAGCGAGTGGTTCGAAAATAGAATCCTGAGCGAAGCGAGTAGTTCAAAAATAGAATCCTGAGCGTAACAAGTGTTGCAACACACGAGACGTAAAAATAACTTTGCAGCCGTGTGTAACACCTCACTAAAGCGAGGAAAATATAAAATATAAATAAGTCTGGCCAGCCAACGAACGCAGTAGCAATGTACATCAAACAAAAATATAGCAACACTAAGCGAATCGAACAGCAGCATTGCTCCATAGAAAAGCAGTAATGTAGTACGTCAAACAAAACTTAGTATTTTTTGGACGCCTGTCGCGCGCTTTTGTACGTCATTTCGAAAATTGTAATTCTGCATTGAATAATAAAATAATTGATAATCCTCATATATTTATGACTTTACAATAAAAAAAAAGGTGCGAAGAAATTAAAATAACAACATAAATATGACAGAATATTATGCGGTTAAAATATAATAGTTGACATCCAGGAAGGAATGAAACATTGATACTTACAATTATTGCTAAAATCATAAGGCCAGTGGAGGGAAACGAGTAACTACATATATCTACCAGAAAATACAACTTTTCAGTTTAGAATGGAACAGGATTAGCTTCATTATCTGTTCATAAGAGAGTCATGTTAATTGACATATACTCGTATTATATCACTCAGTATACTCCTACTTATTTATTATGATTTCCTTTTATCATTTCGTTTGACGACTATTTTAGGTAGGCACTTCTTTAATCTAATGTACGAATTGTATAATTGAATAATCAATAAACGCACGTAAGGTTTTGGTGTTTATTTATTTTATACATAGATTAGGTAGGTACATAAAGGAAAACATTTCAAAGGCTTGATAAAAATCTGTTGTAGGTAGCGGGATGCTTGGTGCTTAAACCTGTTAAATTGTAGTGTTTTCTTGCTTTGTGACAATATGCAGCACTAGTTTTCGCTTCAATTATTCGATTTTACACTGAAAGAAAGAACTTGAAATGATAATTCGATGCAAAACTCTACATAACCTCAAAGTCACATATATCACGAAAAATGTATTACACCTGTCGTAAGTACCTACATAAATATCTCAGCTAGTCTTTGCGTTGATTTAATACATTTATTGAAAGGTGATGGCAGATATTACATTAATAAATAATAAAAAACGCAATCTGAAACTTAAAAATATAAGTAAACAAAACTAACTTTTTAAAATTAAAAACATGTCACAGATAAAACAAAAACAATGCACAATTTTCGAATTATTCTGAGACAGGTAGTTCATCAATTAAAATGGATCGATAAAAATAATATTTCTTGAAAGATTTAAAGCGTTTTATAGTAAAATCATGAAACAAAATTGTTTACACTAAATGTTTTTAATTGAATACAATTAAATATAAAATATTTTTTGCATCCACAGCACCTGATTTGATCAGACAATTTAATCAGATGGGCGAAGATTGTCCTGTCTGGAGTGGCCTTTACATGTTATTATGTTAAAAAAAGTGACTAATATCACGTTCGAATTTCAAATATTCTTTGCACTCTTGTGAATAAAATGCAGTTTTGCTATCTGTTTTTAAAGAATAAAAAAGAGCTTTCCGAGCCAGCAAGGTGAAAATAGTAGTTTATGTAACTGTTACGTAATAAGGCCTAATTACGTACAGTTGCATACACTGCTTTATCTACACTCATATTATTTATCCAAATATGCCGTATTCGGAAACCATAGAATGGCCGCCATTGCACCGCCATGACCAACTCGATTGTGTCGGGGAGGCGCGTGTCGGGCTGTCGGCGGATGCGCGGGAGGGTGCAGGTGTACATTATGTTATCAAAACTCATAGCACATCAATATGGGAGCATGAAAAGTTAAAATTACGTTACTGCCACAGATAAAAAGCTTATCATAGTAAAATCGGTCGTGGTAATGCTAGCCATTGCCTACCGTTTTCGAATACGTTTTAGAGGACTTACAATATGAGTGTAGATAAATACATTTATAACACAAAATAAAACCACAAAACATAGAGTTTACCACGAAATGAACCCGTCTCAGCATAATGCGGACCCGAAAGCCAGCGCTGATCTTTCGACGAGACCATTTGTGGGCCACGATCGCAGAAGACATGTTTTAAGAATGCAAATAGGATGTAATGCCTTATAGGTTGTAATGCATTATACCTGCAGTTCGCGCACGAATACCGGGGATCCAGTCCTTATTTTTTACTCGTCCCTTTTGTAAAGTAGCTTTTAGCAAAACTTAAAAAATGGCTGTTATTTTCCTGATGCTGATGGAATATTCGTGAAACCGACCCACTAACTATTATTCACTTCAGGAAAATAACAACATATTTAATTACAGAGTTCCTGTCCGAGCTCTCCGAGCGCATATGGACTAAGAGCTGGCCATGTCAGATATGACACAATAATGAGAGCAACAAAACCCGTCTGGTTACAATTCTATACTCTCCTCATTGCTAGATCCGTGCATCTCACAGCTTTAATTGATGGAGGTCAGAGTGACAGGCTAGCAAATATTTTGAATTGGAAAATAGTAATACCGTGCAGATCAAAATTGCCGAAGTTGTGTCAATTATTAGAACAAAGAACCTTGCGTATTATTACGGAAACAAAAACAGTATACGACGAACTATGAATTACATTATACGTCGTTTGGCACTACTTTCCCCCAACAGAAACTTTTAGCAATGATATAATCTAATTATTTGTATAATTTCTCATTATATTGCATCAAACTCAGAACTCTAGGATTTGTTTTCTCCAGATCCTAGATCCCAGATCTAGAAATAATCATAGTATAACAAACTAACTAGAGGGGTTTCGTCGCTCTCATTATTGTGTCATATCTGACGTGGCTAGCTCTCCGTCTAATACTAGACTAGCTGTCCCCGCGGACCCTACTGTAGCCGTGACTATTTTGCCAACCACCACAGATAATTGGCACGCCTGCGCCAAATCATAGATAAATAAGAAGGTACTTTACTTATTTCTCTTTGGCCAAGTCTATAATTACTTGTCTAACTCTAATCCCGCGGATTTCCACACACGTGACCCATTTTCAGTAGGAACCTACCCTTGAGTGACGTCGGGATAACGCTCGGAGAATAATGACGTGTGATAAACAGTCAGCAGCAGGAGTGGCTGAGCGGGGTCCTTCATCAGTGCACAAGTAGCGCCAACATTTCAGTTCTACGCCATGTTATAGTCAATTTTTACGGAACACAGACGGACGAACTTGACCGGTATTTGAGGGTACTTACATCTTACGGTAAGCTATACATATCGTCATTCCGTCTCCACATGCTAACTTTTATATGTGTAAGACAAACTGTTATACAGCGAATAATCCAACTAATTACCGAAAACGGGGTGATAAGGGATGACGTGGGCAGTTTGGTCATGAATGGGGAGAGTAGGGCTGCTAGAGGGGCGAGTTCGTGTTTTTAGATCAGGGTTGTGATATCACTACCTAAATAACAAGTCAAGCTATTGATTACAATAGCTTGACTTGTTAAGATAAAAATTTATTCGGATTATGAACATTAGTCCATAATCCGAAAATGTCAATCCTTGCAATTTTCCCTACTCACCTCATTGCTATCCCTACTAACCCCAACTACGGGGTGAAGTGGGATTTCCCAGATAGATAATCAACAAAAGACTAACATTTATACGATTGGACTAATTTTATGTACATACAAAACACTCAACATTATTATTAATTATTGTAAACACTTTATTGTACACTCGCGTTCAAAAGTGCATACCCAATTCAGCAACAGAATCGTTTGAAGCTAAATTAGACTAAATTATGCGTTCTTTGTGTAATAAGGCTATTTCACCTATCTGTAAATCTTACTAGTACAGTAAGCTGTTACTAGATGGCGTTGAATGCAGTTAAAAATAAAAAATAAAATTGTCCAGTTTATATTTACAAACTTTGTTTGCCCATTTTGCTTAATTCAATATTTCAACGATACATTAATCGGTTTTGGAAGTTGAGAACAATTCTTGTTTTTTTTCTCTCACTGTTGTTACATTTCAATCGTCCATCCAGCTATTCAGAATCCACATCGGAATTATCTAGACGCACGGCAGTGTGTCCGCCAAGTTCGAGCAAAAAAAAGCGACACACCGGCCGTGGGTTATATTACACGAACCATTTCGGGCCAATTTCGACCACCCTATAACTCAAAACATATTTTATCTACGCATAAGAAATTTCGAGTGTCTGTTGACATCCCCTTAATTGTCTAGAATACAAAATTTCATTATTCTACCTATAGCAGTTCTTGAGATATTGACGTCAGAAAATCGCTATTTTTACTATACACTCACTGACTCACAGACTCATCAAAAACCTAGACCACTTCCAATGGTCGTACTGACTTGAAATTTGGCATGGAGATAGGTCTTAAGGTCAAAGTAAAGGGAAAAATCTGAAAACGGCCAAGTGTGAGTCAGTTTTAAAAATAGCGAAGGTGTAACTTTGTTCTACTATGAAGTCATTATGAACTAAGTGGGTCTATCTTCCAATGGTCGCGCCGACCTGAAATTTGGCTCGAAAGTTTGTCTTTAGGTCGAAATTAAGTAAAAATCTGAAAACGGCCAAGTGTGAGTCAGTTTCGAAAACAACGAATGTGTAATTTTGTTCTACTATAAGTAGGTATGGAGTGGAAATGAGATAAGACTTATTTAAATTTAGATACATACCAAATTAAGACAATACATGTTTGTCTTAAAGACAAGAACAATAAAATTGTTCACCACTCTGTGTGTATCTGTTGCGGGAACCGAACCCACGATTTACGAAGTACAAAGCAGGTCACTAGGTACACTAGGTGCGCTAAATCAGTCAAACAAAAATGAAAAGACTATTTTTTCTCGCAAAGTCTAAATAATTTCTAATTTTACAACTAATAAAATCGTAGATTCAAGAACATGGAAATCATATATACTCTAAGATGGAATTATATATACTACTGCCCATCTCACCCTCCGATACGCCACGGGATGAGATGGGATGGTGCACTTCTAGGGCTACATAATAGGCCACCAATTATAATACCTACTGGTAGGTAGGTATTACCAAGTTATTAATTATCTATGTAGGTAGCGTACTTACAAACAGAATAAAGTACGTTATTGATGTATGTAATTATATGTAAGTAGGTACATTTTATAGGTGTAGGGAGCCAGTTTATTTGTAAAAATCACCTATAAATAAATAGTAAAATATAATTAGACGCTTAGTATAAAGGGTATAGTATAAAGTACATACCTAAGTGGAATGAGACATTTCCTAAAGCAAAAGTGATAAAAAAATAATAAAGAACCAACACCTAACAAAAATAAATGAAATCCCATCAAAAACATAAATGTGAAAGACTGCCAAGTTCGATACTATGGGAATGCTTCGCCTATAAAAGAAGTGAGATCTGAATAAGTACCAAGTTCCATAAAAATACCTCAAATCATAAATAGTTATAGGAATGCACACTTGATTTCCAGCAGTTTTTAAGGTACATTTTGAATAAGTATCACGTTACATAGAAATACCTAAAATTATAATAGTCAGAGAAACGCACACCGGTTTTTTTAGCAGTTTCCTGATAACATTTATTATTTTCAGTACTTTTTAATGATGTAACTTGGCATGTTTTAATAGAAAATTACATACTTGACACATTGCAGTCCAAAGGTGTCGATTCATTGCATTGAAAAGGTGTGTGGTGTGTGAAAACTTGCCAAGTAACAGCATTAAAAAGTACTGAAAATAATAAATGTTATCAATCCGGAATGGGTTAAAAGTTTTCACATACCACACACCTTTTCAATGCAATGAATCGACACCTTTGGACTGCAATGTGTCAAGTATATAATTTTCTATTAAAACTTGCCAAGTTACATCATTAAAAAGTACTGAAAATAATAAATGTTATCAGGAAACTGCTAAAAAAACCGGTGTGCGTTTCTCTGACTATTATAATTTTAGGTATTTCTATGTAACGTGATACTTATTCAAAATGTACCTTAAAAACTGCTGGAAATCAAGTGTGCATTCCTATAACTATTTATGATTTGAGGTATTTTTATGGAACTTGGTACTTATTCAGATCTCACTTCTTTTATAGGCGAAGCATTCCCATAGTATCGAACTTGGCAGCCTTTCACATTTATGTTTTTGATGGGATTTCATTTATTTTTGTTAGGTGTAGGTTCTTTATTATTTTTTTATCACTTTTGCTTTAGGAAATGTCTCATTCCACTTAGGTATGTACTTTATACTATAACCCTTTATACTCAGCGTCTAATTCTATTTTACTATTTATTTATAGGTGATTTTTACAAATAAACTGGCTCCCTACACCTATAAAATGTACCTACTTACATATAATTACATACATCAATAACGTACTTTACTCTGTTTGTAAGTACGCTACCTACATAGATAATTAATAACTTGGTAATACCTACCTACCAGTAGGTATTATAATTGGTGGCCTATTATGTAGCCCTAGAAGTGCACCATCCCATCTCATCCCGTGGCGTATCGGAGGGTGAGATGGGTAGTAGTATATATAATTCCATCTTAGAGTATATATGATTTCCATGTTCTTGAATCTGCGATTTTATTAGTTGTAAAATTAGAAATTATTTAGACTATGCGAGAAAAAATAGTCTTTTCATTTTTGTTTGACTGATTTAGCGCACCTAGTGTACCTAGTGACCTGCTTTGAACTTCGTAAATCGCGGGTTTGGTTCCCGCAACAGACACACACAGAGTGGTGAACAATTTTATTGTTCTTGTCTTTAAGACAAATATGTATTGTCTTAAATTGGTATGTACCTAAATTTAAATAAGTTTTATCTCATTTCCACTCCATACCTACTTACAGTAGAACAAAATTACACATTCGTTGTTTTCGAAACTGACTCACACTTGGCCGTTTTCAGATTTTTACTTTATTTCGACCTAAAGACAAACCTTCGAGCCAAATTTCAGGTCGGTACGACCATTGGAAGATAGACCCATTTAGTTCATTAGGACTTCATAGTAGAACAAAGTTACACCTTCGCTATTTTTAAAACTGACTCACACTTGGCCGTTTTCAGATTTTTCCCTTTACTTTGACCTTAAGACCCATCTCCATGCCAAATTTCAAGTCAGTACGACTATTAGAAGTGGTCGAGGTTTTTGATGAGTCAGTGAGTGAGTGTATAGTAAAAATAGCGATTTTCTGACGTCAATATCTCAAGAACTACTATAGGTAGAATAATGAAATTTTGTATTCTAGACAATTAAGGGGATGTCAACAGACACTCGAAATTTCTTATGCGTAGATAAAATATGTTTTGAGTTATAGGGTGGTCGAAATTGGCCCGAAATGGTTCGTGTAATATAACCCACGGCCGGTGTGTCGCTTTTTTTTGCTCGAACTTGGCGGACACACTGCCGTGTGTCTTGATCAGAATCCAGTGCCAAAGTTAACCTAGTAACCTTTTGAACCGAAGACCCAAAAAATATGAAAAAAATTGAGAATTTTTGCATATTCTTTCAACGAAAATTGTTTTAATCATTATCGGTTACAGCGTTTTCGATTTATCTCCAAAAAACCTATTTCACAGGCAGATACGACCGTTTAATTTTTTTTTCTTATTCGGTTGAAGGTACGGAACCGTCCATTATGCGTAGCCCGACACGCACTTGTGAGATATACAGACGGTGAGATAAATAATGCCCAAAACGTACAGTTTCATCACTTCCAGTATCGAATCTACATCTAAAGTAATCCATAAGTTGAAATCTAAGAAGTTGAAATTGTAAGGTAGACGTAAGTTTTCATATACCGCAACTACCCTTAATGTATTGTTATGTGACCGTGACTGCCAGAATGCAAATAATGCAACTATCGAATTGTATCAGAGATAATTGCAGTTTGATTTATATTCGTTTCCGTTAATCCTTATTAGATTATTTGGATTGGAATTAGTAAATATGCTTGCTAACTTAAATATTACGTATCTGGATATCCTGTATTCAATTATTATAGTCGAGTTGACAATAATCGAATAATTGTACAAGTAAATAATCTCGTCAAGTGTAATAATTTAGCATTGCTAATTATTATTCACTTGAAGTTATTCACAAGAAGTAAATATATTACTTGAACCTTTACGTATTTTGCGAAGGGGATATCCTGTATTGCTGTCACATTATGATTAAGTAAACGATACTAAATATTGATGGTTTAGTAAATAATAACTTATTGTCATTTTTAAATTATATTTTCATCTATTTTGAACTAAGCAAATATATTTACTATTATACTATTTCCAATTTTTTCGATAACCGGATGTGCCGGTAATATAGAATTCTTGTCCTACCAGGTAGTAGAAGGGGTAATGGGTAAGCCCTTATAAACAAGTGTCTGGCAGGTGTGGGACACATTGGTGATTGGAGAGCTAACAAGCAAGAACCAAGTTAAGTGTAATATTGATTACTCACTTCTAAATAATATCGAGCGTTAATTAAATAAAATGTATTGGTGTGTACCTTGTTACCATGTACATAATAATGTATTCAAATAAATAAACCTGTAATACTGTATTTCAAGTTGGTGCATGGTACAACGTACACACCAACCTTATATTGGAAATAATTTAGCCTTTCTGATTACATGAGATTATATATATATTATTCTGTTTTTGCTACAAGTGTTAAATATATTATGTGCAGAATATTATGATTAATAGCCTTACGGGATACTTGTAGTAATGGTTGAGGAATTAGAATGGATTTAATATCCTTTGTTTTATATCTTGACTTACTTAGTGGTGATGGCAGTATTGCAACATTGATTAAATTATTCGGAATTATTATAAGTAATATTCTTTAATAAACATCATTGCATTTACTATGGTCGTTCTTAACATTTTATATTTATAAAATGGACTCTCACCTTTAATCTATTCAATGTTGAATAAATGAAATAAATTATATTTTGTCTTTTATTAGCTAAATCTGACATCAGAAGTCAGGGATCTTAAACACGCTCTACGCCTATAAAATTAATGTTTCAGATGACTTTCCACGTGGAATGCTGCACCATACCTATACATCATAGGCTGAAATTACTGGAAATATGGGCCAGCCGACTATCTGACACCAACGGAAAATCAAGAAAAGATGCAGTTCGTGACCTCAACTACTACTCCGTGCCTCCCATTTTGGCCACCAGCGAGCAGACTGCGGCTGGACAACAGGAGTATACCTGGAGCTCGAAATTATCTAATGGTGTGAAGTGAAGAATGGTGGTTAGTGTGAAATGTGAAGAATGGTGGCTAGTGTGAAGTGTAATTCCGGTATGCCATGTTTTTTTTTTATTCGACAGAGGAACACTATACTTGAAGATCTTTTTGCTGAGATATCTATTGCTTTGTTGTGTTTTTTAGTTTAGAAAAACAAGAATATCCTATATCTTATACAACTCGTTAAAAAATAATAATATTAACGAAACGTACAAAAAAAAACTTGATGACCATCATTATGAACTGTATTTATTGAATTATAAATCGCATAGTTAAACTTATTCTTGCTAAATTTTAAGCACATTTAAATCGTAATTAGGGCTTGCAATCCGAGTATTTCGAATAGTAATTTGGTTGGAAATTATTCGAAATATTCGTATTATCCGTATAATATCCGAATAATTGCAGGCATTTATCGTAATACGTACTAGGCTATAATATTATTATTAGTGTTCGGCGACGGGTAGCAATCTGTCATTTTGACGTCAAACATAATAATAACTAACATGGATAACCCTGACGTCAAAAATAAAATAATACGTGATATGCTATAAAGAAACAAACTTAATATTTAATATTATTATCGACAATCCACTTATCTAAAGATCACGGTTTCTCTACATCAAAAGACGTGAGTCTTGCGAGGTTGTACAATGATAGTTCACCGTTATCATTCAAATAAATACCTCTATAGCAAAAAATAAATTGATATTAAATACATCTGTACATTATATAGGAAATACAAATTAAGTGGCATCCATAACAATTTCCGTCCTAAAATTGCTGCCTATGTCCGATGATTTTTCTTGGACTGTATGATATCTAATTTAATTCATGAATATTTACGTATTTCCTTGTCACTATTTCGCAGTACGATACCTCTTTTCATCTCTACAGAGCATTAACGTTATCCGTAGTACTGCCATTTTAAGTAGGGCTTCCATTCCGTAATTACGGATGATTTTTAAGCTACTCATAAATACGTAATTAAAATTTTGAAATCCATAATTACGTTATTAGTATCACATACGTTCTGTTGTACATTTTTAGTATTCTTTTTTGGTAAAACACGTCCACTCAGTGCGCTTAAAACATATTAGACCCTAGCGGGCATGGGACTTCCCCGTCTTCGGCCTACTTCAATCAATTGCGTTGCGTATAGGACTCGGTAATCCCCCGTTAGGATTAGGCCTTTAGGCTCGAATTGATAACCACACAAGTAAAATAAATATTGAACAATAATAGGTTCATTCACACAAGAAATAAAGATCAATATGTCTGTATATTCGTGCATTACTGTTAATTACATAAACTGTGAATAATAAGCAACAGACCTTTCATAAGGGCTTATTTTCTGGAGAAATAACAATAAATATATAATATTGAAGTTGTTCAAAAAATGGATGATTTTATTTTCCATTTATGTTTGCAATTGTAATAAAACTTTAATAATGGCTGAAAGTTGTTGTTTTTATTGATACTACAGAAAATATAGCTATTTTAACTAACATAGGAAAAATTACGGAATTACGTAATTTTAAAAAATAAATCCGTTACTAATAACGTAATTGACATTTCCGTAATTTTAGAAGCCCTAATTTTAAGGGTAAACGCCTTAAGCAAATCATGCTATACCTACCGTCATACTGTCAACGATGATACAAGTTTTTCTTATTCATTAAAAAAAAGGGGGAATTTGTTATTAATGAAACAATTCGATGTTGCAGTTCATTAATCTTTTTATAAAAATGGTATCATTCACTTAAATGTACTTACATTCTAGCTTATGTACTACATTTTAAATTATGATGTATTACGTATTAACGTAATTAAAAGTAATAATTGGGAAAGTAGGTACAATATAGTAAATCGTAGTGTCAGGCTATACAATAAGACAATGCCAAGTTTTGATTAGTACATAGATGAAGCAAACGTAAAAAAATATATTATATATTTAGGTATGCAGTTTTGACATACACCTCGAGATACCAACGAGTTTCTACTTACAGTATTACCAATTACACATTGAGTAATAATATTTTCAGATGATAGTTTTACTCGCATGACAACTAAATTCACGATTTCTTGATCAAATATGATCTGATAACGAAATCTGAGAACTGTTAGTAAAATTTAAATTAGTTATTTGAAATTGTAAAAATTTTCAGTACCTTGAGACTTGAACAGATATTTAAACACAGAAGATTTGGTTTCCGTTATCTGCAGAATGACCGAGCGGATATAAAATAATTATTGCTGGTTGTACTAATTGTTATTTCATCATCCAATCTCCATACTAGTAACTAAATTCTGGAACAATCAAGTGTTAGAAAGCGGATAAAATGCACCTTAATCTATTCCCCGGGACCTCCTGCTTCGAAGGAAGGGCAGAGTTGGGCGATATTTAGATAATTTCTTATCTAGATAATAATTTCAAATAAATTTATTCGGAGATAAATTCAATCACAAACAATGCGTTGACAACTTTTTTTGTTGAGATAAATTATCTAGATGAAGATAACTGGCCTCGTTTGTTATTGGAGTAAGCTTAGAATAATGAATTTATATAGAATATCGCGTCAAGGCCCCTGACTAAATATAAGAGCTAAGCTACAGCTATCTTATACATCTGACCACTTCTAGTTCTACATGCCTGTACTACTGACATTCATCTTTTATTTTAAATCCCAACTAATTTATCTAGATAAAAATGAAACTGATCTGGATATATTCAAAACAACAAATGATGGATTATTTAATTATTTCAAATAAAAGATCATTTAGTTATCTTCCCGGTTATTGGTAAATAGATAATTTTTGCCCAACTCTGAGGCAAGGTCACTACAGACTAAGCTGGAAGACCGTTTGTTTCTATGTTTATTTTGTTAGTATGTATTAAAAGGGTTCACTATATTATTCCCGAAGATTAATCGTCGATCGCATTTCGAAGCTATTTTTTTTTCCTTGTATAATTTTAACTACGTCGCAACTCAACACAAAAATTTGTAGTTCTCCTAACTTTGTTTGGATTGAGACATTAACTTAGAAACACTTCGTAAAACATGATATTTTATGTCGTAAAATGCTTTCGTAGGCGTTACGCTAAGCTTCAATTTGCAAGCCGTATCAAACAATAAATTAACTCGGCTCCTTCGATCATAATCAATAAAAATATCATAACTATTTAAATTGAACGGTTCCCCGATTAAATACACGCAAAAAAAAAGATCCTTATAAATACAAGCATAAACAGAACATTAATCTATACGATTGTCAAACTCGTATGAAATAAGTAAACTTATTCCATTATAATTGATAGATACAAAGAATGAAATGTGTTGCCGAATAAAATTCGGATAAAGAAAGGTTCGTTGAAAAACCAAAACGCTCATTGAAGGATAAACGGTTACGATGTAGGAACCATGTCCTTTTAGATGAATCAATTATATATTATGAATTGATTATGTACTAAAATTGTGGAACTATCGATATGGGTTTTTGATGTGTCCACCTGACGAAATTCACGAGTTTAATTTTTGAGTATCCTTGGCCACTGGATGAAGCTGAAACGAACATTATGCGTTAAGGTATTTAGAACCAGTATACAAAGTATCATAACATTCGGTCCAGTGGTTGCGAAGAAATTAATAATTTACCTTTTTTTTTGCTGTATGTAATTAAAAGCTCATTAAGGCAATACAGTCATTAAGACATATTCATTGAAAGGTATAAAACCCCTTTCGTTTTTTTTTAAATAATATTTTTTAATTTATTTATGCCAGTAGTTTCATTATTCACGACATTAATTACGTTTTGACTTTTGACAAGTGTCTGATTAGACAAATATGTGAGACGTCAGAGTGAACACAGACACATATACTAACAAATTGCGTTGCCCTGACGTGGTGTGTCACTAACCTGTAATTGTCATAAACGCTCCCATGATTGATACAGTATGCTTCTACTATTGTTGATTATTGGAAATAACGTTTGTAGGCAAAAATGCTACATAGCATTCCTGAGAAGTAACCTCATATGGGATTTCAGGATTTGTCCAGATGCCAAGGTCAGATATGATCATTAGGTATACAAATCACCGTAAAATTTTCACATTACTCTCTTTCAAACAAGTGACCGACATGTTATGTTTATAGTTGGACTGATTGAGTGAAAACGACGACGAATGACACGACGACGAAACGAATGAATTTATTGACGAGAAATGAATGAAACTTGAATGAAAAGTTGCTACGTTACCTTGCTTGACGAGGATGAGAGAAGCAGTAGCAACGTAACTGTAAATAAAGCTATTGCTGCCGAGCCTGCGAGCTCTCACTTGGTGTAAGTAAGTGAAACAGTAGCAAGATAGGGAACAGCTACGAGCCTGCGAGCCCCACTTGATGTTATGGGTGGAAGAGTAGCACCTTAGAGGCGCTTGCTAGCTGTGCTTGATGTGGTGAGTAACGCTAGCAGAGTATCATGTAGATAGGATAATTGCTTCCGAGCCTGCGAGCTCTCACCTGATGTGAGTGAAACAGTAGCAATATAGGGAACAGCTACGAGCCTGCGAGCCCCACTTGATGTTATCGGTAGAAAAGTAGCACCTTAGAGGCGCTTGCTAGCTGTGCTTGATGTGGTGAGTAACGCTAGCAGAGTATCATGTAGATAGGATAATTGCTTCCGAGCCTGCGAGCTCTCACCTGATGTGAGTGAAACAGTAGCAATATAGGGACCTGATACAGAGCCTGCGAGCCAACTTGATGTAATAATGAGAAATGGGCACTTCGGGAACGAAGTACCTGTCAGTATGGCCGTGTGAGATATACAGACGGTGAGATAAATAATGGCCAAAACGTACAGTTTCATCACTTCCAGTATCGAATATACATCTAAAGTAATCCATAAGTTGAAATCTAAGAAGTTGAAATTGTAAGGTAGACGTAAGTTTTCAAATACCGCAACTACCCTTAATGTATTGTTATGTGACCGTGACTGCCAGAATGCAAATAATGCAACTATCGAATTGTATCAGAGATAATTGCAGTTTGATTTCTATGCGTTTCCGTTAATCCTTATTAGATTATTTGGATTGGAATTAGTAAATATGCTTGCTAACTTTAATATTACGTATCTGGATATCCTGTATTCAATTATTATAGTCGAGTTGACAATAATCGAATAATAGTACAAGTAAATAATCTCGTCAAGTGTAATAATTTAGCATTGCTAATTATTATTCACTTGAAGTTATTTACAAGAAGAAAATATATTACTTGAACCTTTACGTATTTAGCGAAGCGGATATCCTGTATTGCTGTCACATTATGATTAAGTAAACGATACTAAATATTGATGGTTTAGTAAATAATAACTTATTGTCATTTTTAAATTATATTTTCATCTATTTTGAACTAAGCAAATATATTTACTATTATACTATTACCAATTATTTCGATAACCGGATGTGCCGGTAATATAGAATTCTTGTCCTGCCAGGTAGTAGAAGGGGTAATGGGTAAACCCTTATAAACAAGTGTCTGGCAGTTGTGGGACACATTGGTGATTGGAGAGCTAACCAGCAAGAACCAAGTTAAGTGTAATATTGATTACTCACCTCTAAATAATATCGAGGGTTAATTAAATAAAATGCATTTGTGTGTACCTTGTTACCGTGTACCTAATAATGTATTCAAATAAATAAACGTGTAATACTGTATTTCTAGTTGGTGCATGGTACAACGTACACACCAACCTTATATTGGAAATAATTTAGCCTTTCTGATTACATGAGATTATATATATATTATTCTGTTTTTGCTACAAGTGTTAAATATATTATGTGCAGAATATTATGATTAATAGCCTTACGGGATACTTGTAGTAATGGTTGAGGAATTAGAATGGATTTAATATCCTTTGTTTTATATCTTGACTTACTTAGTGGTGATGGCAGTATTGCAACATTGATTAAATTATTCGGAATTATTATAAGTAATATTCTTTAATAAACATTATTGCATTTACTATGGTCGTTCTTAACATTTTATATTTATAAAATGGACTTTCACCTTTAATCTATTCAATGTTGAATAAATGAAATAAATTATATTTTGTCTTTTATTAGCTAAATCTGCCACACTTAGCCGGTTTTTTTTAATTTAAATCTGGTTATGTAGCGAATGGATTGCAGACTCATTAGATACTAAGCCACGAAGTTTGTTTAATCCTGTCCACTTGTAATTGAATTATCTACAAGAAGCTTCTACTGAACTTGCTGTAGTAATATTCACCTAATATGTATCAACACACGTGTTTGAAAATGTGCTTAACACGCCGTTATTTTCCTCATAGGTTTGATAACATGTGACTGGTAACCTAATTAAACGGTTTGTATAAAACAAATCCGTTTAAAATTACGAGTAGACACTTGAAAAATATTATCATTCTCCATACATGGTCAGTTTTCTTACCATTGTTTTGAGGCACCACTTACACTCTGTGACGACTTCAAATCTAAAGATATAACTTCATTCGCTCAGGTACTTTCTGCTTGTATTTTTCTGAATAAAGGTAAATGAAATTGCTGATTCCGATCAGAGGATTAAAAATACCGTAAATACATTATATCAGTGTGGTGTATTTAAAAAAACCGGCCAAGTGCGAGTCGAACTCGCGCACCGAGGGTTCCATACAAACCTTTACAGCTTAAAGGTATTATAGACTGAGTATATGAATTTCAATTTAATACCTCTACGCGTTCATGAGGAAAGGGGTAGTAACTTTAAAATTATTAAATTTTTTATTATTATATGATGTAACCAGAAATTTACAGTTTCCGTAATTTTTCCTTAATCTGTGCTATAAGACGTTGCTTCGTACCAAATTTCAAGATTCTGAGTTCACGGTAAGTACCCTGTAGGTTTTGATTCCCTTGCTAGTTTCGAAAATATTGCGGAAATTTGCGGTATAAACGGCTGTATCTTTTGATTGCGTTGGCTTAGAAGTTTGATTTTTTTACAGCTCTAAGGGACAGTAAACCTGAGTATTTGATATAAATTTGAACTTGATACCTCTATGCGTTTTTGAGAAAAAGGGTCTTGACAGACAGGCAGACGGACGGACGGACGGACAACAAAGTGATCCTATAAGGGTGAATTTCTTTTCGAGGTACGGAACCCTAAAAAAACCAGCCAAGTGCGAGTCGGACTCACGCCCTGTGCGCTCCGTACAACATGATATTTTAATAAACATCGAACATTGCTGTATCTAATGAAAAGAAAAATTGGATTGAGGGTAAAATTTTTGCCAATAGGGTTGTTTCCAATTTTTTGAAATGCAAGTATAATATAACGTTCTGTTTTGACCAAACGTTGCCCTAAAATCCATGTTTTGCCTCGAAAGGGGCTTTAAATATGCGAAAATTATAAAAAATATTGGAAAACGGGAAGAGATGCAGACATACGTATTTGATGTAAATTTGAACATAGCTTGACGCGTTCCTGAGAATAATGGTCGTGACAGACCAACATACCAGACAGACATACGGACAACAAAGTGATCCTATAAATGTTCCGTTTTTCCTTTTGAGCTACAGAACCCTAAAAACACACATAAATACACGAAACTGGTGAATGAGTGAGGTTATATTTTCGGACTTAAATTGGCTACTTTTTTTTTTATCTTTTTTTTTAATGGAACCTTTGTCAATATGATATGTCGGCTCCGTTAGGCCTCTACGTTACAAGGTTTGTATAAATATTCAGTATTACTACATCTAACTAAACATCGAAAAAACTAATTTCGCAGTTGTAGACAGGGGTTCCGCCAATATTGACTGGAATATACCGATATCAGTTACTGCATAACCCCTATCTTCAAATAATTGCACCCTCTTGGCTCGAATCCTAACACATTCCATTGGGAAGTGTTGCACATCCTCGATAGAGTCGCAAACTTCGCAATTGGGCGACTCTGCTTTCTTCATCAGATGTGCAAACTTATTTAATGGGATGTGACCAGACCGAAGCCTGTGCGCACGTACAATTTCAACTCGTTTTAATTCACCCATTTCCCACCAGGGTATCCGAGGGGGCTGACATTGTATGGATCTGTACCAGATGCCTTTCTTTTTAGATCTTACATCGAAAAATTCCTTCCAGCGATCGTACAATTTACTCTTATATCGGGCGGCTACTTCTGAGAAATCTGGGACGACATCGAACTCAATTCCCTCTGAAGCAGCCGTTGCCGCCAGTCGGTCAGCCTCTTCGTTTCCTACCAAGCCGATATGTGATGGAACCCACTGGATTTTAAAACACCTTCCTCAATTTTGTAGCTTATTAATTTGGTTTAAAATTGTGTACGCCAGTGAAAAGCACTTTTCGCCCGAGGCACATCGGGACAAATGTTGAATGGAGCTTTTACTGTCCGTGAAAATTACCACACTATGATAATTTTGATTTTCGTCGAAATTGGCTACTTCATAGAGTACAGCGAGGTCTCTGTCGTCTGTCAACAAGATTCCATCTCAAGCCCTCAACAAATTAGGTGTACCTACCGTACATGAAATACCTACTCTTCCAATGTCAACTACTTATTGGAATTAGCATGTTAAACTTAGGACGTTTACCTTTTCTTAACTCCCAGGTTGACAATACCTGCTGAACTTATAAAATTAAATTTCTTTCCAATTTGACTAGAGGTTTCAGGAAGATGCCGCGTTTAGATTGGTTGACCTATTTACTGTAGGATATAAATCCTGCATTATACCTGCAGATTGCGCACGAATACTGGGGATCCAGTTCTTTTTCCTGATGCTGATGGAATAATCGTAAAACTTAACCACTGATTAATTTAATTAGTGAAATATCCGTTAATTAACACCATATTTTAAATATCCTTCATTTGTGGTCACTTCAGGAAAATAACAATATTATCAATGTTACCTAGCAAAGTTCCTGGCCGAGAACATACTAGCTGTCCACGCGGGCTCGCCTGCAGCCGCGGCTGTGTTGCCAACCGGCAGAGATAAGTGGCAGACCCGTGCCTGCGACAATTCTATGAATACCAAATCAGATCCCGGGCTCCTCCAGCACGGCGGAAAATATATTCAATTATAATGAAATTTCCGCTTAGGTGACCCATCTCCAGTACCCTTCAGTGCAATCAGGACAAAGCTAGGAAAATAATGACTTACGATAAAATACTGGGCTGTAGTTACATTGACTTTCTTCTTGCAGGACAGTTTTATACCTCAGCCTAGTCAGTTGTTCCAGTAATTTATTTTTATTAACATTAAAAGTAACGAAACGATTTTCAATTATGTATTTCAATTAGGGTGACATACATTGGAACTTTAATTTGTATCTGGAGCTGCATTCGAAATAAATTGATTTTACATTGACGTGACAATACTAAGGGTCGGTTGCACCAAACCGTCTATTAAGGTCAATGTCATCTTTAAAAAAATGTTGTTTGAAAAGTTTGACAGTTTTCTATAAGATGATAGCTCCGTTGCCATATTTAACGTTGATGAGTTCGTTAATTGTACGTAGTGCAACCCACCCTAATAACAATGTATTTCAAGCGGTATAAGTAGGTAACCAGCTACTGTCCAATGTCCAGAAACATCACTAGAAAAAAGTAGGTACCTAATTATCAGTAAAACAAGTACTTAGGGTCCACATTGAAGTTGTACGCCACGTTATAGTAAAGTTGTACGGAACACAGAGTCCGAGTACAGACTCGAACTTTACCGATTTTTGAGTGTAATTAAATAATATGATAAGTTATAGGTACATATAGTTACACTGTTTCCACATGCTAACTGTTATATGTGCGAGACAAGGAGCGATATATATACCCATCAAAAACATAAATGTGAAAGGCTGCCAAGTTCAATACTATGGGAATGCTTCGCCTATAAAAGAAGTGAGATCTGAATAAGTACCAAGTTCCATAAAAATACCTCAAATCATAAATAGTTATAGGAATGCACACTTGATTTCCAGCAGTTTTTAAGGTACATTTTGAATAAGTATCACGTTACATAGAAATACCTAAATTTTCAGTACTTTTTAATGATCTTACTTGGCAAGTTTTCACACACCACACACCTTTTCAATGCAATGAATCGACACCTTTAGACTGCAATGTGTCAAGTATATAATTTTCTATTAAAACTTGCCAAGTTACATCATTAAAAAGTACTGAAAATAATAAATGTTATCAGGAAACTGCTAAAAAAACCGGTGTGCGCTTCTCTGACTATTATAATTTTAGGTATTTCTATGTAACGTGATACTTATTCAAAATGTACCTTAAAAACTGCTGGAAATCAAGTGTGCATTCCTATGACTATTTATGATTTGAGGTATTTTTATGGAACTTGGTACTTATTCAGATCTCACTTCTTTTATAGGCGAAGCATTCCCATAGTATCGAACTTGGCAGCCTTTCACATTTATGTTTTTGATGGGATTTCATTTATTTTTGTTAGGTGTAGGTTCTTTATTATTTTTTTATCACTTTTGCTTTAGGAAATGTCTCATTCCACTTAGGTATGTACTTTATACTATACCCTTTATACTAAGCGTCTAATTCTATTTTACTATTTATTTATAGGTGATTTTTACAAATAAACTGGCTCCCTACACCTATAAAATGTACCTACTTACATATAATTACATACATCAATAACGTACTTTATTCTGTTTGTACGTACGCTACCTACATAGATAATTAATAACTTGGTAATACCTACCTACCAGTAGGTATTATAATTGGTGGCCTATTATGTAGCCCTAGAAGTGCACCATCCCATCTCATCCCGTGGCGTATCGGAGGGTGAGATGGGCAGTAGTATATATAATTCCATCTTAGAGTATATATGATTTCCATGTTCTTGAATCTGCGATTTTATTAGTTGTAAAATTAGAAATTATTTAGACTATGCGAGAAAAAATAGTCTTTTCATTTTTGTTTGACTGATTTAGCGCACCTAGTGTACCTAGTGACCTGCTTTGCACTTCGTAAATCGTGGGTTCGGTTCCCGCAACAGACACACACAGAGTGGTGAACAATTTTATTGTTCTTGTCCTTAAGACAAACATGTATTGCCTTAAATTGGTATGTATCTAAATTTAAATAAGTCTTATCTCATTTCCACTCCATACCTACTTATAGTAGAACAAAATTACACATTCGTTGTTTTCGAAACTGACTCACACTTGGCCGTTTTCAGATTTTTACTTTATTTCGACCTAAAGACAAACCTTCGAGCCAAATTTCAGGTCGGTACGACCATTGGAAGATAGACCCATTTAGTTCATTATGACTTCATAGTAGAACAAAGTTACACCTTCGCTATTTTTAAAACTGACTCACACTTGGCCGTTTTCAGATTTTTCCCTTTACTTTGACCTTAAGACCTATCTCCATGCCAAATTTCAAGTCAGTACGACCATTGGAAGTGGTCTAGGTTTTTGATGAGTCAGTGAGTCAGTGAGTGAGTGTATAGTAAAAATAGCGATTTTCTGACGTCAATATCTCAAGAACTGCTATAGGTAGAATAATGAAATTTTGTTTTCTAGACAATTAAGGGGATGTCAACAGACACTCGAAATTTCATATGCGTAGATAAAATATGTTTTGAGTTATAGGATGGTCGAAATTGGCCCGAAATGGTTCGTGTAATATAACCCACGGCCGGTGTGTCGCTTTTTTTTGCTCGAACTTGGCGGACACACTACCGTGTGTCTAGATAGCGAATAATTGAACTAATTATAAGGAAACCTGTGAGGAAATACGAGTACCTAAGTACCCATTAAGCATTAGGCAAAACGTTCTGTAGATAAAAGTCGTTTACTTTAATTCGCCTCATTACGCAGTGTGACTTGCGTTTCTGAGGTCTTCACTCGTTCTTCACTCTGATTGTCCGCGATGAAGCACCAGGCTGGTGTTGCGAGGATGCTGGTGCTGCTGCTGGTGTGCGGCGCGGCGCGTGCCGGGGCTGCCGGCGGGACCCGGGCCCCAGACTGCACGGGGGACCGAAGACCGAAGATAACAAGTAATGCACCAAATAATAACGTGTACGGCGCGTACAGGAAGCCTTACGGAGGAGACCTCATTGTCTACTGCTCTGGAAATGATACGGCTAATTTAGGAATAGTAGAAAATGACAACAGACTACAAACTTTTGAAGTGAACGTTACTACAGTCCAGGGTCGTGTGAAGAAGCCAGATTTAGGAAGATATGAATACAGCTGCGCGAACAGTGAGACGGGTTGTGTAAACTATCTGACTGTTTTGATCGTACCAGCAATGTCTGTGGAGTCGGCCAGGATTCGTACACTAGATGAACTGGGATATACAGTCAACATCAGCCCGCTCGGCAGAGAGTACGACGTGTTCTGTAGTGGCACTGAGGCTGCATCTCTTAGTATTAAAGATGGCTATTTTAAGCAGCTACAAACGTGTCGTCAACAGTACTACGGTTAAATACAAGGCACACGCGGACAACTTAGGAAAACTGGTGTATTCGTGTTGTGGATCATCGAAGTTAATACACGGCCGGGGGTGCAATTGGATACTAGTTAGAGTGGACTAGTTACTTCCTAGAAAGTGAACATTTCCGGTGCGTTATACATGACTGGACAATACTAAAGTGTGAGTGGCAGTATACCACTGACGCGTATATATTTACTTTACTAGCTGTGCCCGCGGCTCCGCCCGCGTGGAATTCGGTCTGTGTCAGTAAGCGGCTAATTCACCCCTAATTTCTCTCCCGCTACCCTGGAGGCGGAACTTGAAGTAAAGTTGACAGATGGATACGCTAGAGGACAGTAGTCCTAATAAAATATTTTACAATTACCACTAAATGAAACTACACTCATAAATGTATACTTTTTTTTATTATATTTGTTTTTGGCATGATTTAAACGACATAGAGAGTAGTAGGTGTATATCGGACGATACAGGACCACTTTTGTATTTATACGTTCATGTCCACGGCAAATATCATCCAAATCGATCCTCCCGTCAAATCAGTTGGGGGGGGGTGTCACAATGCAGAAATGATTTTTTTCTATTTTAGGTGCACTTGGAGGGGGGGGGTGGGTCCATGACCCATGCAAATTTAACTCAATCGAGTGTAGTGGCCTTTTAGACGTTGAATTTTTATAGGCTACGTATAACCTGGCTGGGGATTTTCTAGAATTGGAATTAGTAATCCTTAATTGGGTGATTTCCGGGATAACAATGAAAAAAAAAACCGGCCAAGAGCATGTCGGGCGCTGCTCAGTGTAGAGTTTCGTAGATGCTGCCCTGTTACAAAACATCCGTTCTAAAGGTCGTTTATTTGGCGGCGCTTACGTCAGTTTACTGTTCGGCACTTCCTTTCACTATGCGTTTTTGACTAATAATTCAAAAACGGCTGAACCGATTTTATTCAATATAGTTTTTATTGAAAGTTCTTATCAGGCCTCACCAAATTTCAGCTTTCTAGTGCGAACGGTAACTGAGCTAGACCGCGGACAGACGGACGGACATGGCGATGTAACTGTTACGTAATAAGGCCTAATTATGTACAGAAGCATACACTGCTTTACCTACACACATATTAAAAATCCATTGAAACCATTAGAATGACCACTATTACACCGCCATGACCAACATTATTGCGCCGGCGGTCGGGGGGGCATGCCGGCGCAAGGGGGGGCGGATTTTCATTACGTTACCGTAGGTAATGAATTTTCATACGTTTTTACCACACTGTCACAGATAATACACTGATGTTACGTTATTGGTTGCAATAATGTTGGTAATTAATTACATACGGTTCCGAACGCGGAATAGAGGATTTATGATATTGGTGTAGCTCAAGATATTTATTCGTCAATGTAAGCACATTACGAGTACAATGCACTAATGAACGTCAGAGAAAAATAAAATACGTGAGTGTCGTGGAAAGTGTGTGAATCAAGTGCGATTGGAACGAAGTTATGTTATTTAATTTTATTTCATTTTTTACTTTTTCGTAAATTTTGTGGTTTTATTTTTTTTTGCATTTTTTAAAAATTTTGGAAAATTTGGAAATTTTGGAAATAGTGGAAATTTTGGAAATAGTGGAAAATTTGGAAATTTTGGAAATTTTGAAAATTTTGGAAATTTTGAAAATTTTGGAAATATTGGAAATTTAGAAAATTTAGAAATTTAAAATTTTTGACATTTTCGAAATTTTTGACATTTTCGACATTTTTAAACTTCTCGACTTTTGAGGTTCTCGACTTTTTTCACTTTTATCACTTTGCCACTTTTCAGTTTCACTACACTTCACTTCACTTTATTCTATTTTATATATTTTTTATTTCATTCCATTTTACATGTTTCTTAATCGTATGGGTGTCGCGTTTTCGTGACGTGACGCTTTTTCGTAACGTGACTTTTTTTCACCTAGGCTCCCATCCGCGAACCGTCCGATAAGGAACTTCGTTCCAAAACTCCACCGGTTCTAACCCTGTAGGTGTGTGTACCTCTGGCCCAAGAAGTATTATGACCGAAAAGAAATTCGACGGGACTTATTTTTTTCAAAACAGTAATACATTATTAGATCTTAAGATACAAAATAATGCGTAGTTCTTCAAGAAGACATATCAAAACTGCTTGAGAGACAGATAATGTACCTATTGTTTAATTATAAAGAAAAATAAATCGTAATCTGACTGCTTCACAAAACGTTTGATATGTTTTCCTACCTAAGCGGTGTCCTATAAATGTTAGATGATTTTGTAGTAGTTTTTTGGTTTGCTGCAATAACCCTTTGACATTCATGACATTTTCAAATATTTCTTAAGAGCGGGTAAAGGTAAATTTAAAGCATCGACGGGTAACATGTTATAAATATGAACACCTTGACCAAAAAATTACAAATTATTTATTGAAATAGGTTATTGAAGTTGGTATTGACCAACTTTCAACATACAAACTTTCAACCCCCTTTTCACCCCTTCCAGGGTTGATTTTCGGGATGAAAACTGTTCATTGTCCTTTCCCGGGACTCAAACTATCTCTACACAAAATTTCATCATTATCCGTTCAGCCGTTAACTAATTAAAAATACTTGGAACGTGTTCTGTTATCGATTCTAAGTATCTCCAGCCAACTTTTTTTCGAATATATTCCATGAACAGACTTTCGACCCTCTTCAGCTTTATTATATGTATAGATAGTTTTTATTGAAAGGCGTCACTTCCATTATTTTTTTCAAATTTTTTGGACCTACGTTTCTTAAGTAAGGTGGGGGGGGGGGGGGGGGTTTTGAAGAAGAAAGTATCCTTTGTCATTTCTCGAGACCCATACTATCTCTATACCAATTTTCATCTAAATCAGTTCAGCGGTAAAAAAATCCTCATACCACCTTCCAACCCCCTTTTCACCCCCACAAGGGTTTGAAAACTATCCTATGACGTTTCTCGAGACTCAAATTATCTCCATACTCATTTCTATCTAAATCGTTTCAGCGGTAAAAAATTCTCCATACAAACTTTCAACCCCATTTTCACCCCCACCAGGGTTGATTTTCGGGATTAAAACTATATATTATCCTTTCCCAGGACTCAAACTATATCTATCCAAAATTTCATCAAAATCCGTTCAGCCGTTTTTACGTGATGCGCGGTCAAATAAACAGACAAACAGATAAACAGATAAACAGACAAAAATTCTAAAAATTGTTGGAACGTGTTCTGTTATCGATTCTAAGTATCCCCAGGCAACTTTTTTTCGATTATCTTCCATGTACAGACTTTCGACCCTCTTCAGCTTTATTATATGTATAGATTCTATACAGATCCCGACGTTGTCGGTAAAGCTGCGACAATACTATGTTACAATATGCCAGGTAAACTGAACAATACGTGTGATAAAGACATTACGTCAGTAGGGCATAAATCATTTGGTATGAACCACGGATCAGAAGACAATCCGGATAGTACTTTTACTATATTTCCCTAACCACAGTTGAACCTTATTACCGAGCAAAAGAGTCGTTCATAGGTCACTAGTAAAAAGTAATAAAAACGGTCCGATAGAGAGCATAATGTAGGGGGCGTTGTCTCACTCGCCCAATGCTGCCTGCCAACTTATGAAACTTACCAATGTGGTTTTATTTATATACATTTATTTTAGTGACACACTAGAAGTTACTTCCTACTTATAATAATTTATTGCAAGATTTGAATGAATACTTTAGCTGCTTTGAATTTTTTACGACGTAAATATTATTCATTCATTAAATTAAAGAATTGCAATTAATATTGCAGACACTAGTAAGTTTTGTAATATTTAAAATACGGTCTGGTATCCCCATCCCATCAGTCCCATCACTGACATAATATGTCACTGATATTATTTCAAATGACGCCGCTCAGCTCAACAACATTTCGTAACAACATTTTTAAGTAAAATTGGTCAAGATATGTTGCGTAAAAGGGTGCAGGGGTGAGACTTTACAATAAAGTAGACTTTCCTTTCACCGGTAATCCACAATCATTCAATTTTACGATTCAACAACAAGTTAAGATTGTCAAAGAATAGGGTGACTATGATGTCGGCAAGCTGCGGGTCGGTTTTGTTGTTTTTACAGAAATGTACATAAGTACATGGTCTGTTCCTAAGTATTACTTACACAGGACAGGAGTGGCCCGCGGGTCTTTTTAGGCCCTTTCGAAAGGGTCCTAAAATGGCACCAGGCCATACAAAAAATGTAGTAGTGGCAGTATAATAAATAAATATATATATATTAAATAAATATTATGGGACAATCTTACACTAATCAACCTAGTCCCACAGTAAGCTCAATAAGGCTTGTGTTGTGGGTACTAGACGACGATATATGTAATAGATATATACATATAAATACTTAAATACATATGGTCTAAGAGCTGGTCACGTCAGATGTGACACAATAATTAGAGCAATGAAACCTATCTAGTTAGACTGCTTTACCATCCTTGTTGCTAGATCCGAGCATCTGGCTGCTTTTAATGGGTGGAGGTCAAAGTGACAGACCAACAAAGTTTTTAAGTTGGAAAAAAGTAATACCAAAATAGGTAAAAAAACGCCAAAGTTGTGTCATTTATAGAGAACAGGGCCTATACTTTAACATAAGATTAAAAACTATTGTCTATTACTGCGGAAACAAAAACAGTACCTAGGCGACTAACTGAAAATTGCATTTTACATCATTTGGCACTACTTTCCCACAACAGAACCTTCTGGATATGATATAACCTAATTAATTACATAATTTCCCATAATATTGCATTAAACCCAGAACTCTAGGATTTGTTTTCTTCAAGTTATTTGCATTCTTTGACCTCCACCACTTTACAGCTGCCAGACGTCCGGATCTAGAAATAAGCATAGTATAGCAAACTAACCACATGGTTTTCGTCGCTCTCATTATTGTATCATATCTGACGTGGCCAGCTCTCCGTCTAATAGAAAACATCCATAACTCAGGAACAAATCATAATTATTTTTGCATGTTTTTAAAGTGGGGCATTCCACTCATACTATAGATTGTTATTAAATCAAATAAAAACATTGAAAAGCGTGAGTGAGTTGATAGCAGCCCCCTCTATATTTCCGTTGTGACACTTGCGATAGTGTCGGCGGGAAGGGTATCTAACTCTAGTAGTTAGTACCTAGATGTCGCTTACGGCTGCTGTAAAGCCGAGGTAGATCAAAATAAATGCAAAAAGATGATTGGAGGCATTGAAATTTTCGTCAACTTAGTAACTTGACCCATAGCTTAATTCCGGCAAGGCGTATCGATGCAGGTTCAAGTCCTGCTGGGTTGATTATTTTTTCAATTTTTTCAATGTTTGTATCAGGAACAAATATCCGTGATAAACACACAAATAAATGCCCTGACCAGGATTCGAACCCGGGACCTCCTGCTTCATAGGCAGGGTCACTACCGACTAGGCTAGGAGGACGTTAAAATATACTTTATCTACACTCATATTGTAAGTTCTCTAAAACGTGTTCGAAAACGGTAGGCAATGGCTAGCATTACCACGACCGATTTTACTATGATAAGCTTTTTATCTGTGGCAGTAACGTAATTTTAACTTTACATGGTCAACTATTGATGTGTTATGAGTTTTGATAACATAATGTACACCTGCACGCTCCCGCGCGGCCGCCGACAGCCCGACACGCGCCTCCCCGACCGCCGGCACAATCGAGTTGGCCATGGCGGTGCAATAGCGGCCATTCTATGGTTTCCGAATACGGCATTTAGAATAAATAATATGAGTGTAGATAAAGCAGTGTATGCAACTGTACGTAATTAGGCCTTAAAACACTCGTGTGATCTTATTAAGAAACTCACCTGCGGCTCGTTTCATAAAACCACACTCATGTTTTAAGGACCCTTATTACGTAACAGTTACATAATAGTACATTATGATACAAGTGTGCTAAGTTGATCATTACATACGAAGCCATATTGTGTGCACGAACGCATGTGAGTGCGCATAAGGAAGCTGAGTTTATGTAATGATCAAGCATACGCGTTTCATACGACGTTTTTCACACACTTGAGAGGAAATAACAGAATAGTGTAATTAATAACTTTTGATAAAAACATCAATTGTCAGAATTTTTACAGGATAGAGGTGCTTACGCACCAAAGATAATTAAATTTAAGTAACCTTTTTTTGTGATGTTATTGACTATCTGGAACTCTTTTTGAAATATTTCATAACATTAAACACTTCACATTTATTATCCAATAAATTATAGTATTTTTTCTTATGTATTGCTCACTAGATTTTTATGACAACATTTTACAAGTATGTATGACTGTTTTGAAATATATCCCGAGGTTAAATTAACGCTAAAGTTGTCTTCTTATTCACTTAAAATATAATATGTTTAAATTAATAAAACACAACGAGAAAAATCTAACAAATAAACAATGATTTGAGGTTAACTCTTTGCGCAATTTTCTTTTTTGGATGTGCGTGCAGCTTGAGGCAAAGGCGCGGACGCGGTTATGCCAAACAGCCAATATTAAAACAGACAAGTCGTGTTTAAAACATAATTTATTGTGTATTACGAGTAATATAATAAGTTGAAATGATTCTTTTTTACAATTTTTAATATATTTCCTTTTTAGAATGCAAACTCCTAAAGAGTAAAAAAAAGTAAAGGTAATACCCAAATAAATTACAATTCGTCGTCTGCGTACATACAACTTGGTACTAGAGTACAAACGTCACTTGATAGGATTATTAAATTATTGCACTTGTGAGATATACAGTCGGTGAGATAAATAATGGCCAAAACGTACAGTTTCATCACTTCCAGTATCGAATATACATCTAAAGTAATCCATAAGTTGAAATCCAAGAAGTTGAAGTTGTAAGGTAGACGTAAGTTTTCAAATACCACAACTACCCTTAATGTATTGTTATGTGACCGTGACTGCCAGAATGCAAATAATGCAACTACCTAATTATAGCAGAGATAATTGCAGTTTGATTTCTATTCGTTTCCGTTAATCCTTATTAGATTATTTGGATTGGAATTGGTAAATATGCTTGCTAACTTAAATATTACGTATCGGGATATCCTGTATTCAATTATTATAGTCTAGTTGACAATAATCGAATAATTGTACAAGTAAATAATCTCATCAAGTGTAATAATTTAGCATTGCTAATTATTATTCACTTGAAGTTATTTACAATGAGTAAATATATTACTTAAACCTTCACGTATTTTGCGAAGCGGATATCCTGTATTGCTGTCACATTATGATTAAGTAAACGATACTAAATATTGATGGTTTAGTGAATAATAACTTATTGTCATTTTTAAATTATATTTTCATCTATTTTGAACTAAGCAAATATATTTACTATTATACTATTTCCAATTATTTCGATAACCGGATGTGCCGGAAATATAGAATGCTTGTCCTGCCAGGTAGTAGAAGGGGTAATGGGTAAGCCCTTATAAACAAGTGACTGGCAGTTGTGGGACACATTGGTGATTGGAGAGCTAACCAGCAAGAACCAAGTTAAGTGTAATATTGATTACTCACCTCTAAATAATATTGAGGGTTAATTAAATAAAATGTATCAGTGTGTACCTTGTTACCGTGTACCTAATAATGTATTTAAATATATAAACGTGTAATACTGTATTTCAAGTTGGTGCATGGTACAACGTACACACCAACCTTATATTGGAAATAATTTAGCCTTTCTGATTACATGAGATTATATATTACTCTGTTTTTGCTACAAGTGTTAGATATATTATGTGCAGAATATTATGATTAATGGCCTTACGGGATACTTGTAGTAATGGTTGAGGAATTAGAATGGATTTAATATACTTTGTTTTATATCTTGACTTACTTAGTGGTGATGGCAGTATTGCAACATTGATTAAATTATTCAGAATTATTATAAGTAATATTCTTTAATAAACATCATTGCATTTACTATGGTTGTTCTTAGCATTTTATATTTATAAAATGGACTCTCTCCTTTAATCTATTCAATGTTGAATAAATGAAATAAATTATATTTTGTCTCTTATTAATTAAATCTGACATCAGAAGTGGGATCTTAAACACGCTCTACGCCTATAAAATTAATGTTTCAGATGACTTTCCACGTGGAATGCTGCACCATACCTATACATCATAGGCTGAAATTTCTGGAAATATGGGCCAGCTGACTATCTGACACCAACGGAAAATCAAGGAAAGGTTTAGTTCCAATTTGTTTTATATTTATATCGCTTAAAAAATAAGAACAAACACTTGCTTAATATACACATATATTTTGCTTCTAACTCGTGTAATGATATTTTTTTCTCACTGAAGTGCTTACAGTAATGATTGAGTTAGGTATATTAAATTTTATCCATCTATAACAAATAAGTACAAAATATGTTAAGTATTGCTGTCTGTGAGTATTTTCACGTATAGGTACTTATTTATACTTAGGTGGATAAATACAAAGGATATGATACCTTTCAAATTGACATTACAGATGCAGTTCGTGACCTCAACTACTACTCCGTGCCTCCCATGGTGGCCACCAGCGAGCAGACTGCGGCTGGACAACAGGAGTTTACCTGGAGCTCGAAATTATCTAATGGTGTGAAGTGAAGAATGGTGGTTAGTGTGAAGTGTGAAGAATGGTGGCTAGTGTGAAGTGTAATTCCGGTATGCCATGATTTTTTTTTTATTCGATAGAGGAACACTATACTTGAAGATCTTTTTGCTGAGAAATCTTTTGCTTTGTTGTGTTCTTTAGTTAAGAAAAACAAGAATATCCTATATCTTATACAACTCGTTTAAAAAATAATAATACTAACGAAACGTACAAAAAAAAACTTGATGACCATCATTATGAACCGTGTTTATTGCATTATAAATCGCATAGTTAACCTTATTCTTGCTAAGTTTTAAGCACATTTAAATCGCAATTAGGGCTTGCAATTAGAGTATTTCGAATAGTAATTTGGTTGGAAATTATTCGAAATATTCGTATTATCCGGATAATATCCGAATAATTGCAGGCATTAATCGTAATACGTACTAGGCTATAATATTATTATTATTAGTGTTCGGCGACGGGTAGCAATATGTCATTTTGACGTCAAACATAATAACCAACATGGATAACCCTGACGTCAAAAATAAAATAATACGTGATATGCTATAAAGGAATAAACTTAATATTTAATATTATTATCGACAATCCACTTATCTAAAGATCACGATCTCTCTACATCAAAAGACGTGAGTCTTGCGAGGTTGTAAAGTGATAGTTCACCATTATCATTCAAAAAAATACCTCCCTATAGCAAAAATAAATTGATATTAAATACATCTGTACATTATATAAGAAATACAAATTAAGTGGCATCCATAACAATTTCCGTCCTAAAATTGCTGCCTGTGTCCGATGATTTTTCTTGGACTGTATGATATCTAATGAATATTTACGTATTTCCTTGTCACTATTTCGCAGTACGATACCTCTTTTCATCTCTACAGATCATTAACGTTATCCGCAGTACTGCCATTTTAAGGGTAAACGCCTTAAGCAAATCATGATATACCTACCGTCATACCGTCAACGATGATACAAGTTTTTCTTATTCATTAAAAAAAAAAGGGGGAATTTGTTATTAATGAAACAATTCGATGTAGCAGTTCATTAATCTTTTTATAAAAATGGTATCATTCACTTAAATGTACTTACATTCTAGCTTATGTACTACATTTTAAATTATGATGTATTACGTATTAACGTAATTAAAAGTAATAATTGGGAAAGTAGATACAATATAGTAAATCGTAGTGTCAGGCTATACAATAAGACAATGCCAAGTTGTGATTAGTACATAGATGAAGCAAACGTAAAAAAAAAATATTATATATTTAGGTATGCAGTTGTGACATACACCTCGAGATACCAACGAGTTTCTACTTACAGTATTACCAATTACAAATAAAGTAATAATATTCTCAGATGATAGTTTTACTCGTATGACTACTAAATTCACGATTTCTTGATCAGATATGATCTGATAACGAAATCTGAGAACTGTTAGTAAAATTTAAATTAGTTAGAGTTATTTGAAATTGTAAAAAATTTCAGTACCTTGAGACTTGAACAGATATTTAAAAACAGAACATTTGGTTTCCGTTATCTGCAGAATGACCGAGCGGATATAAAATAATTATTGCTAATTGTTATTTCATCATCCAATCTCCATACTAGTAACTAAATTCTGAAACAATCAAGTATTAGAAAGCGGATAAAATGCACCTTAATCTATTCCCCGGGACCTCCTGCTTCGAAGGCAGGGCAGAGTTGGGCGATATTTAGATAATAATTTCAAATAAATTTATTAGAAGAAAAATTCAATCACAAACATTGCGTTGACAACTTCTTTTATTGAGATAAATTATCTAGATGAAGATAACTGGCCTCGTTTGTTATTGAAGTAAGCTTAGAATAATGAATTTATATAGAATATCGCGTCAAGGCCCCTGACTAAATATAAGAGCTATGCTACAGCTATCTTATTCATCTGACCACTTCTAGTTCTACATGACTGTACTACTGACATTCATCTTTTATTATAAATCCCAACTAATTTATCTAGATAAAAATGAAACTGATCTGGATATATTCAAAACAACAAATGATGGATTATTTAGTTATTTCAAATAAAAGATCATTTAGTTATCTTCCCGGTTATTGGTAAATAAATAATTTTTGCCCAACTCTGAGGCAGGGTCACTGCCGACTAGGCTGGAAGACCGTTTGTTTCTATGTTTGTTTTGTTAGTATGTATTAAAAGGGTTCACTATATAATTCCCGAAGATTAATCGTCGATCGCATTTCGAAGCTAATTTTTTTTCCTTGTATAATTTTAACTACGTCGCAACTCAACACAAAAATTTGTAGTTCTCCTAACTTTGTTAGGATTGAGACATTAACTTAGAAACACTTCGTAAAACATGATATTTTATATCGTAAAATGCTTTCGTAGGCGTTACGCTAAGCTTCAATTTGCAAGCCGTATCAAACAATAAATTAAGTCGGCTCCTTCGATCATAATTAATAAACATATCATGACTATTTAAATTGAACGGTTCCCCGATTAATTACATGCAAAAAAAAAAGACCCTTATAAATACAAGCATAAACAGAACATTATTCTATACGATTGTCAAACTCGTATGAAATAAGTAAACTTATTCCATTATAATTGATAGATACAAAGAATGAAATGTGTTGCCGAATAAAATTCGGATAAAGAAAGGTTCGTTGAAAAACCAAAACGCTCATTGAAGGATAAACGGTTACGATGTAGAAACCATGTCCTTTTAGATGAATCAATTATATATTCTGAATTGATTATGTACTAAAATTGTGGAACTATCGATTTGGGTTTTTGATGTGTCCACCTGACGAAATTCACGAGTTTAATTTTTGAGTATCCTTGGCCACTGGACGAAGCTGAAACGAACATATGCGTTAAGGTATTTAGAACCAGTATACAAAGTATCATAACATTCGGTCCAGTAATTGCGAAGAAATTAATAATTTACCTTTTTTTTTACTGTATGTAATTAAAAGCTCATTAGGGCAATACAGTCATTAAAACACATTCAGTGAAAGGTATAAAACCCCGTTCGTTTTTTTAAATTATATTTATTATTTTTATTTATGCCAGTAGTTACATTATTCACGACATTAATTACGTTTTGACTTTTGACAAGTGTCTGATGTGACAAATATGTGAGACGTCAGAGTGAACACAGACACATATACTAACAAATTGCGTTGCCCTGACGTGGTGTGTCACTAACCTGTAATTGTCATAAACGCTCCCATGATTGATACAGTATGCTTCTACTATTGTTGATTATTGGAAATAACGTTTGTAGACAAAAATGCGACATAGCATTCCTGAGAAGTAACCCCATGTGGGATTTTAGGATTTGTCCAGATGCCAAGGTCAGATATGATCATTAGGTATACAAATCACCGTAAAATTTTCACATTACCCTCTTTCAAACAAGTGACCTACATGTTATGTTTATAATTGGACTGATTGAGTGAAAACGACGACGAATGACACGACGACGAAACGAATGAATTTATTGACAAGAAATGAATGAAATTTTAATGAAAAGTTGCTACCTTACCTTGATTGACGAGGATGAGAGAAGCAGTAGCAACGTAACTGTAAATAAAGCTATTGCTGCCGAGCCTGCGAGCTCTCACTTGGTGTAAGTAAGTGAAACAGTAGCAAGATAGGGAACAGCTACGAGCCTGCGAGCCCCACTTGATGTTATGGGTGGAAGAGTAGCACCTTAGAGGCGCTTGCTAGCTGTGCTTGATGTGGTGAGTAACGCTAGCAGAGTATCATGTAGATAGGATAATTGCTTCCGAGCCTGCGAGCTCTCACCTGATGTGAGTGAAACAGTAGCAATATAGGGGACAGCTACGAGCCTGCGAGCCCCACTTGATGTTATGGGTGGAAGAGTAGCACCTTAGAGGCGCTTGCTAGCTGTGCTTGATGTGGTGAGTAACGCTAGCAGAGTATCATGTAGATAGGATAATTGCTTCCGAGCCTGCGAGCTCTCACCTGATGTGAGTGAAACAGTAGCAATATAGGGACCTAATACAGAGCCTGCGAGCCAACTTGATGTAATAATGAGAAATGGGCACTTCGGGAACGAAGTACCTGTCAGTATGGCCGTGTGAGATATACAGTCGGTGAGATAAATAATGGCCAAAACGTACAGTTTCATCACTTCCAGTATCGAATATACATCTAAAGTAATCCATAAGTTGAAATCCAAGAAGTTGAAGTTGTAAGGTAGACGTAAGTTTTCAAATACCACAACTACCCTTAATGTATTGTTATGTGACCGTGACTGCCAGAATGCAAATAATGCAACTACCTAATTATAGCAGAGATAATTGCAGTTTGATTTCTATTCGTTTCCGTTAATCCTTATTAGATTATTTGGATTGGAATTGGTAAATATGCTTGCTAACTTAAATATTACGTATCGGGATATCCTGTATTCAATTATTATAGTCTAGTTGACAATAATCGAATAATTGTACAAGTAAATAATCTCGTCAAGTGTAATAATTTAGCATTGCTAATTATTATTCATTTGAAGTTATTTACAAGGAGTAAATATATTACTTAAACCTTCACGTATTTTGCGAAGCGGATATCCTGTATTGCTGTCACATTATGATTAAGTAAACGATACTAAATATTGATGGTTTAGTGAATAATAACTTATTGTCATTTTTAAATTATATTTTCATCTATTTTGAACTAAGCAAATATATTTACTATTATACTATTTCCAATTATTTCGATAACCGGATGTGCCGGAAATATAGAATGCTTGTCCTGCCAGGTAGTAGAAGGGGTAATGGGTAAGCCCTTATAAACAAGTGACTGGCAGTTGTGGGACACATTGGTGATTGGAGAGCTAACCAGCAAGAACCAAGTTAAGTGTAATATTGATTACTCACCTCTAAATAATATTGAGGGTTAATTAAATAAAATGTATCAGTGTGTACCTTGTTACCGTGTACCTAATAATGTATTTAAATATATAAACGTGTAATACTGTATTTCAAGTTGGTGCATGGTACAACGTACACACCAACCTTATATTGGAAATAATTTAGCCTTTCTGATTACATGAGATTATATATTACTCTGTTTTTGCTACAAGTGTTAGATATATTATGTGCAGAATATTATGATTAATGGCCTTACGGGATACTTGTAGTAATGGTTGAGGAATTAGAATGGATTTAATATACTTTGTTTTATATCTTGACTTACTTAGTGGTGATGGCAGTATTGCAACATTGATTAAATTATTCAGAATTATTATAAGTAATATTCTTTAATAAACATCATTGCATTTACTATGGTTGTTCTTAGCATTTTATATTTATAAAATGGACTCTCTGCTTTAATCTATTCAATGTTGAATAAATGAAATAAATTATATTTTGTCTCTTATTAATTAAATCTGACACACTAGTTGGATAATTATTGTGAAATGCACACGTGTTTAATATCTAGGATTATGAGCATAAAAGCGGTGGAATAAGAACCTCGTTACGAGCAGGTGTGTTGAAAACTACTATTATTGTACAACATTTGTACAACAAAGAAAAATACAACAGGAAGAATATACAATATTTGTACATGGAAGGATCTCTTCCAGTCAACCATTGAGCAGTTTGATGTATTGATGTTTTCTTTATTTACCTTTAAGTATATTAAAGTCGGAAAACTGTCCACATCAGATATGACGCAATAGTGAGAGCCACGAACCCCCTGTACTTACTTAGTTTTAGTTTGCTACACTAACTATCCCCTATTTTACGACGCGGACATCTGGCAATTGTTCATCGGTGTTATGCAAACGAGTTGTAAGAAATAAATATCTAACAGTTCTAGGTTTGATGCAGTGCAGTATCATGTAATTAATAAGATTATATCATTTTCAGGAGTATCTCTTAGGGGAAAATAGTGCAAAATGACGTTACGTTAATGTATTGTTTGTCGCATACCTACTGTTTTTTTTCTGTAGCGATACGCAATGTTTTTACTTTTTTGTTATTATATTAGCGATAGGCTTCGACAGTTTTTACCTATTAACTGAAATATTTTGCTGGTCTGTCACTCTGACGTCCTCCGATAAATAGCTGCCAGATGCCTGGATCTAGCAATAAGTTTAAAATAGTAAACTAATTAGAGGGGTTCTCTGCTCTCATTATTGCGCCAACGTATCTGAAGTGGCCAGCTCCTCAAGTCAGTAGAATGTATAAGTTCCCATATGAACTATGAGACTTCTCTTTCTGGACAATACTTACTAGACGACAAGCATATTTTATTTTATATTTATCTTCATACTATCCCAATCCCACATACATCATAGTTCATATGGTCACTCTACTTAGAATGAGATGCAGCCCCCCACATTACCCTCTCTTTCGGCCTCACTTTGTGGTCGAAGTATAACCTCCAGATTGTATTTAACTTCATGGTATGAACCAAACATTTTCATTATTACTCGTGACTTGTCATGAATTTTCTTGTAATAATGAAACATTTAATATCAGCACTAACTCAATTACAAAGTTGGACTGGTATTGGGCTCCAGGAGTAATAGAAACAAACTCACACGGCGCTGTTCTCAATTTGTATAGCCCAAAGTTAAAGGTACCAACCGGTAACAATTTGGGCTCTTACTACAGTTATTGCAGCACTTGTGTATATAGAGTGGAGTTTCTACTGCAGCCCTCCGGAGGTGAATGGCGACAGGCGGACACTTCATCAGTACGCTGCAATTATGATTTGCTTCCATTTTACTGCAAATTCGAACTACCCCTGCCATACCCAGACGCGGAGTACGAGGTGCGGGCGTACACTAGACATGAGGACGCCACCGACGACAGGGTGTGGTCGGAGCCTTACTCATTACAAGTACGTACGAAACCTAGAAAGGCGTGCGCGTGCGACGCGGAGACACGCAGCAACAGAGCCGACTGTCTCCGCTGAGACGGCTTCGTGTGAAGCGTGTACACTTACAACAGATGTTATCAAAGAGAGCATGGAGCTAAAAAACAAAATTAAAAGTAGCTTAAAAAGAAAAACGTGCTAATATCAATAGCATTTATGAATCTCTATCGAAGGCAAAAGCTGCAGCCATGGAGCTGAGCAGACATGGTATACACGTTGACATCGGTAAGTGACCATAGTGGACGTTCCGGACAAATTAGGGTTAAGATATGGAATAAACAACAACAAACAACATACAACCGAAAATTGTAATTAACTAAAATTACAGATATATCATCATCTTCCTAGCGTTTGTCCCGGATTTTCGCAACGGCTCATTTGAGCCTGGGGTTCGCTAACTTCTTTTAATAGGCAGATACGTTTTTCGATAGTAGGTACGGAAACCTCCATTATGCGTGGTCCGACATGCACTTGGCTGGTTTTTTTATGTAACCACTGTTGTTTTAGTTATATTTATGGCTGTTGTTGCCCTGAATACCAATAAATACAATAAATAAATAAAATTTATATGCAGTAGGTACCTACAGTCAGTAGCAGAAGTAGCTGAGTGGGCGAAGTGTTCATAATGATCTGGACACGACTTTATTGTTAAGAGAATAAGAGCATGTGTAGGTCATTTTGAACACCTCGCCCGGTCAGCTACTTCTGCTACTGAATGTACAGACAGACGAGCGGATCGTTTTTGTTTCTTCAAGGTAAATGGGTTTGTTTACCCTTATTTAATATTTAGTGACCCTGAATTATGTTCACACTCGTTACTCGTCCCTGTCAGCCTGTCATCTGTGACACAGTGACGAGTGGATCAGAAGACAATCCGGATAGTACTTTTACTATATTTCCCTAACCACAGTTGAACCTTATTACCGAGCAAAACAGTCGTTCATAGGTCACTAGTAAAAAGTAATAAAAATGGTCCGATAGAGCATAATGTAGGGGGCGGTGTCTCACTTGCACAATGCTGCCAACTTATGAAACTTACCAATGTGGTTTTATTTATCTTATAGCGGGACTGGCTGTATTTAAACACCGGCACTGATATTAAAATGTTTATTGGACAAATTGAACACAAATAATAAAGAATACAGACACAAGTCTAGTTAAAGTAACGAATAGGTATTGTAGGTCGGTGGCACGCGAGTACAGCGTGCTTACCAAGCGGCGGTGCGCTGCCCACTGGCGAGAGCACTTGAAACGCTCCGCGGTGATACAAGATGGCGGCACACGCCAAGGCCTAGTTGACCCACGGTTTAGTTTATTAAGAAGCGAGCCGGGGGTCTACCTCTAGTGGTTCTTACGGAAACACGCCGAACAGGCGTGCCGTCAAGGTCACGCGCTATATACTCCCCCTCGAGTTCATGATGACGCCCACGTTCATGGACTCGCACACTACTCTGATCATGATCAAGATTACGTGGACGCCCTCTATTACGTTTAGGCACCACGGGAGAAGGAAGCACTTCATCTCTACTATTGAAACGAACGAGCTGTGAAGCGTGATACTTACCCAGCACCTCATCGGGTGAGTTAGAACTGGCGACCAGGTAAGTCGTGGGACTAACCTTTTTAACGACCAGATAAGGACCATCTCTTTTCGGAGCCAACTTGGCCGAAAAATTCTTTGCTGCATTGCTAAGAACATGTGACGTAACGAGGACACTATCCCCAACGTCAAATACGTCACCCGCTAGCATCTTCTTTATTTCCGCTCGCATTACCTCTTTCTTAGCAGGTGTGACACGGTAAGGCGGCACCGCGATAGGTGGATGATCGCCCGTGTCAATCCTGTGCTCGGCGAAAGGAGTTGGTCCTCCCCCTGGCTCAAACAGGTCCCTGTTTTCGGTGAGCAAGCGAGCAAGCAACTTATGCTGTTGCGCGTTGAGTGAAGTGGCTTCGTCTTCCCTAAGTGCATCTAAGGCAGCCACACACAAAGCTGGAGGTGACACACTTTCAAACTCTAACTTAAACTTTTCTTTTGCATCGTCACAAAAATGCCAAAAGCCTCTACCAAAACTAACGTCTACATCGAAATCTGTTAGAAAGTCTATTCCCAGAAGGGACTCGTTACCCCTGGAATCAGAAAAATTACGAAACTAGCTTTTCTTGTTTTGTGTTTCAGTGTCACCTCCACCTCCGCGGTGAGTACAGTCATATCCCTACTGACACCGTCTGCCAACCTAATATTCCTTGTTGACGACACTATCGGGTGTCCTTTACTTTTTAGGAAAGCGTATAACGTGTGACCTGCGACACTAGTTTTAGCCGCGGGATCCACAAGCGCAGAGCCAATCGCACCGAGAATACTGATTTTAAAAATAGGACGGGGGCGAGAAGTTTTGACATCGCTGACCTGTTCACAAACAGCTTGACAAACACTGACTCTATCACACACAGCTTGAGATTCCACGGCTTCACAAGAAAGAGTTTGAGAATCGTTGGATTTCTTACAAAAAGTTTGAACACCGTTGAACATAGCACAAAAAGTTTTACTATCATTGACTTTATCGCAAAAAGTTTGAGAATCGTTGGATTTCTTACAAAAAGTTTGAACACCGTTGACCTTAGCACAAAAAGTTTCACTATCATTGACTTTATTGCAAAAAGTTTGAGAAGCACTGGGCTTGCAAACATTATCAACGTAAACATTGTTACAATCAGAAACATTTTTGTCAGAAATAATTTCTTCAAAGGTTTGAGAATCGTTGGATTTCTTACAAAAAGTTTGAACACCGTTGACCTTAGCACAAAAAGTTTCACTATCATTGACTTTATTGCAAAAAGTTTGAGAAGCACTGGGCTTGCAAACATTATCAACGTAAACATTGTTACAATCAGAAACATTTTTGTCAGAAATAATTTCTTCAAAGGTTTGAGAATCGTTGGATTTCTTACAAAAAGTTTGAACACCGTTGACCTTAGCACAAAAAGTTTCACTATCATTGACTTTATTGCAAAAAGTTTGAGAAGCACTGCGCTTGCAAACATTATCAACGTAAACATTGTTACAATCAGAAACATCTTTGCCAGAAATAATTTCTTTTAAGACAGGGCTACAAAAAGTTTGACTATCGCTGACTTGATCAAAAACAGATTGACAGACATTTACTTCAGCACCTAAATTTTCATTATTACAAAACAAAGTTTGTACGTAAGTAAAATCCCCTACGGCCTGCGTAGGGTTACCTCCAAAGTGCGCAGTCGATGGGTTGACAGTCGGTGTCGTACTTGTCCCTGGCGCGACCTTGCGCGCCGTTGCTCCGCGACCGGTGGTGTAAGCATCGCGCTCTCGCGAACGATCGTGAGCGCGCGCAGGACTTTCGCTGCTCCGTGCGGCGGGACTTTCGCCGTGCCGTGCACGCGATTCTACGCCGTCGGACGACGGTGATACAACTTGCGACGAGTCGTAACCGCTTGCTCCGCCCTCGCGCGGGTTAGCGGTGCGATCGGCGTGACTAGATACGTCGACCGAATAAAACGACAGCCCCGAGTTAGCACCAGAGTTACAATTAGCACACCTCGAGCGAATAACATCAGGGGCACCGCAACCGTAACACTTAACTTTCGCAACGACTTTATTTTCTACGCACTTACCACTTTCTTTTACACTTTTATTTAGTTTTTCACAGTTTTCTTTACTATGTCCACCGCGATGACAATAAACGCAAAACAAACGACGGGGTTTAGCCTCTGCTTGGCCGGAAACGGATGAACACGGCGCACGCGACGTTGCAGCGTTATCGGCGGTGGCGGCGCGCTGCGCGGCAACGCCGCTCGCGCTCGCTCCGCCGGCGGATGACCTTGTTCGGTTCGACGAAATGGCCGACGCCGTAGAATCCTGACGATCGCTTGATTTTCTTGTCACGACTGGAACATGATTCTCTTTACGTGAATCTTCAATATTTTGACAATGTTTTAATAGAGTATCAAACGTATCTATATTGCCTCTTTTTAGCCTTTTTCGTATGCGGCGATCTAAGAGCCCGAACACCATGTCTATTTGGACTCGCTCGCTTAGGTCTTCCGGTGGCAACTTGGCTAACAACGCTCTAGCTCTTGAAACAAAAAGCTCCGTAGTTTCGTCGCCTTGAACCAGAGAGAACAACTCGGTGTAGATTACAAAAGGAGGGCGGAGCTCGCCGAAAGCACTTCGCAACTTGTCAAGCGCTTCTTCCCATGTCCTTATTTGCTTCTTCACACCTTGCCACCACATTCCTGCATCTTTAGTGAGTAGCAGCGACAGGCCCCGAATGGCATTTTCGTCCGTAATGTGCATGCACGACTTATAGCTTTCGATACTATCGATAAAACTTTCCAAATGCTCATCTTTACTCCCGTTGTAACGAGCCGTACACTGAGCGAAGTTCGCATTTACAGAGGCGAAAGTAGCAGCAGCGGCAACGGCGGCAGCCGTAGCGTCGGCATGCGCCGGAGTTGAAGATCGCACTTCACGCAGCAGTTGCTGACAAAACTCATTCTGAGTCTGTTGCAAGGTGGTTAACATTGTCGTCAAGGCCTCCTGATTTATCGTAATCTCGTTGGCCGATGCAGGACTCTCGTCCCGTGATCCTAACGACTGTCTACCACCACGACGCCTACGCGAACCGGGAGGCATATTGAAAAGTCACTAACTGTAGGTACACTTTTTAAAAGCACTAACGAACGTTCTCGACCCACAAGCGTTGGGCAGCCAGAATATAGCGGGACTTGCTGTATTTAAACACCGGCACTGATATTATAGTAGATTGTTTGACAAGGGTCTAAAGTAGGCCATATTACCACGAGGTGGTTATTTTCCCGAACGAAGTGAGGGAAAATTGTTCGAGTGGTAATATGGCTTTTAGACCAGAGTAATGCATACTATTTTTCACTTCGATTGCGAGAAAATAAGATAAAAATACTTATTATTTACGCACAATAACTGAACTAAGATTAAATTATGGTTTAACTTGGCGGTCTTTTAATTTTTTTAACTTCTTTGAGATAGATACAAAATATAAACACCGCGAATAAATGCCACAGACGACGGTATAATTAGCTCTTTAAAGTAGCTATTAGACATTGCAATTTGTAGGGTCCAACCTGTCGGGTTGGTAGGTGTAATGGTACTTAGGAAGTAGGAGTCCCGATCTAGGGCGATCGGCAGTGCCCCGACACCCGCAGCTGTTTATGGAGGTCGTTAGAGTTATTTTACCTTTTTTATTTATAATGTTAGCCATTCTCTACACATTCCGTCTGGTTTTTTATTTAAAATAAAAGTTAAATTGTGTAGATTCGCTGGTATTTAATATATTTATCTAGTTTTGTATTTAAATCATAGAAGGGTTGGGCAGATGAATTTAAATTCAGGCAGCTCGAGCGGTCATTTAAATATCTACAATAAAAAAAACAGTTTCAGATTTTATTTAATGTGTACTGTTATGAGTACTATCACCGTGCTTCACCAAATACATTTTTTAGATGTTTTGAAGGCATCTCTGTAAACGTTGAGCTAGGGTCGGTAGGGACGATTTGTTGGTGAGGTAGGGTCGGTAGGGGCGATTTGTAGGGAAAGTGTAATAACGTGCGTTGGGGCCGACAGGAGTTGGACACAACCGGTTGGGCCCTACAAATTGCCATGTCTAATAGTAATAGCCGTTTAAACAGTTTAAACACGCTTTAAAGCGCTTCCAAAAAATTACAATATTTTTTAATGATTATGAAGTAGGAACTAAAAAACACCTCACGTTTTGAGAAATAAATTGCGTTTCCCCATTGGTCGATTTTAACATTAGGGTCAGGGAGGGAACAGTCGCTAGGATTTTTTCAAGAGGCTGTAGCATGAAAAATATAAATCCCTGAACTAATTGTTGCAAGCACAGAGCACAGTGCATTATTAAACTTTCATATGTAGCAAATATATTTGCTGTTACTTTCACCAAAAAAGATATATCCATTCTTTTTTAGAAATTGGGAATCGAGCCACTGTGTACCCGTTGCTGTACACAGTGACTAGGACCCCCTAGTACACAGTGGTTCTAACAGTACACAGTGGCTCGAGTCACTGCGTACTACGCCCTGTACACAGTGGTTCTAACAGTACACAATGGCTACGTAAGAATCGAACCTAAATAAACTTTATAACAAAAAAATAATTTTGTTGAATAAAACGGTAATTAGAATAGGTAAGCCTAATTCCGGAATAATCGTTCCTGATTCATTCTTCATTTAAAATAGGTACTTACCTAATAAATGTCGCATGATTTATTCACTTTCATTTTGAAAATAGATGTCATATACTTCAGAAAAAGTGACCAAACCCTCCGGTGTCCGAGGCCAGATTTTTCCTGAAGTATATGACATCTATTTTCAGTTTATATATAGTAGTGTAACTACTTAAAAATTGCAAATCAAAAAATATTGAACAAAATAATTTGATTTGCTTCAGGATTCACTTTCATTTTATAAAAAAAGAGTGCAAGAATGATTATTAATAATAAAAGAACTTTTATTCTTATTCATAATCAAGTAAATTTTTGCCCAACTCTGTAAGGTGCACAGTGGTTCGCGAGCCACCGTGTACTTTTCTGAAACGAACGACTGTTGACCTTCGCGCCATTTTGTATTTTAGATAGAACTAAAAACAAATAGAAACATCGAGGGCCTTGAGTTATCAGCCAATACTAAGTAGATTAGGCACACTCTTGAATAAAAATACAAGTAATCAAAAATCTCGTTCGAGTTAAGAAAAAAGAGAAGTGAAACTTACCTGGAAATGTAATTTTGATAGCATTCAACACAAAAACGCACCATAATACATTCGCATGGCGCCGAAGCGGCTCACTAACTAGTTCGTACATGATAGGTTACGGAACGCTTCCGATTGATGTAGAGGATAGACATAAAGCTCTTTCCGTTTTCCGCACAGCACATTCGAGCCACTGTTCCCACCGAGCGACTGTACCCTCCCTGACCCTACTGTATTCTGATTGGTTGATATTAAATACAATGTTTTTTTAAGGACTTTAATTATTTACACAGTATACGCACCAAAAAAGTATCTAGCGTTCCGATTAACTTCGATATGTGTGTTGTGATTGGTGGATTTAATATGGTGAAGTGTTCCGATTGGTCAATTTAAAATGTTTTGTAAATCACAAATATGTATACATACTAGCCCTAGGGGCTAAATGTACTACTTTAGTCCGCCTTGGTAAGCATAATATGACACACTTTTTGAGCATGAGAAGTGAAAAAATGTTTATTGGACAAATTGAACACAAATAATAAAGAATACAGACACAAGTCTAGCTAAAGTAACGAATAGGTATTGTAGTGCCCACTGGCGAGAGCACTTGAAACGCTCCGCGGTGATACAAGATGGCGGCACACGCCAAGGCCTAGTTGACCCACGGTTTAGCTTATTAAGAAGCGAGCCGGGGGTCTACCTCTAGTGGTTCTTACGGAAACACGCCGAACAGGCGTGCCGTCAAGGTCACGCGCTATAATCTACATTTATTTTAGTAACACACTAGAAGTTACTTCCTACTTATAATAATTTATTGCAAGATTTGAATTAATACTTTTTTCCCTTTTAGCTGCTTGAATTTTTTTACGACGTAAATATTATTCATTCATTAAATTAAAGAATTGCAATTAATATTGCAGACAGTAGTAAGTTTTGTAATATTTAAAATACGGTCTGGTATCCCCATCCCATCAGTCCCATCACTGACATAATATGTCACTGATATTATTTCAAATGACGCCACTCAGCTCAACAACATTTTTAAGTAAAACCGGCCAAGAGCGTGTCGGGCCACGCTCAGTGTAGGGTTCCGTAGTTTTCCGTCCGTCACAGTTAGTGTCCCCACTTAAGAGTTAATAACACCGCCATGTAGGATATGATATGAGAGTTCCACGTACAGCGACATATATCGGCAAATTAAGTAAACTATTGCGCGCGAGCTTATAGTATGGAAGATGATTTTTATGGAATAATTCTTTATTGCGTGAACCGATTTTCACCGTTTTTACTTTATTTGAAAGCACGTCATTTCATTGTAATTTTGTACAAATTACAGGTACAATAAACACCTGCTATACGGTTAAATTACAAACTTAGTTCAGAAATTATTTTATAATTTTTTTTTCAAAAACTATTCATTCTATCAAGTTCAAAATAATTTTCCTAGAAAGTTTTTATGAAGTTCTACTTTCGGGATTTTTTTCATATTTTTAAAACTTATGGTTCAAAAGTTAGAGGGGGGGGACGCATATTTTTTTACTTCTGGAGCGATTATTTCCGAAAATATTTACATTATCGAAAAATGATTATAGTAAGCCCCTAGTCATTTTTAAATACCTATCCAACAATATATCACACGTTAGGGTTGAAATGAAAAAAAAAATCACTCCCCACTTACGTATAGGGGAGGTACCCTAATAAAAAAAAAACCACTTATTATTTTACCACTTTATCTGCATGATCGATATACATATTAGTACCAAATTTCAGCTTTATAGTGCTAACGGTCACTGAGATTATCCGCGGACGGACGGACGGACGGACGGGCAGACATGGCGAAACTATAAGGGTTCCTAGTTGACTACGGAACCCTAAAAATGGCCAAGATATGTTGCGTAAAAGGGTGCAGGGGTGAGACTTTACAATAAAGTAGACTTTTCTTTCACCGGTAATCCACAATCATTCAATTTTACGATTTAACAACAAGTTCAGATTGTCAAACAATAGGGTGACTATGATGTCGGCAAGCTGCGGGTCGGTTTTGTTGTTTTTACAGAAATGTACTTAAGTACATGGTCTGTTCCTAAGTATTACTTACACAGGACAGGAGTGGCCCGCGGGTCTTTTTAGGCCTTTTCGAAAGGGTCCTAAAATGGCACAAGGCCATACAAAAAATTGTAGTAGTGGCAGTATAATAAATAAATAAATAAATAAATATGAAATAAATATTATGGGACAATCTTACACAAATCAACCTAGTCCCACAGTAAGCTCAATAAGACTTATGTTGTGGGTACTAGACGACGATATATGTAATAGATATATACATATAAATACTTAAATACATAGAAAACATCCATAACTCAGGAACAAATATCCGTGATAAACACACAAATAATTACCCTGACCAGGATTCGAACCCGGGACCTCCTGCTTCATAGGCAGGGTCACTACCGACTAGGCTAGGAGGCCATTAAAATATACTTTATTGTACAACATTTGTACAACAAAGAAAAATACAACAAGAAGAATATACAATATTTGTACACGGAAGAGATCTCTTCCAGTCAACCATTGAGCAGTTTGATGTTATTGATGTTTTCTTTATTTACCTTTAAGTATATTAAAGTCGGAGAACTGTCCACATCAGATATGACGCAATAGTAAGAGCCACGAACCCCCTGTACTTACTTAGTTTTAGTTTGCTACACTAACTATCCCCTATTTTAATTACATCTGGCAATTGTTAATCGGTGTTATGCAAACGAGTTGTAAGAAATAAATATCTTACAGTTCTAGGTTTGATGCAGTGCAGTATCATGTAATTAATAAGATTATATCATTTTCAGGAGTTTCTGTTGGGGGAAAATAGTGCAAAATGACGTTACGTTAATGTATTGTTTGTCGCCTACCTACTGTTTTCCGTAGCGATACGCAATTTTTTTACTTTTTTTGTTATTATATTAGCGATAGGCTTTGACAGTTTTTACCTATTAACTGAAATATGTTGCTGGTCTGTCACTCTGACGTCCTCCGATAAATAGCTGCCAGATGCCTGGATCTAGCAATAAGTTTAAAATAGTAAACTAATTAGAGGGGTTGTCTGCTCTCATTATTGCGTCAACGTATCTGAAGTGGCCAGCTCCTCAAGTCAGTAGAATGTATAAGTTTGTGATGACGCGCCCAGGCGCGCACACAATACCTCGCCACCGCCACAATACAGACATCGGAGCGACGCATCGAGCCAGCGCGCCAAGCGGGCGCACCGCGCCGCGGCCGGCGGACGACTGAGAGCAGCCGCCCCCTCCCGCGGCCCCGCGCTCCGATCCGTATATAAACGCGCGCGCGCCGTACATCAGGGCAGTGGTTCTCACCGCCTCCCGCTGTGAGGTTCGCTGCACCCTGGTAGTGCCGGCCCGTTTGTAGACGAGTAGGCACACCGGTCCCCCGCTCATCTTCCCCCCTTCCGTCATACCGCTCCCTGGAGTGCCGGCCCGTTTGTAGACGAGTAGGCACCTAGGATACGCGGCCGTATTCCCTGAAACAGAAGCCAGAGTGCCGGCCCGTTTATAGACGAGTAGGCACCTGGATTCCCGGTCCTGTATCCCCCTCGCTCTTGCGACCGCTGCAAGGGTTGGGGTTTACCTACTAGCTCCACGTGACACACGCCGCGTTAGAGTAAGGATCCGCGTCGTCCCTCCGCGACTATCCCGAGTCGCTCCCGCGCCGCACCTAGCCTAGGATACCTAGCTATACATAGTTAAGAGTCAATTATAAATAAACCGGCATAAAAGCCCGCTGAGTTGTAATCTGTACTTCATCCGTGTTTCTCTTAACCACCCTGCAACCCCTCTCTCCTCTGAGCTAACTAGGAAACCCGAGGTCCCCTCAGGACTAAGGGAGTTGTATGCGGTTACGCCCACCCCGGTGCGCGTGACCCCATCACAAGTTCCCATATGAACTATAAGACTTCTCTTTCTGGACAATACTTACTAGACGACAAGCATATTTAATTTTATATTTATCTTCATACTATTCCAATCCCACATACATCATAGTACATATGGTCACTCTACTTAGAATGAGATGCAGCCCCCTACATTACCCTCTCTTTCGGCCTCACTTTGTGGTCGAAGTATGACCTCCAGATTGTATTTAACTTCATGCCTTCAGTGCGTTAACATGACAGATCACATTCGACGTGCCGCATACATCCGTCTCGTTCTACCTATGAGACGGATGTATGCAGCGCACTAAACGTAATCCGACATGAAATGTCAGCATAGATCGTTTGTATGTGTTGCTGTCGAAACTGAAGGAAAACGATTCGAAGCCCGATTATTCGTTAACGCCTATAGAAAAATATTCAGAATTTTCTACATGACTCGTGGTAGAGGTAGGCCCCAGGCCCTGTAGCCAAGATGACAATCGTTTGCAGAAAACGAAACGAAACGCTACACGCTCTCGCTCACTCTTCCATATTAGCGCGATAGAGAGATGGATAACGTTTCGATTCGTTTTCTGCAAACGATTGTCATCTTGGCTAAGCCAGGTCACAAGAGCTGGCGCCCAATTACTATGAAGATGATGACAGTTATACAAATCTCGCGCCAGCTTTCATGAATCTTGTACATTTCACAGGCTATAGCGACCACGGGTGTTAATTTGAACATTAAATGATTGTCAATTTTAGAAAAACGTATTTTGTGATTAATGCCCACTGTTCTACAGGTTAGAGTTTGTACTGTTTAAGTTTCTCTTAACTTTCATGCAATTAGAGATTTTGTATATCTGTTCCTCCGTAACAAAAATGCAGTAAAAATATAGATAGGAAGTATAAGTATAATTAAATAAAATCTTAAATGTTTTGTACCTAGTTACAATATTATTTTACTAGCTATGATACCCGGCTTCGCTCGGGAGTTGATATGAGATTACGTGGTAGATGAAATAAAAAAACATACTATGACGTAAAAAGTAAAAAATATATTTTGAAAACATTTTCTATATTTACATGTATTTACATTTTCTCATTATTTACACTACTTGTTTATAAACAACATTTTTAATTTTATTGTCCGGGGTATATATATATAAATTTTTCGAACTTCCTACTCTTGAGCAAGCTACATATAGCTGACCGTGAGAGAAGCAGGATTCTTTGAGGTTGATGCCACAATATTTCAAAGTTTGCCCTTACGCTTTGTTAATTGTAAAACTAAAGGCTAATTTAATTGGAAACTGCAATCTTTTAAATTGAAATGGCAATTCAGAAGAGATCAGTGGTATTCTAGGTATAAATACTGTGTGTCCTTTGTTCTTTCCAGAAATAAGTTCAGCTTCAATGACATTATTCGATAGCTGTTTTACGATCATCCTCGTTCCATTACATAGTTTTGGGGAGTTGAGATTTCTGAGTAGTATGATTGGAGATCCAATTTTCAGACGAAGGCAGTGTAATGGCATTCCTGGTACTTGTAAAGAGTTTAGAAATTCAGTAGGAAAGTTGACACTTTCTTCAATGGATACCATCGTGTCGATCGATTTATATACTTTCTCTTCACCAGGTATTTTCTTTAGAATATTAAAATTGATATCGTCAACAATATTATTTTTAGTGGCCAAAATTGCTCTTTGAAATAACCACTCTACGTTGGTATAGTTCTGAATAATATTTGGATAAATTTTGTCGATTAGTTCGTTTTCAGTACATCTATGTTACAGAAATCACTACTGAGTTCAATGAGGCCGGTCGTTTGGTCAGTAGGATATGTACCTTCGCCTATTTGTAAAAGTATTTTAGCAAAATGTGCTGTTGTTTCATCTTTTGATAATTGTTTTTTGTTAATTGCAGTATTTGTACTTGCGGCCAGAGATGTGACTTTTTTAAGCATGCATTGATCTCGTCTGCTGGTGTTGATTTGGGAATAACTGGAAGTGTTTGTCGAAAATCTCCTGAGAGTATGAGTAGAGCTCCTCCCATCATTTCAGAGTTTTTTCGCAATTCTTGTAATGTTCTGTCCATGGCTTCTAGTGATTTTTTATGGGCCATGGTGCATTCATCCCAGAAGATAATTTTAGCATGTTTTAGAATTTGACCCCGTCCAGATGTTCCTGAGATTTTACATACCGGGAATTTTTGTTCGGCTATATTCAACGGTAGTTGTAAGGCAGAATGGGCAGTTCGTCCTCCTTCCATAAGTGTGGCTGCAATGCCGGATGATGCTAGTGCCAGTGCGATGTGTTTTTCAGCACGTATTTCCGCCAGTATTAGATTTATTAGAAACGTTTTACCGTTGCCTCCTGGTGCGTCCAAGTAAATAATTCCACCAGTGTTGTTATTTATTCGGTTCATTATAACGTTGTAAATTTTTTTTTGATTGTCATTGAGGAGTGGTTTGTTGTGAGCAATGTATTCAAGTAGTTCATTGACGTTGTAGCTTTTTTCCTTTGTAATTTCGTAGTTTAGCACACTGAAAGTATTTCTTTGTGGTGCTGGCATTCCAATTTCTACTAAGGTCTGGTTATTTATTGCTAAACATTTATCTTCTAAGCGAATGAGTGTTTCATTGAAGATGTCGTCATTGAATTCTATAGTCAGTTCTGGATTAGCTTGTCGGATTTGGTACAATATATCATCACTCATATTCCTTTTGAAAGAGTCCCATAGCTGTTTTGGGTTTGATGGGTTACATGTTGTTAGAATTATGGCGAATAACTCTCGAATTTGTTCAGCTGAAGCTGTGAGTGTGGCTTCTTGTAGTGTTAATTCCCAGTGGTTATCGTTTTCCAATAATACTAAACGTTGACATGCTTCTCTGTAAGTCTGGCATATGTAGCCGTCAATAGTCCTGAGATCTGTGAAACTTGTTGGTCCCCGTATTTCGTGTAACAACATTCGGAGATAGAAACATTCGGCATTGTTTGGATGTACAGTGTATACTCGACCTATTGCGTTAGTTTTCATTATTTCTGGATGACCCTCTTCTGGCATTCCTTGTTTTCGTCGTTGAAAAATTTTCCTTGTTTTGTCCCACGTATAATAAATAGGGACGTCGACATACAGTAACGTCTTTGCGAATGGATCCGTTTGGCAAAGTTGGAAAAAAGCTGTTAATGTTGTGTTCTGAGGTGGTTCGCTTGCAATTTTTCTAGCCGAGTCTTTTGTGAAGTAAACTCTCTGTCCATTCTCCAAATGTACTGCTAGATGTTGCACAGCTGGTTCGCGTTCGTGTATGGGAAAACTAAAAATCCTCCACGCTGCTTGCATCATTTCTATTATTTTGTTCGCTATTTTTGACTATTTGAAATACTGCCATATCACTACCTTTGTTTACGTACTTACATATATATTTAATAGATTTTACTGAATTGCAATATTCAACGTTTATGTGTGCTTGGAACATTTTGGAAAGTAGTGGGTTATATGGTATTACCCATTGATTATCTATTTCCAGTTCGTCTCTGCCTTGTATTCGTATTTTTGCTGTGAAGCCACCGTTTTTCGATGATCGTCTTCTATATTTGGGATAGCCGTCATCTTCAGTTTTTGTATCGTCCAAGTATGGTTTTGGATATTTTTTTGTACATTTTCCATCACTCATGCATGGCGCATTGAAGTTTAATGGTCCACATGGTCCGTGAATCATGTTTTTCACTACTATGTTGTATAGTTCCGGATCATTTTGTGGATTGGGAAATTCAGCTTGGATGATTTTGTCGATATCCGTGGGATAAATTTTATCGTGTAGCCATATGAGATTGTGTATATATTCCTCGACCGTTATTCCCATTTACTTGGGGTCGGCCCTCCTTGTCCATCTTCTCCATATGAGATTGTGTGAGTGAGGTAATCCTCGTTTTTGCCACTCGATTGTATACATCCAGCATCTAACGGTTCCAAAGATGTGCTATTTTGTGATGACTTCAATAAATCTTATTTGTTTTTGTCGAAAAACTCGGGCTATCATGTCGTGTCGATCCATGGAGGTTTGTCCGTATTTTAGTTGTTCTTTGATTTCTGGCCATGATGAGTTGCATGTAAATGTTATGAAGAGATCAGGTCGTCCATATTTTCTTACGTAGGTCATGGCATCTTGAGTATATTCGTGCATATGTCTTGGACTTCCTATGTATGATGAGGGTAAGATTACCATTGTTCCAATATCGTCAATATTGCCGTCATTTATGATCGCATCTCGAAGGTGGATGTATTCTTCTGTGCGTAGTTTCTTCTGATTCAGTCTTATGTAAAGCATCCGTTCTGCTTCTATTTTTGCGTACATATCTACCAGAAATTGTTGGAATAAACGGCGAGTGTTGAGAATGTGATTGTATATTTCATTGTCTCTGATCATTAAGCGGTAAGCATAGAACTCCTTGGAAGTGACTTTTTTGTTTGTTTCTATGCCTGTTTTAGGATGAATTTGTTTTATATTGAAATGATAACCATCCTCTCCGTGCAGAAATATTAACGGATATTGAAGAGCATCATATGAACGGTGTGTCTCTGCAATGCGTTGTAGTCCTTTTCTTCTTCGTTATACAATTATGTCACGGCTTGTATTTTCATTGTCCACAATTACGATGGCGACTTCATCTATCTGAGGTGCATTAAATCTACGTTCGTGTTCTCCACGTGGTCTTTTATCGGCTCGAATTACAATTTTATAGTCATCAGAAATCATGCGGTCTAGTGTTGTTTTGAATATGTAAATCAGTTGATTGTATTTGTGTAAGATCCTCTGTACATCTTGGATTATTTCGCGTTTCAATCCAATAAAATTTGTACATCGTTGATCAATTTCGTTTTCTTCATTTCCGATGAAATATACTTGCAGAAATTTATAGTCATCGTTAGGCATTGGTAGTAACGATCCAATTTTGTGATAAATTTGCCCTTGAATTGAAAATACATATTCAAATTTGTCTCTATTAGTGTCAGTCGAAGTAACACCGAAAAAAGTCATTTGAAAGCAGGAGTTGTATGATCTTATATTTTGAAGAAAGTGTTTTGATTCTGGTGTTTCCCCGGTCATGTAATGTAGAAATTCCTGTGGAGGTGCTTCCAGTGGTGGTAATCGAATTTTTCCATTCATGCAACAGAGACCTGGTGTTTCTTTACTGAATTTTTTCGCGTGGCAAAATTGGCAAATGTTATTCATTTTTCCGATCACAACATATTTATGATCGTAATATTTCTTCGTCGGTTCGTAGTGGAATGCTTCCTTTGTTAGATTATCTTTTAAAATGCTCGATTCTTCAATACTTTTATTTTCTTTTCTTTCTTCGCTTTTCCGCTTCTCAGGGTGCTCATTCTGGTTCGTTGATTTTGTAAACGTGCTTCGCGCTCTTCTTCCGTTTGATTTCTTCGGTTTTCTTTTTGTTTCCGCCGTTTCGCTGCAGAACTGGCAAGATCTCCACCTCTTTTACGTCTAGGCATTGTATTCTGTAAAATATAAATTAAATGAACATTTTATAGACAAATATATTGTTACGTAAACGTGGAGCACGTTGAGACAAAGAAAAAAAAATATTTAATCTTCAAGCGGTCGCGCGATATTTTGTTTATGCCAAAGTATATAGAAGGCATCGATTCAACGCCGCGCGACTACTTGAAAGTTAAGGAAATTACAATTAAAAGAAAATAAAAATAAAAAACCATTAGAATTAATTAAATACACTATTAAAAATACTCACATTTGATATTTCACAATAAAGGCTCACAGATAACTTTTTTCTTCTTCGCTTCGAAATCGAGAATTAATTAAACACACTATTAAAAATACTCACACGTGATACTTCAAAATAAAGGCTCACACACAGATAATTTCTTTCTTTTTCGTTTCGAAATCGCTTGTTTCGCTGTTCAAATCAAACTAACTCTGGCGGGTGACACCGGGCTCTTATATATTCAGAAAGCTAGGCTCTAGGATATTCGAGAAAGTTGGCGCTAGGATATTCGAGAAAGTTTGGGAATAATCGTTCGTTTAAGTCCATATTGTGTACAATGAATGAAATTCAACTATTCGACAACAGATGGCGCCACTTTGGACAATGAATGAAGTTCAACTACTCGACAACAGATGGCGCCACTACACTTACTTTCCGAGTTGAAGGGTTGGAAAAGCCCTTATATCTTTAAAGACACACTCTTTAGGTTAAAACGGGAACTTTCTTGTTCGAGGGGGAATAAAGGGCTATCACACTATATAAGTCCCTTTATCGTGCTGGGACTCCTTTTTAAGTTATATCGGCACGCACATTTTCTCAACTTAGTTTTATTATATATAATGATGATAAGTAAAATATTTATTTTTAATACTTAACTGTTAAAACAACTCAATTTGTAAAACTATCTAGTAATTTAGGTAATAAAATGTATTTCTATATTTTTCAGAGTTTCAATTTCCTAATCCCTTCATCTTGCCCCCGACGGGCACTTTCTGTACTCTGGAACCGAATTCAAGTCCATAAATACTTATTATAACCTCACCCATTCACCGGTTTAAGTATTATTGTATTGTATTTATTAGTGTAAGTATTTATGTGTTTTTTTAAAAGAGACCGCATCCACACTGATTTACTGTTATTTTTAATCCTCTGGTGTAAAACAGCACTATCATTTAAATTTATTCAGCGAAATACAAGCTGAAAGTAAGCAAGTGAGTTTATATTTTATTGGGACTTGAATTAGGTCAGAGTATAAGTATCGACGTACGACAGACAGGGGGAGCAGGAAACATGGGCTAGTAGGAAAAGGTCTAATAAATGACGACGCTTGCTAATAGTATCGGTTTTTTTAAAATTGTTCATTGCAAAAATAAATAAATAAATGGAGTCTTGGTTAAAAATCTACGTATTTTACACAAATAAAACGTGATTAAAAAAAGTTAAAGACTGTTCCTATCCAGATGCTAATCCTATTCAGATTACATTCAAGCATGCAATTTAAAATAATTTTTAAGAAAAAAAAACCGACTTCAATGGGGGTAGCCGGTGAAGGATTATTGTAGATAGATGGTGCACTTAGATTCCATACAATGAAATAACTTGCTTAAAAAACGCAGCGGAGAGGACCAATCGCCAAACGTGAACTATGCGTCGTTGAAGAGTTCCGTTCTGATTATCATCAACAGTTCCACTTCATCAAATGTCACTCTTTTGAATGAAAATGCTTGATTTGTTGATAAAAATACAAAAGTCACTTTATGTATGCCTTTAAGATTTGAGGAATTCCCTCGATTCCTCGTGGAACTCATCATCAGAACTTGAGCTTGACGAAAATTGGTCCTGACAATCTAACTTGCTTAACAAACATAGCGAAGAGGAAGAATCGCCAAACATGAACTATGCGTCGTTGAAGAGTTCCGTTCTGTTCATCATCAGCAGTTCCACTTCATCAAATGTCACTCTTTTGAATGAAAATGCTGGATTTGTTGATAAAAATACAAAAGTCACTATGTGTAAGCCCTTAAGATTTGAGGAGTTCCCTCGATTCTTCATGGATCCCATCATCAGAACTTGAGCTGGACGAACATTTGTTCTGACAATTAAACTTGCTAAACAAACACAGCGAAGAGGACGAATCGCCAAACGTGAACTATGCGTCGTTGAAGAGTTCCGTTCTGATCATCATCAGCAGTTCTACTTCATCCAATGTCACTGTTTTGAATGAAAATGATGGTTTTGTTGATAAAAATATAAAAATCACTATATGTATGCCTTTAAGATTTGAGGAGTTCCCTCGATTCCTCATGGAGCCCATCATCAGAACTGCGTTTTGACAAAAACGGGACCAATCTGTATATATATACTTACAATCAAAAAAAGAATTTTCAAAATCGGTTCAGACATGACGGAGTTATGGAGTAACAAACATAAAAAAAAAAAAAAAAAAAAAAAAAAAAACATACACGCCGAATTGAGAACCTCCTCTTTTCAAATCTTGAAGTCGGTTAAAAAATACTTTCTAATAAAAGTTCCAAGCGCATTTCGTTTCTGGTTAGCATTGAGAAAAAATATGATTGCATAGATTTCAGCTCCAGAAGTTTAATTGTTACCGTGAGTTTAGAGGATAATATTAAACAAAATTATAAGAATAAAACTAAAAAATAACAATAATCCCATGCAATACCCGCTGTCCCTTGATTCCGTGAATTTCAAACAGTTACACAGCTGAAAATCAGTAAGCAAAGTGTCTGCCACATTTTTTTTGCGAATCCACGGAGTCATAGTGAATCGAATGGGCGCAATGAGAACCGCGTGCAAATGACTTAGTAGAGCTTTTTTTTTAAACATTTTTACAACTCCGTCCCATGATAATGCAGTGTCCTGAATGTCTGCCTCTTCGATTTTCTTCGTTTCCAAGATGATTGTGACCATGAACTCCAGAGGCATACATGTGCAAATGATTTAATACCCCGATTTTTTTAAGCAACTTCAATCCGCTGTAACGCGAAAACGCAGCGACATAGGACCTTAATTGATTGGACCAAATCAATTCGTAATGATTTAAACTGCAATCCACCTCGACGTGAAACGTGTGCAAATCATATACCGAAATGCTCGCCAGCTCCCTAACTATAAAGCTATAATACATAATACAGTATTGTTTTTTTTATACCACGACGGTGGCAAACAAGCATACGGCCCGCCTGATGGTAAGCAGCTACCGTAGCCTATCACCGTAGCAACTCCGTAGGTGTCACATGCGCGTTGCCGATCCTTTGCAAGAAGGAGGTTTCACTGTGTTGACGGCTAAAGGAACAAGAGGGTCCCTCGTCGTCAACACACTGGTCCTCTTTGAGCTCTTTGGCAACCTTAGTCACCAGCAGGAACACAACACTGAGGCGGCATCGTCTACAGGCGCCCTAATAACTTATAAATTAACAGCTCGCTGGATAATCTGCTTTCAGATGAAAAAAACCGGCCAAGAGCGTGTCGGGCCACGCTCAGTGTAGGGTTCCGTAGTTTTCCGTCCGTCACAGTAAGTGTCCCCACTTAAGAGTTAATTACACCGCCATGTAGGATATGATATGAGAGTTCCACGTACAGCGACATCTATCGGCAAATTAAGTAAACTATTGCGCGCGAGCTTAAAGTATGGAAGATGATTTTTATGGAATAATTATTTATTGCGTGAACCGATTTTCACCGTTTTTACTTTATTTGAAAGCACGTCATTTCATTGTAATTTGTACAAATTACAGGTACAATAAACACCTGCTTATACGGTTAAATTACAAACTTAGTTCAGAAATTATTTTGTAATTTTTTTTCAAAAACTATTCATCCTATCAAGTTTAAAATAATTTTCCTAGAAAGTTTTTATAAAGTTCTACTTTTGTGATTTTGACGTGATAACGTCTTTAAAATCGTTTTAGTCGGGTGACATGTTCAGAAACTTGTGTCACACCAAAACCTCACGAGCGCGATCGCAGGTATAACGAGAGAGAGACGGACCGATCTCCCGTCTCATCTCGAGCGCTGCCAGTCATTCCGTGAAACTTGTCACGCGGAATCCTCACGAGCGGTTAGACGTTATCACGTAAACATCTCGATCGTAAACCTACTTTACAAACAACCAATTTTTTTTCATATTTTTAAAACTTATGGTTCAAAAGTTAGAGGGGGGGGGGACGCATATTTTTTTACTTCTGGAGCGATTATTTCCGAAAATATTTACATTATCGAAAAATGATTTTAGTAAACCCCTATTCATTTTTAAATACCTATCCAACAATATATCACACGTTAGGGTTGAAATGAAAAAAAAAATCACTCCCCACTTTACGTATAGGGGAGGTACCCTAATAAAAATAAATAATCCACTTTTTATTTTACCACTTTGTCGGCGTGATTGATATACATATTAGTATCAAAATTCAGCTTTCTAGTGCTAACGGTCACTGAGATTATCCGCGGACGGACGGACGGACGGACGGGCAGACATGGCGAAACTATAAGGGTTCCTAGTTGACTACGGAACCCTAAAAACATAGAGTTAGTCTATCGTTCAACCATTTTAGCGCTACAGTTCCACAGGCAGAAACATGTGGCGGTGAAACTTATAACATTATCTGCGTCGGGGGTTAAGAATAACAAATAGACAACATCAATAATCAGTTTATTAACAACGCTCTATAAATTCTTGATCGGCGTCGGTTCGGTCTAAATCTATCCCGTTTTGTTATCCCCAGTGTTATTGGCCGGAACAATATCCGAAGTGTTCAAACCCTGAGTGTTATTCGCCGGGGTAACCTCGTCGCTCAAAGTTGTGGTAGTTGTATTAACTTTGGATCCGTTTGATGATGCCTGAAAATAAACAAAATGTTTTCACCACAGTTGCTCGTAAATCGTACAACATGCAGGCGTAGCGGGAGTTATAATATACTATAACAATGGCTTAATCGCTTATGAATATTGATATTTTTGTCTCAAACATGCAGTGAAGTATTGTCGTTACGCCAAGGGTGTTCATCTCCACGATGTGACAGCTACTGCCTTGGAACGTATCGGATACGTTTTCGGGGTTGTCAAAATCCCTTTCGTTTATATTGCGGCATGACCACAGACAAGATAAAATATTTAAGTAGTTTATAGTAGTAGTTTTGTACTAAAATAATAACTATTGTGGGCAAATAAGGTAATAAATCGGACATTTATCATTTGTATTAAAATTACTGGTAGATTAGGTACATTAAGGCAGATTGGGGCAGTCCAGCAGTTGTACTAATTGCGTACTTGTCAACCCTACAACATCGAAAGGTAAATTAGTATGAAGACGTCATGTGTCACCGTTCATCTGTCAAAGTTCTGTCAAACGCTGATTTTGTAGGGAAGACGACCTTCTGTATGAAATACTATTATATTATTCTGTGATTACGCTCCTTATAATATAATAGGCTCGGAAGTATCATGTTCCGGGCGCAACAACTCGAGGGGACCGTAATGGGATTTCATACAAATTTTAAAGCAAACTTGGGGTCAAAGATGGCGGCATTTAAGTATAGCTGATTTAGATTTTTTTCGTGACACGTCGAATCTGAAGTGGGCATGATCGTAGAAGTTTACGAGTAGCTTAATGCCTTTTGTTATGAACGGAGCTGATTTTTTATAGGTTAAGTTCATTATTTCATTTCATATTTTAAGAAGATACCTACACATGCATGCCTCGGTACGAAAGCTATGTACAGTCGCCATCAGATACATCGGAGCTGTCAAGGTTGTCACAAATATCTGAACAACGCCTTTATTGTCAAGGCGATAAAGTGCATGTTCATATATTTTTAAGTACCTTGGCCGCTCCGATATATTTCCGTTAGCCGCGTCTGCGTTTCGAAAACAACATTATTTTTGCTGAAAGCGCGTACGTCATAGGCTGCGGCAAGCGCATTGTAAATAAATCATGTAGTAATAACAAAATATGGACCATGGTCTGCAATAAAAAGTTTCAATTTTAATTTCAATTTTTCCTACGTTAAAACTACATAGGGCAACATTGTTTTATGCTTAGGTACATCGCTGCTGAAAGCGCTAACCGCTTGCGTTGAACGGACGCGTTTCACTTAATAAACAAGGATACGCCTTACACATACTATGAAAATATTTTTTAAGTGCCCATGACGCAAAAATATCTGACACGTTCGTATGGCCCTACAACTAAGAGCGTGTTACATATTTTTGCGGCCTTCGTGTAGGAAGATACTATTGCCGGTGGTCTTAAAATTAACGAAATAAAACATGGTGTTTATCATACCTTGTCGCCTGTTGTGGTAGTTTTAGTAGAACTTACTCGTACCACACGTTTGGTGGACGCTTTCCGTGACGTCTTAGATTTCCAGGAACTGTTGAAGGAAAGAGACATCGAATTATATTGAATCAGCTTTAGTCCTCCGTACGCCGTTCTCCTTTTTCAGCGACAATGTAATAAAATTGTAGGTTTTCAAGGATCATTAAAATGACAATGGTTATTTTAAATAAAATCTATAATAGTTTTTAATAGGGCTATCAAATGTTTCTTTTTACGTCGCTAATGACATTTTTCGTTGTGGTCCTTTTGTAGCGAGGGCAGCGTTAAGTTTTACCAACCTGTTAGTGTCTAGTTGTGACTAGTAGCTATTTAGTTGTGGTTTTCTATAACGTGGAGGTACTTAACCAGTTGGGCTATGGTCTAGATTTGAGCGAGACAACATTCGCAGTGCCCATGCTTTCTTTTTGGACATAGTTTAAGGACAAATCCAGGTGCCATTATAAATGATTTAGTGTAAGTAGAACTCACTAGGTAGCTCTAGTCGTAGGTGGCATCTTCCTCAGACCTTTGGCGCGATCCTCCATTATTTCTCTGAAACATAAAATAGCAGACTCAAGATCCCGAGGTAGAAGAGAGACGCTGGCTGGTGGCGTGAGCGTGGACATGACATGGCGGAGAACAATCTCACGAAAGTATATTAATATAGGTACTCGTAAATGTCTGGCTCGTGATCCAGTACCCCTTTTTCTGACTCTTTAACTGATCAACATTAGTTTTTGATTAAAACAGATTTATTTTATATGTTCATATTTTACAAATAAAATTAATCTTAAACTAAGTGGCATGGTCACCCACTTTTGACATACGCTGTAAGTATGGGAAGCGAGAAGACAAAAAATTTAGTAGGGTGACCTTTTATGCAAAAATGAATTTTTGTACTTATCATCTGAAAATATTTATCAAAATTGGAAGTAAAAGTTAATCCATTAGGTTCATCTTTGAATACAGTATTATGCCTTGTTCTCGTGCTAGAAAACCTGATATCCAGCGAGTACGTCGGAGAATGGCCCTTCAGGGGAGGGGGCACTTTCCTTCACAAAAAATCTCGCGGTCCGCAGATAGGTGCCCCGTAGTATACGAGGTTTGCGTTTCAGGGGGGGGGGGCGATTGCCCCCTGCATCCGCGCCTGAGAGCAGATGTGCCATGTGCCTCGAAGGGGTTGGAGATTGAATCTAATGGGAAATAGAATCGAAGAACGTCTTCCAAAAAAATCATGCATGTTGCTAATTATGACCGGCAAGAAACTCAGCGGGACTTATTATTTCAAAACAGTAATACATTAAATCTTCTTGAATCTTTTGATGGCCTCCTAGCCCAGTCGGTAATGACCCTGCCTACGAAGCAGGAGGTCCCGGGTTCAAATCCGGGTCAGGGCATTTATTTGTGTGTTTATCACAGATATTTGTATCTGAGTAATGGATGTTTTCTATGTATTTAAGTATTTATCTATATCTATCTATTATATATATCGTCGTCTAGTACCCACAACACAAGCCTTATTGAGCTTACTGTGGGACTAGGTCGATTTGTGTAAGATTGTCCTATAATATTTATTTAATATTAATATATTTTATCTTAAATATACACAATATCTAATGCGTAGTTCTTCAAGAAGACAAATCAAAACAGCTGAAAATGTATAGTGTGTCGTGACGTATTGAAATATAGGTATACTATACCGTAGTAGCTTCACCGTAATCATTGAGGACGGCAAATGTGCTTCTACGGGGTTGGAGACGTAGACGACGGTGTCGTCTGTGGTGACCAGGTCCTGGGGCGCGTTTGTTAATGGGTCGTCGTACCGAGGCAGGTCATCATAATTCATGTTGTTTGGATGGTCCTGAGAACATACAATCACAATAATTTGTATGCGAAGAAGTTTATGTGTACCGTTATTTTGTTCGTTTTAGCGGAGCGTGCCCCCAGACCAATCATCATTATCAACATTCCTACGTTTGTCTCGATCTTTGGCTAAAATTGAGCTTGGGGACCAATGGCAACTTTATTCCAGAAATCTGCGTTATCATTACTTTTATCTAACCCATATCACAAATCCTCTATTTTGCGTTCGAAATCACCACCATTATTGCAACCGGTAATGTAACATCATTGTATTAGCTGTGCCAGTGTTGTAATAATGTATAGAAATTCATTACTACATCGATATCGGTAACGAGGGCTAGATTTCCCTTCTCCCCGAACGCGGCTATCCTCCTCCCCGACCGCCGGCATAATTCAGTTGGCCATGGATGTCCAATGGCGGTCATTCTTATGGTTCCCGATCACGTCATTGAGGATTTAAAATATGAGTGTATATGAAGCAGTGTATGAAACTGTACATAAGTAGGCATTCAAACACTCGTGTGATATTATTGTGAAACGAACGAAGCGAATTCAAACAGGAAAGTAAAACTACTCGTCGGAAACAGATGCCTTTCATCCCTACTGTTTCTCCCTTGACACACAATCTAGTGTTACTTACCCGGCCCCAGCTGGGGAAAAGGTCGAAAGTATTTTTCCCGGCCGGGAGGTAAAACCGGCGTGTTGGAGGTGAGAGCGCGCGGCGGATTGCCTGTTTAGCCGGTCGAGCGTTCAGCACCTAAAGTATACAAATATTTTTACAAAACTATCACAAGTTTAGGACAATATTAGATACATCTTAATTTAAAGTCATCAAGAATTCCTATCAAATATTTGATGTTGACTTAGGGCCTCAGGGAAATTCCACACTTTTTTCCACCCTGCGGCATTCCAGCACCACATGAGAGGCTGTTTCTTGTGTCTCTATTCACCCTCGGTACAAATACTAGTAAACTGTCTGGAACATTATATTAAGTAAGTATACTTTATTTGTTAGCCTGTAGTGTCCCACTGCTGGGCAAAGGCCTCCACTTGTCACTGTCTATGGCAATATCAGCCCAATCACTTCAACAGACGTCAAGATCGTCCCGCCATCTCCGCCTAGGTTTGCCACGCCGCCGCTTCCCGCGTGGTGCCCTAGTTCTGTCGGTCAGTTTCATGCCAAGAATGAATGACGGCGAAATAATTAAATGTGTCCATGAGTGTATTTACTTGGGCTAAATTGTCTCTTTCCAGGCACGACAAGACAAGGAGGTCACAAGACATACCGAAAATGCTGGAAGAACTTTTGCACCACGAAGAAATACCTACATTACTTTTTTGTAAAATTTTTTTGCCAATGGGTGGTGATGAAAGTCTAGAAATGTTTATAATAATTGGACTGAAACAGAAGGTGAGCAATGTGAGCATAGAGGCCGGTCTCCGACCAGATAGGCCGATCAATTGACGGATGCGTGTTTCCCATCCTCCAAGTTTTTCTCTATTGTAAGTGATGCGACGGAAGCCAATGGTGACAAACCATATATTTAAAATGCAGACTATTCAGTGATATGATCTTCAGTCACGAGGAGGTGTTCGCTTGCGGGTGAACGAAACCCTTGGCATCCGTAGGTTCGTTGGATAGATGACACTCGGAAGATCGCGGGTCACTTCTAAATGAGATTAGTTCAGGACCGAGGAAAGAGTGGTGCTCTAAGAGAGATGTACGAGTATGCTCAGCAGTTGGTGACAAATGGCTAATTGATGATGAATGATGTAATAGCTTAATGAGTCATAATATGCATAAGGACAACTTGAGGTCACCAAACATAGGTGCTATGTTAGATTAGAGAGCGACCGATATGTTAGATTAGTTCAGGACCGAGGAAAGAGTCCTACTCGAAGAGAGGCATATACCAATGCCTAGTACCTTCAATCTACCGGCGGCGGGGGCGGGCAACAGTGTGATAACATTATATGAAAATCCATTTAAGCATCGTCGACGACCTAAAAGTATGCGCTAGTAGTTCGGTCTACACAGTCTCAATTCAAGGATTATAGTTGACGAGTAAAAAAAACATTAACAAAAACCGAACTTTGGTACAAAATGGTGTAGGATACTATTGAGGTGTTCTGTTCAAATCATGGAATTTCACTACTAAAATTGAGCCTACGTGTAGTGACCTCGTACTCTTTGTAAAAGCTTCATGTCTGTGTAGTCTGTGGGTCGGCCTGAAAGAGAGATGGAGACGATGGATGAACAATGGATACCTCAATAAGCATCACGAGCCGCATTACTGACTTTTCATCCCATTTCGGCGAGTCGACGAACCCAGCCGGGGCCTTCTCCACCGTCACTGGAACATTCATGAAAAGCATTTAGGTATCTACAATTTTTTTAATTCATATCATTGGACTAGTGTTGTTATTGTAGTAGCTATTGAAAGCGCTAGTGGCCTGGCGGTAAGACGTCTGACTTTCAATCCGACGTCTGGGGTCAAATCCCTCGAGTGAGTTTTTCGGAACTTATGTACTTAATATCATTGAATATTTACCAGTCGCTTTTCGGTGAAGGAAAACGTCGTGAGGAAACTGGAGACCTAACCCCAATAGGGCCTAGTTTCCCGTCTACGTTGGAAGGTCAGATAGCTGTCGCTTTCGTAAAAACTAGTGCCTACGCCAATTCATGGGATTAGGTTTTCCAGCGGACCCCAGGCTCAATTGAGCCTTGGCAAAAAGCTGGGACAAACGCTAGGAGGTTGATGATGACCATTGGATTAGTAATAAAATGAAAATAGAAAAGAAATTTACAATTGACTAATACCAACAACCCGCCCCGTGTCGTTGCCGGCAGTCCGCAGTTTCCACTGCGAGGAACGAACAAGTAGTCGGACCCTGAAGAAGCGTACTTGTGCCGCTTTAGTGCCGCTGGTGTCTCGCCCGCCGCTCCGGCCGTGCGTAAAGTACGGCTGATGTGGGAGGCGACTAAGGTGGTGACACAAGTGGCGTCCCACATCAAACACCACCCCCTTTCCCAGTCACAACCCAATCTGCGCTATCAGTGCAGTTTTATAATGCATTTCACTTCACCAAAGCCAATTATAAAGCAAATTAAATCAATTTGATGGACTTTGATCTTTACACTATAATACGAATGGGCCCAAACACGGCTAGGATACAATGTTATTTATGCCATGATATTCCGTCGATCAATTTAAAGTCATTACTTCCGTTTTATTTCAAGAACATCTAGGAACATGAGTCAGAGCTTTGGGCCGGCGTTTGAGAGTAGGGGCTGCGACCCTCTGAATCTTACCTGGTACAGCAAATTTCACTGGCCGTGCAACTGCTTAAATTACTATTTATTTGTGTGCTTATAATATTTAAAGAGTTCCCTCAACTTCTCCAGGATCCCATATCGGTCCACTCGTCTTCGAATAATCGGTAAACATAGGTACATAATATAATTTTAAACAAAGAGGAACCGACTTCACTTAGACTCCACATTTCCAAAAGTAAATGCCCGTTTCAGGATCCCATAATCAGATCCTGACATGATGACAATGGGATCAACTGTCAAAGTGTCAAGTATAACTACCCTTTCCTTTAGAATTTTCCAAATCGGTTCAGGCGTCTTCGAATAATCGGTGAACAAACATAAAAAAACAGCAAAACAAAGATCCCGACGGATTGAGAACCTCCTCCATCGAAATCATGAAGTCGGTTGATAAAAACTTGTAACTTGTAAAATATACCTGTAATATCCACATTTTGTCTACTTGAAATATTTTTAACAGGTTCTGAAGAGCGGTCTGTCCAATTTTCTTCCTTAAAACTTTGCTCGGTTTCATTTGTTTCTTTATTCTCTGACTTGTTGTATGACTTTTCATCTCCTGTAGCTAGCCATTGCATGTTAGAGTCAGAAGACGATGTTGGTTCACGCCCATGGTTCAAATTGTCTGTGGGGTATGCGTCCGTATTAATTCCAGCATTGTTTTCTGTAATATTTTAATAAATAAGCATTAATTATAAGAGTCCTTAGAATTTAATCACTAATTTACTTCCCATTGCCAAGTTCTGTGAGGATAAATGCGCAAAGCAGGTGACGCCTCAATTGCAAAAAAAAAACTTTTTTTATTGATTTGTGTACACGGATCAGAATACAATCCGGATAGTACTTTTACTATATTCCCCTAACCACAGTTGAACCTTATTACCGAGCAAAACAGTCGTTCATAGGTCACTAGTAAAAAGTAATAAAAAAAACCGGCCAAGAGCGTGTCGGGCCACGCTCAGTGTAGGGTTCCGTAGTTTTCCGTCCGTCACAGTAAGTGTCCCCACTTAAGAGTTAATAACACCGCCATGTAGGATATGATTTTAGTAAACCCCTATTCATTTTTAAATACCTATCCAACAATATATCACACGTAAGGGTTGAAATGAAAAAAAAAATCACTTCCCACTTTACGTATAGGGGAGGTACCCTAATAAAAAAATTTTTTCCACTTTTTATTTTACCACTTTGTCGGCGTGATTGATATACATATTAGTACCAAATTTCAGCTTTCTAGTGCTAACGGTCACTGAGATTATCCGCGGACGGACGGACGGACGGACGGGCAGACATGGCGAAACTATAAGGGTTCCTAGTTGACTACGGAACCCTAAAAACGGTCCGATAGAGAGCATAATGTAGGGGGTGGTGTCTCACTCGCACAATGCTGCCAACTTATGAAACTTACCAATATGGTTTTATTTATATACATTTATTTTAGTAACACACTAGAAGTTACTTCCTACTTACAATAATTTATTGCAAGATTTTGAATTAATACTTTGTCCCCTTTTAGCTGCTTTGATTTTTTTACGTCGTAAATATTATTCATTCATTAAATTAAAGAATTGCAATTAATATTGCAGACAGTAGTAAGTTTTGTAATATTTAAAATACGGTCTGGTATCCCCATCCCATCAGTCCCATCACTGACATAATATGTCACTGATATTATTTCAAATGACGCCGCTCAGCTCAACATTTCGTAACAACATTTTTAAGTAAAAATGGTCAAGATATGTTGCGTAAAAGGGTGCAGGGGTGAGACTTTACAATAAAGTAGACTTGCCTTTCACCGGTAATCCACAATCATTCAATTTTACGATTTAACAACAAGTTAAAATTGTCAAACAATAGGGTGACTATGATGTCGGCAAGCTGCGGGTCGGTTTTGCTGTTTTTACAGAAATGTACATAAGTACATGGTCTGTTCCTAAGTATTACTTACACAGGACAGGAGTTGCCCGCGGGTCGTTTTAGGCCCTTTCGAAAGGGTCCTAAAATGGCACAAGGCCATACAAAAAATGGTAGTAGTGGCAGTATAATAAATAAATATTATGGGACAATCTTACACAAATCAACCTAGTCCCACAGTAAGCTCAATAAGGCTTGTGTTTTGGGTACTAGACGACGATATATGTAATAGATATATACATATAAATACTTAAATACATAGAAAACATCCATAACTCAGGAACAAATATCCGTGATAAACACACAAATAAATGCCCTGACCAGGATTCGAACCCGGGGCCTTCTGCTTCATAGGCAGGGTCACTACCGACTAGGCTAGGAGGCCGTTAAAATATACTTTATAGTACAACATTTGTACAACAAAAATGCAACAGGAAAGTACAAGAAAAATGCAACAGGAAGAATATACAATATTTGTACATGGAAGAGATCTCTTCCAGTCAACCATTGAGCAGTTTGATGCATTGATGTTTTCTTTATTTACCTTTAAGTATATTAAAGTCGGAGAACTGTCCACATCAGATATGACGCAAACTATTGCTCACTAGAGAGCCACGAATTCCCTGTACTTACTTAGTTTTAGTTTGCTACACTAACTATCCCCTATTTTAAGATGCGGACATCTGGCAATTGTTCATCGGTGTTATGCAAACGAGTTGTAAGAAATAAATTTCTTACAGTTCTAGGTTTGATGCAGTGCAGTATCATGTAATTAATAAGATTATATCATTTTCAGGAGTTTCTGTTGGGGGAAAATAGTGCAAAATGATGTTACGTTAATGTATTGTTTGTCGCCTACCTACTGTTTTTTTTCCGTAGCTATACGCAATGTTTTTACTTTTTTGTTATTATATTAGCGATAGGCTTCGACAGTTTTTACCTATTAACTGAAATATTTTGCTGGTCTGTCACTCTGACGTCCTCCGATAAATAGCTGCCAGATGCCTGGATCTAGCAATAAGTTTAAAATAGTAAAGTAATTAGAGGGGTTCTCTGCTCCCATTATTGCGCCAACGTAGCTGAAGTGGCCAGCTCCTTAAGTCAGTAGAATGTATAAGTTCCCATATGAACTATGAGACTTCTCTTTCTGGACAATACTTACTAGACGACAAGCATATTTTATATTTATCTTCATACTATCCCAATCCCACATACATCATAGTACATATGGTCACCCTACTTAGAATGAGACGCAGCCCCCCACATTACCCTCTCTTTCGGCCTCACTTTGTGGTCGAAGTATGATCTCCAGATTGTATTTAACTTCATGTTTGTGTACTTATATCAAATCCATACAGTCTATGGTACAGAGTCCATAGACCTCAAGTAAATAGTTTATATTTTTATTTTAACTTTATTGCAATGCAAAAAAGACAATATTAATGTACATAATTTAAAAAAAAAAACGTCTTTAATGGGGAAGGACGGTGAAAGATTATTGTAGATTCTAAAAACTCTTAGATTAAATTCAATGAAATGCAAAAATTGTCTTGAAAATTTAACTTGCTTAACAAACACAGCGACGAGGACAAATCGTCTAACGTGAACTACGCGTCGTTGAAGGGTTCCATTCTGATCAAGATCAACAATTCCACTTAATCAAATGTCACTTTTTTGAATGAAAATGCTTGATTTGTTGATAAAAACACAAAAATTACTATTATGCCTTTAAGGTTTGAGGAGTTGCATCAATTCCTCCTGGATCCCATCATGAGAACTGCGTTTTGACAAAAACAGGATCAATCTGTATTATGTATATACTTACAATCAAAAAATATATTTTTTTAAATCGATTTAGACATGAAGGAGTTATGGAGTAACAAACATGAAAGAAAACATAAAAATTAATTGAGAGCCTCCTCCTTTTGAAATATTGATGTCGGTTAAAAAAAAAAACAAGCAAAAACATAGATCCCGACGAATTTAGAAACTCCTCTTTTGAAATCTTAAAGTCGGTTGAAAATAAGATAAATACAATATTAAACTAATTTAATTCTGATTTGATCAATAAGTACCATGAATATTTTTTATTAAAACTAGCTACATACAAATTTAATATCAATTAAAAACTAAAGTTACTACTAAAAGAAAATATATAAAGTGAAATATTTGATGCGGAGTTGTTCGTATAAGATATCTTGGAGTCTATGCTGTTTATTACATGTCTATGTCGCTTTTACCAGTCAGAGGAGGAAGAATCAGTGGAGGTAGTCGCGCCAGATCAGCAAGAAATATCTTTCTGTGATGCGCTACTAATTTGTGCAGCCAGCTGGTTGCACCCGTCTTTGACGCACTTGTCAACACCACAATCACCGGGATTAAGCATCTCTGAAAAAGGTTTATAAATCAATCAATCATTTATTTCTAATAATATGGTACAAAGTTGGTTCGAAAAAGTGTTAGGTCAACATAATCTGCCGGCATGCATCGCCGTAGAAATATTTACATGATACTATTATGTATTGTTAATTTTATGCTGACTCATCATGTAAATATTTCTTTTAAAAAATCTGCTACAGAATAAAAAACATTTATCGAGTAACCAAATAAACATGACATTTCAAAAAGACATGTCGGTAGAGTTTAAATGTCGTCTGGCACTCTATTAAATATTGTTACATATGGAATGAATTCATCTTGAACATTTGATATAACTGCCAAGGTTGATATAACTGAAGTGGATTCCTGCTAAGCCTTTCTTTATTTATCACATCACTACATCGTGAAGTGGAAAAAGGTGTGGGTGTTTTTTTAACAAACTTGGTCATTTCTAATATGTATAGACAAGGTAGTGGTAGGATTTTCAGTTCTTTAAGTATTGGTTTACAATGAGCATAATATTCAAATATTATTATTGATTATACAAACATTATTTCGCATTCCCTAGGACACAACGCTTAGCGCCTTTTATACTTAAACGAGCAACATCAAATTTAAGATTGTTCGAATTTATACAATAGAAAAACAGCACCGTTCTTGTTATCGTTAAGCTACCGAGGAGGTCTTTCTGAAGCAGACTAGTATTTTTTGCCCTATTTTTTATTATAGTTAAAGGTATTTATTGGGCAACATATATTGTACACAATAAGACATATAAATAATAAATAAAAGATGCTCCCCAAGTCCCCTTCGTGGGTTATAGTATCCAAAATGCTGGCAGCGTTACCTCTTTGGATGGCCAGGATTATCCTCTGGCCGAAATAGCTGCCAGCCTTCTGGTTACCTGACGCATCGACGAGGCGCTTGGAGAGCTCATTAAAAAGCGTCTTTGCGCGGGGTCCCCACGGCCCCAAGGTTTCCACGTCAAACGGCATAAATATGTAGCCCTCACAGAGAGCGTGCCCCGCGGGCACGTTCCCCAAACAGGGGAAAGTTGCATACAAGGTAAAACTGTTCCATAAGTGAAAATTAAAAATTAAATAGATAAAAAGCATATGTACACAGTACATTGTACACCCTAAAGTTGCAATCCATATTGTTTATTATTGTTATTGTTATTTTTTATTGTAGACAAAATAAGATAAATATTTATAAGTACTTATATGTATTTCAATTATATCATTTTATCAGAAAAATAAATTATTTATTGAAAAGTAGCAGTAGAAAAAACAAAAAATTCAACAATGTCATTAATAGTCATTATTGAATTTGAAAATAAATAATCTAAAAACAATAAATTTTATTAATAATAGAAATACCATTATTTCTTGTATTTTACAGCACAAATATAAAAAAAAAATATTTATGGGAAAAAATAAGAATATTTTATAAATATAATATTCCCTGGCGTAAGTCTGATGATTGCTGTACGATTTTTACTTCATTTCATTTGAATTTTTTTAGCGTTGCAAAACAATTTAATTTTATAAAAATGTGATTATTAAAAAAAGATGCAGTTCTGTAATGATTTTTTTTGTTATATCTATTTAAGTAATGGTAAAAAAACGGATTTTTTAAATGTTACCTTTTTTAAAGTACTAAATTACTTAGTCTAATTGCTGTAGGATTTTGACTACATTTCATTAGATTTTTTTTATTTTCAGTTGAGAGAAATTGAATTTAACTAAAATATGTGATATTTAAAAATAGTATTTTGTGCAACAGGTACATAATAAGGGTTCTTAAGATTCGAGGGTCGAAGTTACAAAATGAGGCGAAGCCGAATTTTGTAATAACAGACCCGAGAATTTTAAGACCTAATTATGTACCGTTGCACACGAAACTTTTTCTACGACAGTAGCAAAAACGTAATTAATAAATAATTTTAAAGTTCTTAAGTATCACGAGTACATAAATCAATTTTGTTTTAAGATTTTTCTATCAACTAATAACTTACTTTTGTGCCGAAGTCTTCGGATATTCACTGTGAAGTTTTCTTGTCACTTATTTTATGAAAATTAACATAAACTTCTTGATATTAACATAATATACGATTTAAATACAAAAATTAAGCCGTATATTGTGTTGAAACTTTTTAAATATTAACTTTTTGACTAAATGTCATAGACAGACCACGAGTTGGTTTTCATTACAAAAAATATGGCTTCGTTCAAGTAACTCTCAAAGAAAATTTTACATTAAAGTACTATTATGCTTTTCATAAATATGAAAACTAAATTATTTAAGATATTAATACTTTAAAAAAGACATGATATTGTTTTTATCATAGTTTGTGCAAAAATAATTTCAAGTAAGTATATATCAATTTGAAAATATAATTTATATTGTAAACAAGAACGAACCCTTTTTAGACATGGCACCATGACAGTCAGTGTATTAAAAAAACAAAAAACCGGCCAAGAGCGTGTCGGGCCACGCTCACTGTAGGGTTCCGTAGTTTTCCGTCCGTCACAGTAAGTGTCCCCACTTAAGAGTTAATAACACCGCTATGTAGGATATGATATGAGAGTTCCACGTACAGCGACATCTATCGGCAAATTAAGTAAACTATTGCGCGCGAGCATAAAGTATGGAAGATGATTTTTATGGGATAATTCTTTATTGCGTGAACCGATTTTCACCGTTTTTACTTTATTTGAAAGCACGTCATTTCATTGTAATTTTGTAGAAATTACAGGTACAATAAACACCTGCTTATACGGTTAAATTACAAACTTAGTTCAGAAATTTGGACCCGGGTATGTCCTTAAACTACGTCCGGACCTGGGTATGTCCTTAAACTACGCCAAAAAGAGAGGTATGGGTACTGCGAATGACATCTCGCTAAGTGTGGTAGGGCACGTTCAGCGAATGTCATCGCTCAAATCTCGAGCAGAGCCCGACTGGGGAAGTACCTCCACCTTACAGAAAACCACTGCCAAATAGCACTAGACCCTACTCATAGTGTTGTGTTCCTGCTGGTGAGTAAGGTTGCCAAAGAGCTCAAAGAGGACCCAGTGTGTTGACGATGACGGACCTTCTTGTTCCTTTAGTCGTCAACACAGTGAATCCTCCTTTTTGTAAAGGGTCGGCAACGCGCATGTGACTCCTTTGGAGTTGCAGGCGTCCATAGGTTACGGTAGCTGCTTACCATCAGGCAGGCCGTATGCTTGTTTGCCACCGTCGTGGTATAAAAAAAAAAAAAAAAGAAATTATTTTGTATTTTTTTTTCAAAAACTATTCATCCTATCAAGTTCAAAATAATTTTCCTAGAAAGTTTTTATAAAGTTCTACTTTTGAGATTTTTTTCATATTTTTAAAACTTATGGTTCAAAAGTTAGAGGGGGGGGACGCATATTTTTTTACTTCTGGAGCGATTATTTCCGAAAATATTTACATTATCGAAAAATGATTTTAGGAAACCCCTATTCATTTTTAAATACCTATCCAATAATATATCACACGTTAGGGTTGAAATGAAAAAAAAAATCACTCCCCACTTTACGTATAGGGGAGGTACCCTAATAAAATAAAATAAATCCACTTTTTATTTTACCACTTTGTTGGCGTGATTGATATACATATTAGTACCAAATTTCAGCTTTCTAGTGCTAACGGTCACTGAGATTATCCGCGGACGGACGGACGGACGGACGGGCAGACATGGCGAAACTATAAGGGTTCCTAGTTGACTACGGAACCCTAAAAACAGTTGCACAATATGTTTTGTGTGACTGCTAGCAGTTATAGAAAGTACCTATAGACAAATAGACTTTAGCGCCTTCACTTAAATGATGTAGTTTTAGATACCACTATCAGTCATTTAATTGGCATATATAAGTGCTGGAGTAGAAAAAATACAAAAAGATTCCGTGAAGTTTTTGTAGGTTTTTATGACATTTATTTAATTAATATGTGATTTTTTTTTAATGTTACCTTTTTAAACTACTAAATTACATAAGTCTGATGTTTATTGGACGTTTTCGACAAAAGTTTACCAGATTAGGTTCTACATTGACATTTTATTAGAATGGTTATTAGAATTATTTTGTTAGAATGTTTTTTTCGTAAAAGTGTAAATATCCAATATAAATAATACAAACTTACATTTGAAGTTTAAAATAATATTTCTTCTAACAAATCGTATGGACGTCATAAATTACCAACCGCAAATAGCGTATTCAAAAATCAATGTGTTTTAAATACTCTTTGTAACAAGTAGTGTTTGTAATTCATATTACGTGTTAGTATGTGACTAATACAATATATAGATGTCTATTATCATTATATAGATGTATATATTTTTTTATAAGTAACTAGTTATTTATTGCATTTATAAAAAAATACGTGAGTGTCGTGGAACACTCGGTTGGACCGAAGTTATGTTATTTAATTTTTGACTTTTTTGGAAATATTTAATTTTTGTCAGTAATTTTGTCTTTTTTGACTTTTTTTATTTTTTTAGGGTAATTGGGGCAACACAATTACGTAACTTTTTATTAATCATATTTAATTTTAGTTTAATTGGCTTTAGACACAACATTCGGTGCTTGATTATCCATATTTTTTATTATATAGAATATATAGATCAAGACACTTGGAGACCTTATACATCTCTAAGGATAATTTGGAAATAGTATGTTTATTGTATACTAGAATCACTTACTTTATTATTTTATTTAAATTCAATATTTGTTTCTAACTGTTGATGATGGATTATTATAATTTGGAAATTTATGTAGAAGACACAGTTCAGGAAAGAAAGTATATCAAACTTGTATGTAATTCATTTTCAAATAGTCAGATTTGGACTCATCTTTTTTCTTTGGAATTTTTTAAAACTATAACCTAACCTACAACTATAACCTATAACTATAACCTATAATTGTTGGTTAATCTAACCTTGGTTTGATATGTTTTCTTATAGAACAACGCACTGTTTACATATGTATTGTTTAGTTTTACGGTTTACGGTTTAAGATATTTATTTCCCAAAGCAGAATACAATTCACTTAATATGAGAAATATAAATACATTTTTTTTAAATATATATTACATACTAACATGCAGAGAACTAAGAACTATTTCTTAACAATTAAAAACATTAAACCAATGGCAAAACATAAATAAATTATTAATCAGAACAATATTGTAAGATAATAGACAAAGAGGGTAAGTTCATGTTTACGTTAGTTACATTAAAGGGTAGATAGATGGTTGCGGATGATGCGTGCATCGACCGCTTGGTATTATCATTTTAGCGGGACTTATTACGTGTTCATGCAATAGCAATAGTGATACGATCAATAGTAATTAGCTATCAATGCCATAGAAGCGTTTAAGGACGTAGTTTCTTACAACTTTTTTAAATAATAGTGGGGATTTTATTTCTTTAATATCATTTGGCAGTTTATTGTATATTTTAGCTCCCTCGTAAAGTACATTTTGTTTTCCGTAGTTAGTTCTAGGTGATCGAAGACAAATATTATTTGCACGCCTTCTTAATCGATTTTGTATTTGTGATTTTTTAGTGAACGATATTTGTGTATGAATTTGTTTATTTAGAATTTTTCTAACAAGCATGCATGTTTTGTAGTGATATAACTGAGTGAGTGTCATTAGATTAGTTTCTTTATATACTTTAGTGGTAGGAGTTAAAAAGTTGTAGTGAAATAATAATTTAACAATTTTATTTTGACCTACTTGAATTTTTTTAAATATAGTTTTACCTGCTGAGTCCCATATTTCTAATAAATACTCTAAATGTGGTTTCACCATAGAGTTATATATAATGTAACTTACTGGTTTTGGAAAACAACGGACGGTGCCGCGAAGTGAACCCATGAGGGATGAAAGTTTTGATCGCAATTTGTTTAGATGAGGTTTCCACGTTAATTGGCTATCGAGAGTAAGGCCTAGGTATTTTTCAGTGTCTACTTTTGTTAGCGGCTGGTTATTAATTACTAATGGTTGATGGGATCCTATTAATTTGTTTTTGGCGTGAAAAATAATAAAATTGGTTTTAGCTACATTAATCGTTAACAAGTTATATTGAAACCACGTATTTAAACTATTTAGATCATTTTGGGCTTATTCAAATATTATATCAATGCTATTATGGAAGTAAAACAAACAAGTATCGTCTGCATATAAAGAAATTTCACCTTTTAAGCCTATTTCATGTATGTTATTGATGTAAATTATAAAAAGTAGAGGGCCCAAAATCGACCCTTGAGGAATTCCGCAAGTGACTGGTTTTGGGGTGCTCGTCGTGTCTAAAATTTTGACAACTTGTAGTCTATCTGTAAGATATGACCGAAACATTTGAAGCGCTGTATCTTTAACCCCAATGTGATGAAGTTTCATTAAAAGCAACTCGTGGCTAATCGTATCGAACGCCTTTTTTAAATCGATAAAGACGCCTAAAGCTATATTTTTGCTATCAATGTTAGTCTTTAGTTTTGTTATTACATCAACATTCGCGGAAAGAGTGTTCGATTTTGAGCGGAACCCGTATTTTTTTTTAAACAGAAATTGAATAGCGTCAAGATACTCGCACAGCCGATTATGCAATACTTTTTCAAATATTTTTGAAAGCACGCACGTACTGAAATCGGACGGTAATTGCTTGGGTCAGTTTTTAGTCCGGATTTTTTGTGTACGGAGTTTTGATGTACTGTTGTTTTGAAAAAATAAGTCCCGCCGAGTTTCTTGCCGGACATAATTCTTCTCGGGTCAGAGGTGTAGGGTTAGAACCAGTGTAGTTTGATTTTTTTTTTCTCTCTTTTAATTTGACGTGTAAAAGTTCCTTTGTGGCCTACTTACTGAATAAATGTTTGAGTTTGAGTTTGACATTTCCACTATTTTTGACTTTTTAAATTTTTTGACTTTTCCGACTCATTTTTTTACTTTTTGACTTTTCACTTTGTCACTTCTCACTTTTCACTTACTTTATTCTATTTTATTTTACTTCATTTAACATGTTTCTCAATCGTATTGCGTTGCGTTGTGTTGCGTTTTCGTGACGGTCATGTGACTTTTTTTCGTCTAGCCCCCCATCCGCAAACCGTCCGATAAGGAACTTCGTTCCAAAATCTGTGATAATTATGCACTAATACCTATAAGTTTCTTTATAATTAAAACGCTCCTTCGCTTCCCCGGTACAATGGGGAATTTCCGGAAACATTGGGGCACGTTCCCGGGAAAGTTGGGGAACGTTCCCCATCTTTCCCGGGAACACGGGGGAATTTCCTTTTGCAAAAGAAATACATTATATATTGTCATGCTAAATATTGTTATTATTCCTTTTATAATGGATACCATTAAAAAAAATAATGTATCTATACACATATTCAACTTTCCCCAGTATTCCCCACGGTGGGGCACGTTCCCGGGCACGTTTCCGGGAAAGTTGGGGAATGGGGAACGTGCCCGGGAACGGCCCATCACTAATTAGTATGGATTACACGAAATAAACGCGTAAGGAGAAATCTTTTCGTGAAATTCGTAAAAACTACTGCACATATTTAGTTTAGTTTACATAAAGATGAAATACCATTTCAGATGTAAGTACAGTTTTACTTTATTTATCATTACTTTCGTAATAAAAGATTTAACCTAAATCGAAAAACAAGCTTCGTTTACAGAATCGAACTATTTGACGTTTGATACTTCTCCATATTTAACGCGCTTAAGGATTGCCGTCTTCTATATTTTGTTTGAAAATACAATCAAAAATGATCCTTGGCTTTTGTGTTTGACATTTGCAAAAACTGCATCCAATAATGAACCATATGTTAACATTTGTACAGTCGACTATCTATTGCTCCATTTAGTGTCATGAAGTATAAAAAGAATATGTCAAATATGTTTGGTGTTTTCAAGTCAAAGGTACATCTTTGTCGGTTGTCAATAAAGCGTTGCTGCCATAAAAATTCATTTAGAAATAAACTGTATTAACAACCGACAATGATGTACCTTTGATTGAAAACATCACATGCGTGCTACCTCGCCCCCCTCAGATTTTGGCAGACTTTTTTGTTTGGAAAGATGAGGCGAAGCGTACTCCATTTATAAAGCTTTATGCCTACGGCCAATATGATTTATAAAAACAAATTAAAACTTTAAATAAATAATTATAATATGATGCAGCCTACTTACTTACCATAAACATCTGTTTGTTGTTATGTGAATTCATTAACGAAAATATGAAACACAAATAATTTCACGCTCATAAATTATTAATTATAATTAAAACAACTTAAATAACATGAAATTAATTATAAATATTAATGTGTAAATTATCTCCGTAATTAAATTTCGTTTTTATTGCAAACTCTCGTAAAATTTTACAACTTTTCTAAATGAATTTTTAATTGCATTTTAAGTGTGATATTATTGCTATAAACAATATATTGAAATTCAGTTATCAGGAGCCATGGAAAAAAGTGGCAGAAACTGGGCCCCTTTCTGATATTTCACCAAAGAAAAAAATAAGATCTTATGTCAGAAACTTAACAGAAGAGATTCATATAAATATACTCGTAGTTATATATTTTCAATCACTCAACACAGTACATAAAGAGTGTCATAATTCCTTATTGATAATGACGGAAGTCTGATTAGACAAACACTTCTTAAAGTGGCAAAACCGGGGCATCTGCTCTACTTATACCCGTTTCGTTTTCTTATACATACTAATGTTAGTATCCTATGGACGCCTACAACTCCAGAGGATTCACATGCGCATTGCCTACCCTTTAAGAACCAATACACTCTTTTTTTGAAGAACTTTTAGTCATCACAATCGATGTAGTTAGACGTTTTAACTATCATCTGCAGAGATGCTGTGACTAATGATGTAGCCCCCTGAGAAAATCTCGGTAGGGAGATCATTCCACAGCTGGAGCGTTCGCGGGAGGAAGTTTTTCTTAACACATTCACTGCCAAGAACCCGCCTCGCGGGCGCTCGTAAACTTTGCTTCGATGCCGGACAACTCGCTGGGCGGGTTGTTTTGTACGTAGCTATGGACGCCCGGTTTCTGAAGTCGGACGTCATTTTTCGTCTGGCAGTTAATGTGTACCGCTCAGTGCGCGACCCTTTAGAGCCTATGCACTGCGTTTTTATAACGCGCTGTCGTCATGCGTTTTAGGTACGCGCCTCAACAGCGCGTTTTTTTGCGTCACATGCACGTCTAAAAAGACGGCGTGCTTGTATCGCTAAACTCGCGCGTCACCTGCGCGTTTTTTACGGCTCGATTGTTAGCGATACAAACGCACGTTGACGGTGCGTTTGTAGCGGTACACTCGCGCGTCACCTGCGCGTTTTTTACTGCTCGATTGTAGCGATACATACGCACGTTGACGGTGCGTTTGTAGCGATACACTCGCGCGTCACCTACGCGTTTTTTTAAGACGCGTTTGTAGCGATACGAATGCGCGTTGACGGCGCGTTCATAAAATTTAGCTGTGCAAAGGTCGACAAGTATAGGATTAACTATCTGGGAGTTGAAATGATAAAGCCGGAGTACTTAATTATGAATGTGTATTACTACGCTCGCGACCGGGAGACAACTAAAGAGCGAGCTTAGCGTTGGACCTCCCGTAGGCGCGTGGAATGCTGACAACGCATAAGCTGTCCCTATAGTCGTCCCTCCCAAAAAATTAAATTTTACAAAAATTTTCAAAAGAAACTTAAAATTAATACATGACAGAAGAATATGTATGTTTGGATTGACATCTGATTATAATCAATAAATGCATTTACATTTTTTTTAAGAATTTCATTGTGTCTGTTACCCTTTTATATTTAGGAATGAACCTCTAGTCTAAATATAAATGTGCCATGAGTATAATATCGCGTCGTTGTAACTACTTGAAACTTGAGAGCGATAACAGAACACAATGTACTAGACAACATTCTTGCGTGTATAGGTACTTACATATAGAACAATGCTACCTGGTATTCATACCACGGTATGATATCTAAAAATAGAATTACATTTACTCTTATTTTAACACAATGACACCATTTGCACTGCACTTAAGAATGTTTTTTTTTTTTAATTATTTAATAATTTACACTTTCAAATATATTTGTTGAGGCTGACTCGGAGTAGCCTGTACTCCTAGGGTCGGCTGTTGACCCTGCGCTGACACCTGGATTCGTCTAGTTAACCATTTGTTCGCTCTCCTCTTGCAACTACCGTAGAGGTAGTACAACAAAAATGTTGTTAATATTATAACAATCACCAGTAAGATGATGCTAAATGTATTCAGCTGGGTAGCTATCCCGGAAATATTAACAGATGCCTCTGCCGTTAAAGTATTAGACTTGTCCGTATTGTCGGAGTCTTTTTTGCTGCCGTAATTACCCATATTTACGTATTACTTCGTGTGCAGTACAAATTATTGTAACAAATTTAATACAGTTTACAAATTATTACAATTAATGCATATTTGCAATAAGAAGCTTAACCTATTTAATTAGGTTTACTCATCACAAAACCTTACTGCTTTCTTAATCGCCCGTCCACTGCGTGTAACATAGGGTGCGACGCTATGCATAGGCGGAGCGATTCCGCTACCCGCTTGTGGGGTACTTGCTACAATTGTGTTTTGTGGTGAGTACTCCTTTTCCTTAAGTAAATAAGCAGGTTTTAACCTATCGATTGACATATTTACGTCGCGATCCTCTAATTGAATTTTAAAAACTTTACCTTTTCGCTCAATAACTTTATAAGGCCCCTCATATGGGGTTTGTAAGGATGATTTAGCAATTCTACGAACAAATACGTAGTTACAAGTCTTGAGGTCGGGACTTACAAAAAAATTGTTATCTCTGTGATGTGAAAAGGGTCTTGGTTTCAAATTTTTTATTGAATCTTTAATTTTACTTAACATAGTATGTGGCTCTGTAACATTTTTTTCAACATTAGCGTAAAATTCAGCTGGTAAGCGTATGGAACAACCATAAACCAATTGAGCGGCACTAACACCTGTATCTGATCTAGGTACCGTACGGAGACCTAACAAAACCGTGCTCAATTCAGTAACCCAAGATGTATTTTTCATTCGTGCTTCTAACGCTGCTTTCAAAGACCTGTGCCAGCGTTCAATACAAGAATTACTCTGTGGGTGGTATGGTGTAGTTCTAAGCTTTTCGGTTCCTATATACTTCATTAACTGTCGAAAAAGATTACCTTCAAACTGCTTACCCTGATCACTAGTTAAAGTAACTGGACATCCAAATCGCACTATCCATCCGTCATAAAGAGTCTGTGCTACCGTTTCTGCCGATATGTTCTGCAATGGAAACGCTTCCGGCCATCCGGTAGCTCGGTCTATAATGGTAAGACAATACCTATAACCTTCAGATGAAGTAGGAAGTGGTCCTACTAAATCTGTATGTATATGCTGAAATCTGTCTACTTCTGGAATTTGACCTGGAGTTGACTTGGTATGTCGCGCTACTTTAGCTTTCTGGCATTGAACGCAGGTTTTCGCCCAAAGACCTACATCCTTGTTCATATTCGTCCAGAAAAACCTATCAGAAACCATCTTACGTGAAGTTCGTACCCCTGGATGACTTAAATTATGAATGTTTCGGAAAACATCGCGTCGAAACTGTTCAGGAATGTACGGTCTCGCATTACCTGTAGATATTTCACAGTAAATTTTATAAGTACAGTTAGGCAACATAATTTTCTTGAATTGCAATCTATCATTTTGTAATAAAGTTTTTAATTCGTCATCGTTTTCCTGTGCCTTTGCTATCAAGGAAAAATCAATTGCAATATTTTGGAAGTCAACAATCTCGATTCTAGACAATGCGTCAGCAACTACGTTGTCCTTACCTTGTATGTGCCTAATATCAGTAGTAAACTCACTTATGAAAAGTAATTGCCTTGTTCGTCTCGGTATCTCTTTGTTATTATCTGTATTCACTGTACTAAACGAAAATGTCAAAGGTTTATGATCTGTAAAAATTATTAGTTCTCTGCCTTCATGCAGATACCTAAATTGTAGTACAGAAAGATAAATGGCAAGAAGTTCCTTATCGTAAGTACTATATTTCATTTGCGCTGCTGTTAACTTCTTAGAAAAATAAGCTAACGGTTGCCATTTACCTTCTACATATTGTTGTAACACAGCACCAACACACGTGTTGCTAGCGTCTGCATATAGAGAAATAGGTACCGTGGGAAGTGGATAAGCTAATGTAGCAGCGTTCTGTAAGCTAAGCTTACATTGCTCGAACGCTTCGTCAGCTTCCTGTGTCCACACTATAGGTGTTTTGTCGTTACGCTTTGCTTTGTGAATATACCTGAGCAATATTTCTTGGTATTTTACTGCGTGTGGCATATGTGGTCTGTAAAAGTTAATCATGCCCAAAAATGTTCGCAACTGATTAACAGTTTTTGGTTTAGGATACTCTTTAATAGCTTGTACCTTACTTTCCAGTGGTTTGAACCCTTCAATTGACACCTCGTAACCTAGGAACTCTAATTTCTTTTCTTTAAATGTGCATTTCTCTAGGTTAATAGTAATACCAAATTCACTAAGTCTCTTAAATAGTTGCTCGAGATGGCCGTCATGTTCTTCCTCAGAGAGAGAAGCAACAAGTACGTCATCCAAGTAGCAATACACAAAGTCAAAACCTCTTAAAACGGTATTATTCATGAACCGCTGGAAAGTCTGGCACGCATTGCGTAAACCAAAACTCATTCTGGGAAATTCGTATAAACCAAATGGCGTCGTAATCTAAGTTTTCTCCACGTCATCAGGATGTATTATGATGTTATGATAAGCTCTACGGATGTCTACACAAGAAATTATGGACTTACCCGCAAGTAAATAGGTGAAGTCGTGCACTCTCGCAATAGGGTAGCGATCCGGCTTCGTGACCGCGTTCAGAGCTCTGTAATCACCACACGGACGAATACCTCCGTCTTTTTTTGTAACAATATGCAAAGGACTAGACCACGGACTCTTTGATGGTCTACAAATACCCATCTCCTGCATATTTTGAAATTCCTTTTTTGCTTTTTCATACCTATCAGGAGGCAGCGGTCTAGTTCTTTGGTGTATAGGAGGCCCTGTTGTCTCAATATGATGATAAGTATTGTGTTTAGGTGCCTCAATAAACGACAACGGCTTTAATATGTCTGGGTACTTGAGCAATAAATCATATGCCTTATTATCCGTACCTACTAAATTAATTGATGAGTCAGTATGGTTTATGATTGTGCCAATTACAGAAATACTTGTCAAATTATCAGTTAGTCGTTTACCAAACAAATCTACCAGCAACCTATAATTACGCAGAAAATCTGCACCTATTATAGGTTGTTTGACGTCGCACACAATAAAATTCCATTTAAAATTACGTCTTAAATTTAAATTCAACGTCAAGGTAACATATCCATACGTCCTAATTTCGGTATTATTCGCGGCATATAATTTGCAATGTACTGGTTGTAACGAGTCTTTACAAAATTTTAAGTTCTTTGGAATTACACTCACATTTGCACCAGTATCGATCAAAAATTTAAAATTTGAATTTCTGTCTGTTACACTAAGGCGATAATTATTTACCGTTGTGCAGGGTTCCGCCGAAAACGTCTGCACCTCATCTAGTTTCCCGTCGGCGGTTGACCTTTCCAGCTGCAAGGCTGTACACACTTGTTGGCCCTCGTCTTGTAGCGGAAGTGGTAGAAACACAGCCAATCAGGGTTGTTAGGGGTCCTTCCAGCGCGGCTGTTGCTGCGCGAGCGACTACGCGCACGCCCTTGGCTGCGGTTCCTCCCTTGGCTCCTACCTTGTTGACTGAAACTGGCTAAGTCACTGATTCGATTGTTGATCTTCGCTAATTCTGCTGTTATGTAGTCTATCGGCGTCTGTTCCGAGGTCCCTTGAATAGCGGCGACCTCATTTGGCTTAAACGTCTCTAATATTTTGTCGGCAATACTTGCCAAACTCTCAATATTCTTTGAATCCGCCGAGGCAACGACGGCCCTCACCGACGGTGGTAAATGCCCTTGCCAGAAGTATATCAAGGTCTCTTCTGGAATTTTATCGCGCACGAGATCGCGCATCTTTCTTATCAATTGCGACGGCCGTTGGTCCCCTAGCTCCATATCTGACATGAGCTGCTTTGGGCTTCGGTTTCCTCGTAAACACTGAGCAACCTTGCTTTTAAGGTTTGAAATTTATTCGTATCCGGCGGCTTTTCTAGTATATCTGCTACTTGCTGAATTGCTTGTTTGCCCAATTTTGCAATCACTATGTTGTAATTTGACTGATCTCCTGATTTTTGTTGGTCTAAAATTGCTTCGACTTGCAAGAAACATAGTCTTGGCTGGTCCTGCCAGAAGTCTGGAATCTTCGATGTTAGCGTAATCGCCGACAACTCTATCGTTGTCGCGGTTCCCGGTAGTGGTGGTGGGTCTGGAGCCATGCTGCAGCACCGTTAAATTTGCTTCCGTTTACCCTGGAGCGCGGGGAGTTGTCTGCCCGATAAGCGATAGCGTACGGTAACACACGCGAACGCGTAACGATATACGAACGTGACTCAACCAGAATTCCTTTATAGTTTTATACACAAAAATCACTTATAAGTAGTTCACTGCTATTTAAGTTCAAAGTACACTTAATGTTCAAAGTCAATAGTCGGGGTCACCAGTTATATAGGAATTAACTATCTGGGAGTTGAAATGATAAAGCCGGAGTACTTAATTATGAATGTGTATTACTACGCTCGCGACCGGGAGACAACTAAAGAGCGAGCTTAGCGTTGGACCTCCCGTAGGCGCGTGGAATGCTGACAACGCATAAGCTGTCCCTATAACAAGCTGCGTCTGACTCGTGTGCAGTTTGCGTGTGTATCGGATACGGCGCGTTAAAAAACGCGGTGTCCATCCTTAGGCTCCAGGGTGTGATGATGAAAACTCCGCCGACGGCGAGCGGTGCGTGATAGAAAGTGGCCGTGGCCCGTGGGTATTGGGCAAAATATGCAAATGTCGAATCCAAATACCCAAAAGTTTTATGGGTTAGCCAATATTATTTATTTAAGCATTTAAATAAATGATTAAAATATGATGCAGAAGACTTACCAATACCAACATTTTGAGACCAAGTTTTAATAAAATTGTGTTGTGATTAAGACTAGTTTTAATGATTATATGAATGTAAAATTTGATTATCATCAGTTCATTAATTACAGCGTAGGTACATAAGTGTTTTAGGGGTGCGATTACTACAGCCATGAGAAATATATCAGGTATTTATTTTACATAATTTTATTACAATTAAATCTAAATTAATAAAAAAATATATAAAGTAATCCAGCAGTTATATCGAATTAAGTTAAGGGTAGCTAAAAAGTACGGGTAGTTTGGGGATATGCCGCGAAGACTCATAAGTTTTCGACCTCGAAGACCTTGTGGAATTTGGAGGGGGGACAAAAACCTATTTTTTTTTTCAGTTTTTCGCTTAATTCTCATAAACTAAGCACTTTTGTGTACAACTTGTAAGGCAAAGTTGAAGAGCAATAAATTTCCTGAAAGTTAGCTGTCATACCAGATTTTCAGGCCAAATATTAACGAGACACGATCCATAATACAACTCCAATGCTTTAACCACGCAATACCTAGTCGGTTACTAAGTTCTGTTACTAGAGTTTTCACTAAATAAATACGAATAGGTAGCAACATTTTAATTATTCTTGTACATCATTTAAAAGCTTATTTAATAGTCAATAGATTACAATATATTGAATTGAAAATTATTGACGCAGTTTTTCAGAATTCTTTATATATAACACTCGGAAAAATGCGTGAAAAATATACGTCAAAATTACACTCCTTGTTCATGTTGATTTTAAATCCTATTTATTTTTAATAACGTTTAAGACGCATCAGGCTTGCACAATCCAGTAGCTATATTCTTTAGCTTCAATTTGTATATGTATACTCGTAGTTCACGTGGGTCTATCTGATAAAATACTAGACTATACGTTGCAAGTCCGCTTGTTCCATACCAGTCCAAATCTATGTCTTTTGTGCAAAACTTAAAAATAGGCAATGTTTCAAATGGGAATATCTGTGGGATAAAATCGCAAGAAAATTAAATGGTGGTCACGTAATTACCTCTAATATACAGGTTTCTTACAAACAAGCAATGGAACCTTCTAAACAAAGGTGCAATATTTATTTGATGCACTTTTGTAAAATGTAATTTTCTTAAATTGACCGCTTGTTTACGTCTTCAGGCAATCTTGTGCTTTACAAGGATTTTCAATAAATTTCCCATCTGTTTTGTATATTATTATACCGTATTATGTTCATTAGAAATTAGGCTAATAAAAAAATACTTCAAATTTTTATTTACAACGTTATTATATATTTCATCAGTCACAAATCTGGTAACAGAACTTAGTAACCAACTAGGTACAGCTAGCGCCTAATAGACGGAGAGCTAGCCACGTCAGATATGACACAATAATGAGAGCGACGAAACCCCTCTCGTTAGTTTGATATACTTTGTTTATTTCTAGATCCGGACATCTGGCAGCCGTAAAGTGGTGGAGGTCAAAGAATGCAAACCAATTTAAGAAAAAAAAATCCTAGAGTTCTGGTTTTGATGCAGTATTATGAAAAATTATATAAATAATTAGATCATATCATTGCCAAAAGTTTCTGATTGGGGAAAGTAGTCCAAAACGACGTAGTTATAATGTAATTCATAGTTTGTCGCCTACTGTTTCTGTTTCCGAAATATTACGCAATGTTTATTGTTCTAATGTTAAAATATAGGCCCCGTCCTCTATAAATAAGGTAACTTCGGCCGTTTTTACCTATTTTGGTATTACTTTTTTCCAATTCAAAAACTTTGCTGGTCTGTCACTTTGACATCCACCCATTAAAACCTGCCAGATGCCCGGATCTAGTAATAAGGATAGTATTACAATCTTACTAGATGGGTTTCGTTGCTCTCATTATTGTTGTCATATCTGACGTGGCCATCAGCTCTTAGACCATAAACGTTTGAATCAGAATTTGCTTGAAAATTATTCCGATGCAACTCCAATACAACTTCAATATTGGTTGATTATTTGTTGTGTGTTGGAGTTATGTTTGAGATATATTGTGTGTTTGATGTATTGTTTGTGTATTTTAAAATTAAAATACGGCAATGTCGCCAAATGGCTTAGCCGTGTTCCTGCACGAAGGTCGGTGTTGCGGCAAGTGAGGACGGGTCGATATGGTTACTTGTATCTTGCAAACACAAGTCCGGTCCTGTGTAGAATACTGCTCACATCTGTGGGATGGTTCAGCAAAATACCAGCTTGAGGCGCTCGAGTCAGTCGAGAGGAGGGCCAAGAGAATCATCAACGATGACGAGCTGACGAATGCTCGACTTCAAAGTCTGGAGCAACGTCGCAAGGTTGCCAGCCTATCCATCTTTTATAGGATAAATTTCGGAGAGTGTGCCGAGGAACTGCACAACCTTATTCCTCCGTCTCCATTTTACCATCGGACTACCAGACAATCGGCACTCCGGCATCGCTTCATGGTAAGTATTCCACATATACGCACGAAGCGTTTTGCTTCAACATTCTTTATGCGAACTGCCAAGGAGTGGAACGGCCTGCCCGAGTCTGTGTTTCCACTTGAGTACAATTTGGGTCTCATCAAAGCGAGAGTAAATAGGTATCTCATAGGTAAGCGTGCTCCACCGTAGACCGCATCATCACTTACTTATCAGGTGAGATCGCGGTCAAACGTCTGCCTATTCTCCATTTAAAAAAAAGCCGGTCTGACGTACAGTCGCCATCAAATATATCGGAGCAGCCAGGGTACTCAGAAATATCTGAATATGCACTTTATCGCCCTGGTAATAGAGGCGTTGTTCAGATATTTTATGACCACCTTGGCTGCTCCGATATGTCTGATGGCGACTGTACTCGTCGCGGAGGGTAGCGGGATCCGAAGCACGGTTCACCGCTAGCTGACCGGCAGTTATAAGTAGGTGGCCAAAGTACCAATAAACTAGCCTGGGAAAGGCTGCCCCGCCAATTCGCGAAAAATCCCGAGTTGCGCCATAATGCCGGTTGGCGACCGGATGAGAGGGCCTTATGGACAACTTCGGTTCGGGGGAGCTCGGGCGTCGCCGCAGTCTCCAGACTAGTACGTCTCTGGTGTGGTCTCACAGTGTACAGTCACCGGCAATAGTATCTTCCTACACGAAGGCCGCAAACATATGTGACACGCTCTTATGGCCCTACAAATAAGAGCTTGTGACATATTTTCGCGGCCTTCGTGTAGGAAGATACTATTGCCGGTGAATGTACGTCTTAAGGGATCATAGCCAAAATTCACTACCGTCCTCCTCCATACCTATACCTTTATGGAATAAGAGCTGGCCACGTCAGATATGACACAATAATGAGAGCAACAAAACCCGTCGTTACATTGCTATACTACCCTAATTGCTAGATCCGGACATCTGGCAGCTTTTAATGAGTAATAATAAAATAGGTAAAAGCTGCCGAAGTTGACTCATTTATAAATGACAGGGCCTATATTTCAACATTAGAACAAAAAACATTGCGTATTATTACGGAAACAAAGACAGGACGCGACAAACTATGAATTACATTATACGTCGTTTGGCACTAGTTTCCCCCAACAGAAACTTTTGGCAATGATATAATCTGATTATTTATATAATTTCTCATAATATTGCATCACACCCAGAGCTCTAGGATTTATTTTCTTGAAGTTGTTTGCATTCCTTGACCTCCACCACTTTACAGCTGCCAGATGTCCAGATCTAGAACTATTTCTAGATCTGGACATCTGGCAGCTGTAAAGTGGTGGAGGTCAAAGAATGCAAACCACTTCATGCCTATGCATAGTATAGCAAACTGACTAGAGTGGTTTCGTTGCTCTCATTATTGTGTCATATCTGACGTGGCTAGCTCTCCGTCTATTACGCCTTGGTAATAGTCGCCGTGGCTACATATTTTTGTCAGATTAAAATGTATCCATATTTACAGACGTGACTGTGTCTACAACTTTGCCGTATTACTTCGGCCTATTGAAAGTCTAATTTATCGGGCATCTATTTTAACCATATAGTTACAACTTACAAGATATCGCTATACTCCGCTTAGCGCGTCACTTCTTTGAAACCCAAGCTGCCAAAAAGAAGGGGTGCGGGAGGGGAACTCGCAATGCTAGACAGGGAATGCGCCATTGTTCCGTGGGGCGTAAGAGAGAGTCAGACATTAATGGTTGACATGGAGACGTACTAAGTTTACTGTCACTTACAATAAATAAGTGTCTCACTAGGTATAGGGTGAAATTACTTCAAGCGTGGCAGAGGGGGTCGCCCGGCTATGCGGGGTCTTGGGTTATTATTATTAGTCTATGATTTTAACAGACCTCTTTTTCGCAACCCTACACAAGTAATTTCACGCTCATACATTATTAATGACTATTTAAAACAACTTAAAAAATAATATGAGATTAGTAATAAATGTTTGAATATCTCCGTAATTACATTTCAGTTTTATTGCAATGAATAGTCTTGAAACATATACATTTTTAATTATAATTAAAACAGCTTATGATAATATGATTTTAATAGGAATGATGATTTTTTTAATGTAGGGAGGTACCTACAGTGACCATCAATAATATGTACCTATATAGTTTTGAACCTTATTACAATGGAATAAGGTGCTTAAGTATGTATATATATTTTTGGCGTTGACTGTATGATCTAATCCATAGACTATTTAACCTAAGACCCCGCATAGCCGGGCGACCCCCGCTGCCACGCTCGAAGTAATTTCACTCTATAGTGAGACCAACGGATCAGAAGACAATCCGGATAGTACTTTTACTATATTTCCCTAACCACAGTTGAACCTTATTACCGAGCAAAACAGTCGTTCATAGGTAAAAAGTAATAAAAACGGTCCGATAGAAAGCATAATGTAGAGGGCGGTGTCTCACTCGCACTCGTTATAAAATTGTCACATTTGACATTTTGATTGTCTGATGACGTCATTACCTCCTTAGTCAAAAAAAGACACAGTCCACTAGATAACCTTCTCTTTCGGCCTCACTTTGTGACCGAAGTATTCGATCCACTTCATATAAATCCATGAGTGAGACACTAATATAGGATGTGACAGTAAACATAGTATGTCTCCATGGCAACCATTAATGCCTGACTCTCTCTTACGCCCCACGGAAGAATCGCACGTTCCCTGTCTAGCATTGCAAGTTCCCCTCCCGCACCCCTTCTTTTTGGCAGCTTTTGTTTCAAAGCAATAACGCGCTAAGCGGAGTATAGAGATATCTTGTATGTGGGTCTAATCGTTTCGTTTTGTTGTGAGGGTCAGGTCAGGATCAAAGGCATATAACTCGTTCAAAACCTTGGAAACATTGTCAGACCTAGGATAAATGTAATGATTGCTGCAGTTCCTTATAGGCGGACATATGACACAATAATGAGAGCGACGCATATACAAGATATCTGTATACTCCGCTTAGGGCGTTATTTCTTTGAATCCTAAGCTGCCAAAAAGAAGGGGTGCGGGAGGGGAACACGCAATGCTAGACAGGGAAAGCGCGATTGTCCCGTGGGGCGTAAGAGAGAGTCAGACATTAATGGTTGCCATGGAGAAGTACTACGTTTACTGTCACTTCCAATAATTAGTATCTTACTATAGAGTGAAATTACTTCGAGCGTGGCAGCGGGGGTCGCCCGGCTATGCGGGGTCTTGGGTTAATTGGTCTATGGAGCGACGAAACCCCTTTGTTTGTTTGTTTGTTTGTTATATACAACGTGTTACACCCAAGACTAAAAACCTGAAAACTGTTTGTTCAGAATCGAGAGTGGAATCGATTGCAGTATATCTTAACATGGGTATACTTTTTCTTTAATTTTCCAATTATTAACGTGTCGAGTCTAAAAGTTTCGAACACTACAGTTTACCATCCTATCGAGAGGTTAGGATAGTTAGAGGTTGAATATTTAATATTAGCTGGCACCTTTGACAATTTTTTTCTCTGACAAAGTATGTCATCTTACGTCATGTCATACAAATTAACAAAGTAGGTTGATATGACATGACACAAGTAGAGATGTGACAGCAACGCAACAAACGTAGAGTTAACAATTGAATATCGCACGGAAAACGAAACATACGAATATCTTTCGAAATAATTAACTGATTGAAAAATAAATACTCTAGATATTAATGTAATTATAGCAATAATAAAAATCATTTGGGGTGTCTGGGGTTTTTAGTGACTCAAGTAACACGTTGTATACTATGTTTATTTTTAGATCCGGACATCTGGCAGCTGTAAAGTGGTGGAGGTCAAAGAATGCAAACCCTCTAAGAATACAAATCCTACAGTTCTAGTTTTGATGCAGTATTATGAGAAATTATATAATTGCCAAAACTGTCTGATGAGGGAAATTAATCCAAAATTACGTATAATGTAATTCATAGTTTGGCGCCTACTGTTTTTGTATCGAAATAAGACAACTTCGGCAGTTTTTACCTATTTTGGTATTACTTTTCTATATCTGAAAAATGTTGCTAGTATGTTACTCTGACCTCCACCCGCTAAAAGCTGCCAGAAACCCGGATTTAGCAATAAGGATAGTATTGCAATCTTACAGGACGGGTTTCATTGCTCTCATTATTTTGTCATATCTGACGTGACCGGCTCTTAGTCCATTAGTTAGGATCCTAAATTAGCCTTAAAAAAGCCTGACCAGAAATAGGTATATGATTATTGTCAAGAGGGCGCAATTATTCTCATTTATATGGCAACAGTCAGAGCGTAGCATAGTCTATGGTATAGTGACATCTTGATTTGTTTACCTGTCAGCTCTGATATGTTAATTTGAAAATGTTTCACGGCGAAATAGTTTCATTTCCCGAGCGTATTATTTACAGCAGTTTATTATATACACTATTTACAATGTTTCGCTCTTGAATATGGATAATTTTGGGATTTTTTTGTGGTTTATAAATTCATATTCAACACTTTATTATTATTCAAGTAAACGTCCTCAATGACAGTGACAGCCTATCATGCATATAAGAAATTTGTTCCAATGAAATTCCGCAATATGGCGCATGATCATATTTCTGGTCAGGCTTTACCACCATTATTGCAACCAGTAACGTAACATCAGTGTATTATCTGTGACAGTGTGGTAAAAACGTATGAAAATTCATTACCTACGGTAACGTAATGAAAATCTGCCCTCCTCTCCGACCGCCGGCACGCGCCCGCCCGACCACCGGCACAATCGAGTTGGTCCTGGCGGTGCAATGGCGGTCATTCTATGGTTTCCGAACACTTCATTTAGGATTTATAATATGTGTGTAGATAAAGCAGTGTATTCAACTGTACGTAATTAATTAGACCTTATTACGTAACAGTTACATAAACTACTCTTATAAATGAGTACAACAACACAAAATGCAATATTTTATTTTTCCATACAATTCTGTAGAGACACGGACAGTATCAACATTCGATCGACATTATTCAACAACCAAAATGACGTAAGCGACTAATTGTTCACTTTGTTGTATTTTGTTTTTATTATTTTATTCGGAGTTACTTAAAGTTATATTTTTAAATATTTAAATAAAGTTAATTTTAATTCATGGCTACAGAAGCTGACATCAGAAACATATCTGAGCTAAAATAAAAAAAATAATCGTTTGATTTGATGGTAAGCGGCGACCGCACCCTATAGACGCCTGCAACTCCAGTGGAGTCACAAGCGCGTTGCCGACCCTAAAATAATTTGTTGGACGTAAAAAAATGTATTAAATGACATCAAGTTTTTAAAATCTCTACAAATGTAGGAAACATTGATTAAAAATAAAAAATGGCTCAGATATGTCTTAGTTACACAAATAACTCCAAATTTTAAAGTTATAACCGTTAAATGTGGGAAAGAGATGGCAACACGTTTCCTCTCAATTGATTAAATAAGTATAAATAATGTGACATCGCGTAAAGTGACAAATTATAGCAAACTTTTGTGTCGTACTTACAAAAAAGGCTATACGTTACGTCTGTAACGGGCCCCTTTTAGATGAATACGACACATTTTTATTGTGGTACAGAAATTAGAAGTACGAGTAGATCTTTTAAATTATAATTTACGTATTTATTTTCTTTTCAGAAATTAAACTTTTAATTTACATACAACAACAAAACTATCACATATTAAGAGCATTCATAAATAATTGTTAAAAAAAGCTAAAAATATGAGTAATTACACATTCTCCAACAATGTTTAGGTGAAATAAGTACGATTAATTTATACCTAATTTCTCAATAGATTTTAAAAACTCAACAATTAAAAACGAATCGACTATCAATGCTAAAGCTTTTTCTTTTAAATATTTATATTATAAATGTATGAATATTACCTTGGAGGGATCAATTTTACAAGGTGCTTTGGATTAATATCGAAAACCGTGTTTAAACCAATGTAACTTTCTAATTTCAAAGTAGTTTTTCTTATATACGTTACGCATCACGTCGAAATTATTCCTAAGCACCTTTGATTCAGACGTGAGTTATGTAGATTGACATAAAATTACAGTAAAACCCATTGAGTTAGGATATACAGTGTGGAAAAATAAGTCTGACCCTGAAGCAAAACTACCTTAAAACGTTGAGATAGCTCAATTCACTGAAAGGAAACATTCTTTATTTTTTTTAAACGGATATAACTGCATTTACAACTTTTTGAAAAAAAGTACAGTTCACAAAAAAACTATTTATTTTGTAATTTTTACCATAGATATTTTTTATGACAATTAATACCAATCGATCCTATTTCCAACAAGGATAAAAACAAAAATAAAAGAATGTTTCCTTTTAACAAATTGAGCTACTCAACGTTTTAAGGTAGTTTCCCTCCAGGGCCCGTATCTTTCCACACTGTATAGTAGAAGTTACAGTCTCAAACAAGATTTACCGAAAATATGGCTCGTGAAAGTTTGTAACCGGCCAGTGTTGTACCGTAATAAGACTGTCAGAGAAACTGCTGTACGAGTCATTCTTACAGCACTATTGTGGGGCCTTTTTTTTGGGCGATTCGGTGATAAAACGAGACACAATTTTTTATTAAGTTACGGTTTATGTTACATTGTTTTTTTAATCCACATCAGTGGCTATCACGCACGCAGCTCGTCTGATAGTAAGCGTTCATTGTCTATAGACGCCTGCAACTCTAAGGGTGTCACATGCGCGTTGGCGAACCTTTATTTTAATCGTAGGTAGGGTTTTACTGTAATTTTCATTTCAGGACTATTGATTGGTATCTTAAGTTTATTTTAAATACTTTTCAGATAGTTTAAAAATAATACTAGAAAAACGTAATTCAATAATACAATTAATTATCTAACAAATGTGAAAATCCATATTTTGTGAGGTAAGGTCGAGTTTATTACTGAAATACTAATTTTATATCTGTAACTTATATATTATAATTCTTACATGTTATCATATATATACAGAGTGTTATATTTAGATCGGTAAGTATGGGCAAGTCTGTAACTATAAGACATACAAAGATTTGTTCTAAGGAATCATGTCATGGAATTTAGGGACAAAAAAAACTGTATACATAATTAAAATAAAAAAACTTGTATTCAGTTCGGCGATTTATAATCATGTTAATAATTATGTAATACAATGCATTTTATTCATCAACCGACTTCAAGATTTCGAAGGATGAGGTTATTAATTCGTCAGGATCTCTTTTTGCAATTTTTGCTTTTATTTTTTATGTATGTTCCCTGATTTTACTTTGAAAGAGTATACTTCACTGTTGGTCCCATTTTAACCAGGTCAGGATCTGATGATGGGATCCTGGAGAAATCGAGGGAACTCTTCAACTATTATAGGCACACCTATAGTGATTTGAGTATTTTTTACAGCAGCTCGAGCATTTGCTGTTGGAAAGGTGGAGACTAAGTGAAGTCGGTTCTTTTTTTGTTTAAAATTATTTATGTTTCATATTAATATTTACTGCTGATGACCTACACAATCGGTATTCAAATAGAAAAAATGAAAATTTTATTTTTCAAAACGACCGGGTTCGATTCCCGAACTGAGTCCAACTTTTTTTTTAAATCTATGTATGCAGTTTTTCTTATCCGTAAAATCAATGACATAGTTCCTAAGAACAGATCTTTCTGTCTTATAGTTACAGAATTGCCCATACTGACCGATCTTAATGTTACACCCTGTATATCGCTGACCGGTGAAAAAAAAATGTAGCCGTACCATTTTAGTTAAAGCTGTACATTCTACTTTTTTTATTTGGGCTCTTTCGATTTTATTACGACAAAAAATATGGCCCAAGTTTTTTTTTCCATTTCGTTACCATTTTTCCCATACTTCTTATGGCGGTAACGGAATGGAAGTAACAAAAAAATTCATGAAATTTTTGGGACACTGTGTCCTCCTAAGACCGAAAGAGCTCGTGATTCTGAGAACGTAATCATTTAAAACTTTCTAAATAAAATAAAAAAATGGAGTACAATTTTAAAAAAATTGAACCGCCGAAAAGAAAAAAAAAAGCCAATAAAAAACCGTTAAAACGAAACGAATCGACCAACAAAAAAAAACAATAGCGCACTGAAAAGAAAAAAATAATAATTTGGTCTTCAATAACGCAAGTGCATACCTACCCTACAATTACAATTATAATCTATTTCTATACACTTTCTATATACCTAAAACAATCGCTAGGCTTATATCAATTTAATTACATCTAGAAAGTATGAACTATATACATACTTCTGAAATCAATCACACAAATCTGCGTATTTATATATTTACAATCAGTTATTTTTGGAGTCGGTGGCAGCCTCAAACAATCTTGAGCACCTTAGTGAAGAGTTGAACGCAACACATTATGTGGTTAAAGGTGCTCAAGTTTGTTTGAGGCTGGCACCGACTCCAAAAATAACTGATTGTAAATATATAAATACGCAGATTTGTGTGATTGATTTCAGAAGTATGTATATAGTTCATACTTTCTAGATGTAATTAAATTGATATAAGCCTAGCGATTGTTTTAGGTATATAGAAAGTGTATAGAAATAGATTATAATTGTAATTGTAGGGTAGGTATGCACTTGCGTTATTGAAGACCAAATTATTATTTTTTTCTTTTCAGTGCGCTATTGTTTTTTTTTGTTGGTCGATTCGTTTCGTTTTAACGGTTTTTTATTGGCTTTTTTTTTTCTTTTCGGCGGTTCAATTTTTTTGTTAAAAAGTTTTTATTTCATAATTTTCTGTGGCTATAATTTATAAAAATTATTACATGCTTAATTTTTTATTACTTTTAAAATAGCTACCTACCTTGCTTTAGCTATTAACTGTTATATTAATAAGCTTCTTTAACTATTATTTTGTTCTGTAATATAAATACTTAAAAAAGAACAGGCTTTATATACCAACATGGGTAGGCCTACAAAAAATTCTGCTCGAATGAGAAAAAGATATTTAGAAGAATCTAATAATGAGAAAAAAAAAGGATGGAAGCAAATAGAAAGAAGAGACTGGCAGGTCTAAAACTCATTGTCAAAACTCGTGAGGTTTTTTTTGTAAAAACTCTGCTTTAAAATCTGCGAGTGAACAATAAATTACCCCTATTTGCCCACCCTTAGGGTAAGATTTTTATCCAAAAAATCGGACTACTCTGTAAAAAGTTATGCGTGGCCATACGTTACAATCGGTGAGTGAAAAATCAATCATCCCCTTTTTTCCTACCCTTAAGGTTAGAATTTCCTTTTTCAAATTTATATGGGACCTATTTCGGGATATACCCTTTCCAATAAAAAAATTATTATCAAAATCGAACTACTCTGTAAAAAGTTATGCGTGGTCATACGTTACAATCGGTGAGTGAAAAATCAATCATCCCCTATTTTCCTACCCTAAAGGATGGAATTTTCGTTTCAAATTTATATGGGACCAATTTCGGGGTATACCCTTTCCAATAAAAAAATAATTATCAAAATCGAACCACTCTGTAAAAAGTTATGCGTGATCATACATAAAAAAAAAAAAATATATACGCGTCGACTTGAGAACCTCCTCCGTTTTTTTCGTCGGTTAATAAAATGGCAAAGCCACGACTCTATTATAACAAGGCGTAATTTTTTATGACGGTGGCAAACAAGCATACCGCCTGATGGTAAGCAGCTACAGTAGCCTATGGACGTCTGCAACTCCAGAGGTTTTACATTCGTGTTGCCTACTATTAATATAAATTTTATTATTCATGTGTACATGCTAAGTATACCTTTAATGTGTCAGCATATACTCGTAATAAAGTCGTGTTTAGTTAATTTTGAACACCTCTACACCTATTTCTATATGTGACGTTCCGCGATAAAGGTACCTTAAGGCGGTTGCCACTTTAGTTGCGAAGCATCCATTAGTATTGTAGCGTTAGCAATAGCGTAAGCGCCAACCGCCATAGGTATCTTTACCCGCGGTATTTCACATATATAATTTTAACATTTCACATAATGCCTCATCTTACCTCACAAAATCGGGAACCACTAAATAACATTCACAATAAATAGTTTAATAAATTATGTTTTATATTTATCATTTTATATATTAATAATTAATTAAGCATATACACTCATATGTACATAAGGACGCAATTTTCAACGATTCAAACGCGTCGGTATTCTATGAACAGAGACCAGTTAATAATGGACTGTCAATATTACAATACGTTCAAAGTGTGGACTTTTGACAGTTTTTTATACCACGACCGTGGCATACAAGCATACGGCATGCCTGATGGTAAGCATCTACCGAAGCCTACGGACGGCTGCAACTCTAGAGGTGTCACATGCGCGTTGCCGACCCTTTAATATGAAGGAGGATTTACCGTGTTGACGGCTAAACGGACAAGGGGTCCCTCATCGTCAACACAACGCATCCTCTTTGAGCTCTCTGGCAACCTTGCCCTGACAGTATAATTATAATTATGTGGACGAGTTTCGTGAAAGGGTCCACTTTGTCGACTTACAAGGCCTCTTAAGACTTTCACTAATAAATAAATATTATGGGACAATCTTACACAAATCGACCTAGGCCCACAGTAAGCTCAATAAGGCTTGTGTTATGGGTACTAGACGACGATATATATAATAGATAAATATGGATAAATACTTAAATACATAGAAAACATCCATAACCCAGGAACAAATATCTGTGATAAACACACAAATAAATGCCCTGACCAGGATTCGAACCCGGGACCTCCTGCTTCGTAAGCAGGGTCACTACCGACTGGGCTAGGAGACTAATATATAGTGTATATTGTGTAGTCTTAGGAAGTATTACTAAATCCATATCGACAAAAATGGTCCCTTTTTTCCCAGACTGACACATATATTAAAAGCGTTTTTTTAAACAAAATGGCATTTTTTTATTGTTTTTGTAATGTTTAAGTTATTGCTGCGGAGAATCACGAGCTCTTTCAATACAACAGAAAAAAAATGTCCGAAAATTTTCATACACTTTTTGGAACTTTCCTTTGTGTTACCGTTATACAAAGTATATGGGAAACGTTACATAACAGCAAATAAAAACGGGACATTTTTTTAACCAATTACCCTAATTTTTTAAAAGTCTTATTGAGCTTACTGTGGGATTAGGTCGATTGGTGTAATATGGTCCCATAATATTAAAAAGCTCATGATTCCGAGTAAATTAATATTACAAGCATTTTTTTTAATGGCATTTTTTTTACAGAAACACTCATATTTTAAGCGAAGCTCAAAGACCCATACAAAACATATGGAGCTGAGACATCGAATTTACGAAACTTTATAAGGACATTAACAGTCCTAATTATTAACTCGTCCCTTGAATAAGAAATGTTTCTAAGGTTTATGCGTCGTTGGACTAAACAGTATTTTGTCCACTCTTTTAATTTTATTATCCTATTTAAATCTATATTAAGCAGTTTTGCGGCAAGATGGCGGAAACAAGCAATTCCAGGTTGTTTTATATGTACATATCTTTTATATATTTTTTCTTCTCCCGTACTTTTATCTGTCATTTATACATTCGTCATCACCAGTCATCACTCATCACCTATGTAAGAACATAGATAATATATTCGAAGAAAAGTCTCTAGCCTATTCCCCAAAAAAGCACTTGTTCTATAATAGCGTCAAAATAGAATCGCGTGCAGACACGACTTTAGCAAGAAAAAAAAACTTTTTTTACCTAAAAAAAAACTTAAAAAAAAGGAAAAGCACCACAGATATACATACTTTGTAGTTTTTACGTTACCCATTCGTTTGTCTATTTTTACACAACTGGCAACAAGAAGTGTCTTTCATGATGTATTCTTATATTTTAAATGCTTTAAAATAATACCAAATAAAAAATATGTGTTTATTTTGTATGACAATTATGCAATGGATTATGAGTAGGTATTATGTATGACTAATGGATGTTTTCTATCTATTTGAGTATTTATCTATATGTGTATAATATATACTGTCATCTAGTACTTGTAGTAGTTTTAGTAAGATTGTCTCATAATAATATTTATTTAATATATTTATACTATAAAATATATTTATAAAACAACCAAAAATTGCTCGTTTCTTATAATATTTCCATGTTAACTGCGTAATTATGTTTTACTGAGTTTTTCCGATAAACTTCATTGATAAGATAACATTCGAGTAACAATTATTTTACTACCCGCGCTAACGCAGTGCGGGTTGGTAATTTCGCATATACATATTTATATTTTTAGTCTATTTGAAACAACTCTGCGATATACTCCAGTCAACGAGGCATTTTCAACACTATTAACACCGTCCGATATACTACGTAAAATTTTAAAATTGACAAAAAAATGAGTAGATTTCAATTTGTCTAATGTTACATATAATTTTAACAGTAACAAGTAACAGTAAAAGCAAGGATGTTTATTGAAAATTCTGGAAAGAAATAATAAGTATTTGTAAGTCAGTAAGTAAAACAGAAATATCATCGCTATTGGCTTCAACTATAATCTTCTATAAAACTATTTAAAAAAAAATTTTCCTGAGTAATTATTATAGCTTAAGTTTTAAAGAAGAAGAGTAACAATATTGACAAAACATGATATAAAAAACATAACAGTGGCTACACGCTATATTGGATCAAAATAAAGCCACAAAGGTCATTCTATTATAATAATTTTTAAAGTTACATCAAAAAAATAACTATAACCTAACTGAAATACTGAAAAAAATCCAAAACAAACATTGCTTTGACGTGCATTCATTGTATACTTTATATTATGTACGTTTCTGTGAAATTTTCTTCATATAAATATCAAATAAATAAATAATAATAATAAAGTTGGATGTTTTTGATGGACAGGTCAGTATTATTTGTAGGGCAATTTAATATTTCTCCATAATCACGTTTTAAAAAAAGGTACCTCTTTATCGGTTGTCGACAAGGCGCTACTGTCATGAGAATTCATTTAGAAATAAACCTTATCAACATTGAGGCACCTTTTGAAAACGTCACATATCACGGACGGAGCAATAGTCATCAAAATGGAAACGCCTCGTTGAGCGGGCTAGTGGGGGGGAGGGTAGGGAGTGATGGAGGGAGGGAAGGAGGAGAGGGAGGAGGGAGCACTAGCAGCGCGCCAGCTCGTAGAACAGCACGTAGGCCTCCGAGGACACCACGTTGCGGGGGCTGATGGGGGCCACTCTGAAAGTTTACCATTTTACAATTCAATATCAATACCAGAGAGCGAAACTTTGGTGCTGGTGACGTCATTATGACGTTATGTACAGTGATCGGAATAGGCAGAGTATAAATACCTAAACTTCGGCGTAGAACAAAGTCATGAAGTGGAGACTTCCTTGTGATAACATTTTTTTCCGGGACTTCCCGGGTTAAACATACACTAAATAAAACAATCCCATAATTATATTCCGGAGGTATTAAAAATGATAAGTAACAACAAAACTATATTTATTATTAGTTTAAATGGAAAAAAATAACATTCATTGTATTATTTAAAACTCGTCCGTCTCTTTCACGCAAGTGCTTTTATTGTGTTTGAGTGAAAGAAATAGATAAAGTAGGCTTATCTATTGTATTGCTTGTGGTTTCTATTGTTATTTTACTGTGTAAAATAGAAAGCAGATGTCGTTATCGCTGGTCGCTGCTACCCTTCTTGTGCATTAAATAATAAGTTGACAGTGCACTTTCATACAACCCTTTGAAGAGTACGGACGTGATTATTCTGAGTTTTTGTGATATTTGACGTTGGCTTGTTTACTGGAAATTCACCTGCATTGCCTGATTATCTGGCTTGAACTCGGACACTGACTTTGCTTTGATTGGATTTGACTAACTGGATACAAAAATACCACGGCTACTGCAAGACTACCAAGTTTCAAGGTGAGCTAATGTATTTTTATTGCTTTTTTGTATTTGTATGTACAGTACCGGCCAATAATATATCTTATAATTAAAATTAAGAAAATATAAAGCTCAAATGTGCGGTGGCAAACCTTGAGTATAGGGTCATTTACCAATGTTTCATAATTTGACTGTGTAATGTAGCAAACCGACATCAATTTAATACTTAGTGTAATATAGCTTTATTAACACGTGCAAACTTGCAACGGAATACACTGTGAAAATGCGTAAAATAAACAAGTACATACTTGCTGCAGTTGTTAAATACTACTCAATTTGGGAAAACGCAAAAAATAAACTTTTTACCTCAAAAAATGGGGTTTTGTGTCCCTTTGCGCGTTTGCACGTGTTGATTTAGAGGGCGTTTGGAGCTTTCCCAGAAAAAAATAGCCTTATAGTGCATTAATTAGTTAATAAAGTTTCGAATACGTTAATTGTTAAATGACACTAATAAATTTTAAATGTTACGTTGTAACAAATCAAAGTAAAATAAGTTGCAACCTTCATTCCAAACTGTTTCCGTTTGCTAACTTTTATATCTAATTTATTTCAGATACGATTTCGGTCAGCATGGCGAAACAAGTGAGACCCGAACTGGTGACTAGTTGGATTGTTAATAATCCAGAACTTGTATATAACGAAGCAAGTGGTATCATTTTCTGCACCAAATGTGAGACTTCTTTGAAAGCCATGCATAAAGGCAACGTTGATCGACACATCAACGGACCAACACATCAAGGCAGGCGAAAAAATCCTGAAAAAGAATTTTACTTCGATTTGATCAAATTTTTAATTTTGTGTAACATTCCTTGGTCACAAGTTAGTAATTCAGAGTTTAAATTATTTTTCAACAAATATGTTTGCCGCAATGATTGTTGTGTTTGCGCACAAAACAGAAAAAACTATAGAAACGTAACGTATGCGCGGCGCGTGTGGCAAAGGTAAGAGTAGCAACTCAAACCCTGACCACAGATAGCAGTCAGTTCGTCACGGACGGCACGAGCGGTTAAGCGAGACTGATGTGCATTGAAAGGTATAGAAAAATATACAAATATGCCTTATTGTGCTATTTTATAGTACAAAAACGAGAGCCGGAGGTCAAATCTTGCCCATTGTGGCATTTCATACCATCGTTAAGTCTTATTTTCATTATTTTTTAAATATTTCGTTTTGCGGAAAACATTTCTTAATAAGTTATAGAAACTTCAACTGTATCTTAAAGAAATAAGGTCGATATCTATTTAGCATAACACTAAAGAACTTTCTCGAATGTCTCAACTATCGGCCGCTACTCAAGCTAGTGCGAGGAAAATGTTAGAAAAAACTTATCGATATCGATATTTATATATACGTAATGGTTTTTGATTGATGTTAACATTATGTGTTCCTAATAATTTATTTCTAACACTCACTGCATTTCAATAATTAAATATTTTTTAAAGAGGAAACGTACCAATAATAATAGTGTTGAATTTCCGTGCGTAAGTACTGTAATCCATTTATTTACTATGTATTTACGTATTTATTATTATTGTCATTCATTTATTACGTAAGACGATTCATGGGAATAAACTCGGAAATTGACCATGTCTTACTTCTACTTACGATAGGATGTTTTTTTTTATTATTATTCTTGTTTTTTTCTTACATAAAGATGTCAAAAAGTGGCAAAAATTGTCTTAGGTATAATATATAAATATAAATGAACGCCTTGTTGTATACTAAAACCTTCTTCAGAATGTAACAAATACTTTTTTGAAAACCGCGTCAAAATCGGTTCGGCAAAACACGAGATAATCGTGAACAAACGGACATACATACAAACATACAGGTCAGATTGAGAACCTTCTTTTTTTTAAGTCGGATAAAAACGAAAAATCTTGAGTTGTGTTTCTGCCGGTGAGTAGGATTGCCAAAGAAAGAGCTGTAATAGGACGAGGGATCCTCTCGTTTCTTTAGTCGTCAACACAATGAAACTCCTTTTTGTAAAGGGTCGGCAACGCGCATGTGACACCTCTGGAGTTGCAGGCATCCAAAGGCTACGGAAGCTCCATATTACCATCCGGCGGACCGTATGCTTGTTTGCCTTCATCGTGGTATTAAAAAACGACAATATAATTTATTTATGATATATAACCTTTTTAAACAAACAAGTTTATGCTACTTATATTATAAAAAAAAATATTTCACACGTCATGTCGCAAGTCGCAACTATGTATTGTTGTATGTATTGATAAAAAAATAAGTACCTAATTTACTTGGAAAACTATACTAATTATTATTTATCGATATGACACCGACTCTTCTACATCACTATTGCATCCTACGACGTAAAGCCCTACCTCCATGTTATCTCGCTTACTCTTACTAAGACCACGCAACTGTAAGGGAGAAAGAATATAGACGAAGATTTTGATATTTGTGACATCTGTTGTCGAGTTGCTGAACTGAAAATACCGTAGGTCAAGCTATTCGACGCTAGATGACGCTACTTTGTATGAAATAAGTATTACGAATACAATTTCGACTATGTGTTATTAATCATAAAGTTCAAATTATATAACCGGTCATGGCTCATATTACTTTTTAAACAAGATAATTTAGCCAATCATCTTTAAGATACTGAGGTGTTTGTGTTTAAAGTAGTGTGCGTTTTGGCGACACTGGTTCTCGTACTAATCACGACGTAAGCCGCTTCTACCGTTTTTTCTGTTTTGTGTGTTTGCGTAAACAAGAATGTACCATCTGAATCTTTATTACGAAAAAAGTACCTTGGTGAATTTTATAGGAATAGATTGAAACATATACACGACACAATAGGAAACAATAAGATATGGGTATCACTTGACGAAACAACCGATTTTATGGGAAGATATGTGGTTAATTTGCTAGTTATGCCTTTAATCAAAAATGTAGCTACTCGACCGTATTTAATTGCATGCAAGGTGCTTAAAAGCGTAAACGGGGAAACAATAGCAAATTTTGTTATAGAATCTTTGAAAGAAATGTGGGGAGAATCATTAGTCGAAAAATCTGATAATGTGCTGATGTTATGCTCTGACAGCGTGGCATATATATTGCGAGCCGGACGGTTATTGAAAATCGATTTTCCAAATATGTTGCACATAACTTGTTTAGCACATGCCCTTAATAGAGTAGCGGAACAAGTACGCTCTCAATACGGAAATGTTGACAATTTAGTAGCGAATGTAAAAAAAATATTTTTAAAATCACCTAATAGAGTAAATATACTAAAAAACATGTACCCTAATATACCGCTACCTCCGCAACCTGTTATAACTAGATGGGGTACATGGCTAAAGGCAACGTCGTATTACTCTAAACATTTTCAACAAATATCCAACGTTGTAAATAATCTAAACAGTAAAGAAGCAATATCTATAAGAAAAGCAAAAGCCGCGATAAGAAGTGAAAATATTGAATCAGAACTTCACTTTATTGACGAAAATTATACGATAATTCAAGCAGTTACAAGACACAAAATTATCACTGGAAGAATATTTTGAAATTATTGACAACGTAAGATGCGTTTTGAATTGGTCGTCTAGTGCGGCGGTCGAAAATAAATTAGAGAAAGTCATAGAACGAAATCCTGACTATGATATAGTTAGGGCCAAAAGCGAAAAACTTAAACAGGGGATCGACGCAGATGACGACTTATTCTATAAATTTGCTCCGCTCACGTCTGTGGATGTTGAACGGTCATTTTCAACGTATAAATGGATTTTAAGCGTCAAAAGAAACCGACTTACCGTCGAAAATATAGAAAAATTAATGGTAATATATTTTAATTATTTACAAGAAAATAATTTTAGTAATGATTCTGAATCTGATGCTGATGATGATGATATTGAATATGTATGATATTGTATTTGTTAATTAAGTAGCTAGAATATTTACATTTAGATTTAAGAAACATTGTATATATGGTGTATAATTACAAAAAATATAGAAGAATCCGTCGATATTTTTGGTTGTTTTATTTCATGTCTATTGATTGAACTGGAGCGGCACGCGTTGTTTTTTATCTTATTTTTAACAATATAACTCATTTAGTACATTCCCGGGAATTCCCGGGACGAGAAATATGTAGTCGTAAGGAAGTCTCCATTTTTTTGTCTCTGTTCTGCCAAGTTTAGGTATTTATACTCTGCCTATTCCGATCACTATGTAGCATATAGGATGGTATTATTGATTCAATACAAACATTTATTTACCATCAAACATTTTGTGAAGCAGACAGATTAGGATTTTATTATTTATTTATTTTTAACTAATCAAAAAGTACATTGAAAATAGATGTCATATACTTCAGAAAAAATGACCAAACCCTCCGGTGTCCGACGCCAGATTTGAACTGGCGGCTTCAGCCGCGAAAGCTGAAGCTATTTTCGGTTATAATAGTAGTGCAACTACTTAAAAAATTGAAAATCAAAAAATATTGAACAAAATAATTTGATTTGCTTCAAGATTCATAGATGGCAGCACCATCTTTCTCGCTATACCAGAATCACGTAAGAGATTCGGATAGGAGATGCAAGCACGTACTGCGCATGCCCTTAGAGTATGGTCAACGGCGCCTAGCCGTTTCAAATTCAGAAATTGCATATACATGAGAAAATTTGTCAAGTTCCGCCGTGACCGGGTGGTCTAGTGGTCAGAACGTCAGCCGCGAAAGCTTAAGACGCCAGTTCAAATCTGGCCTCGGACACCGGAGGGTTTGGTCATTTTTTCTGAAGTATATGACATCTATTTTCGGTTTATATATAGTAGTGTAACCACTTAAAAAATTGCAAATCAAAAAATATTGAACAAAATAAGTTGATTTGCTTCAAGATTTAAAAAGTACATTGTTTATTGTGTATCTTTAGATATAATATTACTTTATTACTGTTTTGAAAAAATAAGTCCCGCCGCGTTTCTTGCCGGTCATAATACTTCTCGGGTCAGAGGTGTAGGGTTAGAAGCGTTGGTAGTTTTTCTCTCTCTCTCTTTTACGTTCATAAGTGCATTGTAATGTTCCTAAATTGAAGAATAAATATCTTTTATCTACACTCATACTGTAAGTACTCTAAAATGCGTTCAAAAACCATAGACAATGACAAGCATTACAACAAACGATTTAACTATGATAAGTTTCTTATCTGCGGCAGTAACGTAATTTTAACTATGCATGCTCAAATATTGTTAAGCAATGAGTTTCAAATTTGGAACATCGAATTTGATAACATAATGTTACCGCCATGGCCAACTCGATTGGTCCCGCGCGAGCGCCGGCACAATCGAGTTGGCCATGACGGTACAATGGCGGTCATTCTAATGTTTCCGAACAATTAATTTAATATATATAATATGAGTGTAGATAAAGCAGTGTATGCAACTGTACGTAATTAGGCCTTAAAACACTCGTGTGATCTTATTATGAAATTCGCCTGCGGCTCATTTTATAAAACCACACTCATGTTTTAAGGACCCTTATTACGTAACAGTTACATAAACTACTATTTTTTTATGTATGGAATAAAATTTCGTCATCATCTATTTATTTATTCATATATTTATTGGATTTTTCTACAAAAAAATATGTAAATCGATTCATAAAACTTAACAAACCATAATAAATAGCTTTTTGGAAGCATCACGAGACCGATACCATATCAAACCATAACAGTAGCTCAGGGGGCCAATTCTCGGGCCGATCGAGATGATCTCTATTACTTCTATTAGACATATCTCGAGAAAAAAAATGGCGGATGTCGAACGAAACCTAATTTGCGTATTCTCGAAATATCACACTCGAGATATGTCTACTCCCAGCGTTCGAGATGCAACGAGGGGTCGTAGCGATCGAGATGGTGCTATCACTGATTTTTTTGACATTTGATCTGCGATGGCGGGAAATTTAGAGGTTAGTAGTAGGCCGATAGTTAAATTAAGCTACGCAAAATAAATATTTTATTAAAACACCCGCCCATGTAACTTTTGAACCGTAAGTCAACAAAATATGATATTACGAAAATTGTTTTTAATATTATTGGTTCAGCCATTTGTGAGTTCTTCCATATGCATTAGACATGACCTTTTGGTATTAGTTTGGTTCTTATGCCATTGAAGGTAGGGAACGCTCCATTATGCGTGGTCCGACACGCACTTGGCCCGAATGTTTCTAGCTCGGGATGTATGTATTATTATGATTTCATTTGAGACGGATTTAGTTTTAAAATATAAATCACTGTTTTTAAATTTCATCATTTAATTATCGGTTACCCAACGCAAAAAGTCCGGTTATAACGAAACCCTAGTTGAAAAACATCCTGTATATTATTAATATTAGTAACCTTGAACAATTGCACTCCAGCCTGCAACATACAGGATGGAGTATCGTCACAGACTACACAGACTACTCATCATTAAGCTTTTATAAGGAGCACGAGGTCACCACACATAAGCGCACTTTTAATCGTTAATTTCTATGATTCGAACAGCACATCTCAATAGTATTCTACACCGTATCGTAGTATAACAATCCAGGTTAGTCCCTATAACTTGATTTTTGTGGATATTTTTAATTAACACGAGTAATGATCAAAAACGTTACCTCAAATAAATTGTTAAAAAAACTGTTAGACCTAATAATATGCGCCAACTCCAAAATCTAGCTTTATTCTCGGTACCGAAAGCCAATAAGCCAATTTATTTCAATAATCGAGAAACTAACACATGTCTGTAAGGACTCCCCCCAAGCAGCTTACACAGCACTTACCAAAGCTGCCCAATTCAAATGGTCATTCCTACAACGTGTAATCGCTGATTCTAACGAACTTTTTGAACCACTGACAAAGCTAATTTCATGCCAACTATGATGGGTAGCGACATCACTGCCGACGAAGCCGCTCTGTTTTCCCTACCCGTACATAAAGGTGGCTTGCCAATATCCAATCCATTCACCGAGAATAATTTGAGCTACAAAACCTCTAAAAAAGGCTGTTCAATCCTCTCATCAGCTTTGATCGGGACACAACATGTAGACCTAGCCCAACACAATAAATCCCTGATTGACGCACGCAAAGAAAGCCGAACAATGAAAGAAGCTCGCGATAACGAACTTTTAGACACTATATTGGCCAAATTACCCCCTAACAAAAGAAGAGCTATAGAAAGATCAATCGCATCGAAAATGAAAACAAAGTCTTCCACCTGGCTATCTACTATACCAACGAAGAAAGATAACCTCGACTTGTCCCCTCAAGAATTCAGAGACGCCCTGGCAATACGCTATCACAGAACCCCAAACTCAATGCCACCCTCATGTGATGGATGTGGCAACAGCCAATTTAATATCGACCATGCTCTCTGCTGCAAGACTGGGGGGCTAATTTCAAGACGACACAACGAAGTTCGTGATCTATTTGCTGAACTATGTCACCAAGCATGGAGCAACGTCACAATAGAACCCATAATCACAGAAGGTGACCTTGGATTACGCGGCGACTTATCTTGCCGTGGCGTATGGAATGCTCAGAGAGAGGCTCTTTTTGATATCCGTGTCGTAGACACTGACGCTCCCTCTTACATTACACGCCATGCCACTTCTGTCCTAAAATCTGCTGAGACTGAAAAACAAAGAAAATACTCCGCTGCCTGCGAAGCGAAACACGCTACCTTCACCCCTCTCGTGACTTCCGTCGATGGCGTATTCGCACCACAACGCACCGCTGGAATAAATCACTGAGTACGATACTGGGTTGGCTTAGAACAAGGATATGCATTACTATAATTCGAGCCACCAGTATGTGCATACGAGGCACACGTCACAAATTCAAACCTGCAGCGAAACTATTGGGGTTCGACGACGGAGCAGGCATTCCCAGCTCTAACTAAACTGTCACCTGCCTGACCGTGCATTGCAGAGATGTGAACTATTACTATTATTTTTTATACATTATTATTACCTATTTCTTTAATAAAAGAGATATTAAGTCCGAAAGCCAATAACGTATACGGTAAACGAACTTGTTTGTATATTCTCCCTGATATATTAAACAGATTACCTAAGGATTTTGTAAAACTACTAGAAACAAGAAAAAAATCTCAAGTCAGTAAAATCCTTAAACAATATTTCATACAAGGAAAATATACCGGAAAATATACCAACAACGAAAACAAGACTAATTAGATAAGATAAATGTTTAATAAAAAAACAATATAATGAGAAGCGAACTGAGTGACCGCGCACATAATCTCATAGTAGATTTTGCAAAAAATGTAAAATTCTAGTTATAAGTTTTTTCCTTGAAATAAATAGTTCAAAACGTTTAATTTTTTTTTAAATGAAATGAGCGGTCGCGCTCTCATACTAAAGTAGTACGGGAGCGCTGACGTGTGGTGACCTCGAGTTGTACTTATGATAGTTATGATAGTTATGATATATCTAGTGGTTGAGGTTGTCTGTGAGTGTCATTACCTTGAATCGTTGTACTCGTGCCAATCGCCGATGTAAGGATGCTTGCAGTACGCCGTGTAGTGGCCGGAGTACGTCGTGCCTGCAACATACAGGGTGGATTCACAGTTGGGGAAAATTAACTTTACTCTTATGAACATTGCCTAGCGATATACATAGCGATCTCAATTCAGTTATAGAAGCCACGAATCTTGATCTGCTCCGCATGTCAAACTGGAGTCAAAATTACGGTTTAAAAGTAAACCCCCTAAGTCACAGGTAATTGTGATGGGTAGCGCTAAACAAATCTCCAAAATTGACTTTCTCAGGCTCCCTCCGATAGTCTTCGATGGTATCCAAATTCCTTTTTCCAACCAAGTGAAAAATCTTGGCGTAATCATGGATCGTTGTCTATCATGGGTGCCTCAGGTGAGTGAAGTGAGCAGGAAGATGTTTGCTGCCATAGGGTCTCTCAGACGGCTCCGGAATTTCCTGCCAATTGCTACTAAAATTGCGCTTGCTCAGTCGTTACTTCTCCCCATTCTTGATTATGCAGATATCTCCTATTTAAACCTAACCGAGGAGCAACTTAATAAGCTTGAGCGTATTCAAAATGCCTGCATTCGGTTCATTTTCGGATTACGCAAATTCGACCATGTTTCTAGTTTTCGTTCTCAACTCAAATGGCTCCCTATCCGTCACCGCCGTAACTCTCACATACTTTCTTTACTCTTTTCTATACTTTTTAACCCTGCAACTCCCCGCTACCTCAAAGAGCGTTTCTCTTATCTTAATTCTATTAGATCCTCTCAAAAATTGCTCCTAAAAGTGCCATCTTCATCGTCCAAATTTTATAATTGCTCATTTACGTTCCAGGCCGTTCGTTTGTGGAATTCTCTCCCTCTCAACATAAAACGCGCGCAATCTATTGGTAGCTTTAAATCGCAACTTAAGGAATACTATTTATCTCTTCCTTAGGTTTTTAAGTTGACACTGTTGTTTCTTACTCTGTGTATTATATATGTATATATGTACGTATATGTATGTTTATTTTGTATTTATTTAAGTATGTATATTCATATGAATGTGCTGTGTTATCTATTTCGTCTCTTTTGTTTCTATGCACCACCGCTACTGCTCATTGTTTTTCTCTAGTCTCCACTACCCAAAGGTTGTCTGGAAGAAATCGCTCATTAGCGATAAGACCGCCTGTTGTTACCTCTACCTAAATTTATCTAATTGTAAAAATTGTGCTTGTAACTGTATGGGTTTGCAATAAAGAGTATTTATTATTATTATTATTGCCAATTCAAACATGTGAGCTTACCAATCTGTAGGCCTATGATGGCAGATTTTAACAGCGGGTAAGTTGATATAAACCTGATAAAATGACAGTTGCCGCCATTGTTTGTCATTTTATCAGATTTATATCAACTTATCCGCTGATAAAATCTGCCATCATAGGCCTGCTGATTTCAAACCGACATGACATTTAAAATACATAAATAAATATTATAGGACAATCATATACAAATCGACCTAGGCCCACAGTGAGCTCAATAAGGCTTGTGTTATGGGTACTAGACCACGATATATATAATAGATATATATGGATAAATACTTAAATACATAGAAAACATCCATAACTCGAGAACAAATATCTGTGATAAACACACAAATAAATGCCCTGACCAGGATTCGAACCCGGGACCTCCTGCTTCGTAGGCAGGGTCACTACCGACTAGGCTAGGAGGTCGTTAGATTTAGATATTTAGATGATGATATTTAGACAGATGCTTAGTGAATCTAATAATTTTATCAGGGCCGGGAGATTTTCATAACGTATGCTATAGGGTCCGCATTTGGGGAAGTAATCATAACCCAACCCAAATAATTTTAAACATAAAAACCGACTTCACTTAGCTTCCACCTTTACGGCTGGACCGATTTGGAAAATTCTTTTTTGTTTCAAAGAGTCTTCACAGTTGGTGCCATTGTAACCAGGCCAGGATCCGATGATGGGATCCTGGAGAAATCGAGGGAACTCTTGAAATATTATAGGCGCACCTATAGTGATTTTAGTGTTTTTCACAGTAGCTCGGGCATTTGCTTTTGGAAAGATGGCGGCTATGTGAAGTCGGTTCTTTTATTATTAAATTTAATTTCGTGAGACATACTATACTATAAAATATAACGGTTACACACAAGTCATTTTAGTCACTTCACGCGACATGTTTCGGAGAGCTTAGGTCTCCATCTCCAAGCACTAAGAGTGCTATTGAACCGGCCCGTCGCACTGTTGCACGTCGCGTTGCCGACTGCCGGGCCGCGTCCGGCGCGGCGTGCCGCGCGTCGCGCGCTCTGACAGCTTGTTGACTAAAGTGACGTGAGTGTAACCGTTATATTTTATACGGTACTTTTATTGTTTAAAATTATTGATATTTGAACATCATATCCTATTCTATCCTACCTGAATGGTTGCTAACAGCGTATAGGTTGTAGACGGCCTGTTGCGACTTGCTGGCGGCGTACGGGGACATGTCGAGGCCTGTCAGAGGGAACTCCACCACGACGTTCAGTTTCCCGCGGAACCGCTCCGTCGGTGAGAACCTGCAGATTCAATTCAATCCGTTTAATGTTGTAAAAACACATGTCAAATAAAAAGTACAAATTAGGAACAAAAATACAATTTTTAGAAACAACTCACATGCCCATCGCTCTAACCAACTGAGCTACTGAGACATTCCTTTATTTCTAAACATCGTGGTATCGATAGCAGATGCTATGCTTAATACAAAATTAATAATAAAATTAGTGATGGTCGACGGAAACTCTATATAGAAAACTAGGTTTTAATATAATCCATCCATACTAATATTATAAATGGGAAAGTGTATGTGTTTGTTTGTTTGTCCGTCTTTCACGGCAAAAAGGGGCGACGAATTGACGTGATTTTTTAAGTGGAGATAGTTGAAGGGATGGAGAGTGACATAGGCTACTTTTTGTCTCTTTCTAACCCCCCACTTCCCTAAAATGGGGGGTGGAAGTTTGTATGGAGCATTCTATCATATTCTTGGTATGCGGACTATTTGTGACTAACAAAAAGATCGTCCATAAGCTATAAAGACAAATAATATCGTCTACAGTAGCGTATTAAAATAATATTCTGTTCCGAGTTCTATTCTGTGTTTTAAATCAGGAAAGGGGAACCGTGTTACCCGGAATTTAACGCGAGCGAAGCCGCGGGCAAAAGCTAGTAATTTAATAATATAGTACGGGGATTGAAACTTTCAGATTCCTAAATTTAGATTTCTTGTGAAAATTGCTGAAAATTTCCAAGAAGTTTTCCAATGTTTAAACTCCGTAACATGTGACACACGAGGACCTGCGGGAACTTGTGCACGGTGAACCACGTGAGGCTATCCTGTGTACAGTACGTTACCGCTTCAGATGCAACACGAGGACCTGCGGGAACTTGTGCACGGTGAACCACGTGAGGCTATCCTGTGTACAGTACGTTACCGCTTCAGATGCAACACGAGGACCTGCGGGAACTTGTGCACGGTGAACCACGTGAGGCTATCCTGTGTACAGTACGTTACCGCTTCAGATGCAACACGAGGACCTGCGGGAACTTGTGCACGGTGAACCACGTGAGGCTATCCTGTGTACAGTACGTTACCGCTTCAGATGCAACACGAGGACCTGCGGGAACTTGTGCACGGTGAACCACGTGAGGCTATCCTGTGTACAGTACGTTACCGCTTCAGATGCAACACGAGGACCTGCGGGAACTTGTGCACGGTGAACCACGTGAGGCTATCCTGTGTACAGTACGTTACCGCTTCAGATGCAACACGAGGACCTGCGGGAACTTGTGCACGGTGAACCACGTGAGGCTATCCTGTGTACAGTACGTTACCGCTTCAGATGCAACACGAGGACCTGCGGGAACTTGTGCACGGTGAACCACGTGAGGCTATCCTGTGTACAGTACGTTACCGCTTCAGATGCAACACGAGGACCTGCGGGAACTTGTGCACGGTGAACCACGTGAGGCTATCCTGTGTACAGTACGTTACCGCTTCAGATGCAACACGAGGACCTGCGGGAACTTGTGCACGGTGAACCACGTGAGGCTATCCTGTGTACAGTACGTTACCGCTTCAGATGCAACACGAGGACCTGCGGGAACTTGTGCACGGTGAACCACGTGAGGCTATCCTGTGTACAGTACGTTACCGCTTCAGATGCAACACGAGGACCTGCGGGAACTTGTGCACGGTGAACCACGTGAGGCTATCCTGTGTACAGTACGTTACCGCTTCAGATGCAACACGAGGACCTGCGGGAACTTGTGCACGGTGAACCACGTGAGGCTATCCTGTGTACAGTACGTTACCGCTTCAGATGCAACACGAGGACCTGCGGGAACTTGTGCACGGTGAACCACGTGAGGCTATCCTGTGTACAGTACGTTACCGCTTCAGATGCAACACGAGGACCTGCGGGAACTTGTGCACGGTGAACCACGTGAGGCTATCCTGTGTACAGTACGTTACCGCTTCAGATGCAACACGAGGACCTGCGGGAACTTGTGCACGGTGAACCACGTGAGGCTATCCTGTGTACAGTACGTTACCGCTTCAGATGCAACACGAGGACCTGCGGGAACTTGTGCACGGTGAACCACGTGAGGCTATCCTGTGTACAGTACGTTACCGCTTCAGATGCAACACGAGGACCTGCGGGAACTTGTGCACGGTGAACCACGTGAGGCTATCCTGTGTACAGTACGTTACCGCTTCAGATGCAACACGAGGACCTGCGGGAACTTCTGCACGGTGAACCACGTGAGGCTATCCTGTGTACAGTACGTTACCGCTTCAGATGCAACACGAGGACCTGCGGGAACTTGTGCACGGTGAACCATTTGAGGCACTTGCGCCGCACGCCGCACCGCGAGCACGTCTGCGGACACACAGACATACATCATTAAATCAATATTATGGGACAATCTTACATTGTTCGACCTAGTCCTTAAACTTGTTATTAGGCGTGTCCACACCTGACGCACCGCCTCATGAGGGAATAGTCACGCGAGGCGGCTTGGCTAGAGTATTGCGCCCGAGACATGGCGGCCGCGCGTGCGGTTGCCTCGCCCGAGGCACGTCCACACTAGCGCGGCAATTTCCTCGCGAGGCCGTGCGTCTGGTGTAGACACGCCTATTAAGATGCATTTTAGTAAAAATATCCGTTTATTACTCCGCCCCGAATAATAGAATAACTATTAAAATATTTGATAAATAAATATAAAATTAGTTGGCGGTACGAAGTTCGCCGGGTCAGCTAGTCACTTATATTTCAGTCCAAATCAACTTCTTTATTAATATTATGTCAATGCAGTTGTCAGTCAGCCATTTTTGTTTACCTATTGACCTAGACTAGAATGTATAATAGATAGATAAAGAATAGATAAATACTTAAATACATAGAGAACATCCATAACTCGGGAACAAATATCTCTTCTAGGAATTCTAGTTCGAGGCAGCCTACTAGTGTATGTTAATTACAGTGTCCCTTATATTGTAATTTTGAGAAATTAACAACGCATACTAAATATATTTCGGTTACCAAGAAGTACTCTACAAAAAAAAATGTAGCCATTCCTGTAACTGCAACCCGTGCCGAATTTCATCCGAATTTCCCATACAAAGTAAGAAAATGACCAAAAAAAAATTATTTTTGACGTGATAACGTCTTTAAAATCGTTTTAGTCGGGTGACATGTTCAGAAACTTGTGTCACACCAAAACCTCACGAGCGCGATCGCAGGTATAACGAGAGAGAGACGGACCGATCTCCCGTCTCATCTCGAGCGCTGCCAGTCATTCCGTGAAACTTGTCACGCGGAATCCTCACGAGCGGTTAGACGTTATCACGTAAACATCTCGATCGTAAACCTACTTTACAAACAACCAATTTTTTCACAACATCAGTGCATCCTACTCCCGTTTGAACGTTGAAACGTTGAAAACCGACAAAAAAGTAGCGACTTATAATCTGCCCTAATTTCTTCATAGTAATTTGTATGGGGATATTACGATGCAAGCCGGCACCGGGTTAGAGTTAATAGGCATGGTGAATTTTTTTCAGGTATGGTATCAATCGATTCGTTTTGTTGTGAGGATCAAATGTCTTTATGCGGCCAATTATGTTAAAGCAACACAAAAGTCAGAAATGAGACTTAAAGTCCGAGATTTGCATTAGTTTCTCGAAACGCTCCTAACAAAATGACGTGCAAAAGTGACGTCACGATCACATAGTCGCCCTGTTTAAAGTATGGAAAAAATATGAAATTGCTATTTTTACAGTGAAATGTTGCGTTTACGTATATGGTTGCTATACAATTTATTTTACAGTAAAATGTTAAAAATTGAATGGTATCATTGTTTTTATTTAATTTCGCTCTTTACAAAATCGTAAAATTTAGAAATTTTGCAGCTTGATATCTTTGAGCCATTTCAATAGAATTTATAAATTTTCACTTTTGTTGGATATTGATCATTTTGCATCCTATCAACTAAATTTTATTGCATAATTCAACATGTGTCATCATGCCTATTCACAATATCTTACAGGTTTCTCATCTCCATCCATCTCCTCCTCCTTAGTGAAGTGCTGCAAACACTGCTGCAGCTTCAGGTTACCAGTCCTCGACGGGATCGGCAAGCTGGAACCATACACACTCTTATGAAGATGATAGAGAACAAATGTATTTCATGCTTCATTTCCGATGACTACAATTTCATGTCCTGTTTTCATCCTTGGAATTTATTAGGAATAATATGAAACGGAACTTTTAAGGTCAATTTATGATATAGGCACGAACGAACATTGTAGACCGGTCTGTGTAACTAGTTACACCCGTCTAGACGGGTTTTCTTGCTCTAATTATTGTGTCATAGTTATCTGACGTGGCCAGCTCTTAGTCTATATTGATTCAGCATTGCTACGGGTATAGAAAGAGTGATTTCTCTCCTGTGCGGGCTCCTATGAATTAAAAAAAAACAGACCCCGCATGTTTGTTCTCGTTAAATGATAAAATAACTGAAATTCCGCAATTCACAATCCATGTTGCTGTGTAACTAAATTTGACGGCTCTGTAGAGAAGAGAATGGTAGGGCGACAACAGACAGATCTCTCAGGGACCGAAGTCCAATGAAAGTTGGTTGGAACCGGTATATACGCAACTGACATTAGAAACTTCGTTAGCGCGATGTAGGATGTTTATGGGCACTTGATACAGGTTGTACTCTTTCTATGGGAGTTGACAGTTTGTCGCTACTAGGTCGCCATCTGTCGGAATTGTGGCGCGACGCGTGAATATACAGCTGGCAGAGGAGACGCCACAGCTCTTCTCCATAAAATTTATCAATGAGGGTTTCCGCGATCGAGTTTTTCACTAGATGGCAGCACCGTGGCGAGAGGTCTAGCTGTCACAATCCACCAATCATGTTTAACCATATATTTTATGATTGGTGGATTTTGACAGCTACTGCCAAAAAGACCTGTCGTCACGGTGCTGCCATCTAGTGAAAATCTCAATCGCGGAAACCCTCATTGTGGTGCTATTCCTCCGAAAATGTTAGTAACTATGCCGAGCTGTTTTTTTTTTGTGATACCTACTATAATGTGATACTTTTCTCTATCGAATAATTTTCTGAAGCGTTGCACTATGGATGGTACAAGAAGGATATAAATCTCTATGTTACAAAAGTGTCCGTCAAAAGGCGATAAACTGATGGCGCTACAATGATATTAAATTTGATTGAATTAATTTTGAAATTAAAAAAAATTAAATCCAAAATAATTATTTGCGGAGATGAAAAACACTCTGAATATTAATTTTATTTAGAAAGTCATATAAGTATTAAATATCGGTAATTCATTTCAAGTGCTGAACTATACCTAGCGCCACCCGGAGATATTTGGAACTATTGTTTAGTGCTTACCGCTGGACACTTTTTCGACCGTTTTCCTATAAGAGAGTTCCACCCTTCCTGTACTCGTACCATCCACACGCTGCACGACGCTGTAGCGCGACAGTCGCGCGACTGTATCGCTACAAAAAGTAGCAATGCGCGATCTCCCTTATGACAGTATAAATTGAATAACAAATCTATTTACGTTTGAAATAGAGGAATTTCTGCTAGATAATAGTAGTTTATGTAACTGTTACGTAATAAGGGTCGTTAAAACATGAGATGGGTGATGTTTCATAATAAGATCACACGAGTGTTTTAAGGCCTAATTACGTACAGTTGCATACACTGCTTTATCTACACTCATATTATTTATCCAAAATGCCGTATTCGGAAACCATAGAATGGCCGCCATTGCACCGCCATGGCCAACTCGATTGTGCCGGCGGTCGCGCGGGCGCGTGCAGGTGTACATTATGTTATCAAAACTCATAACACATCAATATTTGAGCATGAAAAGTTAAAATTACGTTACTGATAAAAAGCTTATCATAGTAAAGTCGGTCGTGGTAATGCTAGCCATTGCCTACCGTTTTCGAACACGTTTTAGAGAACTTACAATATGAGTGTAGATAATAGTACATTACTGCAGAGACCAGTAAGTAAGCTTTCCTGGCTGAGTATTTAGTAGCGCTACAATACGAAGCCAGGTAAGCTGATTACGGTCGAAGCATGTATAGTGCTTTTCTCAAACATGTAAGGAAATAAAATTACTTGTTTAGTGCTTCAGTTACTGGCTGAGTGATTTAATGTTGTATGAAAATCCTTTACGTACGTCGCGCTGAACCTGCCTTGGAATAGAGTCCCTACTGGTCTCTAATTACTAACGTAACAGGAACATTTCCGAGCATGTTTGAGAAAATACTATTTCACGTCTTGTTTCTCATTTAGTACGTACTTCTATGTAGTTCCTCAAAACTTAACTTCTTGTTTCGCGCAGTCACCATTGTTTAAGGATCGTACCCAATGATCGTACCTCAAATCCCAGAATGGGTCGAACGTGACGCTGTCGTTCCTACAGTGCGTGCAGCGGAGGGTGGACTTGAGTTGTCCGACGAAGATGTCTCCGACGCGGCTGTCCTCCGTACGCAAGTAACGCTGCCACGCCTCTTGTGCCTTGGCTGAATCGCTGCAAGTAAAAGTAAAAGTATAGTACACATCGTTTTGCCCGCGGGTTCGCTCGCGTTAAATTCGGGGTAACACTGTTCCCCTTTCCTGACTTAAAACACAGAAGAGAACTAGGAACAGAACGTTATATTAATACGCTACTGTAGACGATATTATTTGTCTTTATAGCTTATGCACGATTTTTTGTTAGTCACAAATAGTCCGCATACCAATTTTTAGCTTCCTACCTTGAAAATTGCGGAATGCTCCATACAAACTTCCCCCCCCCCCCATTTTAGGAAAGTGGGGGGTTAGAGAGAGACAAAAAGTAACCTATGTCACTCTCCATCCCTTCAACTATCTCCACTTAAAAAATCACGTCAATTCGTCGCCCCGTTTTGCCGTGAAAGACGGACAAACAAACAAACACACACATACACTTTCCCTTTTATAATATTAGTATGGATTGTTGGAGAGGCAGGCAGAGAGTGAGCACGACGACACAAGACCTCGTTAGGGGTTCCTGGCGTTCAAAGGGATATTTAATAAGAAATTTGTTTGTAATGATGGACTGGCTAAAAAAAACTAATGTCCTAGAACAGACAAGTGCCACTGCCCCCCCCCCCCCCCCTCCCCGCCCGTATCGCCCGAACGCGTGTTTCAACTCTAGAGATATTTGCCTTGAGGAGTAAAATGGGAGACTCACCTGAGACTGTCATCGATCTCTGTGAGGATCGGCTTCGGCTTGATGGTGACGCGGTTCACGTCCTCGTGCAGACCTTCCAGCAAGTACCGAAGGAACTCCTGGAAACGTCAAGATATAATATATAGTCAAAACATACAAAAAAGTTTGAATATGATGATGTTATGTTATGTTTTATAATGACACAGATTTTAGTTCTTAAGCGTGACCTGTAATGAGTTATTACTAGACCCCGTTATCTTGTCGCATAGATTTTGTTTTTCAGTAGAGCGTGAATGATTTTTTTACCGACTATCTAAATGTCGATACTGTATGTCACTGTTAATTTCAAAGAGGTGTCACTAGGTACTACAGATGTAGTGAATAATCCTTTCCTATCGGCAAAACTCGGAACAACGATAACACCCGAATGGTGCCGATGTGTCTATGAATTACTGTATTATTAAATTACGTGTAGGTATCAAATAAATCGCATACTTTATTTTTCAATGTCAAATGTCAAACTGCCCGTTTGACGTATATTACACTGAGATGTTAAAACCACCACGATTCTATCATGTAAAGAATTCGTTAGGTAAACAAAAATATAACTAGTTACCGAGGACGTTTTATTTCAATAAAACGCACTGAGAAAAACCAAATTCCGGTTGGGATGATCTAATGATTCTATAAGGATTGGAACCCCAAAAGTCTAACTATAAGTCAAAACTACAGTAGGATTTTGCAGACCTTTTTTATAACAATAAATTTTTGTAATTAATTAAAAATACTATGACATAACAAAAAAGACACCTCAACATAAAACAAAACAAACCAGCAGAGAAATTAATATAAATAAATATGATTTTCTGATTGGATGAACGACTTCGATTATGACAGCGGGATAAGAGGAGGAGGAGCGGGGTGGACAGTGTGATGCGAAACAATACTTCCAACTTCCATATCACAGTCAGAATCAGAACTATTTTCTGGTGTATCATCGTCAGAGTTTTCATGAACGGTGATTACAAAACTAGCCATATAATTTTCCAACTCAGGTTCGTGTTTTCGGTACTCGTTTTCGCATTTGATGGCGTGGTCACATACTTTGGCCCAAACATCGGAACCAATCATATTAACCTTTTCCTGTACCAATTGTTTCACAGTAGTCATATTCATACTGATGTTTCTTTTGGATACGTATCCCTTTATTTGAGACCATATGTTTTCAATCGGATTGAAATCAGGATGATATGGTGGCAATCTTAGTACGCTGTGTCCATATTCGTTCATAAGTTTATCTATAGAGTATTCTACAAAGTCTTGTTTGTACTTGCAAATAATTTCATATATTTCAAGTTTTGTTAATGACGGATCAATCGGAACGTTATGTTTGGATAGCCAATCAATCATGTCTTGCTTACGGGTATTTGAATTAGGAGGTTTTTCTACGTACTTATTATGATATGCAGCATTATCTACTACTAGTACCGAATGTGGAGCTAAGTTTGGAATGAGTTGATTACGAAGCCATTTTTCATAGTTTTCATTGTTCATCGCGTTGTGATAGTCACCTGTTTTATCAGTAGACTGATACATTAACAATGCCCCAGGTATAAACCCCTTTCTACTACCAGCGTGCACTATTATAAGACGTTGTCCTTTAGAAATTAACTGTTTCACTCCGTTTTCTGACGAGTCAGCCCAGCTTTTACCTGCCAAATGTGAGGTATGGATGTATGTTTCATCCATATAAACAATCTCTCTCCCTTGCAATCTGTACTTTTTTATCGCGGCTAAAAACTTTACTCTTTTTAAACGAACATCATCTTTCTCGATAAGTAATTTTCTGTTGTTTTCAACTTTTTTATACCGAAATCCCATTTTTCTAAGAATTTTTCTTAGCGTAAAGTCACATCCCTTAAAATGTATGGCTTCGGATAACTTGGACTTCAGGGCTTTAATTGTAGGTACTTGTTTGTATATCAAATGGAAATTATACACTAATCGGCGTATAACGTTGTAGTCAAAATCGTCAAGACCTAGACAAAATAATTTATTTGGTCTACCCAACTTTGCCGACTTCGGACTATTGGAGGTAGATTGATTTATGTATTCTTTTTGCAATATTTTATTTACTGTTCGTTGAGAAATTCCACTGGCCTCCGAAACTCGTTTTTGGACTTTACAAAAGTAAGCAGTATAGTTGGTATGTTTGAATTTATCATTTTCAGTTAAGAAATATAAATAAATATTGAAAATAACTTCGCAGGCTTGCCGATCTAAACGTTTCCCTTTTCTTAGTGCTTTCGGCATGTCTGTTATAAATTGTTAATGTGGATCGAATAAAATCAATGTTTATTATTTACAAAAATGACAGACAAGAGTGACATGTAAAAAGTCTATCAAAATATAGGTGGCCTGCATTAATACACGAGTCCATGAAGTTTATCACAAAATCTAACATAAATATCAACAAAACATTTCTGTGGTATTTATTAACCATTTCGACGCATATTGCCAGAAACGCAAATTACCTGATACTCACATGACCATGATTATATACGCGTATATAATCTGTACCATCTACGCAAAATACCATAATTTCATTTCGCAAATGACCGGATACTCAAATTACCAGACCGATCAATCTACGCATAGTACCAGAAACTTAAACTACCCGATACGCACATGACCATGATAGAGGAAGGTTAGGTCGTGGGCAACCCTACCTTATCGAGTAGCAGAATTCGGCCTATTATAAGGGGAAAGTACGTTAATACTTTCAGTTCCAAGAACTCCCCAAAGGAGTTCTCGGTAATTTGGTTTACATGCCGCATAACTCCCAAGGGAAGTTCATTATATCTAGCTAGCTAAAGGCGTCTAGAGGCTATGCCAACCGACTCTCCTAGCCAGCCCTTTCGGAGCATAGAGATAAATGAACTCCCCAGGGGAGTTCTAGGAGTGCAGTCTTGTTTTGAGTTATCGCAATATCCAGCCCTCCTCCCCGACCGCGGTTGCCCTCCTTCCCGACCGTTCGCACAATCGAGTTGGCCATGGCGGTCCAATGGCGGTCATTGAGAGTGTACAGCCGCTATAAACGTTTAAACCAATACTCAGTGTGACAAATGAGGAAATGACAAATCCGCGGAAATTCACATCCATGCATACCCGGCGTCATCAGTTGCCGAATATACTACAATATATTTTTTGTTGGTACAGTCGCCATCAAATATATCGGAGCGGCTAAGGTACTCAAAAATATCTGAACATGCACCATATCGCCTTGACAATAGAGGCGTTGTTCAGATATGTGTAACCACCTTGGCCGCTCCGATATATCTGACGGCGACTGTACATCAAACCAAAGTCGGTTTTTTAGTCATTTAGTCCTTAGAGAATTCAACCCGGATAGAGTAGCCATGTCTGTCATTTTCTATACAAAAGTATGACGATTTTTGCGGGGGAGGGAAACGTCAAATGTATGGCTATTCGTACGTAACGTACAAATAGCTACGTCAGATAAACGTCAGTCCAGGATACATGTGTATGACCACTGGTCATATGTTTTCGGCAGAGGGGAACGCCTGTCAATGGCGACTCCGGGTGGTTGAATTCTCTAAGATTTAGTCAGTACCGAGGCGTTTCCATAGAAATCGGTCTCCGCCGATTTTCTTCATTTCGAAACAATGTACGAGTACAAACTTATTTTAAAACCGTGGAGCTACACATAACTTATTTTATCTACACTCATACTGTAAGTACTCTAAAATGCGTTCAAAAACCGTAGACAATGACAAGCATTACAACAAACGATTTAACTATGATAAGTTTCTTATCTGCGGCAGTAACGTAATTTTAACGTTGCATGCTCAAATATTGTTAAGCAATGAGTTTCAAATTTGGAACATCGAATTTGATAACATAATGTTACCGCCATGGCCAACTCGATTGGTCCCGCGCGAGCGCCGGCACAATCGAGTTGGCCATGACGGTACAAAATGGCGGTCATTCTATGGTTTCCGAACACTTAATTTAATATATATAATATAAGTGTAGATAAAGCAGTGTATGCAACTGTACGTAATTAGGCCTTAAAACACTCGTGTGATCTTATTATGAAATTCGCCTGCGGCTCATTTCATAAAACCACACTCATGTTTTAAGGACCCTTATTACGTAACAGTTACATAAACTACTATTATCTACACCCGTATCATAAATCCTATTTTCTGCGTTCGGAAACCGTATATAATCACCACCATTATTGCATTATCTGTGCCAGTGTTGTAACAATGTATAAAAATTCATTACCACATGGATATCGGTAACGTAATCAAAATCCAGTCCTCCTCCCCGACCGCAGTTAACCTCCTCCCCAACCGCCCGTACAATCCAGTTGGCCACGGCGGTGTAATGGCGGTCATTCTAATGGTTTCAGAACAAGTCATTTAGGATTTATAACGTGTGTAGAACTATAGATAAAGTAATATATGCAACTGTCACAAACACACTCGCAAATTTAAGGGTCCTTATTACGTAAGAGCTACATTTGTGTAACAGGTCTTTCGCGAATAAAGTCTAGGGCGTTTGCGTATCTGGTCTTTCGCGAAAGAAAGTCAGGTCATTTGCGTATCGGGTCTATTGCGTATAAGGTACTTCACGAATGAACCCATGGTCATGTGCGTATCAGGTAATTTGCGTTTCTGGCAATATGCGTCGAAACTACTCTATATAGATACTTCCTCTTGCAATGCGACCGTTCCCTACGTTGTCTCGATGGGTACTGAGTGCGAGTGAAGTAGTAAGACAAAAACCGGCCAAGAGCGTGTCGGGCCACGCTCAGTGTAGGGTTCCGTAGTTTTCCGTCCGTCACAGTAAGTGTCCCCACTTAAGAGTTAAAATAACACCGCCACGTAGGATATTTTTTTATAATTTATTTATTTATTAACTTGAAAAAGATACATGATATGAGCGTTCCACGTACAGCGACATCTATCGGCAAATTATGAAAACTATTGCACGCGAGCTTAAAGTATGGAAGATGATTTTTATGGGATAATTCTTTATTGCGTGAACAAATTTTCACCGTTTTTACTTTATTTGAAAGCACGTCATTTCACTGTGATTTTGTAGAAATTACAGGTACAATAAACACCTGCTTATACGGTTAAATTACAAACTTAGTTCAGAAATTATTTTGTAATTTTTTTTTCAAAAACCATTCAACCTATCAAGTTCAAAATAATTTTCCTAGAAAGTTTTTATAAAGTTCTACTTTTGAGATTTTTTTCATATTTCTAAAACATATGGTTCAAAAGTTAGAGGGGGGCGACACATTTTTTTTTACTTCTGGAGCGATTATTTCCGAAAATATTTACATTATCAAAAAAATATTTCAGTAAACCACTATTCATTTTTAAATACCTATCCAACAATATATCACACGTTAGGGTTGAAATGAAAAAAAAATCACTCCCCACTTTACGTATAGGGGAGGTACCCTAATAAAACATTTTTTTCCACTTTTTATTTTACCACTTTGTCGGCGTGATTGATATACATATTAGTACCAAATTTCAGCTTTCTAGTGCTAACGGTCACTGAGATTATCCGCGGACGGACGGACGGACGGGCAGACATGGCGAAATTATAAGGGTTCCTAGTTGACTACGGAACCCTAAAAACGACCACGTTTAGGGCAGAAGAGAAGCCAAAAATAATTTAAAAAGATTTTCTTACAAGAAAAAAGTATGAGTAGTATGAAAAACCGGCCAAGAGCGTGTCGGGCCACGCTCACTGTAGGGTTCCGTAGTTTTCCGTCCGTCACAGTAAGTGTCCCCACTTAAGAGTTAATAACACCGCTATGTAGGATATGATATGAGAGTTCCACGTACAGCGACATCTATCGGCAAATTAAGTAAACTATTGCGCGCGAGCATAAAGTATGGAAGATGATTTTTATGGGATAATTCTTTATTGCGTGAACCGATTTTCACCGTTTTTACTTTATTTGAAAGCACGTCATTTCATTGTAATTTTGTAGAAATTACAGGTACAATAAACACCTGCTTATACGGTTAAATTACAAACTTAGTTCAGAAATTATTTTGTATTTTTTTTTCAAAAACTATTCATCCTATCAAGTTCAAAATAATTTTCCTAGAAAGTTTTTATAAAGTTCTACTTTTGAGATTTTTTTCATATTTTTAAAACTTATGGTTCAAAAGTTAGAGGGGGGGGGGACGCATATTTTTTTACTTCTGGAGCGATTATTTCCGAAAATATTTACATTATCGAAAAATGATTTTAGGAAACCCCTATTCATTTTTAAATACCTATCCAATAATATATCACACGTTAGGGTTGAAATGAAAAAAAAAAATCACTCCCCACTTTACGTATAGGGGAGGTACCCTAATAAATAAAAAATTCCACTTTTTATTTTACCACTTTGTCGGCGTGATTGATATACATATTAGTACCAAATTTCAGCTTTCTAGTGCTAACGGTCACTGAGATTATCCGCGGACAGACGGACGGACGGACGGGCAGACATGGCGAAACTATAAGGGTTCCTAGTTGACTACGGAACCCTAAAAACGAACATTTCCGAGAAAATACGAAAGGAAAGGATTATTAACTACATCTGTACTTATTACTTTTGTATAAATATATATATATATATATATATATATAATAATATTAATAATAAACGAAGAAATAAAAGTCTAGGGTGTTTGTTAGTTAGGATTAATCATATTTTTTCCACAATAATTACAATAAACTTTACACAACTGTACATCGTCAGTGAAACTATGGGTTACTAGCTTTTGCCCGCGGCTTCGCTCGCGTTAAATTCGGGGTAACAAACCATACAAACGTCCACCCCCCATTTTAGGGAAGTGGGCAGGGAAGCGGACAAACAAACAAACAAACACACACATACACTTTCCCATTTATAATATTAGTATGGATATAGGGGGTGGCTGTCTTTCGCGTCCGTAGGTAGTAACCCTTAGAATCCCTACACGTGCCCCCTGGGTGGTGCCAATCGAAAGACAACGCCGAGCACGGGCGGCGCCCAGGCCCAGCAGCCCCGCTCTGCCCAACTACGGCAGCGGTTACGGCATCGGGGCAGGGGGTGCTAAGAATCCCTGGATCGGATCCGGCTGCCAAACCAAACTGACCCTGGCTACGTATAATGTAAGAACGCTTAAAGATGAAGCAAGGCTAGAGGAGCTACAGAAGGAACTGGGATTGATAAACTATGACATAGTAGGCCTGTGCGAAACTAGGCGACAGGGGGAAGGTACCATTAGGCTTCAGTCCGGTGACCTATTTTACTACAAAGGGGAGGAAAACTCTTCGTATGGCGGTGTAGGCTTTGTAGTAAAACGCAATCTTGCGAAGCACATAACTGAACTTAGCAGTATTTCACCTCGCGTAGCTTATACTGTTATACGAATAAACAAAAAGTACTCCCTCAAGATCATCCAGGTTTATGCACCAACAAGCTCTCATAGTGAGGAAGTGGTGGAGTCGTTCTACGAGGATATTTCGAGAGCGATGAATAAAGGACATTCCCACTATGTCATAATCATGGGTGACTTCAACGCTAAAATAGGGACACAACGAGAGCTGGAAACCTGTATAGGATCTCATGGAATAGGGAGTCGGAACGCACGTGGGGAAACACTGGTAAACTACCTCACAGCAAACAACCTATTTACCATGAACTCGTATTTCAAGAAGAAGCCGAAAAGGAAATGGACATGGGTAAGCCCGGATGGAAATACGAAAAACGAGATAGATTTTATCATTTCTAACAACAAGCACATCTTCACTGATGTCACGGTGCTCAATCGATTCCAAACAGGGAGTGACCACAGATTAGTCCGAGGAACAATAGTGCTAAATACGAAGCTGGAAAGAGCTAAACTCGTACGAAAAAAGCTGAGTAAGCTGTATATTCCGGATGGCATTAACGAACTGTTTGAGAAATCTCTCGAAGAATCCTTGAAAAGAACTGCGATCAAACATTTCGAAGATGACCTCCAACTAAAATACAACCGCTTCACAAAGATCCTAACGCACAAAGCAAAAGAACAATTCGTGCCAATGACAAAACCCTCATCGTGGTTTCCAGAAAACGTAAAGGACATGATGCAAGAACGCCGTAAGATAGCGGCCGATGACTTCAACAGCGACGCACACCGTGAGCTAAACAGAAAAATCCATAAGACCCTTAAGCGTGAAATTCGTAAAAGGAACACTCTAAAAATCCAGGAGCTTATAGTAAAAAATCGGGGCTTAAAAGTGTTCCAGCGTGATAACGGAGGCAACGAATTAAACACCCTAAGAGACCTCAACGGAAACCCGACAAGTAATATTCGGGAAATAAAGAGAATTGCCGAGGAATTCTACGGTGTTCTTTACTCGACCACCACACCACAGCCTATCTCGCCTGATAAAAACGATAGACGCGCTCCAATTAAGCGACACTACACGGAGGATATCCCTGAATTTAGTGCGTATGAAGTGAAGCAAGCATTGAAGCACATCAAGAAGTTTAAGGCACCAGGAGAGGACGGAATTACTGTGGAATTACTCAAAGCAGGAGGTAGGGCAGTTATAAAAGAGTTGTGTCTGCTGTTCAACGAAGTCCTGTTCACAGGTGAAGTGCCCAAAGATTGGACAAATAGCATTGTAGTACTTTTCCATAAAAAAGGCGATAAGACTCTACTTAAAAATTACCGACCCATCTCACTTTTGAGCCAAGTGTACAAAGTGTTCTCCAAAATCCTGACTTTACGCCTGACACAAAGACTCGACGAACAGCAGCCCAGAGAACAGGCAGGATTTAGGAAAGGTTTCGGAACAATCGACCACATCTTCACACTTCGCCAGGTCATCCAAAAGTCTGAAGAATACAATAGGCCTCTCTATCTGGCCTACGTCGATTATGAAAAAGCCTTCGACTCCATAGAACACTGGGCAGTCACCGAATCGCTTCATCGATGCCACATAGATTACCGGTATATTCAAATTCTGAAAAGCTTGTACAAGTCGGCAACAATGACCATACAGCTGAAGGAACCAACAGACCCCATTTCAGTCCAAAGAGGAGTCCGACAAGGAGACGTCATATCCCCTAAATTGTTCACCAACGCTATGGAGGATATATTTAAGACATTGGACTGGAGGGGCAAGGGAATCAATGTAGACGGCGTGTACCTCAATCATCTGCGCTACGCGGATGATATAGTTATATTGGCTGAATGTGCAGAAGACTTAGAACACATGCTTGAGCAACTGTATCACGCGTCCCTGCGAACGGGTCTCAAGATGAATATGGACAAGACAAAGGTTATGGCTACAGCCGATCTCACACCGAATCCCATTTCATTGAACGGACAACCGCTGGAGCAAGTGCAGGAGTACACATACCTGGGGCAGGTCATAAAACTCGGCCGGGACTCTATGATGGCAGAGATGAAGCGAAGAAAACAGTTGGGATGGGCGGCCTTTGGAAAGCTGAGCTACGTGCTGAAATCCAAAATACCCCAGTCGCTCAAAACCAAAGTTTTCAACCAGTGCGTACTACCGGCCATGACATACGCTTGCGAGACATGGGCACTGACTGTTGGGATGATCCACGAGCTCAAGGTGACACAGCGTAACATGGAGCGATCCATGCTCGGCTTAACGCTGCGAGATCGAGTCCGGAACGAGGTCATCCGAGAACGCACAAAAGTAGTTGACGTGGGCCACAGGGTTGCCAAGCTAAAATGGGCTTGGACCGGGCATATGTGCCGACGTTACGACGAACGGTGGGACAGGCGCGTTTTGGAGTGGAGGCCCCGTCTGGACAAAAGGAAAAGAGGGAGACCACCCGCCCGATGGTCAGATGATATAAGGGAGACAGCAGGACCCGTCTGGATGAGGGAAACGGACAACCGCCCTAAATGGAGAAAGATTGGAGAGGCGTATGCCCAACGGTGGGCGAACACACGCTGATGAAGAAGAAGATGGATATAGGGATTTTCGTGATAACAAGTTCCACATTAGGCGGGAACTGTAAATCCTGCAGAATATTCATGCGAAAGACGCACTGACCAGCCCCACAACACGTCAAAAAACCAGGGACCGGCCCGCTATCCCTTATAAAGGGTTTTGTATGGGTTTTGCATAAGGCTTAACTAACCATACCCTTTCCCCGACGATACCCTTTCATATTGCTTTTAAAGCCCTTATATAAAGGCTAGCATCGCTATCCCAATACCCTTACGAAACCCTTATCATCCGCTCACCAAGCCTTACATATCGCTTATAAGTGTTAGCCTTATATAAGGGCTTCCCTTTTAGCATACTGCGTGCTAATTTAAATCGTCTACCTTGTTCATAAAGCACACATTCCTCCGAATCCACGCGCTCGATGTTCGCGCGCTTCGAAATGATCGAAGCCGCTGTAGATGAAATACGGTTCAATTTTCAATGGCAAAATGATGTGATGGCTGTTTCTTACTTTGCGCGGGTCGAGCGACTCGAGCGCATCGTCACGGCGCTTTTTTTTAAGTCTTAGACACGTGCCGATGTTATCATTATTTATTATTAGATGTCAGAGTGGAGTGAAAATAAACATCATGATAAGTGAATTATAATGTTTAGAACACTTTAGACCTACTTGCTGTATGTATAGTGTACAACTCCGTATGTCAAGCGCGCTTTAATGTCGTTTGCCCAATATTACAGGGTTGCATGTTTTACTTTAATCGAATTGAAATTTGAACCTCTATTGAAAGTTTAAATTTAACTATCCTCAAAATCTAACATAGAACCCTGTAATATTAGGCCAGCAATATACGACCTATACATATATGAAGCGACACAGCAAGGTAAACGAGATGGCGTGGGCCATAGAATAATAAGAAAGCATGGAATGCCATTTCAAAAAACCTATTAGTAATAAGTTTTAAGCAAGGTTTATCAAAACTTGTTGAGCGCACTTTAACACTTTATACGGCAGCGGTCTCAAAAAAGACTGCCTGGAACATCATCTTTTTGTATTTTTTTCTTGTACATATTTTTTAGGACTATAGGAATTTTTAGGATTGGCGATGAGGATTTTTTTCAGTCTTGCCCGGTAAAGAGTTAAACTTATTTTAATTCACATTCTACATTTTCAGTGTGAATTTTTCATTTTAAGCAAATACTTATTTTCATTTTATTTTCGTTCTATTTTCGTTCTATTTCCGTTTTATTTTCGTTCTATTTCCGTTTTATTTTCGTTTTATTTTAGTTTTATTTTAGTTTTATTTTAGTTTTATTTTCGTTTTATTTTCGTAATATTTTCGTTTTATTTTCGTTTTATTTTCGTTTTATTTTCGTTTTATTTTCGTTTTATTTTCGTTTTATTTTCGATTTATTTTCGTTTTATTTTCGTTTTATTTTCATTTTATTTTCATTTTATTTTCATTTCATTTTATTTTCATTTCATTTTATTTTCATTTCATTTTATTTTCACTTTATTTTCACTTTATTTTCATTTTATTTTCACTTTATTTTCACTTTATTTTCGTTTTATTTTCGTTTTATTTTCGTTTTATTTTCGTTTTATTTTCGTTTTATTTTCGTTTTATTTTCGTTTTATTTTCGTTTTATTTTCGTTTTATTTTCGTTTTATTTTCGTTTTATTTTCGTTTTATTTTCATTTTATTTTATTTTCATTTTATTTTCACTTTATTTTCACTTTATTTTCACTTTATTTTCATTTTATTTTCATTTTATTTTCATTTTATTTTCATTTTATTTTCATTTTATTTTCATTTTATTTTCATTTTATTTTCATTTTATTTTCATTTTATTTCCATTTTATTTTCATTTTATTTTCATTTTATTTTCATTTTATTTTCATTTTATTTTCATTTTGTTTTCATTTTTTTATTTTTTTATTATTATTTATTCCGTTCATTCAGACAGCTCAACTACGATGCGCGGCAAAAGCAACTGGTAGTTGTAGTCGTACTAGTATGTAGTATATATGGTAAGCGAATATAATGATTTAACAAACCCTTCCCGTACGTATTGTCTTTCCTTTTCATACACTACCGATATACACTAATTCTTTCTCGTTCACGCAAGGCTCAACTACGACATTGCTAAAGGGAAAGCCTTATAAAAAGCGCTTAATGATAAGGGTAACCCTTATTAAGGGCTAGCTTTATATTTGGCTAAGTTTTATGATAAGGGTTAGTCAAACGAATGTGTTAGCAGTTCAAAAGGGAAAGTCTCTCAATCGGTTAGCCGTATATAAGGGACGCCCATTGAAAGGCTTTTATCGCGGAAAGGGTTGTCCGGTCCCTGCAAAAAACAAATGCTTTTTAAAAGCTGCTGGTAATGGTAATACAAAAATAGCTGTTGTCGTACGTTCCATCTAAAAATAACAAATAGGTACTTACAAATAAATACCACTTACAGTATTGAAGTTCCCGATTTGGAGATCATGAGTTACTTATCGTTGTAAATTTTTAACAATGCTGCGCATAGTAAGGGTAAATAATGTTACATCTTTATATACATGAATTCTATGGAATATTGATAATTCTTCAAAATTATCTGCCATTTTGAAAAAAAAGTATTTTTGAAGTTTCTTGAAATCAATTTGTGTGCAATAAAACATATTTCTCTCTGCAAAGCAAAACTAAAACAGCAATGAGTCCATATATGTATAAATACTTTAGAATTTGTTCGTACTTGCTACATTTTTTATTTTGAAATTTTAAAAATATGTTTCATTGCACACAAATTGATTTCAAGAAACTTCAAAAATACTTTCTTTTTAAAATGGCAGATAATTTTGAAGAATTATCAATATTCCATAGAATTCATGTAAATAAAGATGTAACATTATTTACCCTTACTATGCGCAGCATTGTTAAAATTACAACGATAAGTAACTCATGATCTCCAAATCGGGAACTTCAATACTGTAAGTGGTATTTATTTGTAAGTACCTATTTGTTATTTTTAGATGGAACGTACGACAACAGCTATTTTTGTATTACCATTACCAGCAGCTTTTAAAAAGCATTTGTTTTTTGACGTGTTGTGGGGCTGGTCAGTGCGTCTTTCGCATAAATATTCCGCAGGATATACAGTTGCCACCCAATGTGGAACTTGTCATCACGAAAATCCGCATAAAGTCCATAGTTTCACTGACGATGTACAGTTGTGTAAAATTTATTGTAATTATTGTGGAAAAAATATGATTAATCCTAACTAACGAACACCCTAGACTTTTATTTCTTTCTATATATATCTTTATACAAAAGTAATAAGTAGTACCTAGTGACATCTCTTTGAAATTATCAGTGACATACAGTATCGACATTTAGATAGTCGATAAAAAAATCATTCACGCTCTACTGAAAAACAAAATCTATGCGACAAGATAACGGGGTCTAGTTATTACCATTAAATGATGTATATGTTTATAGGGTGTAAGTAATAAAAATGTTGGTGTACCGTTTATGGACATAATTGGTATCTTATTCTGATTAAAGATTTTGATTTAAAAAAATATGGGTTTGTACCGAAAACAGGAAGACAGACTAGAAAAAAACGTGTTCCAAAAAATTTTCTATTACTATTTTTGTAATACTGAATACTAATAATTTACGTATTATGCCTTCTAATTGTCTTATTCAGAAATGTGGTAAGTAAATCTTTAAAGCTGTGTTTCTGATATATAAATAAAACAGACAACATGGTTGTTACTAACTACAAATTCCATTTTTCCCGATGTACATTTCGATGTCGATTTCAAATTATAAGTAGAAATTCATACTGAGTATTTTAAAACGAATCCAAAATTTTCTAAAAAAGTCCTTTTTCTAAAAAAAAAAACTATTTGGTCACGTTGAACCATGGAAGAACCCTGCAGGGCTAACTGGAAGCACTGACCTGGGCGTCCTGCTGGCTGTAGCCCATGAACCTCGGCGCGAACCTCTGGACCTGCGACTTGAACGAGGTGGTGTTCACCACAGCGTCGCGCTCTCCCGGCTCCCACAACTCTTTGATCACCGATGCGAACGCTGGAAAGATAATTTAAAGCGTTTTTTAATACATATTTACTTCACACCTGGCCATTATGTGAGTTTTATCGCACGCTACGCGTACGGTAAAACTCGCATTATGGCCAGGTGGAGACGTAAAATTGTGTACTCACCACGGGCAGTAAAAAAGAAAGCCCTCTATCGCATATTTACAACCCTCGCCTGCGGCTCGGGCTACAAATAGCTGCTATTTCGGGCTTTCTTTCTTTTACAGTCCTTGGTAAGTAATGTACTATTATACCACGCCGGTAGAAAACAAGCATACGGCCCGCCTGATGGGAAGGAGTCACCGTAGCCTGTAAATCCAGAGGAATGACATGCGCGTTGCCAACCCTTTAAGAATCTATACACTCCTTTTTCGAAGAACTTCATACTGTAGCCCCTTTGGAAAACCTTTAGCTTATTAGTCATTAAACATTTATTTGCAGAAAATAGTGTACATTGAATATGGTAAATACAGTAGATTAGATCAACTATTTTACTACAATGTAGCATGCAAATAATTATAATAAGTCTTAACTAGTCTAGATAAACATCTCAAGTAATTACATTAATAAAACGAAAATAGAGTCAATAATTAGAATTACCAATTACATTATTTAATGTCAGAAAAGCGGTTACTGTGTAAAACCGTTTTTCAAGCAGCCAATTGTGTAGCCTTCGTATAAACAAGTTGTAAGGCAAACTAGCAATGTCCTTTTTCACTTCTTATGCTCAAAAAGTGTGTCATAGTATGCTTACTAAGACGGACTAAAGTAGTACATTTAGCCTCTAGGGCTAAAATGTATACATATTTATGATTTACAAAACATTTTAAATTGACCAATCGGAACACTTCACCATATTAAATCCACCAATCACAACACACATATCGAAGTTAATAGGAACGCTAGATACTTTTTTAGTGCGTATACTGTGTAAATAATTAAAGTCCTTAAAAAAACATTGTATTTAATATCAACCAATCAGAATACAGCAATGTTGAAATCGACCAATGAGAAAACGCAATTTATTTCTCAAAACGTGAGGTGTTTTTTAGTTCCTACTTCACAATCATTAAAAAAGATTGTAATTTTTTGGAAGCGCTTTAAAGCGTGTTTAAACTGTTTAAACGGCTATTAGACATGGTAATTTGTAGGGCCCAATCGGTTGTGTCCAACTCCTGTCGGCCCCAACGCACTTTATTACACTTTCCCTACAAATCGCCCCTACCGACCCTACCTCACCAACAAATCGTCCCTACCGACCCTAGCTCAACGTTTACAGAGATGCCTTCAAAACAACTAAAAAATGTATTTGGTGAAGCACGGTGATAGTACTCATAACAGTACACATTAAATAAAATCTGAAACTGGTTTTTTAGGGTTCCGTAGTCAACTAGGAACCCTTATAGTTTCGCCAAGTCTGCCCGTCCGTCCGTCCGTCCGCGGATAATCTCAGTGACCGTTAGCACTAGAAAGCTGAAATTTGGTACTAAATAATATGTATATCAATCACGCCGACAAAGTGGTAAAATAAAAAGTGGAAAAAAATGTTTTATTAGGGTACCTCCCCTATACGTAAAGTGGGGAGTGATTTTTTTTTTTCATTTCAACCCTAACGTGTGATATATTGTTAGATAGGTATTTAAAAATGAATAGGGGTTTACTAAAATCATTTTTTGATAATGTAAATATTTTCGGAAATAATCGCTCCAGAAGTAACAAAAAATGTGTCCCCCCCCCCTCTAACTTTTGAACCATAAGTTTTAAAAATATGAAAAAAATCTGAAAAGTAAACCTTTATAAAAACTTTCTAGGAAAATTATTTTGAACTTGATAGGTTGAATAGTTTTTGAAAAAAAAATACAAAATTATTTCTGAACTTTAACCGTATAAGCAGGTGTGTATTGTACCTGTAATTTATATAAAATTACAATGAAAATACTTGCTTTCAAATAAAGTAAAAACGGTGAAAATCGGTTCACGCAATAAAGAATTATCCCATAAAAATCATCTTCCATACTTTAAGCTCGCGCGCAATAGTTTACTTAATTTGCCGATAAATGTCGCTGTACGTAGAACGCTCATATCATATCCTACATGGCGGTGTTATTTTAACTCTTAGTGGGGACACTTACTGTGACGGACGAAAAACTACGGAACCCTACATTGAGCGTGGCCCGACACGCTCTTGGCCGGTTTTTTATTATAGATATTTAAATGACCGCTCGAGCTACCTGAATCTAAATTCATCTGCCCAACCCTTCTATTATTTAAATACAAAACTAGATAAATATATTAATTACCAGCGAATGTACACAATTTAACTTTTATTTTAAATAAAAAACCAGACGGAATGTATAGAAAATGGCTAACATTATAAATAAAAAACCGGCCAAGAGCGTGTCGGGCCACGCTCAGTGTAGGGTTCCGTAGTTTTCCGTCCGTCACAGTAAGTGTCCCCACTTAAGAGTTAATAACACCGCCATGTAGGATATGATACGAGAGTTCCACGTACAGCGACATCTATCGGCAAATTAAGTAAACTATTGCGCGCGAGCTTAAAGTATGTAAGATGATTTTTATGGAATAATTCTTTATTGCGTGAACCGATTTTCACCGTTTTTACTTTATTTGAAAGCACGTCATTGCATTGTAATTTTGTAGAAATTACAGGTACAATAAACACCTGCTTATACGGTTAAATTACAAACTTAGTTCAGAAATTATTTTGTAATTTTTTTTCAAAAACTATTCATCCTATCAAGTTCAAAATAATTTTCCTAGAAAGTTTTTATAAAGTTCTACTTTTGAGATTTTTTTCATATTTTTAAACTTATGGTTCAAAAGTTAGAGGGGGGGGGGGACGCATATTTTTTTACTTCTGGAGCGATTATTTCCGAAAATATTTACATTATCGAAAAATGATTTTAGTAAACCCCTATTCATTTTTAAATACCTATCCAACAATATATCACACGTTAGGGTTAAAATGAAAAAAAAATCACTCCCCACTTTACGTATAGGGGAGGTACCCTAATAAAAAACCACTTTTTATTTTACCACTTTGTCGGCGTGATTGATATACATATTAGTACCAAATTTCAGCTTTCTAGTGCTAACGGTCACTGAGATTATCCGCGGACGGACGGACGGACGGACGGGCAGACATGGCGAAACTATAAGGGTTCCTAGTTGACTACGGAACCCTAAAAAAGGTAAAATAACTCTAACGACCTCCATAAACAGCTGCGGGTGTCGGGGCACTGCCGATCGCCCTAGATCGGGACTCCTACTTCCTAAGTACCATTACACCTACCAACCCGACAGGTTGGACCCTACAAATTGCAATTTCTAATAGCTACTTTAAAGAGCTAACTATACCGTCGTCTGTGACATTTATTCGCGGTGTTTATATTTTGTATCTATGTCAAAGAAGTTAAAAAAATTAAAAGACCGTCAAGTTAAACCATAATTTAACCTTAGTTTAGTTATTGTGCGTAAATAATAAGTATTTTTATCTTATTTTCTCGCAATCGAAGTGAAAAATAGTATGCATTACTCTGGTCTAAAAGCCATATTACCACTCGAACAATTTTCCCTCACTTCGTTCGGGAAAATAACCGCCTCGTGGTAATATGGCCTACTTTAGACCCTTGTCAAACAATCTACTATGGGATAGTATTAAAAATTTGTATGGCCATGCAGTAGCAGTTGTTTCTACGTAATGCAGACGACGTTTTTGAGGCAACCATTATTTAAGGTGACGGTATACGCAAACACGTAAAATCGAGGTGTTTTTGTGCAAGCTTCGTGATGAAATCAAAGCACTTGGGAGCGTGGATGTGGCATGATCTGAAGGGACATATACTACATATAGTCCGACGGGTAGTGGCGAGTTCGAGTCTCACCTGAGACAGAGACAGTGCTGTTTTCTACTTATCCTTTATCAATCGACTTCAAGATTTCGAAGGAGGAGGTTATCAATTCGACGGGATCTTTGTTTTTGCTTTTTTTTAACGTTTGTTCACCGATTATTCGAAGACGGCTGGACCGATTTGGAAAATTCTTTTTTTGATTGAAAGAGTATACTTCACAGTTGGTCCCATAGTAACCAGGTCAGGATCTGATGATGGGATCCTGGAGATATCGAAGGAACTCTTCAACTATTATAGGCACACCTATAGTGATTTCAGTATTTTTTACAGCAGCTCGAGCATTTGCTTTTGGAAAGGTAGAGGCTAAGTGAATTCGGTTCTTTTTTGTTTAAAATTATTTTTAAACATTGTTAGGCCACACTTACCCTTAATAAGAGCGCCCTTCATACAAGAAAGGGTAGTGTTGATATCATTGATGTAGGCCTCATGGTCCAAGTACTCGAGCAGTGGCCGCGTGTTGGACAAGCATTGGATAACGCTGTTCATGAAACACGTGTTGCCGATGTTACGGAGTCCATTCAATCCTGAAATATAAGATAGATACATAAATATTATCGGCAGATGTAATCACAAGATCTGATAGTGGGAAAGTACATAAATATTTACAAAAGTTACGCGTGTATTTACCAGTATAATAACCATTTTGGTGTACATTTTTAGTTTTTTGTATATTTCATGTTATACTTCTCATCTCTTCGCACCAAATAAATATTTTTCATTTCATTTTATTTTATATTTAGTCACTGCTTCGGAGAGCCTAGGTCGCTAGGACTAAGAGTGGACTAAGTGTTTTAGCATACTTATCTCATAAAAGTTTAAATGCAATACATAAATGTTTCATTGGTATGGACAAACATTGACTTGCATATAAATTCACTTTGATATTTAATTATTTAAATCTATTACATTTAAGATTTCTTAACATTTGCAGCACATTGCTTAAAAAAATTTAATTCTCAATAAATAAACAGTATTAATTTTAATATAACGCCAGATTATGTTTTATATCAGGCAATTTCACTTTTCATTTCGTAATTTCACCCGCCGTTTCTATATGGTAAAAACATTTCGTCTTTCACTTTGGATCAAAAGGCACTGGTACTATGCTGAAGTTACCATGTAATAAGAGTAATAACTAGACCCCGTTATCTTGTCGCACAGATTTTGTTTTTCAGTAGAGCGTGAATGATTTTTTTATCGACTATCTAAATGTCGATACTGTATGTCACTGATAATTTCAAAGAGGTGTCACTAGGTACTACTTATTAATTTTGTATAAAGATATATATAATAATAAACGAAGAAATAAAAGTCTAGGGTGTTCGTTAGTTAGGATTAATCATATTTTTTCCACAATAATTACAACAAACTTTACACAACTGTACATCGTCAGTCATTATTTACCCTTACTATGCGCAGCATTGTTAAAAATTTACAACGAAAAGTAACTTATTATCTCCAAATCGGGAACTTCAATACTGTAAGTGGTATTTATTTGTAAGTACCTATTTGTTATTTTTAGATGGAACGTACAACAACAGCTATTTTTGTATTACCATTACCAGCAGCTTTTAAAAAGCATTTGTTTTTGACGTGTTGTGGGGCTGGTCAGTGCGTCTTTCGCATAAATATTCCGCAGGATATACAGTTGCCGCCCAATGTGGAACTTGTCATCCCGAAAATCCCTATATAACCCATAGTTTCACTGACGATGTACAGTTGTGTAAAGTTTATTGTAATTATTGTGAAAAAAATATGATTAATCCTAACTAACGAACACCCTAGACTTTTATTTCTTTCTATATATATCTTTATACAAAAGTAATAAGTAGTACCTAGTGACATCTCTTTGAAATTATCAGTGACATACCGTATCGACATTTAGATAGTCGATAAAAAAATCATTCACGCTCTACTGAAAAACAAAATCTATGCGACAAGATAACGGGGTCTAGTAATAAGTAACCTACTCGTATATTAATTCACACATAATGAAACATATTGTTTAATAATATCTTGCACAATTATTCGTGCTAATATCTCATACGTTCTTGCTTGTAGGCCATAAGAACGAATATATAATTTTGTGCGCGTTTTTGTGCTAAATATTATTGCAGGGAGCTCGCGATGAAGGTTTTTAATATGCATAGTTTTAAATACACTTGTATGTGTAAGAAGAAATTTGTAGTTGTATTTGTGGTTGTCTGGAAGAAATCGCTTTTTAGCGATAACACCTCCTGTTGTTTACCTCTAAGTTAATTTTATATATTTTCTGTACTGGTTTTCTTTTTGAGGTGTTCAATAAAGAGTATTTGTATTGTATTGTATTTCACTCTGTAATTAGTGTAATTAAGAGAAATTAGTAGTGAATTTCTCGATCTAAGTTGCTGCTTTGCCCTTACAGGGTATCCTGTATAAATAAATATGAATGAATATGATTTTCCATCTCATTCCAACTTACCGCTAACCTGCGTCTTCTCGCGGCTCTCGCTGATGGTGTCTCTCTCCCTCTCAGTGCTGCGCCGCAGCCCGCTCCCCCCGCTCTTCCCCCCCGCTAATTCCTATACAAACCACAATACATTATAGTAAATATCAAAATATCTGTAATATACAGGCTGATTCATAAATCAGTAATGTAGTACATGAAATTGGGCGATTTGACAAGTATCAAGATTTTTGTAAGCAAAAAAACGCCTAGGACACGTATATTATGTGTCAGAATTTTGGTCACCAAAAAGGGGCCATTTCGCGGCCGGCGCTTACGCTATTGCTCGAACAATCTGTACAATGTATGACGACGTAAGCGCCAAACGCCAAATGTTACCTGGACCTTGCAGTTTTGGCCGTTGAAGTAAATGGTACCGTCATCGTCGCTTTTCCTGGCGACCTTGACAACGCCTTTACTTCATCATAAACCTCATTACGATTTTGTGGGATTCAAAAAAAATCGCCTTAGTGACTTAAGATCTAGAGTTGAAACACTAAAAAAAATCACATACAAATGAAAACAAATGAATATATACTGACTAAAATGTGTTCAAAACGTGCAAAAACTAACTGAAGTAAAAAGCTAAACTAAAAATTCACAATCACAACTCACCTGGACGTAATGGGTATTTTACATGCTAAAAGGAACCAATAATAAAAAAATAGCAATGGTTCATTGCTATTTGGGGGGGGGACAGAAAAAAAAACCTTAAAAAGAAGTGTCTATACTTTATCCGTGAAAGAATGAAGTCTCCTAGTAAATCGGCAAAGAAGGGCCTTTAACTAAACTCGTGTACATACTATATTGCTTACAATAACCCGACACTAACATAGGCGTAACACTTTCAAATGTTCACGAAAACAGTTGATAATTAGGTCTTAACATATTAGTTATGTTATCACCATGCCCAAAAGCGGTGTGTTACTGCGTCATTACCGTAGTGGTCATTACCGGTCGCCTGTGAACGCGGAGAACGACGCGTGTCTTCGTGCTAACTCGCGCTGGTTCTACGTTAAAGTAAGGAGTATGTACAATGTACAATTAGAATATGTTTACTAAAAATACCAACTAAGTATACTCTATTTTACGTTGAGATATACATATTAAACGATTTTTTGCTGAGTTCATCTTAACTGAATCATTATTAACTATGCTCTCTATTTAATGGTGTTTATGCAAATACGTATAATGACTTAAGGAATACTAAAGTAAATTTTTAATATATTTATCTAAATGTATTTCAACATACGACTCGAAATTATATTGGCAAGTTAAACATACTATACAAGAAAATAAGGGTAATTTTACCCTGGTCTTAGCTCCATATTTCTCTAGTTTCGGGGATACCTGGTAGGAGGCGGCATACGCGCGGCCCGCGGCCCTTGGACCGGGCGCCACACTCAGAGTCTCGAAGCAATGGCGGCAACCACACCTTCGCGATAAAATGTGTCATTACCGTGACGAAGTCATTACTATGGCAATACGAAAATTTTGAGGCAACACTTTTATTTTTAATGCAAACTCTTTGGTGGCTAATTAAACTCATGGACTTAAGAGTATTGGATTTTAACTACGTAGTCGTAACATTGAGAACATTAAATAGTGGAAATATCAAAAGTTCTCTATCATTGAAATGAAAAAAAAAAAAAAAAACAGTGTAAAATATCTTTATCTAAATCACTTTATCAGGTTGGGTGTTCATGTAGAAAACCGTAGATCTTTAAAATACGACAGGCCTAAAGCAAATTATTATAAATACCTATTTATTATTACAATTCTAATCACAACCACTGCCTTAGGTTATAACAAGCCATCATAATACTAATTTATGTGTTGCCTCGAATAAAATAAATGAACAGTTACCTCATTTCCTATAGCGGCCAGAACGCTTGTCACAAAACATAGTAGCACCACACACGCTTCGTAATATGTGAGCATCGAACGGCTGACGTAAAATGTTCTTCTCTTCCCTTCTATACTTCTTCTAGAATACCCCTACTGAGATCTTGAAGGTGATTAAGTACAGGCAAGTATTTGTTTTGGAATAATGATGTTGGAGTACTCAGTACTTTTAAAGGTAGCTTTGAATTTGTAAAGATGCCTTTTGGTCTAAGCAACGCACCAGTATACAGTTATCTAACAGGAATGGACAAAATGTTGTGATTTCTGGGATGGCTTTTGTAAGTTCTGGAAAAGGTTTAGGTATACCAGTCAATGCCAAGGAAGAGACAGTAGTCAGCCGTTTTGGATAATTTTAAGACCCAAATATGAGAAATTGGGTTGAATATCGACTGGAGATTTTATAAAAGTTGGCGTCAATTTGTGGATGGGTTTTGACCAGTATATTTAGACACGGGATTTGATTTGTGGTTGTCGATTTGAGCGACCTGTGATTGAGATCTTTAAGGAAGATATTAAATAAAGGTTGAAGATAAGTCAGTTGCAAGAACAACAGAAGGTATAAATATGACTTTAAGAATTTATTTTTAAGTCAATGGGATACAAACTGGCAGGAATTTGGAAGAATTTAGACAAAATTATTTTTTAAGTAAAAGCTTTTTTAACTTGCACTTGGTAAAATGTCAGCACTAAAAGTCTTGATTTATAGTCACAGAGTCAACACTTTTCACTGAAGTCTTAAAATGTTTCAACACAACGTTTATACGTCAGTTTATTAACAATTTACTAAATATCACTTCACTCGTAAAATTATGTTTGAGATCCAAAATATGCACTGAAAGAATGAAACAATGAACAACATCGAAGGCATTTCTAGTAACTTTTTGAAACCGCCAAGGGTGAGAGGCGTTATGACGTGGCATTAGAAGCGTATTATCAATATTACTCTGCGTCCGTAGGAAACACCTTAGACAACCCTACACGTGATCATGGTGATGGTGATGGTGGTGCTAAGATTAACAAACTTGGCAGCTGCACTATCCCATCTGGACCTCGCAGCACTCACTGGATTTTGATTATCATCTGCTTTCCCATTACTACTACCCTAGGGAAGAAATACCTATCTATATCCAGTGACATGTAGCCATACGATAAAAAACAAAGCGTATTTTGATATTTGGCGCTCCGGGCCATAATGGCCTTATGGGCCGGTACCTGACTGACCGGTGCCCTGAAGCCAGCGCGTGGGGCGGCACACGCCGCCCCTGGCATTATGCCGCCCCGGGCCATGGCCCTAGGATAAATACGCCCCTGCGTGGCATAGATAATTTTAAGCTCTATTATAATTTATGAGCGTTGGTATGTTATATTATATTATTATAACGTTTTAGACAGGCAGCTCGCGCTTATAAGTCTAAATCACAGTTCACTAAGCACTGATTCACTGCTTTAGATAGTTTGTCGAGTCTATTTTTAAACTGGTTAACACTGTTGGAGTTCACAACTTGGGAGGGTAATTTGTTCCAAGTACTTACAATTCGATTCGCACTTAAGTTTTTGCCGATATTTGTATGTTTACCATACTAATATTATAAATGGGAAAGTGTACGAGTGTGTGTGTGTTTGTTTGTTTGTTTGTTTGTTTGTTTGTTTGTTTGTTTGTTTGTTTGTTTGTTTGTTTGTTTGTTTGTTTGTCCGTCTTTCACGGCAAAACGGGGCGACGAATTGACGTGATTTTTAAGTGGAGATAGTTGAAGGGATGGAGAGTGACATAGGCTACTTTTTGTCTCTTTCTAACCCCGCACTTCCCTAAAATAGGGGGGTGGAAGTTTGTATGGTTTGTTACCCTGAATTTAACGCGAACGAAGCCGCGGGCAAAAGCTAGTGCTTTATATATTTAATTTATTTCACTGTATATTGTAAGAGTTTTGTATGCTCCAAAAGTTCAATCTAATTCAAATACAGAAGTTGAGGGTTATCCTACAAAATTATAGTTTTAATTTTGTTAACGTATAACCTTGGTAACGAAATTGTGATATACTGTTTTACCGGAATATTTAAACCTTTTTACGTACTTACAGCTAGAGAAGAGTTGCTTACTTATCTTACATTGTATTGCCTTAAAAATTCTAAAATACAATGGCCTCAATAAAGCACGAAACTAATCTAAAATACTGTTAAACTAATCCAGTCTTATTTGCAACAGTTTGTTTCTTTGGCATGTTTAGTTCAAAAGATCCGATACTTACTCGTATTTATTTAACGTTAAATTTAGAATTAGCAACTACATTAACCTTAAAATTTCCTGTTTGTAATAATTTTCTGCACCTTTTAATCTGTTTGGTTTTTTGGTCCGACGGTTAAATGGTAGAGAATGTCTTTTGGCATTAAGTTCGCTTATTACTCTTTTTTTACTTTGCAATCCTAAAGTTTACAAAATAGAAGTCAAATCGCGACCTTGACCTTTCTCTAGTTTTCTTATTGCAACGATAATCGCGCGTCGCGCGGCCGCGCGCGCAGCCGTTACTGCAGCGCCGGCGCAACGCGACGATTTATCGATATTAAATATCGATAGATTTCATAAATATCGATAATCCTTTTAGAGTTTGTCCCGGCTTTAAGCCACGGATCATTTTAAGCCTAAGGTTCGCTTGGCAGCCTAATCCAATGAATTTCCGTAGGCACCAGTTTTACAGAAGCGTCTCTCATGTGATCTTCCAACCCAGGGGGGAACCTAGGCATGATTGGGATTGGGTTCGGTTCTTACACGATGTTTTACTACACTAAAAAGTGACTGCTAAATATCAAAATCCCGTTATTAATAACCAAAGACCTTCGGATTAAAGTCGGACGTCTTACTGCCAGGCTACCAGCACCAGTACTTATCCATACTAATATTATAAATGGGAAAGTGTATGTGTGTGTTTGTTTGTTTGTTTGTGTGTCCGTCTTTCACGGCAAAACGGGGCCACGAATTGACGTGATTTTTTAAGTGGAGATAGTTGAAGGGATGCAGAGTGACATAGGCTACTTTTTGTCTCTTTCTAACCCCCCACTGCCCTAAAATGGGGGGTGGAAGTTTGTATGGAGCATTCCGGGGGGCAATCAGGAAAGGGGAACCGTGTTATCCCGAATTTAACGCGAGCGAAGCCGCGGGCAAAAGCTAGTTCTTCCATAAATATTGATTTAAAAAAATAGTACAATTATTGTTTACCTAAGAGTACGTCCTTTGCGGGGAGCATATTTTACACAAATGACACTAATACATATGGCAAATATACTCAATTTTATAATATGTATTGTTGGTGTATCTATTAAATGTATTTTTTGTTATACAGACACTGTAGTTACAAGACTGGTAGGTTAGTAAAAGACTTAAAAGATTGAAAAAAAAAAATACAAAAAAATATTATCGACTTTAATCTATCGATATCGATGTTGTGCGCATGTCACATCCCTAATTGCATCTCGCCAAAAACTAATGCCAATTTTCGCAACCGGCGACAATTCAATCGAATTGTTCGGCAGTTATGTGTCGGCCTACGCTAAAGACACACAGTGAGGGTTTCTGCGATCGAGTTTTTCACTAGATGGTAGCACCGTAGCGAGAGGTCTCTTTGACAGCAGCTGTCAAAATCCACCAATAAAAAAAAGTGATTAAACAGGATACCCGTTTGAAGCTCAAGATGGCGCCGTCTTTAGAGTAGTTTTTTTTGTTTTTTGCTCATTTACGTAGCTCAGTGTGTAATATTGATAGCTTATTGTGCGGTGACCTAACGAACAAGTGTGCAGCTAATGAAAAATTTGTCTCAAAACGCGCGTAAGGGAGGTCCCTTAAGTTGAACAAACGGTTATCCGGGGTCCCGGCCACCCACGTGTTTGTAAGGAGGATATCACTTTACAATCAACAAGGCGTTAACCGAACATCGTTGCTTGTATTTTATTTTAACCAAAATGAATATAATTATAAGTACACACTGACTTTGTAGAATTCACCTCTCTAAAACTGGCGAGGAGTAAAAGCCATTAATAAAAAAAAGATTAAACATAATTGATAAACTATGACAGCTATACCTCTCGCCACGGTGCTGCCATCTATACTACGTTTTTTTGAGATTAGAAAAATGTTGACAGAACGATGTACAGGGTTCTTTATTAGGCACGATAAATGTCACAACTGTCAAAGTGCCTACGCCGTCATTAAACATACTTAAATATATTTGTATTTATAGTAAAGCCATGCCTACGTATTTGTAAATGTTATATTGAGTAATTAACAATATTTTGGTAGTTGTTATATGCACTAAATATTTTATTTTTTATTACTGTTAATGTTCTTATGAATGTTGCACAATAAAATACCTAGAGAAGAGGTTCGCAACGGATGGTTCGATTTTTAAACATTTTCTCGCGTCATCTGTCATTAGTATCTCTCAGCCATACCTGGATAGTTTTTAATGTTTAAAGCTTATTGTGATTCTTATCTAAGTAAAGGTATTTGCTTGCTCTATTATTGTGCGTTTGGTTGGAGGGTTACGGAGCAATCAGAGGCAGGCCCGAGTGGCATACAACAAGAAAAGCCACCTCGTAGTCCACCAAATCTTTTACCATCACCTAAGACGATTGCTTTATTATTTAGTATTATACACGGTGCCCGTGAGCATTGCGAGAGACTTTAACAGTGTATTCATTATCATATTTAGAGAACAAAATGTCCTTTAAATTGAAAATAGATGTCATATACTTCAGAAAAAGTGACCAAACCCTCCGGTGTCCGAGGCCAGATCACCGGGTTTGGTCACTTTTTCTGAAGTATATGACATCTATTTTCAATTTATATATAGTAGTGTAACTACTTATAAAGAAAATTGCAAATCAAAAAATATCGAACAAAATAATTTGATTTCCTTCAAGATTCATGTCCTTTAAACTTTTTCGAAATTCGCCATAGTTTCAGAGTAAATACTACTTACAAAAAATTGCATTTTGAATTGTTTCTCAGTGTAAAATGATTTTTTGATGGCGATCTCACCGGTATGGGGCATAGTCTAGACATCTCTTATGGACTGATATCAAAGACCTAAGAAACACTTTGCATGGACTAGTTTTTACGAGAAAAAATGTAGCAATTTACTTTTTCCGTTACTTTTTTCTAATGACATTTACTTTTTATGTAGAACAGCATTCAAAAAAAGTGAAAAAAAAAGTAAAAAAAAAATTTTTTTTTTGGCGTTTTACAACAAAAGTCATATAATGTTTTTTCATTCTTTCGACCTCAGAAATGCGTGGTTAAAATCTCTCGCAATGCTCACGCACCGTGTATAATAAAACCATTAAATAACGTTTAGACGCATTTTTATTCACGAAAATTGATTAATAAGTGCATATTATGATTGTCAATTAAATAATTTTCGTGAATACTGATAACGAAAACTGGATCTTAAGTTTTCGTTTTAGAAAGTACGTGCGTCACTGTCAGGTCAGTTTTTCATTTTCACGTGTCTCTAACGTTGGCATACAAAATATAAAACGAAAATGTGTTTTTATTGTTGTGTTGGAATATTTAATTTGCAAATTGTTATTATTTATTCACAAATGTGAACTCTTAATCATGTTAACTAATCCTCTGTTGGCGTGCTTGCAGTGTGTTTAAATTGAACATTTAGAACATGTTGGCAACTACTGTTTCTATGTTTACTCAATTTCTAATCTCAAAAAAAACGAAGTATAGTGAGAAACTCGATCGCGAAAACCCTCGTTTCACTGAATCCCGCTAGAGGTCTGAGAACATTCTTGAGGAAGGACGAGTAATACAAGGGGGAGAAAATCTAAGAAAATTTCTAAGGGCTCGGTTGGCGACACTAACGAGCGGCGGCCGTTTCAGGGTTTAAACCGTGGTACCACAGCTTTTGTACCACAGGGGGACCACGGGTAGTTATTTTCCCCGTAGACCCACCCCTATTTTCCCAGTAAGGTCTAGAACGCAAAATTACCACTCATACTCGTAGGTAGGTTAGGTTCGTTAGTCATTTTCTAATGGCCGAAGGCCAAACCGCACAGAAATAGAAGCCCCGCGAGAGCGGGGCTCCGTCGACATCGCTAACGTAAAGATAAACCCATTTTGGTGCAGTGGGTCTACGGGGAAAAAAATTACCCGTGGTCCCCTGTGGTACAAAAGTCGTGGTACCACGGTTAACACCCGGCCGTTTCGTGATGCAAGTCCAAAAAACTAATCTCACTCATTAACCGGTTTCTTGTACAGTCGACTTCATCAATATATGAGCATTCCCAAGGCGTCTAAAATAAATGTACATAGAAAAGTACATATACATCTGAACAAATTTGTTCATCAAAATATGTACAAGAACATCATCATCCTCCTAGAGTTAGGTCCTGGCTTTACGCCACGTCTCAGCTGAACTTGGGGTCCGCTTGGCAACCTAATCGGACTGCCATCAGACCTCCCAACCCAGAGGGAAAACTAACAATTATTGGTCTTAGATCCGGTTACCTCACGATGTTTTCCTGCACCGAAAAGCGACTGGTAAATTTCTAGATATTTCGTACATAAGTTCCGAAAAACTTAGAAATTTTTTAATGGGGGTAGTGTCATGACGTTAAAATAAGCATGTTTTGTATGGGCAACTTTTCTCTAAACTTGATAATTACCAAGATATTGGCTCCTAAATGGACCCAATTTTTTGTACACTCTGAGATGAACATTTTTAAAGGCGTTTTGGAACATAATTACGGAAGACTGTCATGTCACAGAGCCAAGATAGGTGCGACGACGAGCGAAGCGAGGATGAGTGTGTTAGGTGTAGGTACTGTGACCTAACAGCGCGCGAAGCCAAGCGAGCGTGCCGCGGCAGCGGCCGGCGAGCGCCAGAACAGACTTCATTATCTTTGAACCCGAATATCTCTATGGTAAATATTGATCGTAGGAAAAAAAGTCAAATTATAAAATGTGCTTATTTTTGCATGATTTATAGGATGCATTAATAAAATTGAGGTGTTATATTTGCGCCCCCTTTACTATACCCTGAGTACCCTGACCCGGGGTTTGAACCCGAGAACTACGAGAGAGTCAGCACTACTTTTCGTGACGACTCTGTTACAGTACGTATAAATTTTTCAAGAAAATGCCACATCATAATGCCATATCACACGACCCTACGCCGAAAAAGTTACGTTTTAAAGACTGCTAAGATTAACCATACATAAAAACAAATATACAAAGGAATATAGCAGAAATTGGATAAAAGACTCACGCTTAGCTCAAATTGATATAAAATCACAATAATAAGATAGAAAACACGGAAAACGTTCAAAATTGATAATTTGACATATAAAACTGACAGACAGTTTTAACAGGTGTCAAGTATAAGTTTACAATAAAAACGGCCAGTGTAAATTACTTAAGTAATAAATTGAACTGTTATTAATGTGAAATTTATTAATTTCTATATGAATATACTTATTAAGCAATTTTTAGGCGGCCAAATAAGAAAAAACCGGCCAAGAGCGTGTCGGGCCACGCTCACTGTAGGGTTCCGTAGTTTTCCGTCCGTCACAGTAAGTGTCCCCACTTAAGAGTTAAAATAACACCGCCATGTAGGATATGATATGAGCGTTCCACGTACAGCGACATCTATCGGCAAATTAAGTAAACTAGCGCGCGAGCATAAAGTATGGAAGATGATTTTTATGGGATAATTCTTTATTGCGTGAACCGATTTTCACCGTTTTTACTTTATTTGAAAGCACGTCATTTCATTGTAATTTTGTAGAAATTACAGGTACAATAAACACCTGCTTATACGGTTAAATTACAAACTTAGTTCAGAAATTATTTTGTATTTTTTTTTCAAAAACTATTCATCCTATCAAGTTCAAAATAATTTTCCTAGAAAGTTTTTATAAAGTTCTACTTTTGAGATTTTTTTCATATTTTTAAAACTTATGGTTCAAAAGTTAGAGGGGGGGGGACGCATATTTTTTTACTTCTGGAGCGATTATTTCCGAAAATATTTACATTATCGAAAAATGATTTTAGGAAACCCCTATTCATTTTTAAATACCTATCCAATAATATATCACACGTTAGGGTTGAAATGAAAAAAAAAATCACTCCCTACTTTACGTATAGGGGAGGTACCCTAATAAAAAAATAATTTCCACTTTTTATTTTACCACTTTGTCGGCGTGATTGATATACATATTAGTACCAAATTTCAGCTTTCTAGTGCTAACGGTCACTGAGATTATCCGCGGACGGACGGACGGACGGACGGACGGGCAGACATGGCGAAACTATAAGGGTTCCTAGTTGACTACGGAACCCTAAAAAGTTTGTATGAAAACTATCGCGGTATAGAATATTATCTATACTGTCATCCATATCTGCAGACATCTGTCAAATGTCACTCGTATTTTCCAGCCAAGAAGATTGGAACCAATGGAGTTTGTATCTCCTTTACCCTATTGACGCCTGTTTCACAAAAAATCCTCGATATCTCTCGGATTTTGTAGCTGACGGCGGCAAGAGTGTGAAATAAAGGTATGAGCTTCCTTGTCAAGTTTACGAAAAAACGCTTCAATGAGAGAAATATGAGAGAAAGATCCGGAAGGTGGATGGTTTTTAAGTATTTACCTAAAGTACGTAAACCATATACAGTTCTTACTGTAGGCTTTTTTAAAGTAAAAACCTTCCCTTCATTCTGAAATTTACTATTTTTTTATTTTCGTACTATTAAAAAAAATCAAAATCGAATCATTTAAATAGACTTCTTTAATTTTCACTTTATTAAGATATGTTGCTCATTTTGTATCCATTTAACTAAATTTGGTAACAAAATTTGACGTGTCATCACATCATCCCTATTCCAACGTCACGTCATTAAACGGCCGCATTCGCGCTTCAAGTTTTGCTTCTAAATGCAAACTCTACTGGTTCTTATCTCCTAGTTTCTAGCGTTCCAGCAAATTGCTTTGTGTTATTTATTATTAGTGAATATTAGTTTAAAACTGGATTAAGATTCCAACGTGGACATAGTTGTGAAGTGGGTCATATATTTTTAATGTTACTATAGAGATCAGCGGTTGGATGGTTGTGCAGGTATGTTTTACACTTTGATAAATAATGGTTTTACAGATACTCTTTTATAGGTCGTCTGAAATTATGGATACATTTAATGTGACGAAAACATGTATAAAGTGCATATTCCGATATTTTCGAGTAGCTTGGCCACGCCGATATATTTGATGTTGACTGTAATGTATAAGCTAAGACTTTTTGTTTAGAACTATACTAGATGATTATATGCTCAATCATTCATACTTTTATCATTTGCAAGTATGGATATGAACAGAAATTTTCTTATACAAATTTTCCAGGTTTATGATTTCAGGAATAGACAAATATGCGTTTAGTTTTAAGGAAATTAACTTATATGTATGTTTGTAGCGAGTTAACGATATTTTCACCATTTTAACCAATTTATTAAAAGTCCAAGTTGTTTATTACCACGTGTACCTAAGTAGCTAACTATTGAATTGGTCCAAGCAGCTAACTAAGTTTTCCCGCGCTTAATGCTGTCAGTTTTTGAGATAACCTTAAAAAAAATATGGAGCGATCATTTTAGATCTTATGTTAACTGTAAACTTTTACTTAAAATGTATGTAAGTAAATTTAAACAGTCAATTTAAATTATTATTTATCCCTTTATTTTCCTTATTATTTTAGTTATTTTTTAGTGTTTGTTTTAAATTTTACTAATAATTTTCTAAGGCTTGTTTGTATATGTAACTAACCCGGACGTTTGTCTGAAAAAAAATGTTATTGGTCCCTACAAACTTACTCCAACCAACAGCAAATATTAAAATTAAAATTGCTTAAAAGAAACTTTAGATCACACTTGACTCTTATCTTGACGTCAGAGACAAATAAACTTTTTTCACAAACTGTCACCCGGTTTCCAAGATGGCGGTCAACTTTTTACTCCACGTGTCTAGCAGTTTATTCGGCCGGTTGCTTTATATTCGTATCCAGAAGTTTAATTCCAATCACTATACGAGTCGTAGATTCAGAAGGACCAGTGTAAGATCGCTCTTACATTATACGTGTGGTAATACATGCAGGTCTTATGCTACATTACATTGGCGCCCAACTCGACTCGTGTGCGCTCGCGTCGTCAGTATGAATATATAGCCAGGCGTCATTTCGCACTGCGATATTTTTAGCAGCGGTCGAGACGCAACACGAGACTGTCTTATTGTTCAAAATCTGATTTTAGGACTGTATGGATAGGTTTGGCTATCTGAAACACCTCAGCTATTTCATTAGGTCACAGCCTGATTTAGCATTTATTTATTTTTTATACTTTAAGTTTTATTTAAAAAGTCGAATTTAGTACCAAATTCAAATTGAGCTTATTTCACTTTTGATTGTTTTCTCACTTTTGTTTTCAATCTGTCAAAGCAAAATGATAAAAGGCAGTTTTTGTTGACTTTGATGGTCATTATTGAATTACTATCATGTCGCTAACACAAGATGAATGTACACGTATCGTCACTTTGTTACAAGAAGGCAGAAGTCAGAGATATACAGCAAGAAGAACAGGCGTGTCAGTATCTACGGTGCAGAGGGTCCTCCAACGTTTCCTACAAACTGGCAGGAACCTTCGAAGACCAGGAACCGGCAGGCCGAGATGTACTACGGCTAGAGAAGATCGATTTATTGTAACAACAATGCTCCGAAATCGGCTTCTCACTGCAGTTGAAGTCAAAAACCAACTTCGGGAGACCCGAAGAGATGACATCAGCGAGTGGACTGTAAGGCGGCGGCTTCGTGAAGCTAATTTGACCCCACATAGACCGGCAAATGGCCCAAAACTTGACAGAGGGCATCGAACTGCAAGGAAACTTTACGCACGCGAATACAGGCGATGGGGTGCCGAAGAATGGGCAAGAATTATGTTTTCTGACGAATCCAGATTTATGCTCTATGCACATGACGGGCGGCGAAGAGTTTACAGACGGCCAGGTGAACGTTTTATTCCAGCCTGTTTTGAAGAAAAAGTTGCTTTCGGCGGTGGGTCTGTTATGGTTTGGGCTGGAATCTCTTCAGAGAGTCGCACGCAATTAGTTTTGATAGAAAATGGAACGTTAACTAGTGCCAGGTATGTGGAAGAGATTCTTAATGAGCATGTAGGCCCATATTTAATTAATATGGGTGAAAACTCAATGTTCATGCATGACAACGCCAGGCCACACACCGCACAGATTGTGGAAGATTATTTTGAGGAGGTTGGCATCAACCCTATGAACTGGCCCTCGAGAAGCCCGGACCTAAACCCGATTGAGCACGTATGGGACGAGCTCGGAAGGCGTTTAAGAAATCGAAACCCCGCCCCAGCTACACTTAGAGACCTGAAACAGGCGTTAGTGGAAGAATGGGCTAATATCCCGCAAGAACGCATAAGAAACTTAATAAACAGTATGCCCAATCGTTTAGAAGCTGTAAGAAGAGCCCGAGGAGGCAATACGAAGTATTGATATGTTTTACTTTTTTTTTGTTTTTAGTTTTGTGTGTGAGGTACCACGGTTGCTTTTTACCTATAATTAATTGATATCGTGTTTACTATGTTAATTAAATAAACAAGTGAATATCATCTCTAACTCTTGACGTTGTTTTATTAACTATGCATTTATCTATAATATACAATTTAATTCAGGCTCCTAGCTTTATTATTTTAGGAAATATTATAGTTTTCCGTACTGACCCGAATTATTTGCACGCGAGTGTACCATCGCGGACTTTTTTGTAGACCTTTTTAAGATGTACAATACTGTAGTACATTATTTTGATCTATCTCTTAGGACTCGGCCAGCGTTTGCAATGTAAGCACAAAAAATGAGTTTACTTACGACATCACACAGAAACCTCTAAAATTATCAGTGTTTCTCTACTATATTATGCATGTATTATACACATAAACCTTCCTCTTGAATCACTCTATCTATTAAAAAAAACCGCATCAAAATCCGTTGCGTAGTTTTAAAGATCTAAGCATACATAGGGACAAACAGCGGAAAGCGACTTTGTTTTATACTATGTAGTGATTATGCCAATGGTAGACAGTTGGATAATTGTATAGTTCTGGTTACCTAAAGAGACACCTCTTTATAATCCTACAAACAACTAATGGGTTTTAAGACGGATTCACATTCAAGTGTTGTGCAGCAATTACGCTCACACTTTTCTGATGCACACTGCACACTGTCTGCACACACAATGTGAACGTGGCTTTATAAAGTTAAAATACAATTCATTCATATCTTAAATCAGCAAATCTCTAACATTTTCGTTGAAAAGAGTCAAACAGCGCACTTATAACTTATAGTTTAATAAAACAGGGTCCCAGGCACAGACCTCCTGGAAATCATAGTCTCTAAGCTATCCCGCGGGTTTAGGGTTTGCGATCCGGATACCCGGATACCCGAAATATCCGGATACCCGCTCACTTTCGGATCCGGATCCTACGTCTCAGGATCCGGATATTACGGATCCATTCAATTATTATCACTAAAATGATTAATTCATAACTCGTTATGCTCATATTTTGTTTTCGATTACTATATATTACTCTACAGTCTACATTGTGTGAATATATCTTATATACCCCATATAAAATAAATTGAACACGTAATTTCTGATAAATAACTCTTACTATTGCTATTGCTACATATTATGAAGTATGAGTACTCAAACTTGTCACTTACCGCACATTTCACATCTCAATCTAGGGATTGCTCCAATTGTTTATTTATTTATTTAAACTTTATTGCATAATAATACAAAGTACAAAGGGCGGACTTAATGCCAGAGGGCATTCTCTAGCAGTCAACCATCAGGCCAAACAGATAAAAACAAAAGTGCAGAACGGGTAGCAAACAGAAATCTAAAATCCGAAATTACATTACGTATAACTAAATATAAATTTATTCTACATAAATACAATTATTATATATACATATATATATATTTACTTTACACATTACTACATATAATATATACTATATAACCTGCTACTAATCTACTATGAGCCTTAGTTAAGAGACTTTTCTGTAAGATGCTTGCGTAATTTGCGCTTGAATGAGAATTTAGTGAGCTTGCCGAATATCCAAAGGGAGACTATTCCAAAGACGAACTGCCTGTTTCACGAAAGAATTGGACATAGAACCGGGACGATGGCAGGAGAATTGTTATTACTTTTAACTTAAAAGTTTTAAGAGAAACCTTTACTTTGCTAATCACTCAGTGTCAGTCGTCTTTGGGTCGTCTAAGAACGGGCGCGCACGAGCAACTTTTGTCTCCGCGACTATTTTGTCTCTCACATCAAGTCTGTGGGTTAGTATGGAAGTGCGCACACGTAGCGACGCGACTTCCGGGAGATTTTTTTGTCCGCGGGTTCGGCGACAAGCCCGCGACGCAACTGTCTCCTTCCCTATTGGTTTTAATGCTAGTGTGCGCACGGGCGACAAATAAGTCGCCGGCCGGCCAGGGGCTTTAGCCAAGATGACAATCGTTTGTAGAAAACGAATCGAAACGCTATGCGTCTCTCTATCGCAGTAATGAAGAGTGAGCGAGAGCATGATGCGATTCGTTTCGTTTTCTGCAAACGATTGTCATCTTGGCTACGGGACCAGTTGCCACTCGAACGCCGCGGCGCGGCCGTACGTGTACGGAATACGGATACGCGCACGCATTCAATACAAAGTAAAATGCCGGTCGTAGAAGACTATATTGATAATAGTAGGCTAATTGAAGAAGTGGAAGGGAGACCACTACTATACAATAAAACATTAAAATAATACTCGGACGTGAATGCAAAATCAAAAGCCTGGGAGGAAGTTTGCCAGAAGTTTGAGACAGCTAATCTCATATTTGTATCTTCATGAACGAGGCCAGGTCGTAAGATTCTGCACAGTTCATCGAAACTTTCGACACTCATTCTAAAGTAGCGAAAAAATGTTTTTGGGTATGCTCTCAATTTCAGAAACATTGTCTGAAATTTTCCGAGAGTCAGCCGATTGCTCCATAATGGATGCACCAATATTGTTTTTTTCGACGTTTTCTTCGGTTTTTTAGTACGAGTGCAACGACCACAACCTTCTCTTCAAAATCCATGTTGATGACTGCGTAGAAAAAGTCGTGTTGCTGTCGCTTTCGTGCGCGCATCACGGCGAGGAGGCGATTAATTTGTCGAAAGAGACAAATAAATCGCCTTGCGACTAAGTTGCTCGTGCGTGCCCTACCTAAGTTAGACTGATTGTTATTATTTAATAAAGACCAGAGTTTACCGAGTGTTTATATCATATAATTGTATTATTTGTGATGACATTGATAATTTTTTCTATATTGATTTTAGAAAAAGTAATAAATCCCATTGAACCAATGATTTTCATCGTTTAATTAACGGAATCGTTTGCCGTAACGTCAGAATTTAAGATTATATTTTTCGGATCCGTAATATCCGTATTATCCGGATACCCGGATCCGTCAATTTTCTGGATCCGTAATATCCGGATCCGAAAAACTGACGGATCTTGCAAACCCTACGCGGGTTATTTAAATTCAATAGCCTTTTTTCGCTCCCCAATGAGCATAGGCCTCTCTTACTATACGCCTCTTGTCCTGAGCCAATCGCATCCAGAAGCAACCCGTAACCTTCCGAATGTCGTCATTCTCAAGGTATAATAAGACAGGTATAGCACTTACTACTTCACGACACGACTTTTATACAACTATAACTTAGTGCTCCGGATCTCTTGGACTGAACGCCGCACAAATGTGTCTATCCTGGACGAGCTCAAGATCACCACGAGGCTCTCTATTATCTGCACCCAACGTGTACTAAGTTTCTTCGGCCATCTGAGAAGATCCGGGCCAGAGTCTGGAGAAGCATATAATGACTGGACGCATGTCAAGGAAGAAGGGATGGCCGTATGGCTACATGTTGGGCGGACAGAATAACGTCCATCACTACAGGCAAGCATGCATCGAGCCCTGGATCGTGTGGCTTGGAGAGCGTTGGTGAAAAGTCTCCACAATCGTCACGTCATGAGGATACGACAGAGAGGAACTAACTTAGTGCATGTGGCTACCTTGCAGAGTGCGGGACCAGGTTCAGGTTCACCAAAGTTGCAGAATATGCAGAATCCACAATTTAGTTAAAATTACCCCAAAATTTAATGTTAACGAATCAAATTGGTGTCTGTGACGCAGTGAGTGCTAAACCTATCCTCTTATACCATGGTGCCCAATATACAACACTAGAAAAAGGGGCCCACAAAAATACAGATGGTCCGATGACCTTAACAAGATTATAGGAGGTGCCTGGATGAAGATGGCAAGGGAAAGGATTAAATGGAAGGCTTTGGAGGTCTACGTCAAAGGACGAGTTGAAAGTTAAACCTAAATAGTATATTTAAAATGTAATAACTGTAACTTCAATAATAAAGGATATTTTCAACCGATTTCAAGATTTCGAAGGAGGTTATCAATTCGTCGGGATCTTTGTTTTTTCATATTTTTTATGTATGTTCACCGATTATTCGAAGACGGCTGGACGGATTTGGAAAATTCTTTTTTTGTTTGAAAGAGTATACTTCACAGTTGGTCCCATTGTAACCAGGTCAGGATCTGATGAAGGGATCCTGGAGAAATCGAGGGAGCTCTTCAACTATTCTAGGCACACCTATAGTGATTTGAGTATTTTTGTCAGCAGCTCGAGAATTTGCTTTTGGAAAGGTGGATGCTAAGTGAAGTCGGTTCTTGTTTGTGTAACATTATTTATGGTACTGGTAGCAAACAAGCAGACGAGCCGCCTGATGGGAACCGGTCAACGTCGCCCATGGACATAAGCAACATCAGGAGCCGCCTATGCGTTGCCGACCTTTGAGAGCCCTGTACGCCGGCTTCTTGAAGAACCCCATGTCAAAGCGCAATGGAAACACTTCGGGAGGCAGCTCATTCCACATTCCGCACGTTCTAGGCAGAAACGAGCGAGATGCCCGTTTATTTTTGGTATACCACGTGTCTAGGAAATGAGGATTAACTTCTTCCAGTAGGGAGTCAGTGCCTAGAACCCCGTTTTATAAAGTATAAGTTGTAAGTGCGCTGTTTGACTCTCTATATATATGTCTGTATAAGTCTGTTATGTCTATATGGTTATTCTATGATCTTCTGCAAGTCGATTTGTCTGAATAAACTGTTCTCATCTTATCTTTTTGTGCTATTCCTCTGGAAGGTCCAGTGTAACCTCAACGCCCACGAAGACGGTTTAAAATAAGAAGCAGTTCGTTGCCATTTCGCTATTCGGGTCGTTTATTTGCGTGTAACCTCATGTATTCCAAATGCCTTGACGAAAAGAGATCTATAAAACCAGTGTAAGGAAACCTCTGTGCTTGGGATTACTCACGAAGCAGATTTACTGTCGCTGGTTAACATGACCTTGAAGGGAGGAAATGGTTCTCGACAGATGCACAACAAAGTGATCCTATAGTAGATTGTGTAACAAGGGAGCAAAATGAAATATTTACGGCGAGGGCGTGTATTGAATCCCAAACGAAGCGATGGAGTCTATAATAGAATCCCGAGCGCAACGAGGGATTCTAAAGTAGACTCCTGAGCGTAGTGAGGGATTCAAGTGTTAACGCCCAAGGTGAAAATAGTATTGCTCCTATGTGACACATACTGCTTTTCACACCACCTTAGAGAAAATATTTTTTATCTACACTCATATTGTAAGTCCTCTAAAATGCGTTCAAAAACCGTAGGCAATGACCAGCATTACAACAAACGATTTCACTATGATAAGTTTCTTATCTGTGGCAGTACCGCAATTATAACGTTTCATGCTCAATTATTGATGTGCTCTGAGTTTTGATAACATAATGTACACCTGCACGCGCCCGCGGCCGGCGACACCCGCCCGCGCGTCCGCCGGCACAATCGAGTAGGCCGCGCCGACACAATCCCACGGCCACGGCGGTACTGTGGCGGCCATTCTATGGTTTACGAATACGGCATTTATAATAAAATTAATAAATAATATGAGTGTAGATAAAGCAGTGTATGCAACTGTACGTAATTAGGCCTTAAAACACTCGTGTGATCTTATTATGAAATTCGCCTGCGGCTCATTTCATAAAACCACACTCGTGTTTTAAGGACCCTTATTACGTAACAGTTACATAAACTACTATTTTAGTGTTGAATCATATTTATTTTAACTTTATATTTGCTTCTAATGTGCTTCCTGATTATAATTAATCGATTAATTCAATAAGAAATATGTTTTTAATGACGGCCTAGCTGAAAAAAAGCTAATGTCCTAGAACAGAAAAGTGCCACTTTCTTCCCTCCTAGCAGGGAAGAAAAAGCCCGTATACGATTAGGTGGTGTGAAAAGGTTTTTTCCTTTTGAGGCACGGAACCCTGAAAAGTATAGGTTTCCAGCTGATTCGAAGATCAGTTTAACACTGGTTTTGGCGAAAGACATGAGCGTTAGTAATAGTCCTGATGTTCGTACATAGTTGACATTCTTAATGCCGTTCTAATTGTGGTTTGATATCTTTAATAGTCCACAGATAAGGAGCAAAAGTGACGATTTGTTCATAATTATCTGAGTCTTTATCGAACGAGCGGAGCGTAAGCGAAGTGAAGTTCTTACGGACAACTTCGGACACAACGGAACTGTCAGCTGGCTACCTAGACGTCTGTACATTTCGATGGCTATTTGATTTTGAATAGGTGTCGCGCGATAACTTTAGTAACGCGTTTCTGAGCTATATTAAATTTGTTGGGGTTGTAGTAGAGCTCAATACAATTTGAGAGTTCGTTCATGAGCATGATCGATCAAGGATTTATGGAGCTAGAAGGCTCGAAAAAATCATGATAAGGGTCTTGTTATATTGGTCGCCTCGTTTGCAAGAAAATCGCGAGTTCTCAAAACGAGGCGGACTACTAGTTTAAACTAGTAGTTGGCCTCGGACTGAAAACTCGCGATTTTCTTGCAAACGAAGAGACCAATATACATAATAAGATCTTTTTGATGATTTTTACGCGCCTTCTAGCTCCATAATCCTTTGATCGATCCTGCTCATATACGAACTCTCAAATTATATGTATCTCTGCTACAACCCCAACAAATTTCATAGAGATCAGAAATATATTAATAAAGTTATCGCGGAACAACTATTCAAAATCAAAAAGCCATAGAAAAGCAGGGACGTCTAGGTAGCCAGTTGACAGTTCTGTTGCGTCCGAAGTTGTCTGTAAGAACTTCACGTCGCTTTCGCTCCCCTCGTTCGACAAACTATTTGATCTTCAGCTGCCGACTGTATTATTGAAAACTTCTTATATTTATACTATATTTTTATTACAAATACACTTTTCTATAATTTCTATAAACCCGTCATCCTCCTAGAGTTTGTCCCGGCTTTTTTCCCACGACTCAATTGAGCCTGGGATCCGCTTGGCAACCTAATCCCATAAATTGGCGTGAGCACTAGTTTTCACGGAAGCGACTGTCATTTGACCATCCAACCCAGAGAAGCTAGGCCTTATTGTGAATAAGATCCGGTATCCTTACAATGTTTATCTACACTCGTATTGTAAGTTCTCTAAAACGTGTTCGAAAACGGTAGGCAATGGCTAGCATTACCACGACCGATTTTACTATGATAAGCTTTTTATCTGTGGCAGTAACGTAATTTTAACTTTTCATGCTCAAATATTGATGTGCTATGAGTTTTGATAACATAATGTACACCTGCACCCTCCCGCGCATCCGCCGACAGCCCGACACGCGCCTCCCCGACACAATCGAGTTGGTCATGGCGGTGCAATGACGGCCATTCTATGGTTTCCGAATACGGCATTTTGGATAAATAATATGAGTGTAGATAAAGCAGTGTATGCGACTGTACGTAATTAGGCCTTAAAACGTAACAGTTACATAAACTACTATTTCCTTGCGACTATACGTAAATATCAAGATATTTCGTACATGAGTTGCGAAAAACTCAGTGATACGAGCCGGGGTATGAACCTGAGACCGCCGGATTGAAAACCGGACGTCTGACCGCCGGGCTACCAGCGCTTTGTTACACTTTTCTATAAACTGTTTCGTGAATATTTGAAATATATTAAAATAATTTCAATAGCTCAAATACACCTATGGTCTAAGAGCTGGCCACGTCAGATATGACACAAAAATGAGAGCAATGAAATCTGTCAAGTTAGATTGTTTTACCATCCTTATTGCTAAATCCTTATCTGGCAGCTTTTAATGGGTGGAGGTCAGAGTGACAGACCAACAAAGTTTTTAAGTTGGAAAAAAGTAATACCACAATAGGTAAAAACTGCCAAGGTTGTGTTATTTATAGAGGACAGGGCCTATATTTTAATATTAGATTACAAACCATTGTCTATTATTGCGGAAACAAAAACGTTAGGCGACTAACTAAAGATTGCATTATACATCATTTGGCACTACTTCCCCTAACAGAAACATCTGAACATGATTTAATCTGATTAATTACTTAATTTCCCATAATATTTCATCAAACTCTAGGATTTGTTTTCTTCAAGTTATTTGCATTCTTTGACCTCCACCACTTTACAGCTGCCAGATGTCCGGATCTAGAAATAAGCATAGCATAGCAAACTAACTAAAGGGGTTTAGTTGCTCTCATTATTGTGTCATATCTGACGTGGCCAGCTCTCCGTCTACTACCTATACGCAACATAACGATCGTTCGCCGTAAAATGTAAAATCGGATATACCATTAAAATAAGACAGCAACACAAAATACATCTAAATAATTAAGATGCTTATTAATATTAAGCCTTTTTAGGGTTCCGTACCTCGAAAGGAAAAAACGGAACCCTTATAGGATCACTTTGTTGTCCGTCTGTCTGTCTGTCTGTCAAGACCATTTTTCTCAGGAATGCGTGGAGGTATCAAGCTGAAATTTATATCAAATACTCAGGTCTATTGTCCCTTGGAGCTGTGAAAAAATCAAACTTAAAAGTCAACGCAATCAAAAGATACAGTCGTTTATGCTACAAATTTTAGAGTATATCGGCACTCGCAAAACCTACGGGGTACTTCCCGTGAACTCAGAATCTTGAAATTTGGCACGAAGCAACGTCTTATAGCACAGATAAAGGAAAAATTGCGAAAACCGTAAAGTTTTTGTTACATCATATAAAAAAAAATATTTTTAATAATTTTAAAGTTACTACCCCTATATACCTACAGGTTTGTACGGCACCCTCGGTGCGCGAGTCCGACTCGCACTTGGCCGGTTTTTTTTTAAATTACAAACTTGTTTTTGTTGTCCCTTGTTTTTTTAATTCAAACTTCTGAAAGGGGCAACCCATTAATTACGTCACACGTTAACGGGGTCGGAAGGGGTCAACAAAGTGTGACAAGGGATGAACCCAAACGTGTAGAGGGAAAATGTCTTATAGTTAGCAGAAGTAGCTCGGCGGTCGAAGTGCTCATAATGATCTGCACACGCTCTTACTCTCTTGCCAAAAAAGCCGCGTTGAAAACATTTTGAACATCTCAGCATAGCTACTTGTACAGTCGCCATCAGATATATCGGAGCGGCCAAGGTGGTCACAAATATCTGAACAACGCCTCTATTGTCAAGACGATGAAGTGCATGTTCAGATATTTTTGAGTACCTTGGCCGCTCAGATATATTTGATGGCGACTGTACTGCTGACTGTACTAACATATATGAAACCCTAAAACCTCATTCCTAAAATATACTAGTAAAAGTTCGAAAAAGTACAGAAAAATAAAGAAAATCAACAATTTAAGGTATAAATAGATATCATTTGGCGGACGAAAACTTTTTTGGAATAGATACCATTTCGCGGAAGGCGCTTTGGTTGTAAGATGTACAGATTCAATACGGTATTTGAGCAATAAAAGGTACCCAGGCGCTAAAAGGTACCCTTTGACCTAGACTACTACATATGTTGAAAAAAAATCTAAAACAAACACACAGACGTTGAAAGCGTAACTGATTTCGCTAAAGTAGGTTAAGAAATTAGAAAAACTGTGCTGAGCCAAAGAAACAAGCTGGTTTCGATCTTGGAGCCGTTGGCAGAGAGCACATAATCCTATAGCAAATCTACGCCACTATTTAAAAAAATATCACTTGATGTAAAATATTTCAAAATGGTCCTGCGCCTACAAAACCATAGTAATTTTAACAAAAATGTAGACTCTCAAAATATGTGATCAAACATTATTTCTGTCCGCAAAAAAAATAAATTGTAATTGTAAAAGAACATAATGGAATTATTTTTTATTTTGATAGTGACGTATTTACTGTAGTATTATGTGCTCTGTGCTGGAAGGGCGATTCGAGAAATCAGATAAAATTCTAGATTATACAAAGTTTATTTTTCTTATATAGATGTAAGATGACGAGCAAAATTCGCTTTCATTCCCACAAATGAATGTGTTTCTATATTTATAATACCATCATACTTGTAATGTCAACGAAGTAATTATGCTTTAAAATCTTGCCAAAAGCACTGAAAGTCTAGAATTTTCTCCCGATTTCTCGAATGCTCGAACACAGAACTTACCGCTTTAATATCTTCAATGTCCTTCGCGTCCAAGATCTTTCTTCTAGACGATGGAGTATCAGGACTAGAATCTTCGGTTGGCTCACTAACAGTACTTTCTGTACTTGTTTCCATGGATTTGATTCCATCCTCAATTTCACTTTCAAGATTCTCGCTTCGCTTCTTAAGGAAGTTTTCATGTTCAAAAGTTTTGTTCTCAAAACCTGTGCCACTTGGGGAGTCTATATCATTATCGAGGACTAATCTATCTTCTTCGGAGTCTATATACTTTAAATTGACTTTAGATTTTCTGGGCTCTTCATCTTCTTTCTTAGATGTTCCTGAAGCTATAGGTTGTGAGATCTGTATATACGAAGCAAAGTTAGAAGTGTGTGGTGCTTTGACTTGTTTCTCTATATCGTTCTTAATTTCTTTCAACTTTGGTGTAACTTCGGGACTGTTCCGCTTCAGGCGGTCGTCATCTCCGTTTTCTACATGTATGACGGTTGATTTTTCTAGAATTTTCCCTATAGGATTGTTAGGGTCTAATTGAGATTTAATGCTAGCTATCCGGTCGTAGGGTAGCTTGATGGTTAATGAAGTGGTCATGCCGTTTTTCTCCGCCGCAGGCTTGGCTAGTGATGTCGGCTCTGATGTGGTTTTAGATAATGATAAGTCTGAATTTGAGTTTGACCGTGAACTGGACGAATCCCATTTGTTAAAGCCGTTTTTCTCGTAAGTGTGGACGGGCACTGGCTTGTCGTCTTTAGGGACGACTTTGGTGTATCCCGTGCCGTTTTCGACGTCTTTAAGCTGGTTTAGATAATGGTCTACAGTTTTGGAGTATCGTGAGTCGTTCGCAGGCAGTTTCGTCACTGTCATTTTTGGATCGAAACGCTTTCGTATTTCAGAAACTGAGGGTACCTCATTGCCATTACTGTCCTTATTCCCATTAGTCATAGAGTTCCTTTTCCCGTAGCTCGTTGTTGGTGAGCTTTCTTTGTATGACCGCCTGCTTTCGGGCCTCTGGGTCAGAAACGTTCTAGGTTATCTACTGGTAGGTTTCTGCCGCGCCGTGTCTGTGTGTGTGTGTCTTCCTCAGGGTGACATGGAGTGCTCGTCAAGCAGTTACGGTGACAACTATGAAGCGATGGCTCTCTTAGTGCGAATGTTAATGAACATACACACACACACACACGCGCGCACACATGGTTTGTGCGTCTGCGAAAGTTGCCAAGACTGATCTTGCATATGATTAATTGAAACGTATATGTATCGTTTTTTAGAGATGTATATATGTGTAATGTATAGCTTGTAAGTAATAGTATTATATTCAAGAGAATTAGACGAGTGTAATAACCCTCTTTCAAAAGTCGGGTAACAATAAAGGTAAATCAAATCAGATTTTAAAAATAAACACTAAAACTATACAATCGCTGAATGCAATTTATGTAAGTTCCAATATAAAGCATTGGCTTAAAAAAATATTAACAGAACTAAGCGTTCAAAAGACATGGAATTATAATTGAAAAAGTGAATAATTATAACAATATCAATATATTGAATAATAAATAAAATAATTTCGCAGACACATCAACCGAAACTATACAATAATGAAGAATTAGGATACTTATTGTGCTACTACAATACCAAGACAGTTTTGTGAAAGCATACAATGAAGCTATATGGATGGATCTACGCGCTGTTAGCATATCATATTTTTAAACAAAAAAACTTAAGCAATAATCTGGAATTTTTCGATAAGAACCTATGCTATACCATAATTACACAATCTCGGATGAACCATCGAATACATTTGACTAACACAAATATTTATAAAAATCCCTTGTATGGGCATTGTCAGTAAACATGGTAAGAATCGAAATAATAAATCTTTTAGTAGTACGTATTCTAAATTAAAACAATCTAGAAGTGCCATCCTAAGTACATGCAGCTTCAAACACTATTTGGAGTACCACAAGGTACTGTATTAGGACCGCTCTTATTCTTATTATAAATATATTTTGAAAGCCTGTGACAATTCGTTTAACCAAAAATGTAAAGATATTCCGTATAGATTCTAAACTTCTAGCATGGTCTGCGCAAAACCCCTAAATCATAAACACAACACAAGTGATTGTCTCCTATGTTTGGACAAATAGGGATTACCGAGCAACTAAGTTTAGATTCCTTCATCCATATAGCTTCATAGTAAACTTTCAAGAGGACTCCGATTTCCAACACTTACCTCGCTAATCGTAGCTGCAGAATTTCTCGGCTTCCTCAACCTGGAGCCATCAGACGCCGGCGGTCGACCGATATCATTCGATATCGACTTGGATCGCGCTATCTCATTCTGCTGCTGCTGTATCCTTTGCGTGTACGGGACGTAGTTAGCTGGTGAGTATTTGTTGTATAATTCCGCTGTCGACATCGCCAAAGCAGCAGACGTCGGGAAGTTTCTCTTAGGACGCTCCACTTTACTGCTTTCACTTCTCGTCGTAGATACATCTCTGCCTCTCGATTCGCTTCTATCCGATCTATATCTAGTCGACACTCCACTATCTGAATCTGTAACGCTAGGTGCTCGAGAATTCCTCGAATATTCGACTAGAGATGTTTTCCTTTCTCTTTTGCCATCGACATCAGCGAAACGACTTCTGTATTCCGTCGTTCGGTCGCCATAGGAACTTCTTAAGGTTGAGGATGAATAGGTACTGCTGCTGGAGCGGAAATATGGCTTGTCTAGGCTGGATGCGGAGGAAAGGGTGGACCGATAGGATCCAGACAGAGTGGAACTGCTGTTAATATAAGGCGAGACGACAGGCATTTTGGCGGTGGGTTGATTCACATTCTACTCGATTTTTAACTTGGAAGTGCGTGCTTTTTGCATGGTGGCTTTGACAATCTGGAACAACGAAAGGCATGTTAATCTTTGCGCTCAAAATAAGATTATAGATTTTAGAGATCTTTCACGTAAGATTGACGCGCGGTCGACACAGCCAACTCTATGTGAAGGCGACGATATCACATGTACCTATATTTGATTGCTACGAAACTCAAGTAAAAAGTAGCGCAGTTTGCAACGTACATTAGTAACTTGTTTCTGTGAGAAGTGAGGAGTCTGTACATGATTTACGTCTTTTCAATGGGCTTTAAGATTTAAGGAGGAGGCTCTCAATTTGTTGGAATCTTTTTTGTTGTTGTTGCTTTTTTTCCTATTTTTCGAACAGGCGAGCGCAGCGAAGCGAATGTCTTGCAACAACTTACAACAACTTCCGACGCAACGGAACTGTAATCTGGCTACTGGTACATCAGTGCATTTCGATGGCTTTTTGATTTCGAATGTTTGTTCCGCGATAACTTTAATAACGTTTTTCAGTTCATGAAAGTTGGGGTTGTAGCAGAGGTAAATGTAATCCCACCAAAAACATTCTGTAAAAAACTAGCCAAGTCTCGATGGAGCTGCTTGTTTATCTCTAAAAAGTAATGAAATCTAGACAAAGTCGTGCCAAGTCTAAGGCTCCTTACTGCGATTTCTTTATTATTATAGTTAATGTTGAGTGACTTGAAGCCGTTGAAGGGTACACAAGGGTACAAAACCATCATGGAAAATTGCCACCTGGGAAACGTTGATTCAATAACCATACAATTGTATGGAAAATTGCCACTTGGGAAACTTTGATTCAATAACCATCAGCATCACACTTGTACACTTGCATTTCGTCCCAATGTTCAGCAACGTATGCAACTATAGCAGATCTGATACTGCAAGTTGCGTCAGTTCTACCATACACCAAGAAAGATATTGAATGGAAGAGACAAGACCCGTCTTTGGGCATACCAACTACTAGGTAGCCACTAAGTTCATCGTCGTCTTTTAATATTATCGACATTTTTTACGATATTATCTTGCGAAATCAAACACAAATAAACTCAACGACCTTTAGTATATGGACAACAAATCAGAAATACCGATAATATTTAGACTAAAACAATAATAACCTATATCTTTAAGACTTCCCAAATCTTTAAAATATTACTCAGCCTACTCAATCTATACAAACTATTATAAACAATACGTTAACTCTCAATTATTAGACAAGTGTCAATATAATTAATTATCAATGAACTTTCTACCAAAGGTATTACCTACCTAGTACTGAAATACAGCTAAACTAATGATATTTTTAAACGACACGAAGGAATATCTAACTAAATAAACTAAACCTAGAATACTAGAAAAGTACTTATATTATAACTAACAATATTACCTATCCAGCATCTAGCACTAATTTACACCTGAACTAATGATAAGGTTATCGGAAAAACAAATGGTAAGCGCGTTTTAAAATACAGTCAGCGCCATCTAGCGACGTGTGCGGGTTATCACCGCCACTCTTAGTCCAATGCATTGTATTTTGACCAAATTTTGTTTTCTAATCAGGGTCACCAGGTACTCCAGATCTTCGATTATCCTAGTTTTAAAGTTTTCCCTTTATGTGGCCATTAAACCCTAACTCTGAACCAAATTTCAGCTCTCTGAGTTTATGGGAAGTACTAGTTCTATTTTGATGATCATGAGTGAGTGAGTGAGTGAGTGTCATAAATGCGAAACTTTGCTTTCGCTTAACTTCGGAACTAAATGACCTACAGACTTGAAATTTTGGATTTTAAGTATGTGATTATAGCTTACTGGATGACTAAAATTTCTGCGTTCTCGTCTTATCCAGAGGTTCTCAAATAGGGGCCTGAAAATGCGGCGAAATGGTTCCAGTAAAGGATGGTACGGCAGTGTTTGCTTCGCGCTCGACTTGGCGGGGGCACTGCCGTGCCCCCAGATAGTTCGAGGCGGATTACTAGTGTTTAAACAAAAGATGGGTCTTGGTGTTTGAGCACGGAGTACGCATACAGATTTCAGTCAAGCTGATCGTAGATAACGGACGCCTAGCAACAAACGTTTAGGCAGTTAAGGATAGTACTTGAAGAACTACGCATTATTGTGTATCTGTAAGATCGAATGTATTACTGTTTTGAAAAAATAAGTCCCGCCGAGTATCTTGCCGGTCATAATACTTCTCGGGTCAGAGGTGTAGGCACAGAATAACTAATAGTACTACCGTACAGAAAATTCACTCCTTAACAAGTCAGATTTAGGTATAAAATTATACCTATACTCGCCGCCTGCAAGCAAAATTGAAACTTATAACCGCGCACGAACCGTGAATCTTCTTTGCGCGCCGCAGTTTTATGACCGAGCTGTAAGTGTCGGCACGGGGTTGTCACTTGACAAGTTTTTGTACCTATACCTACTGATTTATTATTTTTAGAAAAAAATATGTAGGAATTACATACGTTGATTATGTAAACATTAAATTTTTATCCGGAGATAGATTTTTTATAGAGATTATGTCTGATTCTCACGGAAGTAGGTATGCCACAGCCGTATTCCTTTGAAAATATGTCGGTCAATTCTTAATTTTGTTTCTGGGCAACCGATATTCAATAAATTAAGGATGTTTATTTTAACTGTTACTAAGTAAGGACTTCGGGACCTTTTAATATCGTCCGGAATTTAAAAATGTTATTTCTGCTTCCTTGTTCTTCCGTTTATTCAGACATCCGTAAATACATATTTTATACGGATTAGATCGAAATAGGTTTCCAAGCCATTGTGGATTTTAAATTTTACGCGAGCGCCACGTGACACGAGTATCGTGCGAGCCGAGCGGCAGCCCACTGCCATACGCCTGCCCGGGAGGCGCGCCGGCCAAATATACCTAAACTGCTTAGTGAAGCCCCCCTGGTGTAGGGTTAGAACCGGTAGTTTTTTTTCTGACGTTCATAAGTGCATTGAAATGTGCATAAATATCTTTTATCTCTTTATATATCTGTTTCAGTCTCAGTCAAGGTCAAACACACCGATTTGAATCATGAAGTTATCATTTTAAACTGCAGTATACTCTTCGGTTACAAAATGAGGCCGAAAGAAAGGGTTATCTAGGGGACTGTGTCTCGTTTTGACTAAGGAGGTAATGACGTCATTAGACAATCAAAATGTCGATATGTATCAAATGTGAAAAATTTGTAACGAGTGCGAGTGAGTCACCGCCCCCGACCGTTTTGACTTATTTATACTAGTCACCTATGAACAACTGTTTTGCTCGGTAATAAGGTTCAACTGTGGTTAGGGAAATAGAGTAAGAGTAATGTTTGGTTTCTCTCTTCGTCCGTGATTTGAACAAGGCAGTTGCGTATACTAAGATTTTTATAAGATGTCCTTAATTGTGATGCTAAAGATTTCATCGTGACAAGGAATACTTTGCATAAACCAATAAACTATGATCAGAGCCGGATTAGCCTTTAGGCAGAGTAGGCAACTGCCTAGGGGCCCCGCATCGGCCGGGGGGCCCCCGCGTGCTCAGGAAAAAAAATATTTTAATAGATTGAAAATGAAATTTGGAAAATTTGTATATGCATATATCGGATACGTTTTACTATATATGTAGAGGTCCCCTGTTGAGTTACTTATGCTAAACATGCCTTGCGTAGGTATGGTCCGTGTGGTCGTCTTCGTCATATCATATGTTTTTACATATTTTGGCTTACATCTAGACAACATTGAAGCGTATGTACAAAAAAAACCGGCCAAGAGCGTGTCGGGCCACGCTCAGTGTAGGGTTCCGTAGTTTTCCGTCCGTCACAGTAAGTGTCCCCACTTATCTATCGGCAAATTAAGTAATCTATTGCGCGCGAGCTTAAAGTATGGAAGATGATTTTTATAGGATAATTCTTTATTGCGTGAACCGATTTTCACCGTTTTTACTTTATTTGAAAGCACGTCATTTCATTGCGATTTTGTAGAAATTACAGGTACAATAAACACCTGCTTATACGGTTAAATTATAAACGTAGTTTAGAAATTATTTTGTAATTTTTTATTCAAAAACTATTCAACCTATCAAGTTCAAAATAATTTTCCTAGAAAGTTTTTATACAGATCTACTTTTGAGATTTTCGCAGATCTACTTTTGAGAGAAATCACGCGGTGATTTTATATACTCGTACTGCTCGTACATATTCATTAAAAGTTAATATTAATAAGAAAAATAGTAGTTTATGTAACTGTTACGTAATAAGGGTCCTTAAAATACGAGTGTGGTTTTATGAAACGAGCCGCAGGTGAGTTTCATAATAAGATCACACGAGTGTTTTAAGGCCTAATTACGTACAGTTACATACACTGCTTTATCTACACTCATATTATTTACTAGCTGTGCCCGCGGCTCCGCCCGCGTGGAATTCGGTCTGTGTAAGTGGCTAATTTGCCCCTAATTTCTCTCCCGCTACCCTGGAGGCGGAACTTGAAGTAAAGTTGACAAATGGATACAATTACCACTAAATGAAACTACACTCAAAAATCAATACTTTTTTTGGCATGATTTAAACGACATAGAGTAGTAGGTGTATATCGGATACAGTACCACTTTTCCAAATCGATCCTCCCGTCAAATCAGTCTAAGCATGAAAGGTAAGAACAGGTGCGGTTGAAATTTGGGGGGGGAGTCACAAATGCAGAAATGATTTTTTGAGGGGGTCAGTAACGTTTTTTTCTATTTGAGGTGTACTTGGGGGGGGGGTGACCCATGCAAATTTAACTCAATCTGTAGTGAGTGTAGTGGCTGCCCCCCCCCCCCCCTTTTAAGCGTTTAATTTTTATAGGCTACGTATAACCTGGCTGGGGATTTTCTTGAATTGGAACTAGTAGGGGTGATTTCTGGGATAACAATGCAAAAAAAACCGGCCAAAAGCATGTCGGGCGATGCTCAGTGTAGAGTTTCGTAGTTGCCGCCCTGTTTGGACCCACGGTTCTAAAGTTAGATGGAAGAGACGCCCTTTTTTGATTGAACTTTCAAATCTAATATTTACGAAACTATCAGTTTCATCCAAAAAATGTATTAAAAGACCTCTATTCTTTTTGAAAGACCTATTCAATAATACCCAACACGATAGAGTTGGAGCGAAAAAAAATTCACCCCCCATTTTATGTGTACCCTAATAGAAGCATACACTGCTTTATCTACACACATATTAAAAAAATCCTAAGTGACGTGTTCGGAAACCATTAGAATGACCGCCATGACCAACCTTATTGTGCCGGCGGTCGGGAAGGAGGGCGAATTTCCATTACGTTACCGTAGGGTCCGTAGGTAATGAATTTTCATACGTTTTTAACACACTGTCACAGATAATACACTGATGTTACGTTACTGACTGCATTAATGGTGGTAATTACATACGGTTTCTAAACGCGGAATAGAGGATTTATGATATTGTTGTAGATCAAAATATTTATTCTTCAATGTAAGCAAATTACAATGCGCTAATGAACGTCAGAGAAAAAAAAAATACCTGAGTGCGTTTCGGTTGGAACGAAGTTATGTTATTTAATTTTATTTAATTTTTGACTTTTTCCTAATTTTTGTATTTTTATTTTTTTTTGTATTTTTTTTAATTGAAATTTTTGATATTTTTGTAATTTTGATATTTTTGAAATTTTTGAAATTTTTAATTTTTTTGAGATTTTTCAGATATTTGTGATTTTTGAGATTTTTGAGATTATTGAAATTTTTGAAATTTTGGAAATTTCGGAAATTTTGGAAAGTTTGTAATTTTTGTAATTTTTGACATTTTTGACATTTTCGACATTTTTTACTTTCAGGTTCTCGACTTTTTTTTTACTTTTTTCACTTTGTCACTTCTCACTGTCACTATACACTCATTCTCACATCTCTATACAAAATTTCATTAAAATCCGTTCAGCTGTTTTCACGTGATGCGCGGTCAAATAAACAGACAAACAGATAAACAGACAAAAATTCTAAAAATTGTTGGAACGTGTTCTGTTATCGACTCTAAGTATCCCCAGCCAACTTTTTTTCGAATATATTCCATGTACAGACTTTCGATCCTCTTCAGCTTTATTATATGTATAAGATAGATTTTTGGACCTAAGATTCTAAAGTAAAATAGGGGGGGGGGGGGGGGGGGCTTTTTTGAAGATGAAACTATCCTTTGTCCTTTCTCGAGACCCATACTATCTCTATACCAATTTTCATCAAAATCAGTTCAGCGGTAAAAAAATCCTCATACCAACTTCCAACCCCCTTTTCACCCCCACAAGGGTTTGAAAACTATCCTATGACGTTTCTCGAGACTCAAATTATCTCCGTACTCATTTCTATCTAAATCGTATCAGCGGTTAAAAATTCTCCATACAAACTTTCAACCCCATTTTCACCCCCACCAGGGTTGATTTTCGGGATTAAAACTATATATTATCCTTCCCCGGGACTCAAACTATCTCTATACAAAATTTCATCAAAATCCGTTCAGCCGTTTTCACGTGATGCGCGGTCAAATAAACAGACAAACAGATAAACAGATCAACAGACAAACAGATAAACAGACAAAAATTCTAAAAATTGTTGGAACGTGTTCTGTTATCGATTCTAAGTATCCCCAGCCAACCTTTTTACGATTATCTTCCATGTACAGACTTTCGACCCTCTTCAGCTTTATTATATGTATAGATACTAATTACACCGCCATGGCCAACTCGATTGTGCCGGCGGTCGGGAGGGAGAGTGCCGGCGGTCGGGGGGGAGCGTGTCGGCGGCCGCGCGGGCGCGTGCAGGTGTACATTATGTTATCAAAACTCATAACACATCAATGTTTGAGCATGTAAAGTTAAAATTACGTTACTGTCACAGATAAAAAGCTTATCATAGTAAAATCGGTTGTGGTAATGCTAGCCATTGCCTACCGTTTTTGAACACGTTTTAGAGGACTTACAATACGAGTGTAGATAAAATTATATATCGGCTAGGCAAACCGCGTATGCACAGTGGAAATGAAAATGTTTCAAAGTTAAATATTAATTTAAAAATTTGTATATACGCCCCGATGTGCAGTTTTGATTCCATTTTATGATCATTTTTTCCTAAGAAAAATGCATTTCAATTTCGTTAAGAATAGATATTAATTAATTTTGGTTTAGGTCGTTCTCTTTTTTCACCGACAATGAGATGATATTTTCGGTTTTTCGAGCATCATTTAAATAATAATGGTAAAAAACCGGCCAAGAGCGTGTCGGGCCACGCTCACTGTAGGGTTCCGTAGTTTTCCGTCCGTCACAGTAAGTGTCCCCACTTAAGAGTTAATAACACCGCCATGTAGGATATGATATGAGAGTTCCATGTACAGCGACATCTATCGGCAAATTGAGTAAACTATTGCGCGCGAGCATAAAGTATGGAAGATGATTTTTATGGGATAATTCTTTATTGCGTGAACCGATTTTCACCGTTTTTACTTTATTTGAAAGCACGTCATTTCATTGTAATTTTGTAGAAATTACAGGTACAATAAACACCTGCTTATACGGTTAAATTACAAACTTAGTTCAGAAATTATTTTGTATTTTTTTTTCAAAAACTATTCATCCTATCAAGTTCAAAATAATTTTCCAAGAAAGTTTTTATAAAGTTCTACTTTTGAGATTTTTTTCATATTTTTAAAACTTATGGTTCAAAAGTTAGAGGGGGGGGGACGCATATTTTTTTACTTCTGGAGCGATTATTTCCGAAAATATTTACATTATCGAAAAATGATTTTAGAAAACCCCAATTCATTTTTAAATACCTATCCAATAATATATCACACGTTAGGGTTGAAATGAAAAAAAAAATCACTCCCCACTTTACGTATAGGGGAGGTACCCTAATAAAAAAAAAAAATTCACTTTTTATTTTACCACTTTGTCGGCGTGATTGATATACATATTAGTACCAAATTTCAGCTTTCTAGTGCTAACGGTCACTGAGATTATCCGCGGACGGACGGACGGACGGACGGACGGGCAGACATGGCGAAACTATAAGGGTTCCTAGTTGACTACGGAACCCTAAAAGACAAAACTACAAGAGTGTTTTTAGAGGACAAGTAAATGTTTTACGTTGATATTTTTTCCATATTTGTTTTTCAGAAAACAATGTGACATTTGTGACAGAGTGGTCCATTTTGGCAGGGACAACGTTAAGTTTTACTACTCTTTCTCGGTGTCATGGGGCTAAATGTTTATTTTAAACAGGAATTGAAATATTGTATAAGGGAAAATCAGTGTCGGTAAAAAAAGGAGAACGAGCCGAGCTGCGGAAAAATTATCCAGCTGACCGAACTAAATATTTTTTCAATTGCTATGTGGATGATCTGTATTTCAAGCGAATTTCAAGATAAATTATGAACGATTTTATATCAAAAATGTTGTATTACTAAGATGCGATATATTTTTGCGATAACTCATAAACTTTTCAATAGTCTTACTTCAATATTTTTAATGGCCCATCAAGCGCTAAGCAAAGCTGCGAACAGACAGACGGACATGATGAAACTATGAGCTCTACGTTGACTACGATACCCTAAAAATCGGGTTTCATAGTTGCCGGCCAGTTACAATACATCCATTCAAAAGTTTTTTTATACCACGACGGTGGCAAACAAGCATACGGCCCGCCTGATGGTAAGCAGTTACCGTAGCCTATGGACGCCTGCAACCCCAGATGATTCACATGCGCGTTGCCTACACGTATGCGGTTATACGTCCTTTTACTGGGCTCAACCAATTTTATTAAATATCAGGCCTTACTTTCATGAATTTTGCACTTATTGACCTATTATTTACGAACAAAAGTTGTTTAGAAAATCCTTATTCTTATTAAAAGAGATATCCAACGATATTCCACACGATAGGGTTGGAGCGAAAATAAAATTAAAAAAATTACCCCCACTTCATGTGTACCCTAAAAAGTAATACTGTTTTGAATTTTGTTTTACCACTTTGTCGGCGTAATTAAAAACACATACTCATATAAAATTTCAGGGTCCTAGTACTATCGACCACTGAGCAAGGACGCGAACAGACAGACGGACATGGCGAAACTGTAGGTTACAAGTTAATCACAAAACCCTAAAAAGTCAGAAATGTTAATACATATACATACATACACTGTTAGATTTTTTTTGCTTAAAAGGGGCCCATGAATTGCACTGCCTAGGGGCCCCGAAATCCTTAATCTGGCCCTGACTATGATAGGTTTTACGAAATGTACATGTACCTACAGTTCGACTTATTGACAATAGGCATTATGAATGAATGATGAATTTTTCTCATGTATGGTATCAATCGATTCGTTTTGTTGTGAGGATCAAATATATATATATGGGGCCAATTGCGTTAAAGCGACACAAAGGTCAGAAATGATACTTAAAGTCTGAGATTTGCATTTGTTTTTCAAAACGGTCCTAACAAAATGATAGATAGGCATTTCTTCCCTGGGGTAGTAGTAGTGGGAAAGCAGACGATAAAGAAAATCCAGTGAGTGCTGCGAGGTCCAGATGGGACAGTGCAGCTGCCAAGTTTGTTACTCTTTTAGCACCACCCAGGGATCACGTGTAGAGTTGACTAAGGTGTTTCCTACGGAGGCAGAGATTTCGCTCGATGATATTTCGTACATAAATTCCGAATATTCTGTGAGAATATTGTGTGAGAGTTCTGTGGCATGAGCCGGGGTTTGAACCCGAGACCACTGGATTGAAAGTGTGGTCGGACCGCCAGGCTACCAGCGCTTTCAATATGGATTATCACTTTTTCAATAAGTCATATTGAGAGACATTTAAAATGAGTCACATCAAAAGCATTCCTGCAGAAAAGTACTGAAAATAATATAATGAATCATAAATTTGGCCTGATGATGCATTCTGTTAAGTATAGGAAATACATTTTTCTCAAACGTACTCCGAAATGCATGCGTTAATGTCACGAAATGAAGACACGAAGTTGGTCATTTCGTGACATTAACGCATTACTTCTTGACCTAGGCCAAGAAGTAATGGAGAGAGTTAGTATGAAACGTACATTATTGTCCGCTGCTCTAACTTTTTAAATTTGCTTACTAAGATTAGACTGACGAAGGAAATATCACATACAGCCAACGACCACTCTCTATGTAAGCATACTTGCGACATTAAAATTAAAAAAGAAAAAACAAAATCTATGGTACTATATTTATAAGCGGTTAAACATGGTGCTCGAATAGCTTTTTCAAATGTCCAGTTTAAAAAATTAAAAAGTCTCCAATTTAAAAACGAAATTCTTACATTGTTTGAGAAAAGCACTATACAATCCTTGACCGTAACAGGGATTCCAGGACTAGCTTTATACGTCTACCGCAATCTCGTCCTTAAATCCCTTGCTTCACGGCCTCTGCAGTAATGTTACAAGATAACTAATAGTACTACCGTACAGAAAATTCACTCCTTAACAAAAGTCAGATTTAGGTATAAAATTATACCTATACTCGCCGCCTGCAAGCAAAATTGAAACTTATAACCGCGCACGAATCGTGAATCTTCTTCGCGCGCCGCAGTTTTATGACCGAGCTGTGAGCGTCGGCACGGGGTTGTCACTTGACAAGTTTTTGTACCTATACCTACTGATTTATTATTTTAGCTTCTAGCTGGTAACTTCAGAAAAGTGCGTGCGCTACTAGATGGCGCTAGTGCATGCAACTTTATTTCAAAATCCTGTGCTGAAATGCTGGGGTATGACGTCAGTGGTCAATACACAGTGTATGGCATAGGGAATTCTTCTCAAAAAACGTTTGGCTCCCTGTCATGTGAAATCAAGCCTCTTGATAATAAACATTTTTCGTCGAGTCTAAAGCTTAAAGCTTTTGTTTTGTCGCCAATATGTGCCGACCAACCCCCTCAACCTGTCGATGCGTCGGGGTGGTCACACATAAAAAAATTGTCGCTTGCTGATCCAGATTTTGCTCACCCAGCGCCGGTGGACCTTCTGCTTAACGCACAACTTTTCGTCTCGTCATTGTTAGGTGGGATACGGCGAGGAGAATCTGGACAGCCTACTTTGTTGAAAACCATCTATGGGTGGGTGGTCATGGGTGAATCTGACGAAAGTCAATTCATACCAAGTGCTCTCGTTTCGTGTCGTAACAATAATAAACATTGTTTTTTCGTGTCGAGCCCTTCGCAGATTTTGTCGATTGATGATTCCATTAAAAAAATTTGGGAATTAGAAAACGTTAGTTTTCCGACCAAACCTTTCGTATCAGAGGAGGACCAACGCTGCGAAGACTATTTTCGTACTAAATACTTTCGAAATGAAGAAGGTAGGTTCGTAGTACCTTTACCCTTTGTCGATCCTGCGAACAAACCTGTCTTTGTCGATTCTCGAGAAATGGCTCTGAAGCGATTCCTGTCGTTGGAACACAAATTGAATTGCAACCTTGAGTTCAAAAGGTCTTATGTCGAATTTATGGAAGACTATGAATCTCTAGGCCATTTGGAAGAGGTGAACCCTCTCTCCACCAGCGAAGGTCGGTTTTACTACATACCTCATCATGGAATATTGCGCGATTCCGTGACTACTCCTCTTCGCGTCGTCTTTAATACAGCTGCTAAGGACGCCAACGGGGTTTCCTTGAACGCCACTCTCCTCGCTGGACCAAAACTCCAGACTAACATTTTCGATCTGCTCACTCGTTTTCGCTGGCACGCTGTCGTCTTCATTGGAGACGTCAGGCAGATGTACAGGCAGATTCTCGTTTCGGAAGAAGACGCTGAATTCCAGCGTATTCTATGGCGACCTTCAGCCGTCGGTCCTGTACGTGACTATTGTCCTAAAACTGTGACTTATAGAGTCTCTGCTGCGCCTTTCCAAGCTCTCCGTACAATGGCTCAGCTTGCCAAAGATGCCTCAGACTCATACCCAGCTGGTGCAACTGTTCTCGCTCGCGATATCTATATCGACGATGTCGTCACGGGAGCAGCTTCTGTCGAGCAGGCCCGCTCACTTCAGGTGGAACTCACAAAAACATTGTCGTCGGGTGGTTTTCATCTGAGGAAGTGGACCTCTAATAATAGTGATTTCTTGGAAAGCCCATCCATCCTCGGATCTTTACTCAGAAGATTTTAAACATTTCGAAGAAATGTCTGACATTTCTCTCAAAATTTAAGGGCAGCTGTGGCGGCCTCAATCCGACTCCTTTAGTTTTCGTGTCACAGATACTCACAATGGTCGGTGCACAAAGCGCACAATCCTTTCAGAAATAGCTAGGATTTATGATCCATTGGGTTTCCTTTCGCCTGTATCGTTCCTCGCCAAGTACCTGATGCAGTTGCTCTGGGTTTCCGGTGTATCCTGGGATGATGATGTTCCGGAAAACATTGGATTAAGTGGCAGGAACTCAAGACCCAACTTTCGTCGCTGAGTTCTGTGACTGTTCCTCGTCGTCTTGTCGGTGAATGCGAAACTCTACACCTTCACGGCTTTTGTGATGCGTCAGAACGCGGCTTCTGTGCCGTAATTTACTGCCGCACAGTAAATAGTGAAGGCGACATAGACATCAAATTGGTTTGTGGTAAGTCCAAAGTCGCACCGCTGCGCAAATTGTCGATACCACGTCTCGAGTTGGTCGCAGCGGTCCTGTTATCGGATCTGATGGCGTCAGTTGTGGAGGCTCTGAAGCCTTTCAACTCTGTAGGCAAGATTTGGGCATGGTCTGATTCCAGTGTTGCGTTAACCTGGATTAAATCGTGTCCATCGAAATGGAAAACATTCGTGGCCAACCGTGTCAGCCATGTCCAAGACATCATTCCTCCCGACTCCTGGCATCATGTCAGGACTACTGATAACCCGGCGGATTGTGGATCGCGCGGGCTACTTCCTCAAGATCTGGTTAATCACACTTGCTGGTGGAACGGACCTAATTGGCTCCGGCTTCCCGCCGAAAATTGGCCTAAGTCGTCGTTGTCTATAGATAAAGATGTTCTTCACGAAGAACAAAAGATTACTGTTCTCGTCGTTTCTAACAATGATACACTAGTCGAAAGTTTAATGAAAAAATTCTCGTCATTGAGGACACTTCAACGTGTCTTGACATATTGTCGTCGATTCGTGCACAACGTGAAAAGTAAAAGAACGCCCAGCAGTTTGTTAAGCGGTCCTTTAACCCCTGTGGAAATAAAGCAAGCGCTTATGTTTCTCGTGCGGTTTCCGCAACAACGCATTTTCGCTCAGGAGATGGAGAAAATTAAAAATAATCTGTCGAATTCTCTCCCAAAAGCGTTCAGAAAATTGTCACCGTTTCTGGATGACGCGGGTTTCTTGAGGGTGGGCGGACGCCTGTCGCGGGCTTCTCTCGACTTTGATGTAAAGCATCCGTTGCTTCTGCCTCGCGAAGATCGTCTCACCTCCCTACTTATCGATGAATATCACAGACGTTTCATGCACCCCGGTGTCCAGACACTCCACAACCTCTTGTCGCAGCATTTCTGGATACTGTCTCCAAAGCGGGCCATCCACGCCGTTACATCGAAATGCATGAAATGCTTCCGTGCACGACCTCTCGGCGCTCCTGCGCCCTTTATGGGTGATTTACCCTCTTATCGTATAACCCAACTCAAAGCGTTTTCCAGCGCTGCTGTCCATTTCGGAGGACCTTTTGACATTGCTCTAGGCCGCGGTCGTGGTAATAAGACGTACAAGGCCTACATTTGTGTCTTCGTCTGCACGTCGACCAAGGCCATTCACACGGAGCTTGCGACCGAGCTGTCCTCGGACGCCTTTCTAGCCGCGCTTCGACGCTTTGTTGCGCGTCGTGGCCGGTGCAATCGACTGGTCTCCGACCAGGGTAAAAATTTCGTTGGCGCAAGCAACATCCTCCAGCGACTGGTAAAGGATGCTGCTACGCATGAATCAATCCGATTCGAATTTAACCCACCAGGCAGCCCCCATTTCGCGGGTCTTGCTGAGGCTGGCATTAAAGCCGTGAAGACACACCTGTCACGCGTCATCGGCAGTCAAAGGTTGACCTATGAGGATTTTTTATCGATTCTGGTTCAATGTGAGGCTCTTTTGAACTCTAGACCGCTCACGCCTCTTAGCACCGACCCCAATGACCTGTCAGTCTTGACCCCAGGTCACTTTCTCACCATGGAGCCCTTATCGGTTGTTCCAGAGGAAAACCTCACAGACATTCGCGTTAGCCCCACCCAACGCTGGAAGTTGCTGCAGAAGATGCACCAGGACTTCTAGAATAAGTGGTCAAGGGAGTACATGCATACTCTACAGCAACGAGCAAAGTGGTATGAGAAGCAGCCGAATGTCGAGGTTGGAACTCTCGTGCTCATTCTTAATGAACAGACGAGTCCCATGAAATGGGCCTCTGGGCCGCGTTGTCGAGACACACCCCGGATCCGATGGGATCTGTCGTGTAGTCACCGTGCGCACAGCCACTGGAGTATATAGGCGACCCGTGGTCAAACTGCGTCCCTTACCTGCTTAATTGTTTTATCGTATTATTATCGCACCTGGTTTTAGTTAATAATTATAGTTTTCGCAAGTCGTTCTTGTTCTTAGCATATTGCTTCACGACAGCATCTTTTCTTAGTTCTAAGTTTAAATACCGTTGCGGTGTTAAATCCTGCAGCATCTATAAGCCTGCCTCCGTATTTAGGTGAGCGGAAATGTTAGATTTACCCTAATTTTAGTATAGTTTTTTCGTATAGCTACACTGCTGTAAATTCTGTCGTTCGTTATGTTGGTAGCAGTGTATGAGTTGAGTTGGAATTTGTCGAGCGAACATGTAAGAGACACTCCTAGTTAAATAGTAAAAAAGTTAAGTTAATATTGAGTCTCGCCTGGCCAAGGCAGTGGAACAAGTGCCCCGCTTCTATTTGATCTAAATATTCGCTACGATTGCGGTTCGGCTGTATAACCTGTGTGTGCATCTTGGCGTGGTAGAACCAAGGAGTGAAACGTATGTAGGCCTACCGCTGCGTGAAACTTGGAGGAACTGCCTCCATCGGATGCTGAGCTTCGCCGAAAGGAGACCCAGGTAAGCCGTACTCGCAATCCTTAAGTTTGAGATCATTAAAAGTAGCTACAGGATTACGTGGCTTGCGCGGAAACCATGTTTACCTACAGTCCGCTTATTTTTTCGAAATTATCGTGGTCGTATAAGTAACAGTGGATTTTAAATTTAACGCGAGCGCCACGTGACACGAGTATCGTGCGAGCCGAGCGGCAGCCCACTGCCATACGCCTGCCCGGGAGGCGCGCCGGCCAAATATACCTAAACTGCGTAGTGAAACCCCCCTGGTAATGTACTATTTGATCACACTTGCTGATAAAAGTTTGGCATTCCTTCTGGCATTGCAGGAGTTATAGAATTACTTTAAACCCTAGGAGGTTATGGCTTTTTTGTTTCATTATTTATCCTTTTCTTTACATACAGTTCGAGTATACAGTACAGACTGTATACTCGAACTGAAACTCAAACATTTATTCGGTAAGTAGGCCACAAGGGCACTTTTACACGTCAAAGTAAAAGAGAGAAAAAAAATCAAACTACACCGGTTCTAACCCTACACCTCTAACCCGAGAAGAATTATGTCCGGCAAGAAACTCGGCGGGACTTGTTTTTTCAAAACAACAGTACATCAAAACTAAAAAATACTTTAACTTACTTTACTTAGACTTAAATTATTTATTTTTTTATTATTTTTTAAGTTTGATATACTTTCTTACCTGAACTGTGTCTTCTACATAAATTTCCAAATTATAATAATCCATCATCAACAGTTAGAAATGAAATTTTGAAATTAAATAATAAAAAAAAGTAAGTGATTCTAGTATACAATACACATACTATTCCCAAATTATCCTTAGAGATGTATAAGGTCTCCAAGTGTCTCGATCTATATATTCTATATAATAAAAAAATATGGATAATACACATTACAATTTTGAACAATTTGAAAAAATGATACAATTTTGAACTCTATTGCAATGATGTAAAGTGCAAAACTGTGTACATATTTTTGGGTTTGCATTTACTATATTCAAAATTATAAGCCATAATAAACCATATTAGGAGGGTCCTAAGGCTCACATTTGTAGATAAAGCACTATTTACTAGGGTAGCGGACTACTAATCAAATCAGTAACTCTTTAAGTAATACATCCTACTCTTCCTAGTGACATTGTTGATTCGGCGAGTGAAAAAATATTCTTAGCCAAACTTAAAAAAATGCTAATTGACCTGTGCTGTTACAATATCAATGAATTTATCTCAAGGACATGCTAATAAATTACACAATTACAATGACGATTAACAAAATGAATGTATTTAAATATTGAATTATAATGGACATACTTATACAAAAATAATGTACTACCTACATGTAAATGAAAAATAACCAAAATTGCTATAAAATAAGCACGAAAATATGATGTAAATATAATTTATAAGTACTTAATTGTAACTGACGTGTAAAAATTGTTGAAATTTTTTATCAATAAATGTCTCATTCTCATTCTCATCGAAAAAATGTAAAGTCAACGGTTCGGCCGGATGCCACCAGCATAGACATGCAGCATGACACTTGAATTTTTCTATGAGATTTGGCTGAAAGGCTTAGCTTAGCAGTCAGAAGAAAAACACAAGAATATAACACTACTGGTAGGACTGGCAGGGAGAACTTGAATGAAGTTTACCAAATTGTGATGTAACAATGAATCCACCTCCTTTTAATTATTTTTATTGATTTTTTTAAAAAACGATTTACAGGACGAAAGACATGTTTGATCTCGTGTTTTTTCTATGTATACATATTTCTGTCAATTAAAAAAAAAACCGGCCAAGTGCGAGTCGGACTCGCGCACCGACGGTTCCGTACAAACCTTTACAACTTAAAGGTATGATAGACCTGAGTATTTGATATGAATTTCAATTTAATACCTCTACGCGTTTACGAGGAAAAAGGTAGTAAGATTTAAAAAAAAAAATGGTATGATTTTACTATAAATGTCTACTTTTCGTAATTTTTCCTTTGTCTGTGCTATATGAAGTTTCTTCGTGCCAAGTTTCAAGTTTCTGAGTTTACGGGAAGTACCCTTTAGGTTTTGAGTTTCTTGCGAGTACTCAGTTTTAAAATATGCGACTTAAAATGCTATTTCTTTTGATTGCGTTGATATAAAAGTTTGGTTTTGCTACATCTGAAAGGTCCTGTATCCCTGAGTATTTGACATGAATTTCAATTTAATACATCCACGCGTTTACGAGGGAAAAGTTAGTAAGTTTAAAAATTTTAAAAATATGTTTTTGTATGATTTTACTAAAAATGTCTACTTTTTGTAATTTTTCCATTGTCTATGCTATATGACGTTGCTTCGTGCCAAATTTCAAGTTTCTGAGTTCACGGGAAGTACGGGGAGTTTTGGACCCGGGGTATGTCCTTAAACTACGTCCGGACTTGGGTATGTTTGGACCCGGGGTATGTCCTTAAACTACGTCCGGACTTGGGTATGTCCTTAAACTATGCCAATAAGAGAGGTATGGGCACTGCGAATAGCATCTCGCTTAGTGTGGTAGGGCACGTTCAGTGAATGTCAACTCGCTCAAATCTGGAGCAGAGCCCGACTGGGGAAGTACCTCCACCTTACAGAAAACCACAGCCAAATAGCACTAGACCCTACTCATAGTGTTGTGTTCCTGCTGGTGAGTAAGGTTGCCAAAGAGCTCAAAGAGGACCCAGTGTGTTGACGATGAGGGACCCTCTTGTTCCTTTAGCCGTCAACACAGTGAATCCTCCTTTTTGTAAAGGGTCGGCAACGCGCATGTGACTCCTGTGGAGTTACAGGCGTCCATAGGTTACGGTAGCTGCTTACCATCAGGCAGGCCGTATGCTTGTTTGCCACCGTCGTAGTATAAAAAAAAAAAAAAAAAAAAGTACGCCATAGGTTTTACGAGTACCGAAACTCTAAAATTTGCAGCATAAACGACTGTATCTTTTGATTGCGTTGGCTTTGAAGTTTGATTTTTTTACAGCTCCAAGGGACAATATGCCTGAGTATTTGATATAAATTTCAGCTTGATACCTCCACGCGTTCCTGAGAAAAATGGTCTTGACAGACGGACAGACAGACAGACAGACGGACGGACGGACGGACGGACGGACGGACGGACGGACGGACGGACGGACGGACGGACGGACGGACGGACAGACGGACAGACAGACAGACAGACAGACAGACAGACAGACAGACAGACAGACAGACGGACAACAAAGTGATCCTATAAGGGTTCCGTTTTTTCCTTTCGAGGTACGGAACCCTAAAAAAGGAAATCTCAATGACGATTTCCACAATCGAGATTTTCACTAGATGGCAGCACCGTGGCGAGAGGTCGAGCTGTCATAATCCACCAATCATGTCTAATCATATTTTTTTTTGATTGGCGGATTTTGACAGCTGCTGTCAAAAAGACCTCTCGCCACGGTGCTGACATCGAGTGAAAATCTCAATCACGGAAACTCTCTATGTAAATATATAGCTGTGCCCATAGATTGTATAATTCTCAGATGGAGTGCGGTTAACAAAATTTTGTGATTCCATAAAGAGCCAGTGTCCTCGTCATTACGCACTCTACACACATACGCACAGCAATAATGAGCCGCTCCCCCGCCATTCGTGTCCAAACGTCTATGCAGTCAAGAGCAGTTAAAAAATAATAAAAATATGCCGTCGTGCGTTGTCAAATGCTGCAGAAATGCCACCGGTCGAAAGAAAAAAACGGATGGGATAACTTTTCACCGTTAAGTAAATAATTCACTGCGTAATCACATTAAAAATCAGTAATTTCGTAAACTATTAACTTCATGGTGGCGGTGTTGCCAGGTGGTTGAATAGGGAAACTTCCCGAACGTAAGGGGTCTATAATCGCCGCGATATGTTGTCAATACGACATTGACGTCCACACTACTAACTAAACGTTTTATTTCACGCACGTTTTCAACGAATATCAAAACGTTACCTAATAGTTAACAACTTTTATGCTTTTGTGAGCAAATTATTCTTTATTATTTTTTGAATAAAATTTATAATTAAACATAATTATATATTTCTTAAAATTATTCCAAAAACTTCTTAAAACAAAAAGTCCATATCTAATCGTAGATTGAACGCGCGAAGTTATGTCACCACTACTGATCTGTCAAACTTTCGTCTCATTCTAACTAACGCTCCTTAGGCCATAAAGGACCACACCAAACATAAACACCAACAAGAGTGGGGTAGTTTGACAGGTCTAAGGCATTCAAAGCTCTTCATGCATAGAGTTGACTCAAGCTGGAGCAAAAAGCTTTGGAAACTTAGTAGAAAAAGGCTCCAAATCATAACAGGAGTTTTTACAGGCCATTACGCCGTGAAAGGAGTACTGGCTAAAATGGGACTGTCAGACAATACTGATTGTAGAATGTGTGGCGAAGAGGAAGAAACAATGAAACACCTAATGTGTGAATGTCACGCTCTTGCCAGACTAAGAATGAGGGACTTTGGAATCGGCTATCCAGATCCAGAGGACCTCAAAGCACTGCCCTTGAGCTCCATCACCCAACACATGGAGATGGTTGAAAAAGCTCTTGAGTAAGTGTACTAGGGGGCAATTACACAAAAGATCCCTTTGGGTCGAAGTGTATCCATATGGGCCCCCGAGCCAAATAAGATAAGAAGATAAGATAACTATCGCTCCCTCTAACTCTGAGCGGCTTGACCTGTATGTTTGTTCGCGATTATCCCGCGCTTGGCTAAACCGATTTTAATGCAGTTTTCAAAAAGTATTTGTTACTTTCCAAACAAGGTTTAGTATAAAATAAGGCGTTGTTCATTGATTACGTAAGAAATTTTTTGCCAGAGACACCCTTCCGCCCCTACGTAAGAAAAAAATAATAATAATCCTCTCTACGGTAGAAGTAAGACATGGTCAATTATACTCTGAACAATTTGAACTGAACTCATCCACTTAATGTCTTATCTTTTGTGTGTAAACCGCAGGGGCGCGTGCCACTATGAAAAAAATGGTTTAGCCACGTGTTAGCGTTTATTGAATTTCTACTATATGGACCACGCAATAAGATTCAATATGAACTAATACGAAAAAAGCTCTAAGTTCTATACGGTTGCACCCAATACAAGCGATTCAAATGCTCTAGCACCAGCGTAACTCGACACCGAGATCCGAAACAAACGTGCGTAATTGGTGATCGCGCTTGCACTGGTATTCCGAGCGCACGGCTAGTTAGCGATAAGGAGGCAATTGTAATTTTCCCGAACGGGCAGGTAAAACAGGGTTGGATTCTGATTAAAACATTTGGGTGGATGTACGATTTACAAATATTTAATGTATGAAATATATACCTATACATATATAATAGATTTTAATAAATATTGGGTATGTTAAAATTATAATCAGACATATAAATAATCAACTATTTTAAAATTGCTTTCTTAATTTTACAGCTTAGACTTACTTTAACCTATAGCAATTTATGTACTGAGAATAACTCAATTCAAATATAAATAATATGAATCTACATTATAGTTGTGTTTTTTATCATAATTTGAGAGATATAAAGAGAATATAAAAATATATATATTTATAGTACATATTAGTCAACACAAATAAACATATTAATCTTTTCATCATATTAGCATATATAGCGGCAGAAACGTTTACTCGACCATGGTTTTGCTAGTTGGGTTATTATAAAACCTTAGAGTGGTGGGCACTGCCAGTTTATACTTATTTCTAGTATTAAAATTATGTATATCACAGTTCTTTCTAAAATTAACAATGTTTCTATGTACATACACAATATTTTCATAGATATATTGACTATGCACTGTCATTATATTAATGTCCTTAAACATATCTCTAACTGAGGCTCTATATTCTCTTAATAATAAATTATTTAAACATTGCTGTCTTAATTTTATACAATGTGATAGTAATAAAAATACTTTAAAGGAAAAAATAACACTTCACACGTCTTTCATTTAGACATAACAGATGTGTCGCCAGGGTCGTTCTCTCATTGTTGTAATTGATAAACACGTGGTATAAGTACCTGTATATTTCTGAATGTTATCTACCGTAATTTTCCCTTACCTATACCTAACCTCAATCATGAAAGAGGGAGCGAGATACCAATAAAAAAATCTACCTGGTCTGTTATCAATTTCTGAGACACATTTGGTTATGACAGTTTTGAGTCTAGTGTTTGACTGGCTTTCGCTTGCTCAATACATGTTTTATTTCCCGATTCATGGTGCTCTTTTACGCAACTTGGCTACGTTTTACCGGATATTCCCTGCTTTCGATTGGATTTAGTACCTTGCGATTTAACGACCCCAGGCTGTGTCTATTGAATTATCATAACAAGCACAACTATAATGTAGATTCATATTATTTATATTTGAATTGAGTTAATCTCAGTACATAATTTGCTATAGGTAAAAGTAAGTCTAAGCTGTAAAGTTAAGAAAGCAATTTTAAAATAGTTGATTATTTATATGTCTGATTATAATTTTAACATACCCAATATTTATTAAAATCTATTATATATGTATATATTTCATATATTAAATATTTGTAAATCGTACATCCATCCAAATGTTTTAATCAGAATCCAACCCTGTTCTACCTACCCGTTTGGGAAAATTACAATTGCCTCCTAATCGCTAACTAGCCATGCGCTCGGAATACCAGTGCAAGCGCGATCTCCAATTACGCACATTTGTTTCGGATCTCTGTGTTTAGTTACGCTGGTTCTAGAGCATTTGGATCGCTTGTACTGGGTGCAACCGTATAGAACTTAGAGCTTTTTTCGTATTAGTTCATATTGAATCTTATTGCGTGGTTCATGTAGTAGAAATTCAATAAACGCTAATATGTGGCCAAACCATTTTTTTCATAGTGGCACGCGCGCCTGCGGTTTACACACAAAAGATAAGACACTAAGTGGATGAGTTCAGTTCATATTGTTTAGAGTATACCCTCCCTCCTTAAATCGTGTTACGTAATAAATGAATACGTAATTACACTTTTAGTTGTCTTCGTCTTAGCGAGGGCACTGCCGTGCCTCCAGATTAAAAAGGTATAAAGTATGCTTAAAATAATAGTATTGGGGACGACAAGAGAGGCCACCACACTCAACAGTAGTCGTGTAATTTTAATAAATAGTTTATTTAGATTTTTTTAAAGGACCCCGTACCATAAGTATGGAAAATGTGGTTTCAGTTAAATATTCTGAGATTTTGATATAATGTAGATTTTATCGTCCTGAACAAAAGTCTCTATGGGGGCTACCACTGTTGCCGAGTCCCTTTCAGAGTTACGACTTATTTTGTACCCTCAAGGAAATAGACTAGTACTAACTACTAATTCGCACCTTGTCACAGTGACAGTAATATCAGTAATGTAATATGACACTTCCAGCGTCTTTTTCTAGTGAAAAATAAATCGTTTGATAAATGTTTTGAGAAGTTCTTATTACAACGACATACAAATCATTGGAACATTTTTTTGTGCATTTTAATGCACCCATATTTTTACAGTAGATTGTACCAGACAAAACAAACTACCTAACGGATAAAATGAAAGAAAATAGTGTTACTCGTTCAATCTTATCTACATATATTTACATACTTTGATAGATACACATGTACACTTTAAAACTCGGTTTATCAAGGATTTCTGTTCGCACAATCAAGTATGTGGTTTAATAATGCAGTACTTGGGTATTTCACGTTTTCTTGATGACGTGCATAACCAAGGTACCATACCACACTGGCAACATGAGCACAACAACCAATAGTCCTGGCACCGGTTTTACATTTACAGTAATAGGCCAAGATAGGCTCTTCCTCCGGAATTTCGTTTTGGAACGCTATCCATAATTGATGTTTAACTGCATTTCGAAAACGCGAGCGTATTCTCATACGTATCAGGCCCTGTTCATTTAGTTCATCAAACTCAAATACATCGTTATTATCCATATCCATTTTATCCTGTATGTAAGCAGGGCTTAAATTAATTTGGTAAATACCAATAGTCAGTCGCTTCAAATACGCCATGTCAAGCCTAGGAAACTGCGGAAAATGATTTTCATTAAGAAGGTTCCAATTAGCATTACGTCTAGTAAGATTAACGTCAGCTTCCACCCGTGCTTGCATTACATTAATATCATGAATCCTATTCAGTAACTCTCTGGCTAATCGAACAGTTGCATCCTCCATATAGATATTGACATGATATCTGTTAATTATAGCACCAGCTATTTTCAGAAAGTCGTTTAGATGATTAAGGTGTGCCATTGGGATCAAACCATCAAAAAACTTAAAAATTGACTTCAAATGGCCATTGCGGGCTTCAACTATCCATCTTGTCTTCGTAATTATTCGCGATTTGTTTGCTGCTTCTGTTGAAAGTTGTTGCTGTCCACGTGCAAGGACTTCGGGCATTTTACAGTGCATGCCTTTATTTTGGAGATATGGCACAACATCTCGATATCCTCGATCCATTAAAAACACATCGCCATCTCGAAACCATTGGCTCATATCATCGTTCGATTCAAACTCGACTTCAAGTATGCTCGCGTCATTATTTCTGGAGTCTGAAAAATAGGGTCCGTGTATATCTAAAATGTATCCATCAGGGGCTACTATTAGGCAGGGTTTTACTAAATGTCGTTTTTTATGAAAAGAAAAAGATTTTCTGAGAGATTTGAAGTTGCTAGGTTTTCCTGTATAAGTATAGGATGCATCAACAATAACTATTGCTTGTCGATTGTCAGTATTAGGATTGTATAGTTCATTAGCGAATGGTGTCACGTGGGCATTAATGAAGTCATCTCGAGTAATGGCATTATACCCAATAGACTGGGGCACAAATCTTATCAATAATGATTGCCTGACTATTTTAATGTCGCGACTCACGTTGGCTCTGGAATTGTATTTGAAAAGAACTTTTAGGAAATCATCAGAGAGTCCTTGACACATTTTCACCAAGAACATCAATAATTTTTTTTCTGTGACATTGCGGTTAGGCCCGTCGTCGTTAATCGGCACACAATACTGCAACATGTCTTGAAATTGCTGTTTTGTTACGGGAGATATTATACTGAAATCTTCTTCTGAGATGTTGTCTACGTCAAAATCATCACTTTTTTTTTGCTTACGTAACGTGTGTAGGAATGAACTCAATTCATGGCCCGCAAGTCAATAACGTCGTTTAACAAATAGTAACGTGGGCTTCAATTCTAAAAGTAGTAGCCCGGAAATGTCCAAGTGTCCAACACAACATCGAGCTGATGCGGGTACATAAATGTTTAATTCAATGAAGACGTTTGTTCTTGCATTGAGGTTCAACCGGGGATGGTTTTCTCGTGAGTTGCAAATCATGCAAGTATTGCTCGACCTTTGCCTCAGTACGTTTAAAGCAATACAATCATCGCGACGCAGCTCCTCCAACTCTGTATTTAGCAATCGGTCACAGTTAATACATACACGGGACTCATTGATAAATTCAGCCGGGATATTGTTCATACTTTCTCTGTATGAAATCGCCATCTGAATTTTTTCTTCGTTATTTTCCGGTATCCGCCGCAAAGCACGAGGAACATAGGCATTATTGCAGACAAAGCAATGTCCTCTAACTAATAGTAACGCCATTCTACTTTACTCTTACCTATTTGTAAATATTACATCTAAACCTTACATAAATAATCTTATTCGGTATATATTCACATTATTATCAATAAATATTATGTTATTTATTAATAATCTACGAAGTGCACATGACGCACGTTTGAAGTTGACATTGCAGTCACTTTATCTTTCGTCAAATGGCCAGTTTATCGCGAAATCGCAATATCGGTTCAATCTAATGTCAATTGTTTAAATATATAGTTGGTAATTGCATCTAATTAATGATTTACTATCTGATACAAAATCAGTCGTAACTCTGAAAGGGACTCGGCAACAGTGGTAGCCCCCATAGAGACTTTTGTTCAGGACGTTAAAATCTATATTATATCAAAATCTCAGAATATTTAACTGAAACCACATTTTCCATACTTATGGTACGGGGTCCTTTTACCTTTTAGTCGCCTCTTCAGAAATATATATCATAAAATTTATTAAAACAGGTGCTTATTAATTCTATTTAAATATATATATTAATAATCTATTTTTTTTAATTCAAAAATACTGTATTCTTAATCGGGAAAATTTTGTATTACATTGCAAACACTCGTCTGGACACACACATTCAAACCAGCCGCCATCTTGCATCACAGTTTGTTGTACAGCCATGCTCCGTCCTTTAATTTATTCGTCCAAGGCTATGCCCAGGCGCGGATACAGGGGGGAGGGGGGCAACAGGGCCAATTGCCCCCCCCCTGAAACGCAAACCTCGTATACTACGGTGCCCATAAGTGCGGACCGCAAGATTTTTTGTGAAGGAAATGGAAAGTGCCCCCCTGAACGAAATTCTGGAAAGTGCCCCCCCTGAACGAAATCCTGGATCCGCGCCTGGCTGTGCCAAATACATTTTGAGTTCCCCACCTTGTCAGGTCACCATCAGACAGGTTGTATGCTTATTAGCAACCATGCAGTATAAAAATATAAATACTTACTTGAATAGTTACTTGAAATAAATGAATTTTAATTTAATTTTTTTAATTGAATTTAATGAAAGATCTATAATAAAGTTAACACTGCACACAAACACAGCAGTAGTTACAGTTATGTACACTAGTTAGTAAACAGTTGTGTAGTTAGAATAATTATGCATTTTCTCCTCCTTTAAATAAGAATATATGTTGTTTACATTTTAACCAAGGTGAGACACTAACAGTTCTAAATTTGACGACATAAAAATATTTCTACAAAGTTCCAACTTTTCTGTGCCCAGAATATCAGTTTGTACACAAATAACTGTAAACTGGGTCACTTAACATTATTATCAGCCCGCATCAGTAGGGAAAGTAAATTCAGTAAATTTACTATGACTCTGACATTGCATACAAATTAATTTGCCATATTAGGTATTTAAATGGCATCCTTGGAATGTAGGCGTTACGTCAGTCACACGTGATAAATAATTTCGTAAATTTCATACCAAGGTCATTCTGAATATAATAAAACAAAAGACGACAGAAATACGAACGAAACTAATGCGGCTTTTGGCGTTTCGAATTTTTTTATGTTTATTTTTTTAATGCACACATGTAACATGATACCATGGAAAGCGGGTTTCAGCCAGTCAAGGCCAAGTGTTATTCTTTCGTTATTAGCGCGCATATCGATGAAAATCACTTTCTCGCGACTCACCCGGCCTCGCGCGTTCAAATCCGCCAAATATATATCCTAAAATACTCACTCAGATTTATTTTTAGGTCTAGTGAAACCGTAAAAGCATGACACACGATTTTGACAAGTACTGTTCTAATAAACACTAATTTAATTTCAAGACACGTGAGGAACGTCGTAATATACGTATATCGATTATATTAACTGCATTACCTACGAAAATCGAAGTAATACTCACATTAATATCAATTTTTGTATCCAAAGCAACCAAGACGAACAACTGTTTCAAAATTCACTGTAAAACCTCCTATATCGTTCGTTTTATATTTCACACGCGTCTCTCACCGCCACAAACACTGCAATATTTAAAATCTCGCCAAAATCCAGTTCGTACGTCGTGAAATTGTTTTTTTTTTGATCTCATGTAATTTTAGAAGACTTCATCCATGCCTGTGACGTCACAGAATATTGTTGGCAATCCTATTTTTATGCCACTTCCGTCTCGGACGATAAAATGTCTTATTAGGATAAGAAAATTTAAGCGATTATAATCTTTATCGAACTGTGATAAAGCCGATCTTACGAGCCGTGATTGGCTGTAATTAAATTCAACTTTTTTCGACAGTGTTGTAAGCCTAAAATATTACAGCTGTCCCCCTTCCAGTCAATGTGGATGAAGTAGACAAAGTTCACGTTATCGATCACGTTTACCTAAGGATCTGAATACACTGAAACCAATCTTATTTCATTGGGATACAGTACAAATTATATTTTTCTATGTTACATTTCTTTAGTGACAACATGGAAAAGTACACGAGTCAATATTTTTTAATCGTCATAAAGATGACTCATCGCCTGTCAGCTGTTTATAATTAACACCAATCAATTTAATATTTTGCCTTGATTGACATTGTTGAAAGTAAGAAAACATACGATGTTCATTTCATGTAAAATACGCTGAATACGTTTTTAACATTAGTATTATGAGCTACATGCAAATATCAGTAGTACTGCTACTCAACGCTAGATGTCGAGGTTATTATCTATTATATATATGCCAACAGATGTCGCTTCAAAGTAAAACCCATATTTATATATTTATTTGTATGGCAAATAGTCATTCATTATAGAAAAATTTAATAAATCATAATGTCAAGTTAACTCCAAGGAACTAATCCACTTTCAGGCTTTCAGGCGATATTTTAAATAATGCATAAATGCATTATTTAAAGTTAGTTCATACATTTACCGATAAAATTGCTCATATAGCATTTTATTTATGGGAGCAAGTACATCTACCGTGACACGTAATTTGTATTTCTTAAGTAGATAGGTAGTAGATGCAATTACATCATGCTTGCAAATCACTAAAGGAAAACTATTTACCTAAGGTAGAATTCTTAATTGAGTGGAGTCATTTAACAGCTTTACAAGCATTTGTATGTTAAGTGCTATACAGCTTTGTATGCCCAGTCAAGAGCTGTCAGATTTTCCACTGTCCTAAGAATTATATAGATAATCGTTTGAGCTTCAAGATGGCTGCATCGTCTTTGGAATAGCTTTTTGTTTTTTGCTCATTTACGTAGTTCAGTGTGTAATATTGATAGCTTATTGTGCGGTGACCTAACGAACAAGTATGCAGCTAATGAAAAATTAGTCCCAAAACGCGAGTAACCACCCTTTAGTTGAACAAACGGTTATCCGGGGTCCCGGCCACCCACGTGTTTGTAAGGAGGCTATCACTTTACAATCAACAAGGCCTTAACCGAATAACGTTGCTTTTATTTTATTTTACGAAAATGAATAAAATCCTAAGTGTACCTTGACATTGGCAGAATCCACCTCGCTAAAATAGGCGAGGAGTAAAATCCCTTAAATAAAAGAAAAAAAAGGAATTATATAACTTTTTATAATTAATTTCAAAGGACCGAGCAATATTGCGTTAAGAGTTTTACCCTTATAGGTAAAGCATTATACTATTTACAGAGTCTCTAGTCTTAAAGTAAGTTGTGCTTAAAAAAAATGCACCATTTTATAATCAGTGGGTTTTTATACTCATTTCATTTGCTTCTACTGTAAAATTACTATAAGAGCACTTACATTTGTATGCTTCATGTTTATGAGTTTATGACATAAGCAGTTCAGGTAAAAAGGACATAGTACGTGCGTATATTATATGTATTCTAAGTTCCATGTCTCAGAGACCAAGTTCTACAGCCGCCTGCAATATTCTTAGGTGTCAACATTTATATGTAGAGCCACAGCAATTACATGGCGTATATTTTTGCAATCATAGTTAAACACGGTGCCTGCGAGGAAACGGAAAGATTTTAACAGTATATTCCAGATCGTATTTCGAGACAAAAATGCATTATATCGACGCAAAAATGTTATAAACTTTATTGTAATTCGCCTAGTTTCAGAGTTAATGCCAATTTATAAAAAAAAATTGTTTAATGTGTTTCAGTGCAAAACGCCTTTTGATGGCAATGTCGCCACTATAGGGCCTAGTCTAGACGCCCTTATTAACAGATATAAAAGTGACAAGGAACAATTTGAATAAACTAGTTTTTACAAAAAAATATTGAAATTCATATTAAACGATATATTTAACAAGAACATTTCCTCAATATGTATAAAAACATACATAAAGTCCAAGAAAAAAACAAAAAAATATTTTTTTCGGCGGAATTGACCTAAACTTGCGAAATGTTTTTTCCTTCTTATGACCTCAGGAATACGTGGTTATTTTTTCCGTTTCCTCGCGGGTACCCTGTATAGGAGTAGTATTTATATCAAAAACTAATATTACTCCGGTATGACGTATGATAGCTACGTTAAACATTTAGTGACTGTGCAAACGCCCGAATCAAAAATTTGTTTCAATATGATTTTGATGTCAAAATGAAATGTATTAATTTTTTTGTAGAATATTTTATATGCATTAGCTATGTACGTATATGGGCATTTTCACTTAACTCTGTACCATTAACGACCGGGTAGCAATCGTCACAAAACTGACGGTCAATGTCAAATCCAATACATTTTGTCAGGAATGTGACGGTTAGACGTTACTGAAACACGACTTAAGTCGTGCTCTAAAGTACAGGTTAAAGTAAAAATGCCCGTATGAGGGCATTTTATTTGAATTTGTACGGTCCACTTTTTTTTTTTAGTTTTGTAATGATTTCGACTCAGAATTACGAGCTCTTTCAATCTTAGTAGGACACAAAAAATGTCCCAAAAATTTCATACATATTTTGTTACTTCCATTCCGTTACCGCCATAAGAAGTCTATGGGAAAATGGTAACGGAATGGAATAAAAAATGCATTTTTTGTCCTAATAAAATCGAAAGAGCTCGTGATTCTGCTCTGAGTCGAAATCACCTAAAATTTCCCAAATAAATAAAAAAGTTTAATGTACAACTTTGAATAAAACGGCCCATTAACATTATTTGCTATGGGTCACCATTTACAAGTTACCTATTTACGATAACCTAAATAAGAGACTTTTATATTACACCCCTATGATATATAATAATGACAGATGGGTTATGCACGCTCCAAAAGTGAAGCACTTAAAATGAGTGAATCAAACAATTGTCGCTACATAGTGGCACACCGGCAAGCGAGAGATGCGGACGGGTCAATGAGCTCCCGTCACCCGCGTGAGAAAGAGACAAACTGTAATTTTCTAACAATGAGAGTGACAAAGACGTAATGATTGTCAAAATAGATAAACATAACAAAATCGTTGCTAGGTTATGAAATAACTCTGGAAGTCCTTTTTGTGCTTATTTTGTTAAAGTATAACCCATCCATAGTAAATATCATTGTTACACCCCCTGTACCATTTAGATGCACCCCATCTAGGGCCGTCGAGTTCCAGTTAAGATTGGGCAGTGCTAATTTAAGGTAGGGTAAGGTAGGATATTTACTTTATTTTCATAGTTTTAGCCGATGGTAGTTTTTTAAGGTAGGGCCCTAATGTTTTTATTTTTATTTAACATTAAATTAAATTGAGCTATCTATCATTAGTGTAAGTAACTGTGTCACAGCACTAGGATTAATACCAATATGCATGTTGTCTTTACATCAAGAAGGGTGTTTGTCAAAATTGTTACAAGCTTGTTTGTGTAACGTCCACATTTGTAAACCTTATAAAAACCGGACAAGTGCATGTTGGAGCACGCACAATGGAGGGTTCCGTACCTTTAATGAAATAAGAACCAAAATAATACCAAAAGGTCGGACCTGATGCCTATGGAAGAAGTTTTTTGGAGATAACTCATAAATGGCTGAACCAATAATGTTCAAAATAATTATCTTACAAAGTATTATTTTTCATATTCTTTGGACCAAAAAGTTACAGGCTAGGGACACTATTTTCCTGACTTTCGAAGCGATTATTTCTGAAAATATTTACTTAGTTCATCCCAAAATGTTTAAAGAAACTTTGATGTTATTTTTAAAGACCTGTCCATCGATTGATGTGCAACATGTTGATATAATATGGTAAAAATTAAAATTTAGTTACTTGTATGGGGCGCCCCTCCCTTCCTATTTTTTTCTGAAATTTAACTAGGTAGGTACATAACTAAATAGCGGCATACAAAATACACCTTATATGTAAATTTTATTAAGATACCTACGTCTTTTAGTTTCCGAGTAAAATGGCTGTGACATACGGAAGGACAGACATGACGAAACTATAAGGGTTCCGTTTTTGCCATTTTGGCTACGGAACCCTAAATACACACCTTACATAAAATTTATTAATGTACAGTCGAGTGTAAAAGTATGGGTGCACTCATCTTACTCAAAAATATGTCCCATAGTATCTTATTCCGTTGTAATAAGTGCGTAGTACCATATTTATGAGACGATTTTTTCGATACGTATTTTTGCACTTGACTGTACCACAAACCCCTTAATATTTATTTCCCCTATAAACCTGAATCATAGCCGGTTACTCTAGGTTACTTATAAATAGTTGCTTCTACTAGTTTTATTAGCTATACTGCTATTACATAGTATACGTATAATAGGCATGATGACTTTTTTTCATGTATGGTATCAATCGATTCGTTTTGTTGTGAGGATCAAATATCTACATAGGTCCAATTGCGTTAAAGCAACACAGTCAGAAATGAGATTCAAATTTTAACACTCGCTTTTGTTTCTCAAAACGCTCCTAACAAAATTATATGCAATAGTGACGTCACGGTTGCATGTAGATGTAGATGTAGATGTAGTGTAGGGACGCCCGGCCGGATTCAGGCGGGCTGTCGATCGCTGCTCGCGTTCATTCAGCCCAATTCCCTGGAGTTGGAGCTGCAGGTTACTGTTCCGGCTGCGTTCCCACACTAGTCTCCTCGAGTCTTCTTGTCTTCCTGCAGAACAGAAGGACATCCCTGAGATTGATACCCTTTAGTTCGCATTCTTCTAGCTTATCTTTCCCGAATACGTTATATCGCGTTGCCGCGTACATAACGCATTCCGCTAGTAAATGCTTACTGGTTTCCTCCTGGCCGCAGTGCGGACAGGAGGCATCCCTGCTTATGCCTATTACCTTGAGGTGTCTGTTAAGGGTGTTGTGTCCGGTGATGATACCGGTCAGCCCTCTCAGACTTTTCTTACCTAGTTTTAGAAGATACCTGGCTCTCCTGTGGTCTATACCTTCAATCATCATTTTGGACTGCCTGCAGCCAGTTTCTTCCTTCCACCTCTTATCTGCTTCTCTATCCTTTATTCTATTTATTACTCCCCTTGTTACTTCTGCTGACATTGGTAGAGCCGGTTCTGGGCCTGTGTATTCCTTTTCAGCTCCTTCCCTAGCCAGTTCGTCTGCTTTCTCATTTCCTGTGACTCCCTGGTGCCCAGGCACCCATGCCACCGTTACTTCCCTGTATTCTCCCAGCTCATTCAGCTCCTCCTTGCACTCTTTGACTAGGGAGGAGGTGACCGACGTCTTCTTCAGTGCCTTCAATGCTGCTTGACTGTCGGTGTATATGACTACCGTGCCAGTCTGTTGCCTACTTTCCTTGACTATACGTACGCACTTTGTTATCGCACATACTTCTGCTTGGAACACACTTGCATACCTGCCAAGTGGAACCGATACCTTCTCTCCCAGTTTGGGTATGACTATTCCCGCTCCTGCTAGTTGCGTTGAGCTCTTTCTCGAGCCATCCGTGAAGCAGATCGTCGTTGGATGCTCGACTACTACCTTCCAGTTATCTCTTTCTCCGATGTGTATTCTGTATTTCTTATCGAAGATCTCCTGTCTCTTTATGAGGTCGTTATTCACCATCAACATTTCCATACTGGTTAGCGCCTCTCTCTGTATCAGTGCGTGTCTTTTATCGACGCAGCTTCCTCTCCATTCTTTACAGGATTTCATCCTATACCATTGCTCTATGGCCTTTTTCTCCACCTCTAACTGTAGTTGCTTCATCCCTAGCATTACCTCCAATGCGTGCGTGGGGGTTGTTCCCATAGCCCCCGTCACCATCAAACATGCCAGTCGCTGCACCTTCGTTAGATCTTTCTGGTATTCTTTGATATGGGTTCTATGCCACCAGACAATCGCCCCATATAGCACCCTGGGTAGTATTATTGCCTTGTAGATCCAGTGGATCATTCTAGGTTTTAACCCCCACTTTCTCCCCACCGCCCTTTTACATTGGTACAGTGTTCTAATTGCTTTTGCCGTCTGCTCCTTGATGTGGGTTTTGTACTTAAGCGTTCTGTCTAAGGTAACGCCCAAGTATTTTACCTCTCCCACCCTCTCTAGTTCTTCCCGTTGGAGCTTTATTGGTTTTATCTCCTCCTTCTTTCTCTTTGTTGTGAATAGCACAAGCTTTGTTTTCGACGGATTTAGATTTAACCCTCTCTCTTTGCACCATTCCAGCACCTGTCTGAGGCTTCTTGTCATTATGTCTCTAATGATGTTTAGGACTGTACCTCTTATTAACAGTACTCCATCATCAGAGTACGCCTGCATATACACGCCTCCTCTGTTGATCTTTTTCACAAGTGAGTCCAGCAGTAGACACCACATGAGGGGTGAGAGGCATCCTCCCTGTGGGAATCCTCTTTTTGGACTTATGTTCTTTGATACCCCTCCCAGTTCCGCCCTTATGGACCTGTCCTTGAGCATTCTCTTTATCCATGTCGCTACTGTCAGGTTTATCCCTTCCCTCCTTAGGCTTTCCTCTACGGCTGCAAAGGATGCTTTGTCAAAAGCTCCCTCTACGTCGAAGAAGCAGCCCAGTGCATATTGCTTCGCGTCTAGAGCCCTCTCTATCCTTACTGCAAGATTATGCAGAGCTGTCTCTGTTGACTTTCCTGTCATGTATGCATGCTGATTTCCATGTAATGGATTTCCGCTGCTTTCCATCTTCTCTCTTATAGACTTATCTATCATCTTTTCTAATGGTTTTAGTACGAATGATGAGAGACTGATGCTCCTGAAAGACTTTGCCTCTTGGTAGGATTTCTTCCCAGGCTTTGGTAGGAACACCACTCTCACCTCTCTCCAGCTCTTAGGAATAAGTCCAAGTGCCAAGCTTGCCCTGTATAGCTGTATCAGGTTCTCCTTTATGATTCTGTATCCTCTCTGGAGTAGTATGGGCTGCACCCCGTCCGGTCCAGCGGCCTTGAAGGGTGCAAAGGAGTTAATTGCCCACTCCATTTTCTCCTCCTTCACCACCTCCATTGCCGACCCCCAGTCCACGGTGCTTTTTCCTGTCTGCTCCCCTCTCTCCTTATCTTCCATGCCGCAGTCTGTATCTTCCTTATCTTCGCAATCCGGGAAATGAGCTTTCAGCATTATACTTAGAATCTCTTCTGGTTCCGTGACTAATTGTCCCTCTACTCTTAGACTGCCTAATTGACACGATCGTTCTCCTGCTAGTAGTCTTACAACTCGTGCTCCCTCTGAGTAACTGTGTATATCTTCCGTGTATCTTGTCCAGCCCTCCCGACTGGCCTTCTCCCTCATTCTGGTATACTGATTCCTGGTTTCTCTGTATGCGTCCCAGCTCCTAGAATCGTCCCTCTTCAGTGCCGCTCTCATTGCCCTGCGTGTTTTCTTCCTTAACTTTTGCATTTCTTTTGTCCACCATGGCTGCCCCTTCCCCGTCCTAACCTGTCGTTCTGGGCATGCCTTGTGGTACGCTGAGATTATGTCTTCTGTTAATTTGAGTGCCCCTATCTCTAGGTCCACTGTATTCTCATATTTCACTCCAGAGGTAGTTAATTTCCTCAGCTCTTCTTTCGACGGTTGCATAGTCGCCTTGTTTAAAGTATGGAAAAATTATGAAATTTCTATTTTGACAGTGAAATATTGCGTTTATGTATATGGTTGCCATACAATTTATTTTTGATTAATATGTGAGAAATTGAATGATTATTTTATTTCATTTCGTACTTAAAAAAAAGCGTAAAATTTAAAAATTTTGAAGCCTGATATATGTATTTCAACCATTTCAATAGATTTAAAAAAAAACACTTTATTAGGATATATTTACTATTTTGCATCTATTCAACTTAATTTTATTACAAAATTCATCATCATCATCATCATCATCCCTATTAAATAGGGTGCTTTGTGACACCCTATTTGGTGACGGTGTCCTATGAAATTATATGCATAACTAAGATCTATTGTTAATGTAGGTAAATATCTTATTATTTATTTATTTTCACGTCTTTTAAGCCTATACTTAATAAATATAACGTTCTTATAAAAATAAAGAGAAAAATACTGTTAAAGGTAGGTGTCAAACCACGCATAATGCAGGTTGCGTACCTTCAATGCAAGCAGAAAAAAAAAACAAAACCGGCCAAGAGCGTGTCGGGCCACGCTCAGTGTAGGGTTCCGTAGTTTTCCGTCCGTCACAGTAAGTGTCCCCACTTAAGAGTTAAAATAACACCGCCATGTAGGATATGATATGAGAGTTCCACGTACAGCGACATCTATCGGCAAATTAAGTAAACTATTGCGCGCGAGCTTAAAGTATGGAAGATGATTTTTATGGAATAATTCTTTATTACGTGAACCGATTTTCACCGTTTTTACTTTATTTGAAAGCACGTCATTTCATTGTAATTTCGTAGAAATTACAGGTACAATAAACACCTGCTTATACGGTTAAATTACAAACTTAGTTCAGAAATTATTTTGTAATTTTTTTTCAAAAACTATTCATCCTATCAAGTTCAAAATAATTTTCCTAGAAAGTTTTTATAAAGTTCTACTTTTGAGATTTTTTCATATTTTTAAAACTTATGGTTCAAAAGTTAGAGAGGGGGGGACGCATATTTTTTTACTTCTGGAGCGATTATTTCCGAAAATATTTACATTATCGAAAAATGATTTTAGGAAACCCCTATTCATTTTTAAATACCTATCCAACAATATATCACACGTTAGGGTTGAAATGAAAAAAAAATCACTCCCCACTTTACGTATAGGGGAGGTACCCTAATAAAAAAAAAATTTCCACTTTTTATTTTACCACTTTGTCGGCGTGATTGATATACATATTAGTACCAAATTTCAGCTTTCTAGTGCTAACGGTCACTGAGATTATCCGCGGACGAACGGACGGACGGACGGACGGACGGGCAGACATGGCGAAACTATAAGGGTTCCTAGTTGACTACGGAACCCTAAAAACCTGCCAAGTGCGAGTCGGACTCGCGCCCTGAGGGTTCCGTACAGAACACAATTTTAACGTTACTGGTTGCAATAATGGTGTTAATTACATACGGTTTCCGGCCAAGTAATATAGGATTTATGATATTGGTGTAGATAAAGATATTTACTGAAAGTACGTACCTACTTATAGTTTAATTTCCGAAACTTATCTGCACAGTTTTTTGAGACTCCCAATTTTTATAATAATTATAATATCGAGAAATCGAAAAACAAAGGGGCAAAGGCAAATCATAGTAAATACAAATTACATGATGGGAATTAATTCTGCATCAATCAAATAATATTTAGATATTTTAGATTATTAGCCGTTTCTTTTACTATAAGGTAATGTGTTGCTGCATGCTTAGCTGTAGGATAGGATAGGACATCTAGTTTTTAAGATTGTATAATATTTGCATGCCCACTAGCAGGTTGAATACACTGTACCTAAAATGTATATAAGATCTACCTGACTGTATACGAGAAAAAATATTTGATTTAATTTGCATATCTAAAAATACTGACTTACACAGCATAACAACATTTGATTGCACATCAAATAGACGGAGAGCTAGCCACGTCAGATATGGCACAATAATGAGAGCAACGAAACCCCTCCACTCAGTTTGCTATACTATGCTTATTTCTAGATCTGGACATCTGGCAGCTGTAAAGTGGTTGAGGTATGCAAACCACTTTAAGAAAACAAATCCTATGAGTTCTGGGTTTGATGCAATATTATGAGAAATTATATAAATAACTAAATTATACACAATGTTTTTTGTTCTTATAACCATACTTCAAGGTTTTCGGTGCGGGAATGTTTGACATTAGCCAAAGAGTAGGTATTGACTTAAAAAACAGAATGTACTCTAGCAGGTTTCTACCTAATGATTATTTAATTGAAAAAAATCATAGGTATTATTATATATATAATATATATAATAGTCAGCCATTATCAACTTCTTCGGTTAAGTCCCTATCATTTACAAGCAAATAGTTCATAAATATCGAAAGTCAAAATTAATATTTGAGTCTTATTGTCATACCGTGCCTTTGTCTTAGGTAATTAATAATTACTAATTATCTAGTTGATAAATTTCTCTTACGCAACTGCATTTTAAAAATACTATATCATGCCTCGAAGAAAAAAAGCTCGTATCATAGTGTGTATATTATTCACAGAGAGGTAGTTATTAATTAGGCATAATATGATATTTTCTCAGACTAACCTATCTGTTTATCTCTACTCTTTCTCCTCCAATGTTTAATTATAACTGAGACAACTTCGGTAGTTTTTACCTACTATATTCCAATTCAAAAAATTTGCTGGTCTGTCATCATAAAATAAAATATTTTTAATAATTTTAAAGTTACTACCCCTATATACCTATAGATTTGTACGGAACCCTCGGTGCGCTAATTCGACTCGCACACGCCCGTTTTTTTTGCTGTGCAAGTCTGTGCAAGTGTTTGACAAAATGCAGGATATTATTTCCTATTAGTAATTAAACTTCCCATACGAATTCACCCATCTTCACTTACATTGAGTCATACAGGGTGTTACGAAAATGCTGGTAATCCGTAAAATGGTATCGTTATATGGTTCGGAAAAAAATAATAAAAATATACACAAGCATACGGCCCCCTGATGGTAAGCAGTTACCGTATCCTACGGACGCCTGCAACCCCAGAGGATTGAAGAACCTCATACTGTAGCCCTCTGGGAAAACCTCGGCAGGGAGTTCATTCCACGGCCAAGTGCGAGTCGGACTCGCGCACCGAGGGTTCCGTACAAACCTGTAGGTATAAAGGGGTAGTAACTTTACGAGTAAAATTATTAAAAATATTTTTATTATATAATGTAACTCAAAATATTAAATATTAAATATTATAGGACAATCTTACACAAATCGACCTAGGCCCACGGTAAGCTCAATAAGGCTTGTGTTGTGGGAACTAGACGACGATATATATAATAGATAGATATCGATAAATACTTAAAATACATAGAAAACATCCATAACTCGGGAACAAATATCTGTGATAAACACACAAATAAATGCCCTGACCAGGATTCGAACCCGGGACCTCCTGCTTCGTAGGCAGGGTCACTACCGACTAGGCTAGGAGGTCGTTGAAAAGTTACGTTTTTCGCAATTTGTCCTTTATTTTTGCTATAAGACGTTGTTTCGTACCAATTTCAAGATTCTGAGTTCACGGGATGTACCCTGTAGGTTTTGATTCCCTAGAGAGTTTCGAAAATTGCAGAAATTTGCGGCATAAACGGCTGTATCTTTTGATTGCGTTGGCTTAGAAGTTTGATTTTTTCACAGTTCCAAGGGACAGTAGATCTGAGTATTTGATATAAGTTACAGCTTGATACCTCCATGCGTTTCTGAGAAAAAGGGTCTTGAGAGACGGACGGACGGACAACAAAGTGATCCTATAAGGGTTCCGTTTTTTCCTTTCGAGGTAGGGAACCCTAAAACATGTGAACCCGTCATTTCACCAACGATGATTACTTTTTGTAATTATACTCGTATAAGTATAAGTATTGAATTGATCGAAAGTCTAGGTTTTTTGTTTATAATCTTACTTGAAATGAAATGAAATGTTCATTGTATAACACAGGTGGTACAAATAGGGTCTTAATTTTCAGAAGAGCTTTGTGAATGATACTGTCTTAATAAACAAACTTAATACTAATATAGTTCATTCATTAAAAATAGATTATTACATTATAAAGATTATATACAGAAAACTAACTCAACGTCATATTATAAATAACAAATTTAAATAAAAAATCATAGAATAAATAATAATTAAATCATAGGCTAAGTTACTTTCAATTACATTAAGTGTTTTAAAAAAAGTTGTTAATAAAGTAATATTTTTTATTAACAAGATATGTTGTCAAATATCTTGTAAATCCATATTTTTCTTTAATTCTTGTGCGGTCTGGAATTTTATTATATAAACCATTGCTAGGATGCTTTTGTCTAATAGAGCCGTGTTACGTTCTGGATTACAAATATTGTATTGGTATTGGCGTACAGGAAGTCTGCGTCGTTGAGACACCATTGTAAACAACTGAGGATTAATTTGCTACTTCATCCATATATAGAGATGGAAACGTCAGAATGTTTAATGGTTGGAAATGCGGGACGCAGCTTTCGAAAAGCAAGCCCACAGATGGCCCGTATGCAGTCTTTTCGGGCTATGAAAACGGCTTTCCTATAGGTAGAGTTTCCCCAAAAGATAACTCCATACCTCAATACGGACTCTACAAGAGCATAATATGCAGTTAACAATGCCTTCTTATTAGCGCAATAATTGGAGCATTTGCCTTACAAAAGGTGGAGTAGAAAATGTTTTAATGGTTATTGGTAGGCTATAGGGTGGTTATTAAAATACTACATTTGAGACCTTTAGGGGGGGGGGGGGGTGCGTTGACCGCCATCTTGGTTTAAACGTGCCATAAGTCCGTTTTTGAACCTTGGCGCTTAAACGGTTATCAGTATGCCTAAAATGTCTATCCAACGTATGAATAACATAAAATTGTCTACAATATTTCCATACACAATACATCTGTAACTCTTACAGATATAAAGATACAGGGGGTGAAAAAGTGTATATTTTCTTATATCATACATAAGAATTTTATTTATTAGCTTCAAAGTTTTGTGCTTCGCTTCGAGATAAGGAAATGAAGTCTCTACCACAGTTTTGTCATATTCTAATGATTATTTTAAAAGATATTCAAAAGTTGAATTCACCCCTAGAGCGCTTATAGAGGGGGTGAAAGTAGTAGGTAAGTCTCACACACAAAATCAGTGTTAATTTATTCATCATAAAAAACTACTAGGCGTTGTCAGGCATAGCTATGAATCAATTAGGGTATAATTAATTTAGATTTCACAAAAAACATATATGCTTTCATCCAAACAAAAAATTTTTTTAAAGAAAGTCTACTCTAAGGGTTTTTTAGAAGTAGGAAGTCATTTATTAAAGAAATAGCTAATAATAATGTATATAAAATAATAGTAATAATTCACATCTTTGCAATGCACGGTCAGGCAGGTGACAGTTTAGTTAGAGCTGGGAATGCCTGCTCCGTCGTCGAACCCCAATAGTTTCGCTGCAGGTTTGAATTTGTGACGTGTGCCTCGTATGCACATACTGGTGGCTCGAATTATAGTAATGCATATCCTTGTTCTAAGCCAACCCAGTATCGTACTCAGCGATTTATTCAAGCGGTCCGCGAGGGCTTCGCCTATGTGTTTGACAAAGGAGGTCATCTGTGGTGCGAATACGCCATCGACGGAAGTCACGAGAGGGGTGAAGGTAGCGTGTTTCGCTTCGCAGGCAGCGGAGTATTTTCTTTGTTTTTCAGTCTCAGCAGATTTTAGGACAGAAGTGACATGGCGTGTAATGTAAGAGGGAGCGTCAGTGTCTACGACACGGATATCAAAAAGAGCCTCTCTCTGAGCATTCCATACGCCACGGCAAGATAAGTCGCCGCGTAATCCAAGGTCACCTTCTGTGATTATGGGTTCTATTGTGACGTTGCTCCATGCTTGGTGACATAGCTCAGCAAATAGATCACGAACTTCGTTGTGTCGTCTTGAAATTAGCCCCCCAGTCTTGCAGCAGAGAGCATGGTCGATATTAAATTGGCTGTTGCCACATCCATCACATGAGGGTGGCATTGAGTTTGGGGTTCTGTGATAGCGTATTGCCAGGGCGTCTCTGAATTCTTGAGGGGACAAGTCGAGGTTATCTTTCTTCGTTGGTATAGTAGATAGCCAGGTGGAAGACTTTGTTTTCATTTTCAATGCGATTGATCTTTCTATAGCTCTTCTTTTGTTAGGGGGTAATTAGGCCAATATAGTGTCTAAAAGTTCGTTATCGCCAGCTTCTTTCATTGTTCGGCTTTCTTTGCGTGCGTCAATCAGGGATTTATTGTGTTGGGCTAGGTCTACAAGTTGTGTCCCGATCAAAGCTGATGAGAGGATTGAACAGCCTTTTTTAGAGGTTTTGTAGCTCAAATTATTCTCGGTGAATGGATTGGATATTGCTAAATAAAGAAAGTGCTTGAAAATATAATTATTTTTTTAAACTTCATATAACTGTCAAGCTATTATTAAAATATCGTATAGGCTTTAGCATTTTTTACATAATGCTTGAACAGTTGACTTTATGACAAAAATGTCTACGAGAAGTATAAAGACAAAGAGTATGAGTAATTTTTTCCTTCCTGTAACTTTGTATCTTCTAAGACGTACAGAATAAATACAAATACAAAAAAATAGAGTCTTTATAATTTTCGTAGACATTTTTGTCATAAAGAGAACTGTTCAGGCATTATGTAAAAAATGCTAAAGCCTATACGATATTTTAATAATAAGTTGACAGTTATATGAAGTTTAAAAAAAGAAATTCAAGCACTTTTAAAAAAAAAATTTTTTCTATGAAAGCGTATATGTTTTTTGTCAAATCTAAATTCATTACACCCGAATTGATCGATTGCTATACTTGACAACGCCTAGTAGTATTTTATGATGACTATGATGAGTAATAGAACATTGATTTTGTGTGTGAGACTTACTATTTTCACCCCCTCTATAAGCGCTCCAGGGGTGAATTCAACTTTTGAATATCTTTTAAAAGAATCATTAGAATATGACAAAACTGTGGTAGAGACTTCATTTCCTTATCTCGAAGCACAAAACTTTGTAGCTAATAAATAAAATTCTTATGATATAAGAAAATATACACTTTCTCACCCCCTGTATCTTTATATCTGTAAGACTTACAGATGTATTGTTTATGGAAATATTGTAGACAATTTTATCTTCTTCATACGTTGCATAGAAATTTTAGGCATACTGATAACCGTTTAAGCGCCAAGGTTCGAAAACGGACTTTTAGCACCTTTAAACCAAGATGGCGGCCGCGCCCCCCCCCCCCCTCAAGGTCTCAATCTAGTATTTTAATTACCACCCTATAGCCTACCAATAACCATTAAAATATTTTCTACTCCACCTTTTGTAAGGCAATGTATGGAGATGATTCCCCAATGATTGGATTATATCTACTATCTATCTGTTTTATTTAATTAATGATACTAGATTTAGTTAAGGAAACATTTATTAACAAGACAAGTACAAGTTCTTGGCAGCCATGATCTCCTGGCATAGACAAGATAGTTCTGTAGACTTCCTAAGTATATGATAAGGAACTTACACACTAAACAATTAGGTATAGTATAGTATACAACACCTCCCCCTACAAGTCCAGGACCTGTCTAGGTTTGACCCTACGTCCACTTCTAGTACAGTAGTACTGAGGTGGGGGTGGAGCTGATAGCCATCAGTAGTATTTTAAGAAGAGCCCTTCTACAATACAATTAGATTCTGTGGGTGGAGCCGGAGCTGATGGCTCTTCTACGTTACGAGGACCCAGTGTGTTGACGATGAGGGACCCTCTTGTTCCTTTAGCCGTAAACACAGTGAATCCTCCTTTTTGTAAAGGGTCGGCAACGCGCATGTGACTCCTGTCGAGTTACAGGCGTCCATAGGTTACGGTAGCTGCTTACCATCAGGCAGGCCGTATGCTTGTTTGCCACCGTCGTAGTATAAAAAAAAAAAAAAAAACAATCAATTTCTGTAGGCGCAATAGGCCTACTGGCTACCTCTTTATTGTTATTACTTATATCTAAATTTATAAAATTAGGATCTATGCTCCTCTTAATTGAGTTGGGCTTAGTTAATGATTTTTTTATATGTATTGTGTTACGCCTGATGGGCTGATCACTGTCATGCTTTTTGACCCAGTATGATCTTGGTTCTTTACATTTTTTTATAATGAAACCTTTCTCCCAATTTCCCTCTCTAGTCATTTTAATAGTAGATTGTGTAACAAGGGAGCAAAATGAAATATTTACGGCGAGGGCGTGTAATGAATCCCAAACGAAGCGATGGAGTCTATAATAGAATCCCGAGCGCAGCAAGGGATTCTAAAGTAGACTCCTGAGCGTAGTGAGGGATTCAAGTGCTAACGCCCAAGGTGAAAATAGTTTTGCTCCTATGTGACACATACTGCTTTTCACACCACCTTAGAGGAAATATTTTTTTTATTGTTGAATCATATTTATTTTAACTTTATATGTGCTTCTAATGTGCTTCCTGATTATAATTAATCGATTAATTCAATAAGAAATATGTTTTTAATGACGGACTAGCTGAAAAAAAAGCTAATGTCCTAGAACAGAAAAGTGCCACTTTTTTCCCTCCTAGCAGGGAAGAAAAAGCCCGTATACGATTACGTGGTGTGAAAATACAATTTCATCACCATCTTTAAATACGTATAGTTTCGCCATGTCTGCCCGTCCGTCCGTCCGTCCGCGGATAATCTCAGTGACCGTTAGCACTAGAAAGCTGAAATTTGGTACTAATATGTATATCAATCACGCCGACAAAGTGGTAAAATAAAAAGTGGAAAAAAATGTTTTATTAGGGTACCTACCCTATACGTAAAGTGGGGAGTGATTTTTTTTTTAATTTCAACCCTAACGTGTGATATATTGTTGGATAGGTATTTAAAAATGAATATGGGTTTACTAAAATCATTTTTTGATAATGTAAATATTTTCGGAAAATCGAAAATGTGTCCCCCCCCCCTCCTCTAACTTTTGAACCATAAGTTTTAAAAATATGAAAAAAATCTCAAAAGTAGAACTTTATAAAATCTTTCTAGGAAAATTATTTTGAACTCGATAGGTTAAATAGTTTTAAAAAAAAATTACAATATAATTTCTGAACTAAGTTTGTAATTTAACCGTATAAGCAGGTGTTTATTGTACCTGTAATTTCTACAAAATCACAATGAAATGACGTGCTTTCAAATAAAGTAATAACGGTGAAAATCGGTTCACGCAATAAAGAATTATCCCATAAAAATCATCTTCCATACTTTAAGCTCGCGCGCAATAGTTTACTTAATTTGCCGATAGATGTCGCTGTACGTGGAACGCTCATATCATATCCTACATGGCGGTGTTATTTTAACTCTTAAGTGGGGACACTTAATGTGACAGACGGAAAACTACGGAACCCTACACTGAGCGTGGCCCGACACGCTCTTGGCCGGTTTTTTTCTTTTAATGTACCTATCATGTATTTCTTTTGTATGTGATTGCCTAAGCTGTAATAGTTTGTATATATTTTGTTCTACTTTTGGTTCTAATGATTTTAAGTGTGTTGGAAGTTTTGTTCTTACTCGCCTGCTATTTAAGATTTGAGATGGTGATACATGTAGGCCTGTTAATGGAGTGTTGTTATAATTTAGTAAATAATCCCTGTAGTCCACTTGATCCTCGGCAGCCTTTTTAACAAATTCTTACTTATACCAACTGCTTTCTCAGCCATGCCATTGCTCCTAGGATAACGTGGACTACTGGTGATTATTGTCATATCTTTTGTCTTATAGTAGTCCATACACTCTTGTGACTGAATGGATTATTATCTGCTACAATTTCTACGGGGTAGCCAAACCTTGTAAATACTTCCTGCATAGCATCTATTATACATTTGGATGTTTTATTAAGTAGTGGCCTTATTTCTAACCAATGTGAGAAATAATCAACAATTACTAGATACGGTTTGCCTTTAAACTCCAATATATCGGTTCCAATTTTTAAATATCGGCCCTTAGGATCATCTTGTGTGGTAACAACGGTTCATGAGAATTAGATGGGCTATATTTTTCACATGTGCGACATTGAGCTATATATTGTTGAATATCTGCATTTAATCCTGGCCAATAAAATAACTGTCTAGCTTTTTGTATACACTTGCTTATACCACAATGACCTTCATGAATTAATTTAAGTACATAGTGTTTTAGAGATTCAGGCACTACAATTTTGTTGCCTATGAAGACCAATCCAGATTCGAGGTATATGTCATTTTTGAGCTTATGAAATGGTACACATTTTATTGAAATTTTATTTTCTTTTGGCCAACCATTATAATAGTATGTACCTATTTCTACCAGTATTTTGTCACGACTAGTTTCGAGCCTGAATTGTTCTTTCTTCACTCATAGGCAAACTTATTGACACAGAGTGGACCATTTCTAACATTTGTGAATCAGTTTCTATTACCTTAAGGCTATTTCTAGATAACATGTCAGCAAAGTGTATCTCTTTACCCGGAACATACTTCAGGTCAAGGTTGTAATTTAACAATTTTAAACAAAGACGTCGCAATCTTGGTGGCCCAACCTTACTGATAGGTTTAGCCTTAATGGCTAACAATGGCTTATGGTCAGTTTGTACTATTACATTTGATCCATATACATATTGATGAAATTTCTTAGTTCCAAAATAAATCGACAATAGCTCTTTCTCAGTTTGACTATAGTTCAATTCACAATTATTCATGGTTCTAGAAGCACATGCTACTAATTGGAGCACATTATTTTCGTTATATTGAAATAAACAACATCCTATACCATTTTGAGAAGCGTCACATTGAAGAACTCTTTGTTTCTTTGGATTAAATGAGCACAGGGCAGGAGCACTTGATAATCTATTTTTCAGCTTATTGAAGACGGTATCACGTAATGGTAACCATTGAAACTCTACATCTTTTTTAAGCAGCTTTCATAGTGGTGACATCAGCTCAACCATTTCTGGTACATATCTTCTTACATAGTTTAAGGAGCCAATGATGTTTTGTAACTGTTCTTTATCCTTAGGTACCGGTAACTTTAACAACGATTCCACTCTTGATTTATCAATACTCATGCCACTAAAAATTTGACCTACATACTTGACTTCTTTTTGCTTGTATTGTAATTTATCCTTGTTGAACTTTGCATTTATCTCACGAGCCTTTTTTAAAACTTTACTTACTGTATCATCATGCTCTTGCTCTGTGTCACCCATAATTAAAATACCATCAAACCAGGTTATGACATTTGGAATGTCACCAAAGTATCCTTCAATTTGATCCTGAAACAGATCAGGGGAGTTAGATAAACCATATGGTAACACTAAATACCTATATACTCCAAATGGTGTTGAGAAACAACGTTTCCACGAGGATTCTTCGGTGAGTGGTAAGCAATGAAATGCTTCCGATAAATCAAACACAGAAAAAAATTGTTTTCCTTGTAACCTTTCAGCAATTTCATCAAGAGTAAGCAATGTCTTTGGTTTCCGTACAATACTCTTATTCAGTTCAGAGGGATCAAGACATAGTCAAATTTTTTTATTGGGTTTTTCTACAATTACCACTCTATTAATACTAGCTGTTGATTCTATGTCATCTACCTTTCTTATTGCACCTCTTTTTATTAATCTTTCTAACTCTAGTCGCAACGGTTCATGCAGACTGTATGGAATTCTTGGTGCAGGGTGACAAATTTGTTCATGTGGAACCGTGGGTATTGAACATTTATTAGGAAATCTACCATGTCCTTGAAATACATCTATATTATTTTTAATGAATTTGTCTTTACCTGTTTCACCTTCAGCCTTTACCGAGTAGACTCTTTTTATCATATTTAAACCAATACAGCCCGGCAGGCCTAATAGCATAGATTTACAGTCCAACACCATGAATTCTTCGTAGCATTCTCTATCTTGGTATCTGCAATGAAGATTCACTGTCCCTGCTGGTTTTACTATGGAACCCTGGAATGCCTCTAAGCTTCTGTTGTATGGTTTCAGCTGTAGAGGTATATTTGTTCCTAATTTCTTGAACAGTTTTTGGGGCATGATGCTGACATCAGCGCCAGAGTCCAGCCGACAATAGACTTTTTTTCTATAATGATATCTTCATACCATTCGCTTTTCTTTATTGGGTTTGCTTCAACATAACCATAAAATATAGAGTCCTCCGAGTCATCATTGATATCATTTTCCTGGTCCTGATTTACAGTCACGGCTCTTACCCTTTTTTTTCTGCAGGCGACTGGAAGGTGGTTGAAAATACCACACTTCGTACACTTCTTCCCGAATGCTGGGCATTGTCTTGGTCCATGTTTAGTCTTACATCTCCGACAAAAGTAGGTTTTCTCTTCAGTTTTTTTGACAGCATCCACCTCAATAGCTGGATTCATCTCCTTAACCTGAATTTTACTCTGCTCTGAGGTTCGACAGTAGTTCGCCGCTTTTTCAAGAGTCATGTTATCCATTTTTAACAAACCTTCTTGTATAGTTTTATCACCGACACCTTGTACTATTTTGTCTCGTAGTATTTGGTCCTCTAAATTACCTGTCATCTTCTTGTAATTACAAGATGCTATCAACTGCTTGCAATCCGTGTAGAAGCTCTCGAAAAGTTCGTCTTCTTTTTGCTTTCTTTCATTGAATTTGTATCTCTCAAAGACTTTGTTCACACGTGGACTGACGTATTTGCTTACGGCGTCCATAACTTTATCAAAATTTTGAGCATCCTCATCTGACAGTGCTAGCGTAGTTGTGATAATACGTGCTGCTTCTATTCCCAGCATATTTCTTAGCAATGCTAGTTTGACCTTATCAGACGCGTTGTCTTGGCCGGATCCTATTAAATAATCCTCAAAGCAAAGCCGCCAAATCCGCCATTCTGTCGCTGCATTGCTGGCTCTGAGATCCAAATTCGGTGGTAACTTTAATCCACACTCCATTTTGGTTGCACTTTATTTTCTTTGTTTGTCAAATATTTGTTTACTAGTTCGGCGACTGCCCCATGTTTTATTTAATTAATGATACTAGATTTAGTTAAGGAAACATTTATTAACAAGACAAGTACAAGTTCTTGGCAGCCATGATCTCCTGGCATAGACAAGATAGTTCTGTAGACTTCCTAAGTCTATGATAAGGAACTGAACTTACACACTAAACAATTAGGTATAGTATACAACACTATCTTAGCAATATTCTGTAGTGCAAATGATGCCCTACTAATTTTCTTACAAACATGTGTTGCATGGTCTTTCCAGGTAAGTTTCTCGTCAATCATAAGACCTAAGAATGTTGTTACGCCTACTCGCTCAATTGCGTGGCCATTATAATGTATATTCATGTCTAGGGTTTGCAAGATCCGTCAGTTTTTCGGATCCGGATATTACGGATCCAGAAAATTGACGGATCCGGGTATCCGGATAATACGGATATTACGGATCCGAAAAATATAATCTTAAATTCTGACGTTACGGCAAACGATTCCGTTAATTAAACGATGAAAATCATTGGTTCAATGGGATTTATTACTTTTTCTAAAATCAATATAGAAAAAATTATCAATGTCATCACAAATAATACAATTATATGATATAAACACTCGGTAAACTCTGGTCTTTATTAAATAATAACAATCAGTCTAACTTAGGTAGGGCACGCACGAGCAACTTAGTCGCAAGGCGATTTATTTGTCTCTTTCGACAAATTAATCGCCTCCTCGCCGTGATGCGCGCACGAAAGCGACAGCAACACGACTTTTTCTACGCAGTCATCAACATGGATTTTGAAGAGAAGGTTGTGGTCGTTGCACTCGCACTAAAAAACCGAAGAAAACGTCGAAAAAAACAATATTGGTGCATCCATTATGGAGCAATCGGCTGACTCTCGGAAAATTTCAGACAATGTTTCTGAAATTGAGAGCATACCCAAAAACATTTTTTCGCTACTTTAGAATGAGTGTCGAAAGTTTCGATGAACTGTGCAGAATCTTACGACCTGGCCTCGTTCATGAAGATACAAATATGAGATTAGCTGTCTCAAACTTCTGGCAAACTTCCTCCCAGGCTTTTGATTTTGCATTCACGTCCGAGTATTATTTTAATGTTTTATTGTATAGTAGTGGTCTCCCTTCCACTTCTTCAATTAGCCTACTATTATCAATATCGTCTTCTACGACCGGCATTTTACTTTGTATTGAATGCGTGCGCGTATCCGTATTCCGTACACGTACGGCCGCGCCGCGGCGTTCGAGTGGCAACTGGTCCCGTAGCCAAGATGACAATCGTTTGCAGAAAACGAAACGAATCGCTACATGCTCTCGCTCACTCTTCATTACTGCGATAGAGAGACGCATAGCGTTTCGATTCGTTTTCTACAAACGATTGTCATCTTGGCTAAAGCCCCTGGCCGGCCGGCGACTTATTTGTCGCCCGTGCGCACACTAGCATTAAAACCAATAGGGAAGGAGACAGTTGCGTCGCGGGCTTGTCGCCGAACCCGCGGACAAAAAAATCTCCCGGAAGTCGCGTCGCTACGTGTGCGCACTTCCATACTAACCCACAGACTTGATGTGAGAGACAAAATAGTCGCGGAGACAAAAGTTGCTCGTGCGCGCCCGCTCTTAGACGACCCAAAGACGACTGACACTGAGTGATTAGCAAAGTAAAGGTTTCTCTTAAAACTTTTAAGTTAAAAGTAATAACAATTCTCCTGCCATCGTCCCGGTTCTATGTCCAATTCTTTCGTGAAACAGGCAGTTCGTCTTTGGAATAGTCTCCCTTTGGATATTCGGCAAGCTCACTAAATTCTCATTCAAACGCAAATTACGCAAGCATCTTACAGAAAAGTCTCTTAACTAAGGCTCATAGTAGATTAGTAGCAGGTTATATAGTATATATTATATGTAGTAATGTGTAAAGTAAATATATATATATGTATATATAATAATTGTATTTATGTAGAATAAATTTATATTTAGTTATACGTAATGTAATTTCGGATTTTAGATTTCTGTTTGCTACCCGTTCCCCGCACTTTTGTTTTTATCTGTTTGGCCTGATGGTTGACTGCTAGAGAATGCCCTCTGGCATTAAGTCCGCCCTTTGTACTTTGTATTATTATGCAATAAAGTTTAAATAAATAAATAAACAATTGGAGCAATCCCTAGATTGAGATGTGAAATGTGCGGTAAGTGACAAGTTTGAGTACTCATACTTCATAATATGTAGCAATAGCAATAGTAAGAGTTATTTATCAGAAATTACGTGTTCAATTTATTTTATATGGGGTATATAAGATATATTCACACAATGTAGACTGTAGAGTAATATATAGTAATCGAAAACAAAATATGAGCATAACGAGTTATGAATTAATCATTTAGTGATAATAATTGAATGGATCCGTAGTATCCGTAATATCCGGATCCTGAGACGTAGGATCCGGATCCGAAAGTGAGCGGGTATCCGGATATTTCGGGTATCCGGGTATCCGGATCGCAAACCCTATTCATGTCTATTACCGGTATCCGTTGGTAGAAGTTCATAATATTGGTTTTATTTAAATTAATTAATAAATAAAAAATTAAAATGATTTATTCATTAACTTAAAACCTTTACAGAAATTCAGGTTGGCGTCTCTTTTTAAGTATACAAGATACCTGTGTCAAGAGACACCGCATTTCTTTATTGGTTTGCTAATGCTAATAACAAACATTGGTTAGAATAGACAAAAACTTATTTTAAATCAAAATTTAAGTGAAAACTAAGATTACAGTAAATAAATTATTGTTATTAAGCAATACTACACAAGTTTTTAAATGCCATTTTTATTCTAACTATCGCAAAAAGTACTTTTGATCTACAGATTTAAATACTATTTCCTTTCTTTAGCAACTAACAAAATATAACTTTATTCTTTGTTTAATAAATTAAGTTAACACGGTTTATTAAATAAATGGGCGAATCAACTTTTTAATGTTGTTAGTCAAGGGATATCTTAATACTGTTTCATATAAAATGTTTGGTACGTAAAATAGGTATTGAAACATCCTGCAGCGGTCCTCTCTTCTAGAACGAGTTACAAATTATAAATTGAATTTATATACCTACCTGTAGTAAAACTATACCTACTTATTACTTGATATTTGAAACCGCAGATTTGGCAAGTACATATGTCATTCCCTATTCTATACTATAAATGAAACTCATAAAAAAAGTAACTCACGTTTAAAAAACCTAGGGCTTCAGGGTCCTTTATGCCAATTTTACCAAGAAAAAAATCTGTGGTTTTGTAAAATGAAAATACATCATAAATATCATCGCAACGCATCGCTCGGACATTTCATCGCAAAAAAATAATATTGTATAGAACAAGATGCACACTTTTGGACACTTTTTGGGGTGTGATTATAAATGTAATATAGAAATAGATTATTAAAATACTGTACATAATACGAATTTAATATACCTTGTTTTATTTCGGTGTTGTTTTCGTTTTACCACGTTTTTGCGATGAAATGTCCGAGTTGTGATCATAATTAAGTCTAATTTATTTTTTAGGTGTTAATTATTTTAAGCAGGACCACAGACTTTAATCGCTGTGTCATTTAGGGTTTACTTTAGGGTTTAGTTTACTCATAATTCTAAATAAAATAAATGACGTGAGTAACCCGTTATAAATATTTTTAAAATAAAATAGTTAAAACTGTAAATTACTCAACTATTAGAATCAGTGACTGCAATGTAACAATCTAGATAACTTGCAAAATTTACAGTTATTGTATCTAAAAAGAAGATTGACGTTTTGTTGAGTGGATGTCTGGAGATTCTTATCATTGACACTGATGTTCATCAGAAATGAATACTAAAAATATTAGACGGTTGGTGTAGATATATTTTTTGTTAATCTCATTACAAAAAAACAAAAAGTATTACACCTAATAAAAGTTAATTACTTTAAATCTTCTTTTTTATAGATGAAGAGTAGGCCGTAGGTAATCCTACCTCATCGAGTAGCAGATTTGGCGTATGTCGGGCAATGCACGGTAAAATGCTATGCATTTTAGTACCTGGTAGCCTGAGCAAGTTAGAGCATTTTGTACAGTCAGCAAAATATGACTTTTTTTTTGACAAAAACTACATAATTGACTAGAAAGGGCACGTGGCCCATTGCAGTGTCGAAAAAAATATAGTAGAAGTAGAACCACGGAAACATGTATTGTGACATTTTCAAGTATAAGAAATCTATAGTCTAGCGTTATCCAGACTTATGACAGGTTTTAAGATTGACTGCTTCTAATAAATACCTATAAAACTGTAGAAATTAATTAAATTATTTAAGTAAATTTCAGCAAATATTGGTTATGTACACGCATACAACTCCTGTGTAGACATGTGCGCCGCGCCGCCGCGCCGCCGCCGCCAACAATTTTTCCACACCGCCGCCGATGATTTTGACCGGCATAGAATCGGCGTGGCAATTCTTAAATCTTTATCTTGTTTTAATGCCCGGAAATGGTAGTGAGTGGCCAGTATACTACTTCTTTTAAAATAATGCTTTTTCTTCTTTACTTATTCCTTGCCGGTGTACCAACTGACGTTATTTTTGTTGTCATTTCGATGCTATCGTAAGATTTATGTAGACGAATTATCGATAATTCATACCGTCTGGTTTTTAAATGATAGGTTTATACTTTTATATAATTAGCTTTTTCCGGCTTTTGAATAGAAAGCATTTTGATTTACTTTTTTTTCCCTAAAATAAGAGTGAAGTAACTAATTTTTATTTTTTGACTGACTCCAAAAAGCTGCAGGTTCTCATTTGTTGTTTTCATTTCGCGAAGTCGACCGTGTTAGTTTTTTTACTTTTTTTTTTGTTTAAATGGCCTATTCTCATTAGGTCAAGTTTGATTTTGGGATCGAGAGAGATATATATTTACGTTAATATTAAGTATAGTTACGTTACGTTACACCTGAAGTTAATTGTAATTTACGTGCTTTTATAATAGCTCGCACATTTTCGCCCTGCTAGCGACACTTAATACTTAATAGTAAAGTGGAACTGTGGATATCACTATAACATGATTTCAACTTAAACTATTTAGAAAAAATGCTTCAATTTTGTTTTAAAGTTACTCGTTCTTTTTATCCGATGCTACTGACGTTCGTTAGGCGCATGGATTGATCGTGGTTCATCGATGTTCATCAGCACTCATGTTTTTGCTATTAACATAGAATAGAACTTCGCAAGCCGCTCGCAGCGGGGATGATTGGATGAAATAAGTAACACAAATAATTGAAAAAAGCTATATTCTGTTATTTAATCAAGGAATTTAATCCATAATTATTTTTGCATTGTTTACAGTGATGCATTATTGAACATTTCTTCATCTTAGTTACTTGACCCATAGCTTAATTGGGAACATGCGTGAAAAATATTTAATTGAATTTGTTCAATAAGCACGTTCAACAACATCACCAAATTAATTTAAAATTGTGGAAATCCGTAATAATTTTATAATATTTTTGTAAAGATATTTTTATGAATAACCCAAATATATTTTTACTTGATGATGAATACCTCAATTCGATTACTTGTGTTCTTACAAGAAAAAAAAGTATAACAACTGTATAGGTAAAAACGCATTGTTTCCCGCAAGAGTTTCCCGCAACTTTGAGGCCGGTGACGTCATAAACCTCACGTTTTTGGTATGGGGCCTTGGACGTGCGTCGCAGATGCCTAACGTATTTTCGCATTTTTGACGTTTCAAGGCTACAATAGATAGGTTTATTAGAGACATTTGAATCTAACGGGAAATAGAATCAAATGACGTCTTCCGAAAAATTCATGTATGTTGCGAATCGGTAAAGCGATCGAGCCCTGGCAAGGTGTATTGAATTGAAAAATAATCAAACCCAGTTTGATTATTTTTCAATTTTTGTATTTGATTTAATAACAAATTAGAATCCAATCCATCCCGATGGATATATGGAACGATAAAATAAAATGTAGAATTTATTTCCTTAGCAAATTCGGGCTACCACAAGCATTTTTGTCTTTTAGAACTAAGAATCAACATTTTCCCTCACAAATTACAAATTGTAAATCAGTCTGTTCTGCACTTGTTAACTTTGAGGCTTTTTGTATTATTATCGTAGTTGATTTTCAGGTAAGTGGTGAGGCCAGTTCTACATAGATATAATTTTAAACAAAAAACAAACCGACTTCACCTTACCAATACAATTATAAACATTTACAATTACAATACTATAGGTGTGCCTATAATAGTTGAAGAGTTCCCTCGATTTCTCCAGGACCCCCTCATCAGTTCCTGACTTGGTTACAATGGGACCAACTGTAAAGTATACTCTTTCAAACAAAAAAATAATTTTCCGAATCGGTCCAGTCGTCTTCGAATAATCGGTGAACATACATTAAAAAAATGCAAAAACAAAGATCCCGACGAATTGATAACCTCCTCCTTCGAAATCTTGAAGTCGGTTGAAAATATTAAGTACGGAGCTATAAATGTGGACCATAACTAGTCCATCTTTTTGAAAATTCTTTAAAATCAAGTCTTTGATTTAAAATGTGCAATGTTTGCGAGACAATCATACGTTTTCAAAGATTTGGGGTGTTTTATTAAAGCAGTTTGTCCTTATAAATACTCAGTAGGCATCAATTTAGAAGGTAAGTAGTCAAATTCCCCAGGCATATTAAAAATATGTACCACGCCGATTTCACGCCGATCACGCCGCTGCCGCCGGTCAAAAAACGATCGGACGCCGCCGCCGATGATTTTGCCATCGGCGCACACCTCTACTCCTGTGTCGTGTGCGTGTGTTACTTAGCTATTGCAAAAGTGTTAGAATTAAGTAAAATATATCCATTGAGTAACAGGAGATGACATCCCCAAGAAATTTTTTGTCCCAAAAGTTGTAGTGAAAAAACCACTACAAGTCTATACTACTCTTTGACTCAGTCATAACTGTCAACCGCCAAATATGGCGCACAAAATTTGTTCTAGATGTCACATCTAGTAGAATACATCATAAATCAATGAATATACATACTATTTAGTACAGGTATTTTTCCGTTTAGAAAATCCCCATTTTCATTATGAAGTAATTACTAGAGATATAATGGTGTCAGTAATATCAACTCTATCATACAATTTTCTAAATTAAATGTAATCTAAATTTTATTGATTTATTTCAACTTTATTGCACATAATACAGCTTGGGCCCTTTGACTCGGTACAAAGGCGCGCTGTGCGGATCGTCGACGATCCCAAACTCACGAGTGATATTGAACCTTTGAGTCTAAGGAGAGACTTTGCCTCCTTATGTGTGTTCTATCGCTTGTACAATGGGTTGTGCTCCGAAGAACTGTTTGATATGATGCCCACGGCAGCTTTTTATCACCGCACCGCTCGCCGCCGGCAGGGTGTTCATGCTCACACCCTGGAGCCCAAAGGGTCGCGCACAGTACGGTTCAAGAGGAATTTCCTCCCACGAACGCTGCGGCTGTGGAATGAACTCCCTGCCGAGGTTTTCCCAGCGGGCTACAGTATGAGGTTCTACAAAAAAGGAGTGAATAGGTACCTAAAGGGTAGGCAACGCGCATGTGAATCCTCTTGGGTTGCAGGCGTCCATAGGCTACGGTAAATGCTTACCATCAGGTGGGCCGCATGCTTGTTTGCCACCGTCGTAGTACAAAACATAATACAAAAATGTATGTATAAATGGCGGATTTAATGCCAAATGACAGTCTCTAATAGCATTCTAATCCTTATTTTTTATTTAGTTTTATCGACATTTAGGACTACATGTAGGTAGGATTTTTTTTCAAAATATTTTTTATAGACGTAGGTAATACACAATTAAATGTAGTAAGCTCAAAGATAGATAGCTCCCCCAGCACACAAAGATTATATTGTGGTGTGGTCAATTATGTTTGCATTTTACCGTAGGTAAATAGGTAAGTAATTGTTTAAAATGCTTACTCGTAAATAAAAATAGATAAGCAGTCGGATGATAAGTAAAACAAAACTTTCCGTGATCTTTAGGAACCAAAAACCCCTTGATTTGGTATTTTAGGTTAAGCGTCTTAGGAATTATTCGAATCAAAATTATATTAGGTTAGGATTAGGTATACCCTGGCTTGAAACATAAAATAATATGTACCTAACCCTCAAGAAAACGTACTTTAAACTTTATATGATAGACGCTCTTTGTCCCAAAAAACATATTATAATCTTTTTTCTACTCCTGTACTTTTATCTGTCATTTATACATTCGTTAACACCTTTATAAGAACATAGATAATACACTCGATGAAAAGTCTATCTAGTCTATTCCCCAAAATAACACTTGTTCTATAAAAGCGCCAAAATAGTATCGCGGAATCGCGTGCAAACACGGCTATTAATATAAAATAAATTACTGCCAACCTAAGAAACCTAAATAAACGCAGCGTTTTTAGAAAAAAAAACTTTAAAAAAGAAAAAAATATAAGAACCACAGACCTACTTCGTTTTTTACGTTTCCCGTTCGTTTGTTGGGGCGAATTGCAAACTTTGAAAGTAATTTAGGTATTTTTAGTAATCTCTGTAGCTCTTTAATAATTGATCAAATAACGACGGTATTTGTGTTAGTAATGTTAGTATTATTGAAAAATAGTGTTTTAAAAGGTAAAACTTAAATGATTGTTGATTATGTTGACAAAATAACTGCGATATCCATGAAGATTTCAATTTCGCATTTTATGTAAAAGTAAGTGTATTCGTAGAAAAAGTATTGTATGCAACGTCGTATAAGTAGGTAAAAAAATGTTCGTGGCGTTTTTCTTAACAATTTTCGCCTACGGCTCAAATTGTTACCCACGCCACTCACCTTTTTTGACCCCTCTTATACAACTGTTGCATAAACTACTATAATATAATTATTCCATTCTACCTTTTAAACTAAAATTATGTTTCAAATTACAGGACTGGATTAAAAGTATGTATTTTTTCCAGTGAGCAGTCAAAACTACCTACTACTGCAGTAACCATTTTTTTTAATACTTTTTATTTAAAGGCAGCTTTAGATTATTAACAATATTTTAGGTTATTCCAATTTAAGGACTAAAGTTTATCTTTTATTTTGGAATTTTAAAATAAAACGGCTATCGAAGTTTATTTCTTATTAAGTAATTAGTAGTATAAATTGTTATGTAGCTGATGGCAAAAAATATTACCTAGCCATTATACAGACTAGTAGGTAAATGGCAAAAAAAAGTAAAATAAACCTACTATGAATAATTGACTGGCCCTAGAATCTAATAAGATCCATTAACAAATCATACCTATATGAATCTTATATGATTTCTAAGAACTTTTTCTTCCAAGTAATTTTTCTTTAAACCCATTTAATTTTCCAAGTTATTTATAAATCACACATGTAAATAAAAACTTTGTCGACACAAGGCAGCCAATTTTTTTACTCAATTTAAATCTGTTAGTCAAGACTAGATTGATGGCGAGCGTAGTCGCGGGGCGCGCCTAGCGACGAGCGGCCAGCGGCGTCATTTCACTGCCAGACTTCCGCGCGCGTACGCCATGGTACATCCCGAGAACCCCTCAGCGTCACCCGGAGTGCGAAAAAATGCGGAAAAAAATCACAGTGCCTGTAAAAGCTAAAAAAATGGACACGTGTAGTAAATGGTGCGTTTATCCTTATCAGGATACGGTGCGGCGTTCCGCGTCAGTGTTGGCAGTGAGCGGCGCGCGCGCTAGGCCTAAATTCGCGGCGCGCGGCGCCAAAAATTCGCAAACTTCCACGCGAAAATACTTAATAAGATTCTTATAGGCCTATTTTGTATTGCACATCAAAATGACCGGATTTTAACATAGACTGCAATTAAAGTTGACTTTTGGACAGATATTGGCCGAAAATCAGGATTTTTTGGGTAAATTGTGAAGTGCTCGTGAGGACCCGTAATGACATGAGCAAAGTGACTTGCTGGTAGTTTTAATGGATTTTACCCGAATATACCTAATAAAACTGTAAGTATATATACTTGTTTTTACGTATTTTTAGAATTTCTTCCATACAATTATGATTTAATACGAAATTCACTACATTTCTGCCTAACGATAGTTCTATCTGACTAATTACTTATGAAAAAGTGATATAAAAGTTGCTCGGTTTTCTTTTTGACATTTGATTTTAAGGAATTAAGAAACTATATAACATGTTTATGATTTATTTTGTCAAAAGAATTATCCAATTTAAGAATAAAATAACCTCGAAATAATGGTTTGTATTGCAGCTCTATCAGACAATTTATTCATCTAAGTTAAAGTTAAAAATGTATTTTACCTGCATTTTTATATTTAAAATGAAGCAAAAAATATATAGAAATGATTTTTTTTATGAATATCAAAACATATAATTCCTAGTATAAAATCATAGAACCCAACAACCGGAATTTTCGAGGTAAATTTTTGCTAAAAACCTCTAGGATATCATTAACATTCCTTTGAATTGCTATATTACATGATATTTTATAAATATATGTCAAATTTTAGGCAAAGTTCGAGTTCTGCCTACTTTCGTCCTTATACCTACAATTATTGTTTAGGCATATAAGACATATTTCACGTGGTTAGGTGTGGTCTTCAGTAAATAGTTTCTGAAAAATATTAAAATAAAAATATTACAACGTACTTACATAAAAATAAATATAATCTAGGTTATTTATAGTTAAATAACTTCATAAATTAAACTTATCAATAAGCTACTAGCAAAATTATTAGGTATATAAAAATATTTTGCATTATTCCATTTACTAGTTGTATTATATTAAGTACATAGTTATTTTAAATAAGAATCATCAGAATCCTACATATTTAAATGCAATCCAAATAGGTATTGTACCAAGGAAATGAGTACAATTAAATTATTCAAAATAGTGCTAATAATAAAAATAATTCCTTCAACCATCACGTGGTCAAATTGTGTTTTTTTTTTAATAATTTAAATATATAATACCTACTATATATAGCATATATTTATTGATTAAATTAAAAACATAATTTTAAATTGCCATATAACAAGGTTTTTTTTCGTAAATAGGGAATAAATAGCCTAATTATTCCCTATATAATAGTGATAATTATAAAAAATGTGAAATAAATATGTCACTCTTATAATCAAATACAATAAGAAAAAAACATTGTGACGTGACTGAGTTTCCTACTAAAAACTGCAAGAACATACCTACTCATAATTGTAAAATAGGAGTTTTTTTTTAATTAACCAAAAATATTAAAAATTAAAAATATAACTAAAACTATTTCGCTCATAAGTAGGTCTAAACTCACGTACTCAAGTACTTAAACGTAAATACTATTATTGGTATCTTCATAGTGATGACTAGAAAGTTAGATACTCTATATTTGTTTTAATTTCTTTTTTGTCACTAAAAGAAGGAAGTAGGTAAAAAAGCGGGGTACAAGCCTTTATAGAAATCTAAGTTTTATTACAAAAACTAACCTGTTATTTAATTTAATTCTACCTCAGTAACATATTTAGTCTTAATAATATGAAGCATGCAATATTAATTTTAATACCAGATACAACTGTAGTATAATAAAATTTACTCATGTTTTTATATTGATTTCACACGTAAACGACGTAGTACTTTTTATTAAATAAATAATTAATTCCTACTTACATGTAATCCAAAAACACAAGTTTATAAAACTTATGATTATCTTATAAATTATTATTATACTTATGTTAATTACAGTCCACTTTCAAACTAGGGTCCTTAACGTAAATAATTAAATATTTAATTAGTTATAAAACGGGTCCCAATTTTTTGATAAAAAAGGTATTTTTAATTTTGATTGACTTTCCCCATGTACAACTACTTTTATCTTGAACAAAAAATCTGCTTTACAGAAATGAGTAATAAAAAAGAAATGTAATATAAAATGCATAACATTAACTTACTTATATCAGTTTATACATATTCATTATTTCGATAAATAATAAGATATTTGCGAATTGCTTTTAAAATAAATATCAGGGACTTCACAGCTATGGTCATACTTACATGATGAAAAAAATATAACCTTAAATATTAGCTAGTAGGTATAAATTCCATTAGAAAATTGTGTAAAGATTGATATGCTTATAATGCTAAAATTAAAATATGGAACGGCCATTAAAATGTCGAACCGAGACATTTCTTAAGATTTAGGATTAGCAAGAAACAGCGTTTTATTTAAAAAAAACCTATTTATTGCAGGACATTTTTCATAGAAGGACAATACGGTGTCCTTGGGGTCACATTTTTTATTAAATATGTATAGAATAGAATAGAAAACAGTTATTCAAACAACACATCTTACAAATAATACAGCAGAAAAAATAATAAAATAACTAAATCTAGATATGAAGCCGAAATGGTCTCCACTCAGCAATGCAGTTGGCACGGCTAGCGTGGTCAACGGCGCTGGTTTTCTGTGGAGCCAGTAAGAAGGGTGTGCTCGAAAATGGTGATGTTAATAATAAATACATAAATAGGCACATAGTGAATATAAAATATGAATATAATTATTGATATTTGTATTATAAAGATATATTTAAAAGGAGAAATTTTATAGAGGTGGAAGTTAAATTAATACATAATATATGTGATATTAATAATAATAAAAATGGTAAATGTAATACGGAAATAAAATGGAAGAGGGGGAAGGAGACATCTTTTTACTAAGCGTGACGTACTTACAATGTCCTCGTGTACAAATACATGCATGTGGGGTTAAATACCTACGTACCTGTATATTATAATTTTATTAGAATATTATTATAACAGGAAATAACGAAAATATAATGGCCCATTGTCAGTACTTTTAACTGTTACATTGACTTTAATTAAAATATGTTCTTCAATTTAGGCACATTACAATGTACTTATGAACGTTAGCACGTATTTGATGTTTAATACAAGAAACAATCAATTTTTTGTTTTAATTTTTCTTTGAAATATACCGGGTGTGGCCTGTAATAGGAGCAAAAAATTAAAACGTAGATTCTACTCCTCAAACTAGACAATGTTTGTTCAACGACTTTTGAAAGTTATGTAGATTTTAGATTGTCTCTTTTTCAAACAAACTAAATAGTATTTTCAATGTACATCAAAGTCCGCCTAAATGACATCGCCTGTCAGTCTTGTCACCCTACAGATATTTATCAATGTCGTAATACATTGCGTGTTCGAATAAACTTTAAACTGTAATAAAATTCAAATTACAAGTTATTTTTAAGTTGTTGAACAAACGTTGTCTAGTTTGAGGGGTAGAATCTACGTTTTTATTTTTTGCTCTTATTACAGGCCACACCCGGTATAATTGGACATACATTCACTGCTGGGCAAAACCATCTTCGCCAATTTTAATTTTCAACCCATCCTAATCTACCCCTAAGTACTCTCCATAAAATCTAAATCTACATTTTACATGGAATAAAAATACTATAGTAGACTTTAAACCAACTGTCATCCTAATCCGTTTTATATGATTAATTTTCATGTATTTATTATTAGTAGAATTAGAGAACTAAGCTTTATTAAAACATAAAGAATTACTCGTTGTGGTAAATAAAAAACGTATGTATGGCTAGGTAAATAACACACATACATACCTAGATAACAAAAAATGCAAAAAATGCACGACAAATATTTATTTAAACTGTTTTCATATAGTACTCGTATTCCTACTAAAAAAAAATGAAGTGGAAAGAAATAGTCGTGTCCCATTTTACAGGCTTTAATATATGTTACAAGCAGCTTACATTTTAATTCCAAATAAAAAAATTGCTTGTAACATAGCTAGGATGGCTAATTCCATGAAATCTTTTACACTAGCAACTTAAAACAAACATATATTTGAGTAGATGCCACACGACACGATTGCAGCAGATCCTGAGTGTAACTTGTCACTTAGATTACTGAATCCATTTTACTTACACATTCATTTATACGGGTAATAAAAAATAAGAATGTATTAAATCTAACTCGACCTTTATCGAGATTAAGCTTACTCAACGAATCACCATTCTAAAAAAAATTCAACAAGTCCAAAAAAATTATTTGCAAAAAAGTTTTATGTCTTACACTTCACCTGTTTTTTAAATGCAGTATATAAGGTGATTTCGGGGTCGTGGAGCTAGAGAATAAGCCATGATACAGAACTTAATGATGAAACTAATGAATGTCATAATTTTTTATCACCAATGTGGTCATAATTTATAATTATTTTTCAGATTTTTTTCGGATTATAAGTAGAAAAAGATAATGTTGCATACCATGTGGTCACGCTACTCGATAGGACGTATTGTCATTCCCCATACAGCGTATGTCAAAAGCCAAAAGGGTGATCATGACTTACTTATTTTAAGATTAATTTTACTCGAAAAAAAAACTGCTTTGAGAAAATACTTAATCTTGATCAGTTAGCGAGTCAGAAATCACCCTGTATATCGATTTATAATCACTACAAATTTGACGTTTTATAATTATATTTCTAATAAATACAAGGTATAATCGAAATAAGCAAATGGTCCACATTATTTTTGTTGCTAAATTATTAATGTGATAAAAAGCACAGATAAATATATCGTCGTTTTCTTGTCATTCGTTGACGTGGTCACGTCTTTTGGGTCACCTGCTGCAAAGCACGGCTCTACGCAGTGACTTTTTCTGACTCTGCAAGTGATCAACATTATCGTAGGCTAGTATTTGATCTAAACAGAATTGATATAATTTTTTCAAGGTAACGTTCATTTTAAGTTAAGTAAATCATTGTCACCCTACGGCTTTTGACATACATGGGAACAATGAGAAGCTACAAGACGTCTGGACTGGACGTCACATTGAGTACGGTGACAATATTGTATGAAAAAAAAAATTTTTACTTCTCATATTAAAAATAAATACATATCTATATTGGCGATGAAAAAAAGAATAACCACCAACATTAGGTTAATCTTTAAACTACTACAAAATCATCTAACATTTAGAGGACACAGTTCAGATAGGTAAAGCATATCAAACGTTTTGTGAAGCAATCAGATTTGTATTTTATTATTATTATTTTATTTTAATTAAACAATAGGTACATTGTTTGTCTCTCAAGCTGTTTTGATACGTCTTCTTATAGAACTACGCATTATTGTGTATCTTAAAGATATAATGTATTACTCTATTGAAAAAAATAAGTCCCGCCGAGTTTCTTGCCGGTCATAATACTTCTCGGGTTTTTTTTCTCTGACGTTCATAAGTGCATTGTAATGTTCCTAAATTGAAGAATAAATATCTTTTATCTTTTTAGGGTTCCGTACCTCGAAAGGAAAAAACGGAACCCTTATAGGATCACTTTGTTGTCCGTCTGTCTGTCTGTCTGTCAAGGCCATTTTTCTCAGGAACGCGTGGAGGTATCAAGCTGAAATTTCTATCAAATACTCAGGTATAATAAACCTAAAAGCCAACGTAATCAAAAGATACAGTCGTTTATGCTGCAAATTTTACAGTTTTTCGGCACCTGCAAAACCTACGGGGTACTTCCCGTGAACTCAGAAACTTGAAATTTGGCACGAAGCAACGTCATATAGCATAGACAACGGAAAAATTACAAAAAGTAGACATTTTTAGTAAAATCATACAAAAAAATATTTTTTTAAATTTTAAACTTACTAACCTTTTCCTCGTAATCGCGTGGAGGTATTAAATTGAAATTCATGTCAAATACTCAAGGCTATAGGACCTTTCAGATGTAGCAAAACCAAACTTTTATGTCAACGCAATCAAAAGAAATAGCAATTTAAGTCGCATATTTTGAAACTGAGTACTCGCAAGAAACTCAAAACCTAAAGGGTACTTCCCGTAAACTCAGAAACTTGAAACTTGGCACGAAGAAACTTCATATAGCACAGATATAGGAAAAATTACGAAAAGTAGACATTTTTAGTAAAATAATACAATAAATATTTTTTTTAATTTTAAACTTACTACCTTTATCCTCGTAAACGCGTGGAGGTATTAAATTGAAATTCATGTCAAATACTCATATCAAGGCTATAGGACCTTTCAGATGTAGCAAAACCAAATTTTTATGTCGATGCAATCAAAATAAATAGCAATTTAAGTCGCATATTTTGAAACTGAGTACTCGCAAGAAACTCAAAACCTAAAGGGTACTTCCCGTAAACTCAAAAACTTGAAACTTGGAACGAAGAAACTTCATGTAGCACAGACAAAGGAAAAATTACAAAAGTAGACATTTTTAGTAAAATCATACAAAAATTTTTTTTTATAGGTTTGTACGGAACCCTCGGTGCGCGAGTCCGACTCGCACTTGGCCGGTTTTTTGATTTTAGAGCAAAGTTTTTTAAATAAAACACCCTTATTTTAGCGTATTCTATATGGAAAAATCATAAAAAGGACATGTTATAATGACGTCCCGTCGATGGTTTTTTTTCAAAATCCATATAATATATAAGTTCAAAGTCCATTATCACGGCCATTTTTGATTTGAGAGAAAAGTTTTTTAAATAAAACACGCTTATTTTAGCGTATTCTATATGGAAAACTCATAAAAAGTACATGTTATAATGACGTCCCGTCGATGGTTTTTTTTCAAAATCCAAATAATATTTAAGTTCAAAGTCCATTATCTCGGCCATTTTTGATTTGACAGAAAAGTTATAATGACGTCCCGTCGATGGTTTTTTTTCGAAATCCTAATTATATACATGTTCAACGTCTATTATCTCGGCCATTTTTGATTTTAGAGAAAAGTTTCTCAAATAAAACACGCTTATTTTAGCGTATTCTGTACAGAATAATCATAAAAAGTACACGTTATAATGACGTCCCGTTGATGGTTTTATTTTGAAGTCCAAAATATATACAAGTGCAAAGTCCATTATCACGGCCATTTTTTATTTTAGAGAAAAGTTTCTCAAATTAAACAAGCTTATTTTAGCGTATTATATACGAAAAAATCATAAAAAGTACACGTTATAATGACATCCCGTCGACGGTTTTTTTTCGAAGTCCAAATGATATTCAAGTTCCATGTCCAATCGGCCATTTTCGATTTTAGAAAAAAATGTTTTTAAAATAAAACACGCTTATTTTAGCGTATTCTATACGGAAAAATCATAAAAAGTACACGTTATAATGACGTCTCGATATGCAAGTTCAAAGTCCATTATCTCGGCCATTTTTGATTATGAAGAAAAGTTTTAAAATAAAACAGTTCCATTGATTTTAGAGAAAAGTTTCTCAAGTAAAACACGCTTATTTTAGCGTGTTTTACTTGAGACGCGTATTCTATACGGCAAAATCATAAAATGTACACGTTATAATGACGTCCCGTCGATGATTTTTTTTCGAGGTCCAAATTATGTACAAGTTCAAAGTCCATTATCTCGGCCATTTTTGATTTTAGGGAAAAGTTTTTCAAATAAAAGACGCTTATTTTAGCGTATTCTATACGGAACAAATCATTAAAAGTACACGTTTTAATGATACCCCGTCGCCATTTTATTTTTTAAGTCCAAATTAGTCCATGTAGTCAATTTTAAAAGTCCGGTAACTTCGATGTTTTTAGGTAAAAAGTATGTGTCATAATGACACCATTCCAACCAAAATAGTCCAAATTGTACTTAACCTTCAGGGCCCCATAACTTCGAAATTATTGAGTTTAAAAAAATGTGTTAAAGAAAAGTTGCTTATTTTTATGTGTTATATACGATAAGTTAATAAAAACAGCCTTATTATGACATCACACTGATGAAAAATTTATTAAGTCCAGCCCGGCCCTTTGCTAGTCCAACCGAGAGGCAGATAACGATATTTCGATTTTCGCGTTTCACGATAGCCACTCTGTAAACAAATCGCCTTGATGCATAAATTACATATTTATTAGTTACAAATTATCTGTGACAATTTGCCAAAATACTGTTTAAATGGTAAACTAGGTTTACCGTGGCACACAGATCCGCCGTTGCAGTCCCTTATGGACTACGTTTACATTAATTATCCTTAACTTACTTAAGTTTTGTATTATTGCTTTCTTTACTATGAAGAATAAAGAAGAGCTACTGAAAAATCGCTGTTTGTCTTTGTCGCACTTATTACTACTATTACTATATGTATGCATAGAGTAATAATAGAAAACAAACAAGCCGCTAGGCAGCCTGGTCGGCACATGAACCCCGCCCGCGCCTTACCCTTCCCCGCGCATGCCCTTTACGCAAAACAAGTTTTCATTCTGAAAAATAAAAATAATCCATTGATTATAATGACACAAATTTCAAACATTGTTTCGATACGCTTTTATAAAAATATTGATGCAAACTTTAATAACTTTAATATTTTATTGTACTGTTAATACAGGTCATACAAGAAAAAAAATTAAAGTAAATAAATATCATTGATTAATATGGCACAAATTTATTCAAATAATAGATACCGATATATTAGAAAGCACAGTACCTAATCGATCAACTCTAATTTTATATAGGCTTGTAAAAGTCCGCATATATGTGCTGATTGAACGTCAGTATTCCCATTGACGAAAGTGACACAAAACGCGTCCGTGCGTCAGTAACAACTTTGCTGTTACAGTGAAAAAACAATTTGATCTCTAATTTTCTATTTAACGAATAATGTTAAAAAAAAGAAATGTCTAAGTTTCTACCTACGCAACAACCTAGGATGACACAAATTATTATTATTAGCTAAGTTGGATGGCCTGAACTCTGTATGCGTATAATAAGCATCTTTAATATTATCGAAACTTCATAATTTATCGGTACGGGTCTATTAAGAGTTACTTTTTTACCATTTTTGAACGGAACCCTGCAATCTGTAAAGTACCCATTTTCATTTTCCTCAAGTGTAAGTAACTGACTGACGTGACAACATGAAGACAAGAAATAATTGATTGACCCAAATACACATTTTGTGTAAACTTCAATTGTCAACTTGTTACGGTTAACGACATACCTATACTGACAGTCAGACGTACAGCGGAGATTCAGATATAATGTTTTGGATTTTTTAGCGATAGTATACAATTGATTTCGTAAGAACCTGTGCTTACGTAAATTCTTGGGGTTCGGTTAACAAAAGTGGACCAGAGCTCCCTTAAGATGCAAATGAGAAAAACAGTCAGCAGCAAAACGAGAGAGATGTCCAACATGCGCTGACATGACCCGACCCGGGGTATGTCCTTAAACTACGTCCGGACCTGGGTATGTCCTTAAACTACGCCAAAAAGAAAGGTATGGGCACTGCGAATGGCATCTCGCTAAGTGTGGTAGGGCACGTTCAGCGAATGTCATCGCTCAAATCTGGAGCAGAACCCGACTGGGGAAGTACCTCCACCTTACAGAAAACCACAACCAAATAGCACTAGACCCTACTCATAGTGTTGTGTTCCTGCTGGTGAGTAAGGTTGCCAAAGAGCTCATAGAGGACCTAGTGTGTTGATGATGAGGGACCTTCTTGTTCCTTTAGTCGTCAACACAGTGAATCCTCCTTTTTGTAAAGGGTCGGCAACGCGCATGTGACTCCTTTGGAGTTGCAGGCGTCCATAGGTTACGGTAGCTGCTTACCATCAGGCGGGCCGTATGCTTGTTTGGTATAAAAAACATGAATTTATGGTCAAAATGACTAAAAGAACTATAAAGACGAAGTAAGCTGTCACGAATATATGGACAACATCTCAAAATGAACTAAAAAGACTTCATGGTCAAAATCAACTGACACTTTATGGTCAAAATAAACTGACACTTAATGGTCAAAATGAACTGACACTTTATGGTCAAAATGAACTGACACGACTTTATGGTCAAAATGAACTAAAACGACTTTATGGTCAAAATAAGCTGAAATGACTTCATGGTAAAAATGACCAAACAGGAGTTTATGGACAAAACTAAAACAACATTATGGATGAAGTGAGCTGACACTAGTAAGTATATGGTGAAAATGAACTAAAACGACTTTATGGTCCAAATGAGCTGAAACGACTTTATAGTTAAAATGAGCTAGCTGACACGGCTTTATGGTAAAAATGAACTGACACTTTATGGTCATGTTTGCCATTTTTTTTCCATCGAGCGAAAGTATTTAACGCATTTTATGAATCTGTCTAGTCGCTAAAGAAAGACCTCAAGATTTTTAACCATATTTTTTGCAAACCATATAATTATGTAAACGTTCTACGATTTTTCTAAAACCATGTCAGATGAACCTACGGCACCTTAAAGGGTCGGGACTACAGCAACGGCCTACATCTCTGGAGTTGGAGTAGCTGCTTACCATATGTGGTAGGTATACAATTTCAGGTCATATAAAATGTTGGTATGGAAGCCTAAAAAGTGACTCAATATCTAACTGTCTCCTGACTGACGTGGCCTCAAGAAATAATTGATAGACTCAAACATACATTTTATGTAAACTTCAAGTGTCAACTGCTTTTTTTAACGACATATCTAATGACAACCAGATGGACAGCGGAGACTTAGATAATATTTTAGATTTTTTATCGATGGTATTAATTAATGAACGCTGTAATTATTATAAAAATAAATAAAAATCCGACCCGCTATCTGTACTGCTTACTGTCAGGCGGGCCCGCACACTTGTTTGCCACCGTCGTTGTATACAAAAATAGACGTTAAAGTATAAAAACTACACAATACATATTAATAAAAAATTTTAAACAAAAAAGAACCGACTTCACTAAGCATCCACCTTTCCAACAGCAAATGCTCGATCTGCTGTAAAAAATACTCAAATCACCATAGGTGTGCCTATAATAGTTGAAGAGTTCCCTCGATTTCTCCAGGATCCCATCATCAGATCCTGACATGGTTACAATGGGACCAACTGTGAAGTATACTCTTTCAAACAAAAAAAGAATTTTCCAAATCGGTCCAGCCGTCGAATAATCGGTGAACATACATAAAAAAAAAAAAAAAATAGCAAAAACAAAGATCCCGTCGAATTGATAACCTCCTCCTTCGAAATCTTGAAGTCGGTTGAAAAACCGGCCAACTGCGAGTAGGACTCGGGCTCCGAGGGTTCTGTACATAAGGCCCCATTTACACATTGATTAGTGTTAAGTGCGAGTCCATACATTTGTTACTAAACACAAGTAGCAAATGTATGGACTCGCACTTAACACTAATCAATGTGTAAAAGGATAATTATACAATTTTACCAATGTTTATCTACACTCATACTGTAAGTACTCTAAAATGCGTTCAAAAACCGTAGACAATGACAAGCATTACAACAAACGATTTAACTATGATAAGTTTCTTATCTGCGGCAGTAACGTAATTTTAACTTTGCATGCTCAAATATTGTTAAGCAATGAGTTTCAAATTTGGAACATCGAATTTGATAACATAATGTTACCGCCATGGCCAACTCGATTGGTCCCGCGCGAGCGCCGGCACAATCGAGTAGGCCACGACGGTACAATGGCGGTCATTCTATGGTTTCCGAACAATTAATTTAATATATATAATATGAGTGTAGATAAAGCAGTGTATGCAACTGTACGTAATTAGGCCTTAAAACACTCGTGTGATCTTATTATGAAATTCGCCTGCGGCTCATTTCATAAAACCACACTCATGTTTTAAGGACCCTTATTGCGTAACAGTTACATAAACTACTATTTCCAGTAGGTACGACGCATGCTTGACCGTTAACTGCCGCTGACCGTTAACATATTATTTTTCCTGTAATCTATAGGTAAATAATTATTTTTTATATATAATTTTTAATATTTTAGGCTCAGCAGTTTGCGAGACAAGGGGGGTGACGGCCAATTTTCGCCTTTTTTAGGGTTCCGTAGTCAACTAGGAACCCTTATAGTTTCGCCATGTCTGCCCGTCCGTCCGTCCGTCCGCGGATAATCTCAGTGACCGTTAGCACTAGAAAGCTGAAATTTGGTACTAATATGTATATCAATCACGCCGACAAAGTGGTAAAACAAAAAGTGGCAAAATTTTTTTTCATTTCAACCCTAACGTGTGATATATTATTGGATAGGTATTTAAAAATGAATAGGGGTTTCCTAAAATCATTTTTCGATAATGTAAATATTTTCAGAAATAATCGCTCCAGAAGTAAAAAAATATGCGTCCCCCCCCCCCCTCTAACTTTTGAACCATAAGTTTTAAAAATATGATAAAAATCTCAAAAGTAGAACTTTATAAAAACTTTCTAGGAAAATTATTTTGAACTTGATAGGTTTAATAGTTTTTTGGAAAAAATTCACAAAATAATTTCTGAACAAAGTTTGTAATTTAACCGTATAAGCAGGTGTTTATTGTACTTGTAATTTCTACAAAATCACAATGAAATGACGTGCTTTCAAATAAAGTAAAAACGGTGAAAATCGTTTCACGCAATAAAGAATTATCCCATAAAAATCATCTTCATACTTTAAGCTCGCGTGCAATAGTTTACTTAATTTGCCGATAGATGTCGCTGTAGGTGGAACGCTCATATCATATCCTACATGGCGGTGTTATTTTAACTCTTAAGTGGGGACACTTTCTGTGACGGACGGAAAACTACGGAACCCTACACTGAGCGTGGCCCGACACGCTCTTGGCCGGTTTTTCTTGAATAACTTCTAAAATATTAATCTCTAAATAAAATAAAAATTATCACACGTGTAGTAAGTATGCAAAACTTTTTATGTCTATTTTATAATCTTCCTCCTCAAACGTGGCCCCATGTTTAAAGTTAATTTATTTACTTTCCTCATCCACCTTTGGATCGCCGACTTCCATACGAGTATGTGAACAAATTTTCAGCTCAGTTGGTCCAGTAATTTAGTAGCAATTGACACGGTGACAGGCAGACAGACGATAGAGTCGCAGTATTTATAATGGTTCCTTTTACCATTTTGGTACAGAACCCTAAAATCACACCCATTAAAAACCGGCCAAGTGCGTGTCGGACCACGCATAGGAGGGTTCCGTAATGGAATAAGAACCAAACTAATACCAAAAAGTCGTATCTGATGCCTATTGAAGCAGTTTTTTGGATATAACTCAAAAATGGCGGAACCGATAATGTTCAAAATAAATTTCGTAGAAAGTATATGACAAGGCGCAACTCCTCAATTTTTTCATATTTTTGGACTTACGGTTTAAAAGTTACAGGGGGTGACACAATTTTTCTGACTTTCAAATCGATTATTTCAGAAAATATTCACTTAATTACAAAATGGTCCATAGAACCTCAATGTTGCTATTTGGTTAAAAAAAAAATTGAAATTTAGTTACATGTATGGAGCGCCTTTAACGGGCCCCTTTAAAAAATTTTTCAATTCAAATTTAAGTACATAACTAAGTAGCTGCATACAAAATACACCTTATGTGTACATTTTATTTAGATACGTCGTATGGTTTCCGAGTAAAACGGCTGTGACATACGTACGGACAGACAGACAGACAGACATGACGGATCCATAAGGGTTTTTTGCCATTTGGCTACGGAACCCTAAAAAGCAACTTAAATATAGTCCATTACATTTGAATCATACTAATATTATTTGAACACTCGCTTAAATCCAAACAGGCCGCAGTTGTCAATGCTGTCATCCAAAACAGGATATTCAATTGTATAGATTTAGATCGTTCCGTTCGGAATGGTACGCGATTAACAGATTCGCGCGACTATCAACCAAATGTATCCACTTCAATGGACCTGTTCACCATGACGGCGGTGGCCGATCGCCCCTCGCCGCGTCACAATCGCGCCGCCGGTCGCGTGCATCGAGTCAGTAGCCAAGGGGCTCCCTGGCGCCAATGACTTTCGATCTAAATCTCTTAGTTTTCTAATGTTTTTATAGATTATCATATTATCAGTAACGGCCTTTAACAATATAGTATCCTATATTTACTTTAATATTGTCTTCGAGATATTTGACATAAAAGTCGAACGATTTTAGGCCAAAAAATTGTTTTTAGGGTTCCGTACCTCGAAAGGAAAAACGGAACCTAAGGGTTAGGATCACTTTGTTATCCGTCTGTCTGTCTGTTTGTCTGTCAAGACCCTTTTTCTCAGGAACGCGTGGAGGTATCAAGCTGAAATTTATATTAAATACGACCTGAGTACTGTCTCTTGGAGCTGTGAAAAAATCAAACTTCTAAGCCAACGCAATCAAAAGATTCGCAATTTTCCGCAAATTTTAGAAACTTACAAGGGAATCAAAACCTACAGGGTACTTTCCGTGAACTCAGAATCTTGAAATTACGAAGCAACGTTTTATAGCACAAATAAAGGAAAAATTGAGAAAACCGTAAATTTTTTGTTACATCAGATAATTTTTTTTTAATAACTTTGAAGTTACTACCCCTATATACCTACAGGTTTGTACGGAACCCTCGGTGCGAGAGTCCGACTTGCACTTGGCCGGTTTTTTTTGGTCATAACTTTTGTGTTATAATTAACACTAATGTTTAAAATTAAAATCTCTCGTCACTTTTTAGAGTCGTCAAAGAGAAAACTTAATACTTATGTAGTTTTTGTTTATGTAAGATTCTTTACAGCATTCGAATATCTATAAAAGTGTTTTTTAGACCATATTTAAAAAAAACATAAAAAAACTGTGCTCATTTATTTCAAAATTCTGCTCAACCGAATAGAGACAAAAGATTCAAGAATCGATAGTGCAAATGTTGGAATATCGAGTCAACCCTGGTCAAAAATCGATAAAAAAACGCGTGGAGCCCCTTATGATAGTTTAGCATTCTTAGGAGCTAAACGTTATGTGTATGTTTACTCTGTGTGTGTGTAAGTCTGATATCAGCGTGACGTCATGACTCACCCACGCCTTGCTAGTTAGTAATGACCTAAAACTGAGTCCGTCCCGTCATGCTGTAGCTAAGTGCTTATAGAAACACTAACTGTCCGCGACTTGGGCTGTATTCTTAGGTACTTTAAGTAAAACAAATACAAGGTGTTACTAAAATACTGGTGAACCGCTTAAGGGCGTATTTGGTATCGAATTATAATCATAATAAAACAAAAAAAAATATTTTTTTCAGGCGAAAAAAAAATGGTTTTGTATGAAGGGTTGGCTGGCTGGGACGAAATGCCCCTACAAAAAAAACAACGGGGTGCACTTCGGGAGTGCCGGCAGAAGTGAAAACTTGAATATTAACCTTGTGCATTTTTGATATTTTGGAATGGTTAGGGAATAATTTTGCACTAATTGCTTTAATTATCAGTATAAAAGTACTATCATTTATGTGGTAAAATACAATATTCATTTATTCCGCTATCGTACACAAACATGACAATTTATGTTACATTAAAAATTTAAAACTTCAGAACTATTACAATTATTTATTCGATCAGGTCACGTGTCCGTATTACGAATTTTCAATCTGACGAATCTGTCGGTCACGTGACCTGTCGCGAGTTTAACATTTTTTCCCCATCACAAAAAGTGCACAGCGCCGCTAAAGAAGTTTTCACTTAAAGATTTTTCGGGTAAAAAAATCTTTCTCCTAATTTTTCTTAGACTCAATACGATACCAATTACGCCCTTATCACCTGTATTTTTGTTACCCTGTATATCGTTCAACAACTAAAGGCCGTGAGTGTACTGGTAAAAGCTGCAGTAACTAACCACGTAAGTTTTTCGCCAATTGTGTAAACATAGTGAACTCACTGGCATTCATAATCATTTTGACGTGACGTCACTTCATTGAGCAATTTTTAGCATACTAGCGTCTGGCTCTGTAGAGCAATTGAAAAATATTGAGAACTTAGACGGGGAGCTAGCCACGTCAGATTTGACACAATAATGAAGGCAATGAAACCCTTCTAGTCAATTTGCTATACTGTGCTTATTTCTAGATCTGGACATCTGGCAGCTGCAAAGTGGTGGTCAAATAACGCAAACCACTTCAAGAAAAGAAATCCTAGAGATCTGGGTATGATGCAATATTCTGAGAAATTATTTAAGTAATTGGCTCTTTCTTAAAAAAATATATTTAGTCCGTCAGTTAGATTAACAAAAAATATTGGACACGTATTTTTTATTTTGTCAATCGAACAAAAAATGGGGAAAATATAGCCCGTTAAAGTTCCGTGTGACGTCACATTTCAGTAAAATTTTTAGTATATATGTGACGTCACGCGGAACTTTAACGGGCTATATCTTCACCAATTTTTGTTTGATTGACAAAATAAAAAATACATGTCCAATATTTTTTGATAATCTAACTGACGGACTAAATAGAATTATATTTTTATTTACCCAGGAAAGTACCCAATCAGATTGTATCATAAGTTTTTGTTGGAGGAAAGTAGTGCCAAACGACGTATAATGTAATTCATAGTTTGACGCCTACTGTTTTTGTATTCGTAATAACACGCATTTTTTTTGTTTAAATGTAAAAATATAGGCCTCCCTTAGTTATATTATAACTGAGACAAATCGGCAGTTTTTACCTATATTGGTATTACTATTTTCCAATTCAAAAATTTTGCTAGTCTGTCCCTCTGACTTCCACCCAGTAATAGCTGCCAGATCTCCATATCTAGCAATGAGGATAGTATAGCAATCTAACCAGACGGGTTTTGTTGCTCTCATTATTGTGTCATATCTGAAGTAACCAGTTTTTAGTCTATCTGGCATTTGATCATGAAAAGACGCCAAAGGTATTCGTCTTGTTACTATTGAATATTAATAACTTAAATTTATATACTATAAATTAATAAAAATACGCGACAACTGAGTCTCCTAGCTATACTCATCTTCTGGTTAAGCGGAGATTCAGGGTCCCCCTACCAAATTATACTTCAACCTTTGCTTAGCGTTCACCTGACTATATGCATCTGCGTATCTATAATAAAATATGTAAGGCTCTTGGGATTCAATATTGTTCGCTAGGTAAAGTCAAAGGAATCGTTAAACAATGGCTAGTGCCCTTAACATACGGTGAGACGGAGGCGCTTCTTCTCGCCAATTGATCTATATTTCCGTCAGCACAATCACACTCATACATACACACACACACACACACACACACACACACACACACACACACACACACACACACACACACACACACACACACACACACACACACACACAACTAAGTAGCTGCATACAAAATACACCTTATGTGTACATTTTATTTAGATACGTCGTATGGTTTCCGAGTAAAACGGCTGTGACATACGTACGGACAGACAGACAGACAGACATACATGACGGATCCATAAGGGTTTTTTGCCATTTGGCTACGGAACCCTAAAAAGCAACTTAAATATAGTCCATAACATTTGAATCATACTAATATCATTTGAACACTCGCTTAAATCCAAACAGGCCGCAGCTGTCAATGCTGTCATCCAAAACAGGATATTCAATTGTATAGATTTAGATCGTTCCGTTCGGAATGGTACGCGATTAACAGATTCGCGCGACTATCAACCAAATGTATCCACTTCAATGGACCTGTTCACCATGACGGCGGTGGCCGATCGCCGCTCGCCGCGTCACAATTCGCGCCGCCGGTCGCGTGCATCGAGTCAGTAGCCAAGGGGCTCCCTGGCGCCAATGACTTTCGATCTAAATCTCATACATACATACACACACACACACGCACACACACGCACACACACACACACACACACACACACACACACACACACACACACACACACACACACACACACACACACACACACACACACACACACCCATGCCCACACATTTCATGTTTCGTCAGCTTAATGTTCTGTTAAGTCCTGTTATTTGTACATATTTCTTTTTCTCACGTATTATCTCACCTGATGAATCCTTTCATACCGGCGACTGATGATATATCTAGACGTAGAACTTCAAACAAACCGTCAGCGTGAAACTGGGAAACAACTCGATATACGCATGCTCACTACGCTGCCAATCAAACGCGTCAAAATGTCAAAATATTAGTCTGTTTTCAATTACAACAATTACTTAAAATACGATTGGTCAATTGCAAAATGATTTTGCTGTGATTCGTCGTAGCACTGACACTTGAAAATGACAAGGCAACAGTGACATTAGAAACGCATTATTAGTGGACGGTTTCATAAAATAGAGAGCAATTTTCGAATGTATATTTTTTGTTGTAAGAGGTTTGAATTTTATTTTAAAGTAAATAAGCAGATACTTGGTCACTTTACTGGTTACTTGCTTAATACGTTTGCCGCAATACTTTTATGTCACACCAGGCAAGGATCCAGGATTCCATTCAAGGGGGGGGGGGGGGGCAATTTCCTTCACAAAAAATCTTGCGGTCCGCCGTGGTCCTCGTAGTCATGGTCCCCGTAGTACAGGAGGCTTACGTGTCAGGGGGAGGCAAATGCACCTGTTGTTAAACAGCCTCTCTTTGATCGTGGAGCTTTAAATGCGAGGACTGATTGTGCTCAATGTGCTCCTTAAACTGAGCTACTTTTAGTCTACAACTATTTGAATAAAAGTTATTTTATGATAATACTTCGTTTATATAAACTAAATTTGTACGTTATGTACGTTAATAAAGTTATAATGCCCAATCACATAAATCAGGGTATTAAAGGAAGCTTTCGTTATCGTGCCTCGAAAATATGGAATGACTTACCGCCCCCCTTTCGTACTAGCATGTCACTACCAACCTTCAAGACTAAAACTCGTAAAATCATTTTTAATAAACAATTGTGTGAACGATAACTACGATATTATCACTTATCACTTAACAAACTAGTATAAAAGGAAAGAAACAAAACCGCCGAACACTCCACATTGCTAGACGAAATTAATTAACTAAATAAATAGATAAATAGGTATCATGTTTGATCTCTAAAGTGTCATAGGTTTTAGTTATAATGTTTATTGCTATGTAATAAAAATTGAGTGCGACCAGTGAATGCGATGTTTCCCCTTTAGCCTAGCTATTTAATCTTTAATCTGTATAAGCCAAGAGACAGGCGCGGGCTGAAAAACAGCGCTGTGCAGCCGACCGAGCTCGCTGCTGCTGAGCTCCGAGCCTATTGTCGCGTTTAGTTTAGTTTTTAAGTTGTGTGTTACTTGTATTTTTTTTTTCCTTTCCCTTCTTGTGTATTGTTTTATGTTTTTAGGGTTCCGTAGTCAACTAGGAACCCTTATAGTTTCGCCATGTCTGCCCGTCCGTCCGTCCGTCCGTCCGCGGATAATCTCAGTGACCGTTAGCACAAGAAAGCTGAAATTTGGTACTAATATGTATATCAATCACGCCGACAAATTGGTAAAATAAAAAGTGAAAAAAAATGTTTTATTAGGGTACCTTCCCTATACGTAAAGTGGGGATTAATTTTTTTTTTCATTTCAACCCTAACTTTATAAAAACTTTCTAGGAAAATTATTTTGAACTTGATAGGTTGAATCGTTTTTGAAAAAAAATTACAAAATAATTTCTAAACTAAGTTTGTAATTTAACCGTATAAGCAGGTGTTTATTGTACCTGTAATTTCTACAAAATCACAATGAAATGATGTGCCTTCAAATAAAGTAAAAACGGTAAAATTCGGTTCACGCATTAAAGAATTATCCCATAAAAATCATCTTCCGTACTTTAAGCTCGCGCGCAATACTTTAATTAATTTGCCGATAGATGTCGCTGTACGTGGAGCGCTCATATCATATCCTACATGGCGGTGTTATTTTAACTCTTAAGTGGGGACACTTACTGTGACGGACGGAAAACTACGGAACCCTACACTGAGCGTGGCCCGACACGCTCTTGGCCGGTTTTTTTTGGTTTACTTCGGTGTATGTCTACGTGTCTGTATTTCTTTTTGTATTTTTTTTCTGCGACAATAAATGCTTTTTTATTTTTATTTTTTTATTTTTAAATTTAACTGCCTCCTAGCCTAGTCGGTCGTGACCCTGCCTATGAAGCAGTAGGTCCCGGGTTCGAATCCTGGTCAGAGCATTTATTTGTGTGTTTATCACGGATATTTGTTCCTGAGTTATGGATGTTTTCTTTGTATTTAAGCATTTATCTGTATCTATCTATTATATATATTGTCGCCTAGTACCCGCAGCATAAGCCTTATTGAGCTTTACTGTGGGACTAGGTGGATTTGTGTAAAATTGTCCCATAATATTTATTTTATTTATTTTATAAATACTATTTCCTTATACCACATCCAATGAAGCAATTGACATCGTCTGTAACACTTCAAAAACTGATGATTTTGCAGTAAATTCATGCTCAAATAAGTCTTGAATTGTCTTTTTTTTACAAATCCAGTCATTTTCAAAATTACTTACATTTAAAGCCCATGATCAGAGCCATACTGTATACTATTAAATTTATCTGTGTGATATGAAAAATGAGATGTAAAAATGTGTATTTAACTTATATCAAAACATTTATTTCATTAAAAAGTAATATAAAATTATCGTAAGAAGTTTTAATGGTTGTTCAAAAGTTGGCATAGTACCATCATCCTCATATAAAATTATCCGGTAAAATAAATTTATAATCATATGTTTTCGGTTTAACTTAGGTACTTATGATAAGTGAGCCCGTCTTTTTTATTATGTTTTCCAGTTGTACTCTGATTACATTTTACGGCGCAAGAAGGCACGTTTACTAAATTATTTAATTTTCTGATAAACTTCACTACCACCGTGTCACTGAACCGCCATTTGTAAACTAAACGGCTTGGCGGCTCAGTTTGTAAGCCCCGCCCCCCGCGGCTCACTTTTTGTGGGGTCATTTTTCAGAGCTACTTCATCGTCTATATATCATCAGTCGCCGTTTCATACATGTTGTGTCACATTTATAGCACTCCAGGGTCCCAAGATACAGGGCCAGCCTAGTTTGGGATCCGACAGATATTTCACTTATGTTATTATGTTTACTGACTAACAATAAATAATTTTGATTTTTTTTAAATAACTTGTACAGAACACTGTCATACATATGTATATGACAAAAAAAAAACAACATAGTGCAACTGACATTAATATGCACCCTACGTATATTGTCGGTACAATTTATGACAACTCCACATCATAGATAAATAAAATATAATAGGCACTATTTAGTATCATCTATTGTTGTTTCATAGTATAGTTAATATTATGCACCCTTCTCTCAAAATATACTATTTATACAAGTTTTTTTGATCAGCCCATGTCATAGATAAGGGAAAATAGATACTTAGACTATTATTTAATGCTGGAGCCGCGGGGTCCTAAACTTATCATATTTCTTACCAATCGACTTCCATATAGTGTTAGTCTTGGACATCTTATAGAAATGTAAGTCTAAAAGGTCCTGTCCTGTCGAACCATATTAATTGTAAATATATCGAATATTCAAACACGATGTAAAAATTGCTCTGGAATAAAAATATAAACAAAAAGATACAGAATGAGCCAGATAAATAATTATACCATTTTCTTCTTAGTAAGCACCTGATTATTGTATGAATACAGGGTGATTTAGGGGCCGTGGAGCAAGAGAACAAGGCATGATACAAAACTTAAAGATGAACCTAATGAAGATGGCCTTTTTATCACCAATATTGATAATTATTTTTCAGAGTACAAGTAGAAAAAGATAATGTAGCACACAATTTGGTCACCCTACCCTGTGACGTCTAGTCATTTTCCATACAGCGTATGTCAAAATTGGCCATGAATTACTTAATTTAAGATTATGTTACTTAGAAAAAAAATACCTACTTATACGATAATGTAGATCAGTTACCGAGTCAGAAAAAGTAGTTCCGGATCACGACCCAAAAACCACCCTGTATAATTTGTCTACCCAAACTATAGCACAATATCGAAAACAAAATAATCTTGCCATATGGGGTAGATGGTAGATCTATAAAACGGTCAAACTTTTTAATCCAAGATGTAGGGTTGGTAAAGTCAGGCTTAGGGTCTTGGCACTCTTGGCTTTAACTTTTTTAGAAGCTTTTATTTACCTGTCCCGTTATTTGTTTGTAATCAAATCTTGCAAGTTAAATTTGACCCACTTCCAGTTTTCCCGTAGAGCAAAAATTTTGCATACGTATGTAAATTGGATGACAATTAATGCAATACTATTATGACATGGAGCTGATCTCGGAAGGTGGCCACAGGAACCCCTCAACTACTCAACAATATCCCGTCGCGTTTGGGCTCGTTGCATTGGTCTTGGTGAGCAGTTACGGATTGTACAAAGAAAAGTACAGTTAACAAAAAAAGCTTGTCAGAAAAATAAAATAATTGCAAACAAAAACTTGCTTAAGAGGAAGGTTACCTATGAGTTTGTGACTCTTGGCCGCCAATTTTACGTGAAATATATTGGTGGGATCTATTACATAGAATTGTCCAATAGGAAATGGTACATGATCTATTTCATAGATAAAGCTAATGTTATGCACCCTTCAAAAATAGGTAACCCTATTCGGTAGAACTATTAACCAATGTATGTAAAAAATTACAATAGATAAGCTAGAAGTTAACTAGACCATATATCATTCGTAGTTGCATTTATGCACCCTTTAAGATGAACCTGTTTAAACAAGTTCCATTGATCATCCCTGGGAACGGCCTTGAAGACGACCAAGGGCAAAGGGTTGGTCCATATTTAATAATTTGGTGACATTAAACACTTTGTCATGTTAATTTGATGAACAAAAGTTACGGTCTTAGAGACAGACCAGTTAAGTTATTAGTATAAACCAGTATAAGATGTGATATGTTATCGTTCGTAGTTGCTATGAATATCCAGGTCATATTATACTGGACGTCTGGTAAAAGCTGCTTTAGATTTAAAAGAAATATTACTTTAAGTGTTAGACTTGTTATAGGGTTTGGAGTCGAGCTTTGTTAGGTTTAGAATTGGTTAAGACTTGATTTGAAGCTTTATTCAAAGTAAGGTCAAAGGGGTATAATATAATTTGATATTTAAGACATACAGTAACAGTTGCATAATATATTAAATTCGGTCGAGATGTTTCATCCTGAATTCGCATTATGGAACATTTTATCATTTTAGAAAAACGGGCAAATTTTTTCAAACGCTTTTAGAGATCTGTGAAAGAGTCGATAGTTATTTTTGTATAACATTGTGTCATACCTACACTAGTACACACACACTTTACCCAAGAGATTATAGTAACTCTGTTCATTAAGTTTTAAATCATTAATTAAATGAAAAAAAATAACTATATATTTTTAACAAACAGGGTTATAAGGTGCTAACAAATTAGTCACGGATATTTTAAGAGATAATACATTACATTAAAACAATTAACTTTTAACTGTAATTAAGGAACCTTTGTATATATTTTTTTTTGTTTTCATTTACCGAACAAAACAAAATATTATAATTAATTTTTAAAATAACCATCCCCTATAATGTGCCTGTCAAGATGTTTAACACATGTCACGCCAAAAGTTTTTTTTCTTAAATGTCATTATGATTCGGGCCTAAAGAGGTCTCATTTAATTTTCTTATTAACAGGGTATTTTAACGTAGGAAATTCCTAGTTTTCTCCCAAAAAAACATAACAAAACCTATGATGTTTCATACTTAAATATACTCCGAGAACCGAGTACTATCAGCGGTAAAAATATCCGTGACTAATTTGTTAGCACCTTATATATGCCTATAAACTAGCATAAATATTATATTACATAAACTTAAGTTAATTTATAAAATGTCGCTAATTTGTAGATACCTAGGCTAGGATATCTCTAAAAAAATTCAAAAGGATCAAGAAATGCTGTCATGCAACTTGCAACTTGCCATTTAACCAAGTAGTACTGACTCTACATTACTCCGTATTTTCATATCTTCAGTCTTACCCCAACACATTTTATTGTGTCCCCAACTCCCCACTGGGCTTGATGCCAGGGTTGAATGACTTAAAATATTATATATAAACAAGCGTTTATGTTAAATGCAGCGAATGAGCTGGACCACACTCAAGAATCGCGCGGCGGTTGCCAAGAATGTATCGTTTTGTTCAAACCACAGATAAACAACAACAGATAAGAGGCTATCCATACATAAGAGCAGTAACGACCATTGGGAAACTCATCCATTTCTTTTGCGTATTCTATCCATGAAGTTGTAATATAATGAATAGCTGAAAGGGAAGTCAAAGTAGAGTCCATCTCGTTTTGACCAAGGTATTGACGTCATTGGACAATAATGCTAACGTGACAACAAATCCATATGTGTCAAGATGTCTGTATTTTAACGGGTGCACGTGAGTTACCACCATCACCACCTCTCGGACCGTTTTTTCTATGAAAACTATTTTGCTCGGTATAAGGTATAAGGTTCGACTTTGGTTTGAAAAAAGTGAAACAGGCAGGGCTAGCCGGATATGTATAGACTATAGATCCGTGATTCTAGCACAATAAATTCAAACTTGTTCTTGAGTGATCTTACGGCTCTTATATGTGGTGAATCAAGATAAGTAAAGTGCAATCATTTGGAGTAGCAATGCAACAATCTTGATTTGCTTTTTTTTTATACTACGATGGTGGCAAACAACCATACGGCCCGCCTGATGGTAAGCAGCTACCGTAACCTATGGACGCCTGCAACTCCAAAGGAGTCACATGCGCGTTGCCAACCCTTTACAAAAAGGAGGATTCACTGTGTTGACGGCTAAAGGAACAAGAAGGTCCCTCATCGTTAACACACTGGATCCTCTTTGAGCTCTTTGGCAACCTTACTCACCAGCAGGAACACAACACTATGAGTAGGGTCTAGTGCTATTTGGCTGTGGTTTTCTGTAAGGTGGAGGTACTTCCCCAGTCGGGCTCTGCTTCAGATTTGAGCGAGATGACATTCGCTGAACGTGCCCTACCACACTTAGCGAGATGCCATTCGCGGTGCCCATACCTCTCTTTTTGGCGTAGTTTAAGGACATACGTACCCAAGTCCGGACTTAGTTTAAGGACATACCCCGGGTCCAAACCGGGTCCGGGTCCGGGCTTAAGATTTAAGATATTACTTTGGACAAATTGAAATTCAAGACCCCATTTTGGCTTGCCTATTTTGATTTTGGTATTTTTGTAGTCACCAGCATCCAGCAATACAAGCAGCTAAGCGGACAAGGCATTCAAAATGATCTACACAAGCTCTTCTTTTCGTAACAACCCGTTAGCTAATTTGCTGGTGGCTGTAACTGGTGCTGCCCCAAAGTGCTATTGTTTTTATTTTTAGGATTCCGTAGCAAAAATGGCAAAAACGCACCCCTTACAGTTTCGTCACGTCCGTCCGTTTGTCACAGCCATTTTACTCGGAAACTATAAGTATATATTTTTAGCCACTCCATAAATGTATGTAAATGTCAAAAAAATTTTTTTAACAAATATCAGCGTGTTTGACATCAGACGATAGGTCTTAAAAAAATATATTGATGTTGTTTGAATATTTTTTTGTTTATAGAATATTTTCAGAAACAAATACCCCGAAAGTCAAAAAAATTATGTAACTTATGAACCTGAGATACAAAAAAATATAAAAAAAATTGGGAAGATAGCTCATTGTATATTCATTCAAGAAAAATTATTTTGAACATTATCGATTAAGGCATTTTTGAGTTAACTCCAAAAAACTTCTTTAGGCAGATACGTTCTTTTGATATTAGTTCTTTCGATAGTACGTACGGAACCCTCCATTAAGACCCTAATGATGATTGTTTCGTGCCTTCTAGCTCCATAACCCCTTGATCGATCCTACTCATAAGTGAACTCTCAAATTGTATTGAGCACTGCTACAACCCCAACAAATTTCATAAATTTTAGAAAAACGCTACTTAAGTTATCGCGGAACAACTATTCAAAATCAAAAAGCCATCGAAATACCGAGACGTCTAGGTAGCCGAAGTTGTTTGTAAAAACTTCACTTCGCTTACGCTCCGCTCGTTTGACTATATGAGGCACCTAATGATTTTTGCGAAACTGCACACTTCTAACTGTTTTGTAAAGTTGGTTATTTTACGCTACAAAAATAAAAATATGCCGAACGGCTAGAAATTTGCTAATTTAAACCTCCTCGTGACTCCACTATTGCTGCAACTTGTGTTAACAATAATAATAATATCTCAAGTCTGTCTGTCTACAATGGTAATGGAACGGGTTTGGCGTCGGGTTTGGAATAATAAGCAGACAGACAGACAGACAGTCGGTCAAGGCCGGTGACTAACTGACGGAGAATGCTACACCTAATTAACTTTAATCGTAGATTTTACGTCATTTAATTAGTTCGGTTTGAATTGAACTTTTTAATCTTTAAATTAAATCCATCTGTTTAATACTAAATGTATGAAATCGTTTCCGACAGACTGACGGACATAGCTTAAACTAAATAAATGTACAACCTTAATTAATATTTATAATTTCTTGAAATATTGTACACCTTCACTAAGAAAATAAAGTAAAATATAACACCAGGACTTAAAATATTGCAAATGGAGTAAGCAGACACTCCCACAGCCACATAAGTACAATTTAAATTAATAGTACAATGGTGGAGGGTAAAATAAGTTTTCTGCCAACAAACTGCCGTGCAGTTTGGCTGATAGGTGAAACTGATTAAATGTATCTCTTTTTGTAAAAAAAATATAAAAAAACCGGCCAAGAGCGTGTCGGGCCACGCTCAGTGTAGGGTTCCGTAGTTTTCCGTCCGTCACAGTAAGTGTCCCCACTTTAGAGTTAATAACACCGCCATGTAGGATATGATATGAGAGTTCCACGTACAGCGACATATATCGGCAAATTAAGTAAACTATTGCGCGCGAGCTTAAAGTATGGAAGATGATTTTTATGGAATAATTCTTTATTGCGTGAACCGATTTTCACCGTTTTTACTTTATTTGAAAGCACGTCATTTCATTGTAATTTTGTACAAATTACAGTTACAATAAACACCTGCTTATACGGTTAAATTACAAACTTAGTACAGAAATTATTTTGAATTTTTTTTTCAAAAACTATTCACCCTATCAAGTTCAAAATAATTTTCCTAGAAAGTTTTTATGAAGTTCTACTTTTGAGATTTTTTTCATATTTTTAAAACTTATGGTTCAAAAGTTAGAGGGGGGGGGACGCATATTTTTTTACTTCGGGAGCGATTATTTCCGAAAATATTTACATTATCGAAAAATGATTTTAGTAAACCCCTATTCATTTTTAAATACCTATCCAACAATATATCACACGTTAGGGTTGAAATGAAAAAAAAAATCACTCCCCACTTTACGTATAGGGGAGGTACCCTAATAAAAAAAAAATTTCCACTTTTTATTTTACCACTTTGTCGGCGTGATTGATATACATTTTAGTACCAAATTTCAGCTTTCTAGTGCTAACGGTCACTGAGATTATCCGCGGACGGACGGACGGACGGACGGACGGGCAGACATGGCGAAACTATAAGGGTTCCTAGTTGACTACGGAACCCTAAAAATGGGGTTGAAAGTTTTAATCACTTGAAGATTTTTAAATTTCATCTTTTTTTAAAAACCAATGAGACGAAAAACTATGTTTTATGATACAATTTTAATACACCTTATTTATTGAATATGAGCTACAATATTATGAGTTAGAGTGACACGGTTCTGACCCCCACATAGACTAAGAGCTGGCTACGTCATATATGACACAATAATGAGAGCAATAAAACCAGTCTCGATAGATTTAAATAATATTCTTATTGCAATATCCGTGCATCTGGCAGCTTTTAACGGGTGGAAGTCAGAGTGAAAGCCTAACAAAAATTCAATTGGAAAAAAGTAATACCAAAATAGGCAAAAACTGCCGAAGTTGTCTTATTTATAGAGGACAGGGCCTATATTTATATATTAGAAGAAAATACATCATACAGACAACGTATATTATTGCGGAAGCAAAAATAGTTGGCAACAAACTATGAATTACACTAGTAGTCCGCCTCGAACTCAGAACTCGCGATTTCCTTGCAAACGAGATGACCAATGTAACAAGACCCTTCCGAAGATTTTTATTCGCCTTCTAGCTCCACAACCCCTTGAACGATCCTGCGCATATACGAACTCACAAACTATATGTATCTCTGCTACAATCCCAACAAATTTCATAAAATTCAGAAAAACGTTACTAAAGTTATCGCGGAACAAACTCTCAAAATCAAAAAGCCATTGAAATGCCAAGACGTCCCAGTAGCCGAAGTGGTTTGTAAGAACTAGCTTCGCTCGTTCGATAATAGGTACGCGTCGTTTGGCACTACTTTCCCCCAACATAAACTATTGGCAATAATGTTGTAAGTAATCTAATAAAATTAATTTCTCCAATATTTTAATAAATATTCTGCTTTTCGGGACGGAGATGAATCCAAAAAATCTAACAAACATTACAATCAGTTCACCCGTTCTTGAGTTATAACTGTTATAACTTATAAGTTATAAATGGTGTAACTGACACTACTTTGTTTTATCATATATATATATATATAAGTAGGTATATGTATATGCAAATTTTGTCCTTCAGTTTGTCACAATTATGACAAGGTTCGACCGATAGCGACAAGGTTTCTGATATACTATCAGATATTCCAAATATATTCTACAAATAAGTTCTTAACGCTTTTGAAATAAGCGTTAGTTTTACTTGCTACGACGGTTATCAGGAAGGCTGTTCTATTGATAGGAAAAAGAAAGTTTTCGGGTTGTCATCCGGCTGTCATAATGTATAAAAAACCGGCCAAGCGCGAGTCAGACTCGCGCACGAAGGGGAACCACCACCATTTCTATAAAAAATCATGTATGCTGTATGGGAGCCCCCTAAAATATTTATTCTATTCTATTTTTTAGTATTTGTTGTTATAGCGGCAATATAAATACATCGTCTGTGAAAATTTCAACTGTCTAACTATCACGGTTCATGAGATACACAGACAGACGCTGTCCGTCTGTCACAAGGAGTCTTAGTAATAGGGTCCCGTGTCTACCCTCTGGATACGGAACCCTAAAAAACGGATTAAATCTCATCATGATGATCATAGATACACTTACGAACAATGGAAACGGGTCACCTAGTATGGAACTTTCTACGAAGAGACTGTTATTTTCCTTGAATATAGATAAACTATCTTTATGTTAAGACTAGAGGCGTGTTTAACACTAAAACACAAGTCGACGTCGTTTTAAACTCGCGTCCTTTAAAAAAGGACGCAAACTTTGATAACAAATTTTAAGACGGTTCGTACAATTTTACTGCTCAGATTATATAAAGTATTTGAAAGTATGTTCGACGCCAATGAAAACGTGTTATTCCGTATAAAAAATCTATATAAGGCGACCAGTTTTGTATTTCAATAACGACGATATATAGATAGACAGAGAGTTGGCCCCGTCACATAACACACAACGAAATCAACGAAGTTCTTCTAGTTAGTTTGCTATAAGTACCTTCGTGTTATAGCTATATACCCGGGCACCTGGCAGTTATTCATTAATGGAGGTCATGTCGGTCAGGGTGACAGACCAGCATAATATTTAAATTGGAAAAGTATGAAAATATGTAAAACCTGCCGATGTTGTCTCATTTATAGACGATAGGGCCCATATTTTAACATTAGAATTAGAACAAAAAACATTGCGTATTATTGCGAAAACAAAAACACTAGGCGACTATCTATGAATAATATTCATAGTTATTCGTCATTTTGCATTACTTTCCCCTAACATAAACTCCTGGCAATCACATAATCTAATGAATTACATAATTACCCATAATTTTGAATCAAACCCAGAACTCTAGGATCTGTATTCTTCACGTGATTTAGATTATTTTACCTCCATCGATGAACAGCAGCCAGATGTCCGGATCTAGAAATAAGGATAGTAGCTTTTGTCATATCTGACCAGATCTTCGTAGTCCTTGTCTTAAATATGAAGTGCCTCCATCACAGATAACCTGAACCACTTGATATATCATAACTATCATAAGTATCATAAGAGCTCAAAGAGGACCCAGTGTGTTGACGATGAGGGACCTTCCTTTCCTTTTCTTTAGTCGTCAACACAGTGAATCCTCCTTTTTGTAAAGGGTCGGCAACGCGCATGTGACTCCTTCGGAGTTGCAGGCGTCCATATGTTCGGTAGCTGCTTACCATCAGGCGGGCCGTATGCTTGTTTGCCACCGTCGTGGTATAAAAAAAAAAAAAAGTAAACTCGAGGTCACCACACATCAGCGCTCCCGTACTAATTTAGTATGAGAGTGCGACCGCTTATTTCATTTGAGTTAACGTTTTTGATCATTACTCATGTGAATTAAAAATAGCCACAAAAATCTAGTCATAAGGGTTAACCTGGATTGTTATACTACAAAATGGTGTAGAATACTATTGAGATGTGCTGTTCGAATCGTAGAAATTAACGAATAAAATTGCGCTAATGTGTGGTGACCCCGTGCTCCTTGTAAAAGCTTAATGATGAGTAGTCTGTGGTCATGAGTAGTCGGTTTGAGAACCAACATGGATGGATCCATGTTGGTTCTCAAACCTAGGGTTGTAGTCACGTCTGAAAATATGGATACATTTCATGTAACAAAAATATGTAACCACGACTCTATTACCAAGGCGTAACGTCTTGGATACATGTTTTTGTCACATTAGATGTATCCATATTTTCAGACGTGACCGTACAAAACTCGACTGATTTTCGTAAGACTTTTTATGAGTTTTCTGCAAATCAATCGTGAATTTGGCCATTGTAGCTCATTAGCTGAACTCACATACCGATAAGGGTGATAACTTGATAAATGATAAGAGGTTTGAGTGATAAGGTATCGAGGGGCGCCGAGGTGTCTGCTGGAAATGCTAGACGATAAAGGATATCAGTAACATTCACAAATTGGCTGTTGGGATTACGTGCAATTTCCTCACGACCTTTTGCGGTTTATACCAGAGGTACTGTCAACCATTTCATTGTATTGCCAAGGGTGTCCATCTCCACCAAGTGACAGCTACGGCCTTGGAACGTATCGGATACGTTTTCGGGGTTGTCAAAATCCCTTTCGTTTATTTGCGGCATGACCACAGACAATATAAAATCGGACATTTATCTAGTTTTGTATTAAAATTACTGATAGATTAGGTAGATGGTGGCAGATTGGGGCAGGGCCAGCCATTATATTAATTGCGTACTTGTCAACCCTACAACGTCGAAAGGTAAAATTGTATGGAGACGTCATCTGTCAAAGTTCTGTCAAACGTTGATTTTATAGGGAGTACGACCTTCTGTATGAAATACTATTATATTATTCTGTGGAATTGCCCAACGGTGGGAGTGGGACACGAAATAGGCTTAAGAAAAAAATACTTGTATAAAAAATCATTGAATCCACGCCAGCAAATGAAAATCAACAAGAGCGCTGGCAGCCTGGCGGTGAGACGTCCGACTTTTAATCCGGAGGTCTCGGGTTCAAACCCCGGCTCGTACCACTAAAGCTTGTCCCAGAAAAAAATGTCGTTTATTAGTAAGTATGAAATAATGTAAGCAATAAAAAGTTACCAAATTTTTGACAACAGTTTATTAGAAATGTAGTAAACAAAACGTATTTTTGTAGTGTTTTTGTTCTATTGTTTATTCATCCAGAAACTTCGTAATTTTCTTTTGATACCTGCCATCAGGTTTTGTACATCAGTGCCTGTGATTAGTTTTGAAGCTGCATTCCATTTTCGCTTGAAGTTTTCAACTGATGTGGCGTTAGTTTTATGTTTTAAGAGCTTCTGCTTCATACGAGCCCAATATTTTTCTATAGGTCGTAATTCAGGACAGTTAGGAGGCTTTTGGTATTTTTCCACAAATTTGACATTATTGGCTTTGGCATTATTTTATCACATTTTTAAAATAGTGGCACGTGGCCAGATCAGGCCAAACCAGAACTGGCTTCTTGTGTCGCTTAAAAAACGGCAATAATCGCTTTTCCATGCACTCTTTAAGGTATATATCGCCTTTCATAGTTCCTTTAGCAAAGTATGGAGTGCTGCGTTTGCCGCAAGAACAGATCGCTTGCCACACAAGAACCTTCTTCGCAAATCTATCCGTTTTTATGACATTGTACTCGTCATTGATAGTTTTTCTATCGGTCCCCGAATAAAAATGATGTCCCGGCAGTGATTTAAAATCAAGCTTGAAATATGTTTCGTCGTCCATCACAATACAGTATTTTTTTGTCGTTAATTTTGAATACAGTTTTCTTGATCTCGTTTTAGCGTCAGTTTCTTGTTTCGAATTTCTATTAGGCACTTTAGTTTGTTTGAAAGTCTTTATAGTTATTTTTCTTTACTCGTTGCACAGTGGATTTAGACGTTTTAAACTTTTTAGCTAAATCTCTTACAGATGATGTAGGTTTTTTCAGCAAAGCAGCTATGATACTCTTCTCAATATTTTTCTTAACAAACCCGGTCTTCCGACCACTTCCAGGACGCCGTCGAATACCGCCAGTCTCTCTGAATTGTTTTAGGACCCTTTACATAGTTCTAACAGACGTGTTTAGCTCCATTGCCACTTTTTTCGTGAAAATGCCTTAATATTGGACATATTTGTACAATATTTTCTCATGAAGTTTTTCTTGTGGAGACGAGATCTTTAAAAAATGTGACTGTGACAGATTTTTTTCTAATATTAAATAAAGAACCGAGATGCATTTAACATATAACCAGCCAGTTACAACCATTTTCATTGAAACTGATATACCAACGCTGCGTAAACTAACGGCATTTTTTACTGGGACAAGCTTTAAGTTTTTCGGAACTTATGTACGGAATATCATTTGATATTTACCAGTCGCTTTTCGGTGAAAGAAAACATCGTAAGGAAACCGGAACTAATCCCGATAAGGCCTAGTTTCCCCTCTGGGTTGGAAGGTCAGATGGCAGTAGCTTTCGTAAAAACTAGTGCCTACGCCAATTCATGGGATTAGGTTGTCAAGCGGACCCCAAGGACAAACGCTAGGTGGAAGAAGAGCAAATGAAAATAAACAAAATAGATAATTAATAAGTTTTTATTTAGATTAAATTGAATACGGATACAGATAAACACAAATAAAGTTTTACATGTACATTAATAATAAATAAGAGAGTCGTTAAAATATAAGCAAGAGAACAGTTAAGGGGAGGACAACAGCTAAATTCTATCCCTATCTTTTTCAGCGCGAGTGAAAGAGAAACACCGTGTTACGGCTAGTATGGGAGCTCATTGTAAATTTTGCAAAATGATGAATTAAAAAAACTACGCTATAATAGAGGAATATAAAATAATGAAGTTTTTAGTATTCATGTGGTGCAATTTTGTCCTTAATTACAGACGTTTAAGTCAAGAAACTAAAGACTTACAACTGTTGAATGCTAATTTTAAGATGTAACTTTGGAATTATTTTCTATCGAGCCGATTTCGTCCAATCGTGTAACGAAATTAACAAAGTTCTTTTAAATATAATGAATATTAACATATATTTTTTTTACTTTCCCAAAACAAGGTCTTATACTTAATAATTTTTAAGAAAAAAAAACCGACTTCAATGGGGGTAGCCGGTGAAGGATTATTGTAGATGGTGCACTTAGATTCCATACAATGAAATAACTTGCTTAAAAAACGCAGCGGAGAGGACAAATCGCCAAACGTGAACTATGCGTCGTTGAAGAGTTCCGTTCTGATTATCATCAGCAGTTCTACTTCATCAAATGTCACTCTTTTGAATGAAAACGCTTGATTTGTTGATAAAAATACAAAAGTCACTTTATGTATGCCTTTAAGATTTGAGGAATTCCCTCGATTCCTCGTGGAACTCATCATCAGAACTTGAGCTTGCCGAAAATTGGTCCTGACAATCTAACTTGCTTAACAAACATAGCGAAGAGGAAGAATCGCCAAACATGAACTATGCGTCGTTGAAGAGTTCCATTCTGTTCATCATCAGCAGTTCCACTTCATCAAATGTCACTCTTTTGAATGAAAATGCTTGATTTGTTGATAAAAATACAAAAATCACTATGTGTAAGCCCTTAAGATTTGAGGAGTTCCCTCGATTCTTCATGGATCCCATCATCAGAACTTGAGCTTGACGAACATTTGTTCTGACAATTAAACTTGCTAAACAAACACAGCGAAGAGGACGAATCGCTAAACGTGAACTATGCGTCGTTGAAGAGTTCCGTTCTGATCATCATCAGCAGTTCTACTTCATCAAATGTCACTGTTTTGAATGAAAATGATGGTTTTGTTGATAAAAATATAAAAATCACTATATGTATGCCTTTAAGATTTGAGGAGTTCCCTCGATTCCTCATGGATCCCATCATCAGAACTGCGTTTTGACAAAAACGGGACCAATCTGTATATATATACTTACAATCAAAAAAAGAATTTTCAAAATCGGTTCAGACATGACGGAGTTATGGAGTAACAAACATAAAAAATAAAAAACAAAAAAAAAAAAAAAAACATACACGCCGAATTGAGAACCTCCTCTTTTCAAATCTTGAAGTCGGTTAAAAAACTGTTTAAATAAAGTCAATTTGAACGTCACCGGGTGTTGTCAGCCTCTTAAACACGGCACAGATTCAAATCAACACAACAATTCTTCGGCTTTAACGACGGGCAGGTCAACCCCACATACGACCCCACTAACCGTTTGATCTTCTTATATTCAACTTTTTTAACCGACTTCAAGATTTCAAAAGAGGAGGTTCTCAATTCGGCGTGTATGTTTTTTGTTTTTTTTTTGTTTTTTTTTTTATGTTTGTTACTCCATAACTCCGTCATGTCTGAACCGATTTTGAAAATTCTTTTTTTGATTGTAAGTATATATATACAGATTGGTCCCGTTTTTGTCAAAACGCAGTTCTGATGATGGGATCCATGAGGAATCGAGGGAACTCCTCAAATCTTAAAGGCATATATATAGTGATCTTTATCAACAAATCCATCATTTTCATTCAAAACAGTGACATTTGATGAAGTAGAACTGCTGATGATGATCAGAACGGAACTCTTCAACGACGCATAGTTCACGTTTGGCGATTTGTCCTCTTCGCTGTGTTTGTTTAGCAAGTTTAATTGTCAGGACAAATTTTCGTCAAGCTCAAGTTCTGATGATGGGATCCATGAAGAATTGAGGGAACTCCTCAAATCTTAAGGGCTTACACATAGTGATTTTTGTATTTTTATCAACAAGTCAAGCATTTTCATTCAAAAGAGTGATATTTGATGAAGTGGAACTGCTGATGATGATCAGAACGGAACTCTTCAACGACGCATAGTTCACGTTTGGCGATTCGTCCCCTTCTCTGTGTTTATTAAGCAAGTTAGATTGTCAGGACCAATTTTTGTCAAGCTCAAGTTCTGATGATGAGTTCCATGAGGAATCGAGGGAATTCCTCAAATCTTAAATGCATACATATAGTGACTTTTGTATTTTTATCAACAAATAAAGCTTTTTCATTCAAAAGAGTGACACTTGATGAAGTGGAACTGCTGATGATGATCAGAACGGAACTCTTCAACGACGCATAGTTCACGTTTGGCGATTTGTCCTCTCCGCTGCGTTTGTTATGCAAGTTATTTCATTGTATGGAATCTAAGTGTACCATCTACAATAATGCTTCACCGGCTACCCCTATGGAAGTCGGTTTTTTTTTCTTAAAAATTATTTCTGGAAAGAAATATTGTGCGACCTTAAATAAATAACACATTTATTTGTTAATCATTTTAAAGAAAACCGGCCAAGGGCATGTCGGGACATGCTCAACGTAGGGTTCCATAGTTACCACCCGTCACAATACACCCACTCAAAAGGTTGTTTTTTACCTATATGATATTTTGCGTTACTTACGTCATTTTACTATGTGGCACTTTTTTAGTGATAACACAAAAATGACTGAACGATTTTTTCAATATATTTAGTTTTCATTGAAATTACTTATTTAGACCTCACTTTTATGAATTTTGCTATTTTTTTGGACGCGCGGTTCATATGTTAGAGTAAAGGGGGCCGGGGACGCAGTATTTCAAACTTTCGGAGCTATTATTTACGAGACTAATTAATAAAGTTGTTTTAAATGACCCCTTTTTTTGAAAGACCTATCCACTACGGAAAGACTACGGAACCTTAAAAAAGTACGTAGTTTACTTAGCCTACTGCACTTTTCCAAATGTTCGAGTTACCTACTGTAAAACATACCTACTGAAATCACTATAGGTGTGCCTATAATATGTGAAGAGTTCTCTCGATTTCCCAAGGATCCCATCATCAGATCCTGACCTGATGACAATGGGACCAACAAAAAGAAATTTCCACATGCGGTCAGCCGTAGGTACTCGAATAATCGGTATATTCAGAACCTCCTACTTCGAAATCTAGAAGTCGGTTGAAAAAAGAACAGTTAGACAATCACCAAGTTAATTTTCTTAATTTTATGTTATCCATTAACAATAGTACAAGAATAATTAATAAAGCTTAAATCTAATATCTGCCCATTAATTACTTAGAATCAAACGCCCAATTCTATTAAAAACAACAAAATAAGTTACCGTTCCCAAACGCAACAAAGCTAACAAAACGCGTGCCCTTCTGTCAAAAATAAATCAAGCTAGCCTATCGCCTCTCCCATTGGTCGGCGCTTTTTTTTTCTATTGGGGGACCGCGGCGGTGTATACAGCCGGAAAAAATATGTAAAGTTATCTATGATCCTAGACCCGTTTGGAAGGGCCCGTCATTGGTCGGTAGGGCCGTTTGAACAAGTGTGTGTGCCTAGATAATGGATGGATGTAGTGGTATGTTTGGTATTACATATCGATACGTGTTTTTAGTGTGGTTTGTTAAAAACTTAATTCTTGTCAATTTGTTTTTTTTTTTTAATTTTGACTTTTTTTTATTAGGCATGGGTGAGACAAAATAAAAAAGATTACCTACAGTAAAATGAGTACCTACCTATATATATACCTAAGCTACAAATTGTAGAAGAAAAGGATCTGTATCTGAATCCCTAAAATTTTTGGTCCTATGCTACATATAGCATAGGACCAAAAATTTTCCCTCCCTAATGCTATTTGTCATAATGATGTCCTAATTACAGTGGCCCTAACATCGTATCGATGATTTTTAGCCCTAATATGTTTTACCTAATATCATTTGATCTAGTCATCGGTTGTCCTAATATTTTGTTCCATAATACTAATAAGTCATAATTATTATTTGACCTGAAATCTATTTGTCCTAATGATGAATACACCTAATTTTATATGAACGTATATTATTTCGCCTAATATTGTATACCCTAATATTAAATGTCCTAATGAAATTTTTTCCTTATTACAAATAAACTATTTGACTTTGACTTTGACCTAATTGCGATAATCCTAATGATCATTTGTCCTAATGCTCATATTCCCTACCTTTGTATTCCTTAATACTATTTGTCACAGTGATCATTCATATGCCCTAACATCGTATAAATTTTGGAATAATAGGTTATTCAACCTAACTTTCTAGCAAGAGTTCGTTTCGGTAAGGGGTCGCAATTCCCTAACCTTCTTCGCTGGCAGAAGTTTGTTTCGATGGGGGGTCGCAGTTCTAACCTAACCGTACTACCTATCTACTGCGGGAAGGGACCTTTTGGGTTTGAAGTGGGGAATTTTGTAACAAGAAACCCTTATAATTTCGCCATGTCCGTCCATCCGTCTGTCTGTCCAGAGGTTAGGTCATTGATTGTTAGTACTAGAAAGCTGAAATTTGGTATGAGTATGTATGTTAGTCACGCCAAGGAAGTTGTAAAATAAACATGTAATAATTAAATTAAATTCAATTAAATAATCATTTATTTCGGGCAAAGCCCATAGAAGTGTTAGTACATACAAAAAACTTATAGAACTATTGTTAGGCAAAATTCAGAAACACAAACACGAAGCACAGAAAACAGCACAGAGACATAACCGGATGAGCAATAAACAGTAATAGTAAAAATAAAAATAAAAACACACTAAAAATTTAATTATCAATTGAATCCAGTAATGAAAATATAATAAACTAATCGCAAAAATAAATAATAATAATAAAAAATTAAAAATAATAAAAAAATTAGAAAATGTCAACATAAGTAAATTAAAATAATAATTATAAAAACAAAAAACATTACTTAAATTCAAATAATAATCAAATAACATGTCACCAATTAAAATTAACAAAAGTAGAATGCATACCGATCCATCTTTTTAACATGGGCGAATCCCATCTGTCGGCAAACACCCTGAGAAGACTGTTAGGGCTTTCTCTCATCCTTTCCAATAATGAGGCGCAGCGCTTCCTCATAATCGCATGAAAACCATCGACTCCTGCCTCTGTAAACATGCCCGAAGCACTGCACCTCCAACGAAGCCCTAACAATGCCCTAAAAGCGTTATTATATTGCACTCGGAGTGCGCTATACGTCCTCTGTGTATAATTGACCCAGAGATTGCAGGTGTAAAAGCACTGGCAATAGGCCCTAAATAGCGTTATCTTTACTTCTCTAGTACACCCTGCAAATCTACGAGCCAACATGTTGCAGCGAACGGATAGCGCCCTCCTCTCCCTCTCCATATCCATATTATCAGAAAGGTCTTCAGTGACCCAATGGCCCAGATACTTGAAGTGCTGAACTCTGCTTAAGGAAGTGCCGCATAGAGTAATTGGTGGCACAACCTCGTATGTCTTAGCACCGGCCTTGAAGATTAGGAATTCACTCTTCTTAGCGTTGTATAATGCTTCATACAAATCACTTTTAGGGCAATCATTACATTATGACAAGTAACTTTTAGGATTATTGATCATTAGGTCTAATGTTATTAGGGCTTTCGAATATTATGGCAAACAAAACTAGGATTTTTTAACATTATGGTAAGTATGTTTGGGACAAATGAGTTTTAGGACAATCATTACATTATGACAAGTAACTGTTAGGGTAATTGATCATTAGGGCAAATGACAATTAGGACAAAACAGTTAGAGCAAGTGATTTTAGGACCAACGTTATTTTATTAGGGATTGCGAGGGACACCCAGAAAAAAAGACAAATGAAAAATTGAATACCTACATGTAATTCTATAGATTCTTATTATATAATTATAGTATAAATATATAATTACATATGGCATTAGAATGTTACTTAGATATTTTATTTTAAAGTCTGGAATTTATTTTTAAAAAAATTTGACAATATTATTATTGCCACAACATGTTAACTTACATTTAGTCGTCATTTATCAATCAGACTCATAAGAATAAAATATAAGGATGGTAAAGTACAAAGAACTTTTTTAAGATGGTATACCCAATGGTCACATTTTTTAGGGTTCCGTAGTCAACTGGAAACCTTATAGTTTCGCCATGTCCGTTCGTCCGTCGCGGCTTTGCTTAGCGATGGTTAGTACTAGAAAACTGAAATTTGGAATGAGTATGTGCTATAATCAGCCGACAAAGTGGTAAAACAAAAGCTGTTTTTTTTAATTTATGGGTTACCTCCCTTACACATGAAGTGGGGGGTAAAATTTTTTTTCGCTCAAACCATATCATGTGAGGTATCGTTGGATAGGTCTTTCAAAAAGAATAGGGGTCTTTTTTAACAATTTTAGGATAAAAGAAATACTTTCGTAAATAAAAGCTTTAACTTTTGAACCGCGGCGCGGGGACAAAAAAATTGGAATAAATCATGGAAGTGAGACCTAATAAGTACCTTAAGTAATTGAAAACTATATTAAATGAGATCGGTTGAGCTGTTTTTGAATTATAACTCAAAAACGCATGAAAGGACGTAAGTACCCCATAGTAAAATGACGTAAGTGCCGCAAAATATTCCTTAATAAACGACCTTTTAAACAGATATGTATTGTAACAGGCCGGCAACTACGGAACCCTACACTGAGCATGACCCGACATGATAATATACGCATTTAATAAAATTTTAAATACAGGTTATACAGGTTATGAAACTTTGTAACTTTTTTTATTTTCAAAAGAAAGCTAACAGGTACCTAATAATTTCAGCAGAAGATTGTCATCAGCCTTCCATTTTGAAATCAATTAACTCTTCAAGTCAAAACGTTTATAAATAACTTTCTTCATATATATGTATACAGCAAACTAGGCGGAACGTCATCAAGTGACGTCATCATACAGCTATTCAAAATCAAAAATCAAAATCAAAAATCAAAATTGTTTATTTTCGTAATACACAGTCACAATGCCTGCAGTGATTGGGGCTTCCATTTAGGTAAGTAAACCTGTGTTAGGATGCCCCGCTCTTCCATAACTGGTAAGTCGATAGAATCTATTTGGTAACAAAATTTTGGTGCTCAAAATTATTTTCGTATAGTAACATCCAGTTATCAGGAACATATTGTGCGGAAACAAGATATAATCCCAACAACGCCTAATAAAAAAAGTATTTTTCAGTTTTTATTTTACCATTTTGTCGGCGTGATTACCGATTACACGTAGGTACTCATATCAAATTTCAGCTTTCTATGGCTACCGATCACTGAGCTAAGTCGCGGACTGACAGACAGACGGCACGACGAAACTATAAGGGTCCTAGTTGACTACGGAACCCTAAAAAAAAAAGATGAGTTCAGAGATCTTCGAAATATTGAAGTCTGTCAGTAATTGCGAACAATTTTTTCGTACTTAAAAAAGGAAACGTATTTTTTTAAAGAATATGCACCAGAACATGAAATCACTAAAATTATGTTTAACACTTTGCTACAGCTTTTTATTATTTCAATTTTGTGTACTTCTTTTTGGTCCGTTTTTAACGCAAAAGAGAGCATAAAGAGGTCTCAAATTTCGTTTTTGGTCCAGACAATGGCCATACATCAGCGGGGGAAAGAGAGGGCGTGCGAGCGAGAGGGGAGAGGCGAGCCTGGCTCGTCTGGGGAATTGGGTGAGGCCCCGGTGTCGGCGGGAGGACGAGATAATAGTAAGAGATAACGTTAAATAAAAATAAGTCGAATGAAATTGATAAATACACTCGCGTGCTAATATTAAGCATGCAATTTGGCGCCATAATTCATACCAACAACTGAATTCGTATAAATTCACAGGTCGGCTCACAAACTATGTAGGTTGAAGGGAGCGTCGAAGAGTTACTTTTTTTGTTGTTATTTTGTTGCGAAAATTGAACACATTTTAAACGGGTTGCTTTATTTTATACTAGCTGACCCGGCGAACTTTGTACCGCCAACTATTTTTGTGTTTAATTTCTTCAATATTTTAATAGTTATTCTGCTATTCGGGGCGGAGATAAATCCAAAAAATCAAACTTCAGTAGAATCCGTTCTTAAGTTATAATGTTATAAATGATGTAACAGAAACGACTTTGTTTTATATACCTATATATATATCGGAGCGCGAAGGCAACGGCTCGTCGCGGAGCTGCGCTATAAGCATAATAACTGATAGAATTATGATATGTTGTTGCAATAAGTTAACTACAGGTGTAACAATAGTAGTTTATGCAACAGTTGTATAAGAGGGGTTAAAAAAGGTGAGTAGCGTGGGTAACAATTTTCGCCTACGGCTCAAATAAAGAAAAACGCCACGAACATTTTTTGACCTACTTATACGACGTTGCATACAATACTTTTTCTACGACTACACTTACTTTTACATAAAATGCGAAATTGAAAACTTCATGGATATCGCATTTATTTTGTCAACATAATCAACAATCATTCTCTTCGGTTTCTTAGGTTGGCAGTAATTTATTAGGGTTCCGTAGTCAACCCTTATAGTTTCGCCATGTCTGCCCGTCCGTCCGTCCGTCCGTCCGTCCGTCCGCGGATAATCTCAGTGACCGTTAGCACTAGAAAGCTGAAATTTGGTACTAATATGTATATCAATCACGCCGACAAAGTGGTAAAATAAAAAGTGGATTTTTTTTTTATTAGGTTAAGTCTATACGTAAAGTGGGGAGTGATTTTTTTTTTCATTTCAACCCTAACGTGTGATATATTATTGGATAGGTATTTAAAAATGAACACGGGTTTTTCAAAATAATTTTTCGATAATGTAAATATTTTCGGAAATAATCGCTCCAGAAGTAAAAAAATATGCGTCCCCCCTCCTCTAACTTTTGAACCATAAGTTTTAAAAATATGAAAAAAATCTCAAAAGTAGAACTTTATAAAAACTTTCTAGGAAAATTATTTTGGACTTGATAGGATGAATAGTTTTTGAAAAAAAAATACAACATAATTTCTGAACTAAGTTTGTAATTTAACCGTATAAGCAGGTGTTTATTGTACCTGTAATTTCTACAAAATTACAATGAAATGACGTGCTTTCAAATAAAGTAAAAACGGTGAAAATCGGTTCACGCAATAAAGAATTATCCCATAAAAATCATCTTCCATACTTTATGCTCGCGCGCAATAGTTTACTTAATTTGCCGATAGATATCGCTGTACGTGGAACTCTCATATCATATCCTACATGGCGGTGTTATTAACTCTTAAGTGGGGACACTTACTGTGACGGACGGAAAACTACGGAACCCTACAGTGAGCGTGGCCCGACACGCTCTTGGCCGGTTTTTTTTTTATATTAATAGTCGTTTTTGCACGCGATTACGCGATACTATTTTGGCGCTTTTATAGAACAAGTGTTATTTTGGGGAATAGACTAGATAGACGAATGTATAAATGACAGATAAAAGTACAGGAGTAGAAAAAAATAGTAGCGATCCGTTTAATGGCATAATTGGTACCGTATTGCGAGTAAGAAAAGTAGGAGAAGAAATGTTTAATCGCGAATTTTTTTTTGTATGAGACACGCCGTCCCAGCCGGCCCTCCATACAAAAGTTTTTTTTTACGAGAAAAAAAATAATTTTTAGTTTTGCATAATTAGAATCCGATACAAAGTATGCCAGTAAAAGGATCACAAGAATTATTGTTACACAATATTCATCAAAGCAAAAGCTGCTTTGTTGCTGACTGTACTTACATAGTTGCTTAGCAATATTTAGTCCCCTTATTAAATTTACTTTTAGAAATTGTGTGTCCCGCATACGCACACCGTCTCTCAAATACCACAGCCTGAACTTCTACGTCCGTGATCACATGCAGCTTCTGTTAGTCGTTTGTCAGCAACCACACTAACTCAGCATCAATGTTGCAAGTGTCAAAGTGAATGACTATTGCGGTAGACGACTACAATGCCGCTGCCATAGACTAATAACCCAAGACCCCGCATAGCCGTGCGACCCCCGCTCGGAGTAATTTCACCCTATAGTGAGTCACTAATTTATTGTAATTAAGTGACATTAAACTTACTACGTCTCCATGGCAACCATTAATGCCTGACTCTTTCTTACGCCCGACGGAACAATGGCGCTTTCCCTGTCTAGCATTGCGTGTTCCCCTCCCGCACCCCTTCTGTTTGGCAGCTTAAGTTTCAAAGAAATAACGCGCTAAGCGAAGTATAGGGATATCTTGTATATGGCCGCTGCAAAGTCTATTCAGGCTGCGTTTCCACCTAAAATGAGCGAGCATGCGTTGCGAGGAATGTGTATGTTAATAACCACTAGAATCACTTCATACCTATCCTGGCACTGCTGGTTCTTAACAAACACATTTCTCGCAACACATCCTCGCTCGTGTCTCGTGTAAACGCAGCCACACCGTGGTCAGACATCTGTGTTTCCCCGCTGCCCTCCCCGCCGCCCGCTCCGCTACCCTCCCCGCCACCCGCTCCGCTACCCACCCCGCCGCCAGCTCCGCTGCTCTCACCGCTGGCAGCGGCGCGCGCGCGGCCGTTGACCCGCGAAGGCTGCTGTCTACTTCCGTGTCCACCAGACTGCCACCCGTCTGGCTTCACAGCCTTGGTTTAAGATCGCGCTTGAAACGAACACACCTATAGCGAATTAGAATGTCTTTTACACGCCATGTCAAAGGGCTTATCGATAAAATTTCCTTTATATACAAGGTTTAACAAAAATGCTCCTTTTTAGGGCATAATTGGTATCGTATTCTAATTATGCAAAACTAAGATTTTTTTTCCCCGTGAAAATTTTTTTTGTTTGGAGGGTTGGCCGGCTGGGACGGCGTGTCTCATACAAAATTTTTTTTTTTTGTTTGGAGGGTTGGCCGGCTGGGACGGCGTGTTTCATACAAAAAAAAAATGTTTTTGTTTGGAGGGTTGGCCGGCTGGGACGGCGTGTCTCATACAAAATTTTTTTTTTGTTTGGAGGGTTGGCCGGCTGGGACGGCGTGTCTCATACAAAAAATTTTTTTTTTGTTTGGAGGGTTGGCCGGCTGGGACGGCGTGTCTCATACAAATTTTTTTTTTTTTGTTTGGAGGGTTGGCCGGCTGGGACGGCGTGTCTCATACAAAAAAAAATTGTTTTGTTTGGAGGGTTGGCCGGCTGGGACGGCGTGTCTCATACAAAATTTTTTTTTTGTTTGGAGGGTTGGCCGGCTGGGACGGCGTGTCTCATACAAAAAATTTTTTTGTTTGGAGGGTTGGCCGGCTGGGACGGCGTGGCTCATACAAAAAAAATTTTTTTTCGTCCAAAATGTTTTTCTTACTTGCAACACGGTACCAATTGCACCTTTAAACGGATCGTCACTATTTTTGTTGCACCTGTAGTTTTTGCTTTCATTATATGTTATCTTATCAGTGTAAGCTAGGAAATATACAAGTAATTCATAAATTCCTTCTTCAACCGACTTCAAGATTTCGAAGGAGGAGGTTATCAATTCGTCGGGATCTTTCTTTTTGCTTGTTTTTTTTTTCTATGTATGTTCATCGATTATTCGAAGACGGCTGGACCGATTTGGAAAATTCTTATTTTGTTTGAAAGAGTTCATAGTTGGTCCCATTGTAACCAGGTCAGGATCTGATGATGGGATCCTGGAGAAATCGAGGGAACTCTTCAACTATTATAGGCACACCTATAGTGATTTGAGTATTTTTACAGCAGCTCGAGCATTTACTTTTGGAAAGATGGAGGCTAAGTGAAGTCGGTTCTTTTTTGTTTAAAATTATTTATTCATACTTTTATGTTACATATTTATAGGTACAACTTTTAAGTACATGTCACATGGTACTCTGTAAGGGCATAAGCAGAAACTTACAGCTAGAACTTACAAGTAACTCCCAAAAAAAAATTGATACACACTATCATTGCTGACTACTACTGTACCAATGATAGCATTGTCATAATGTAAATAGGGATGATGACACATGTTGAATTATGCAATAAAATTTAGTTGATAGGATGCAGAATTACCAATATATCCAAATAAAGTGAAAATTAAAAGAAAACTATTGAAATGGTTCAAAGATATCATGCTTCAAAATTTCAAAATTTTTCAATTAGGTATTTAAAGTACGAAATTAAAAAAAAAACAATGATACCATTCGATTTTTAACATTTTACTGTTAAATCAATTGTATGGTAATCAATGTAATCATATACATAAACGCAACATTTCACTGTAAATATAGCAATTTCATAATTTTTCCATACTTTAAACAGGGCGACTATATGATCGTGACGTCACCTTTGCACGTCATTTTGTTAGGAGCGTTTCGAGAAACAAATGCAAATCTCAGACTTTAAGTCTAATTTTGGACTTTTGTGTTGCTCTAACGTAATTGGCCGCACATTTGATCCTCACAACGAAACGAATCGATTGATAAAAAAAATTCACCATGCCTATTACGGAAGTTTAAAAAATATCACCTCAATCAGACAATGGGAATTGGTTGATATTTAACTTAATGAAGACAGGTATAGTCAGCTCTCACTGCTTCACACACACCACTTTAAATTTTGAAATAATTTTAACTAAATTAGTAGATTCTGCATATTCTGCAACCATGGTGAACCTAAACATGGGGCCGAATGTCGAATGCATAACAACTTGTAACTAATCATATTAGCGGAAGTCTCTTTCCAATCTAATTTATTAAAAAGAGACTTCCGCTAATAATATTAGGAACAAGTTGTTACGCAATCGACCCTGGTCCTGCACTCTGCAAGGTGGATCCACTAAGTTAGTTAAAATTATCCTGAAATTTAAAGTTTGAGAATCAAAGTAGTGTCTCTGACGTAGTGAGTGCTATACAAGTGCCTTCTAATACCAAGAATTTAGCTACAAGATTTGATGCACATACAGGAATCGTAACAAAAATATTAAATTGGAAAATGTTCAAATTGTAGGGATGATGACACATGTTGAATTTTGTAATAAATCCTCTAAATCCTAATAAAGTAAAATTTAAAAAAATCTATTGAAATGGTTCAAAGATACGAGACTTCAAAATTCTAAAATTTAACGATTTTTAATAAGTAAGAGTAAGTATGAAATTCAAAAAACAATGACACCATTCGATTTCTTACATTTTATCGTAAAATAAATTGTATAGCAACTATATACATACACGCAATATTTTACCGTCAAAATAGCAATTTCATATTTTTTCCATACTTTAACAGGCAAACTAATCATTTTGTTAGGAGCGTTTTGAGAAACAAAAGCGAGTGACAGATTTTGAATCTAATTTCTGACATTTGTGTTGCTTGGACGCAATTAGCCCCATATAGACATTTGATCCTTGCAACAAAACGAATCGATTGGTACCATACATGAAATAAATTCATCATGCCTATTAACAGTTGGCTAAGATATTCTTTATTCATCAAAATGGCGGAGCAGTATATATTCAGTTTTAGCTATGTTCGCGAGGACTCACAGATCGACAAGTTTAATATGTTTAACACCGAAGAACTAAAAATAAACTGCTATTTTTAGATAACTGTCGCGATAACTATCATCTCATCTCGAAATAACTCATAAACCAGTTTACAGCATTGTCCAGTTGAGTTTTTATTGAATTATTTGTGTGCTACCAACCTGCTAACTGTTTAAGACGCAACACGTACTTGAGCGGAATTAAGCTGTCAAAAATTAAAAAGACACAAAAAAAAATTAATCGAAAAAGAACCAACTTCAGTTAGCCTCCAGCTTTCCAAAAGGAAATGCCCGAGCTACTGTAAAAATATTTAAATCACTATAGGTGTGCCAGAAGTAACAGAACAAAAAATAATTTTCCAAATCGGTCCAGCCATCTTCGAATAATCAGTGAACATACAAAAAAATTACAAAAACAAAGATCTCGACGTATTGAGAACCTCCTCCTTCGAAATCTTGAAGTCAGTTAAAAAAGCAGAAAAAATCAAAATTCGCTTGAATTTTGTGGCTACAAAAATTCAGCTACCATAGACAAATATCCGCTTTCCGTCTGATTTTTGTTTTGTCCATTAAATTGTGTTTTCAAGATGCGTTGGGGCCATTTTCAACCGACTTCGAGATTTCAAAGGAGGAGGTTCTTAATTTGTCGGGATCTTTATTTTTGCTATTTTTATTTTTATATATGTTCACCTATTATTCGAAGACGAGTCGACCGATTTGGAAAATTCTCTTTTTGTTTGAAAGAGTACACTTCACAGTTGGTCCCATTGTCATCAGGTCCGAATCTGATGAATGGATCCTGGAGAAATCGAGGGAACTCTTTAAATATTATAGGCATACCTATGGTGATATGAATATTTTTTACACTAGCTCGGGCATTTGCTTATGGAGAGTGGAGGTTAAGAGAAGTCGGTTCTTTTTTGTTTAATTAGGGTTCCGTAACCAAAATGGCAAAAACGGAATCCTTATAGTTTCATATCCGTCTGTCCGGATGTCACATCACAACCAAAACATTTTTAGATTTAGTCAATATTTTCAGAAGATGAAGTGATTATTCACTTCGAAAGTTGAATGAAAGCAGTTGAAAGCAGCCTTAACCAGAGAATACTTACACATTGCATGGGGCCCCTGATTTGAACTGATTTGAAACTTGAACGTCCAAAAATTTTACGTACCTCCTAAACCAAAAATACTCACCGAGGGGCACTCTATCCATTGTCAAAAATTCACTACTTTTTCAATTTCAAGCCCTGCTATCACGAGATACACACGACTGTATCCAAATAAAAAAGTTGTGTGGCAATTTCAAATGGCCTAATGACGGTTCAAAGTATGGGTGAAGGGGTTTGGCAATATGACGACTAGGTACGAGTACTTATAGTTTGTCCGGCGGCTTAGGGATATACAGGCCATACTATACTAATCGCTGACGAAAGCTAGCTATTTAATAAGATTACTATGGAAAATACTCTTATTAAAAACTAACTTTATGAACAGATAATATTCGTACGTAACGCTGGTAGCCTTGCGGATAACGATCGCCATGACACCGGAAGTGGTAATTGCAATGTCTTGACAGCTTCCGGTCGACGACAGGAGCTAGAGGCCGCGTGACGGTCACTATGACAGTTTTTGTGTTTTTTAGGGTTCCGTAGTCAACTAGGAACCCTTATAGTTTCGCCATGTCTGCCCGTCCGTCCGTCCGTCCGTCCGTCCGTCCGTCCGCGGATAATCTCAGTGACCGTTAGCACTAGAAAGCTGAAATTTGGTACTAATATGTATATCAATCACGCCGACAAAGTGGTAAAATAAAAAGTGGAAAAAAATGTTTTATTAGGGTACCTCCCCTATACGTAAAGTGGGGAGTGATTTTTTTTTTTCATTTCAACCCCAACGTGTGATATATTGTTGGATAGGTATTTAAAAATGAATAGGGGCTTACTGAAATCATTTTTTGATAATGTAAATATTTTCGGAAATAATCGCTCCAGAAGTTAAAAAAAATGTGTCCCCCCCCTCTAACTTTTGAACCATAAGTTTTAAAAATATGAAAAAATCTCAAAAGTAGAACTTTATAAAAACTTTCTGGGAAAATTATTTTGAACTTGATAGGTTGAATAGTTTTTGAAAAAAAATTACAAAATAATTTCTGAACTAAGTTTGTTTCAACCGTATAAGCAGGTGTTTATTGTACCTGTAATTTCTACAAAATCACAATGAAATGACGTGCTTTCAAAAACTCTTAAGTGGGGACACTTACTGTGACGGACAGAAAACTACGGAACCCTACACTGAGCGTGGCCCGACACGCTCTTGGCCGGTTTTTATTTTGTAATTTTGAAAACGGAATTCACCTATCATAGACAATAGGTACCTAGCGGAAATTTATCTATAGTTTGTAACAAACATATTGGTGATCCGTTTAAGGGCCTAATTGGTACCTGTCGTTTTTTTTTTTTTTTTTATACCACGACGGTGGCAAACAAGCATACGGCCCGCCTGATGGTAAGCAGCTACCGTAACCTATGGACGCCTGCAACTCCAAGGGCGTCACATGCGCGTTGCCGACCCTTTACAAAAAGGAGGATTCACTGTGTTGACGACTAAAGGAACAAGAAGGTCCCTCATCGTCAACACACTGGGTCCTCTTTGAGCTCTTTGGCAACCTTACTCACCAGCAGGAACACAACACTATGAGTAGGGTCTAGTGCTATTTGGCTGTGGTTTTCTGTAAGGTGGAGGTACTTCCCCAGTCGGGCTCTGCTCCAGATTTGAGCGATGACATTCGCTGAACGTGCCCTACCACACTTAGCGAGATGCCATTCGCAGTGCCCATACCTCTCTTTTTGGCGTAGTTTAAGGACATACCCAGGTCCGGACGTAGTTTAAGGACATACCCCGGGTCCAGCATACCCCGGGTCCAATGTCGTATTGCGATTATGAAAAAGTAGGAAAAATATTTTTTATAAGCGAAACAGTTTTTTTTTGTTTGGGACACGTGGTCCCAGCCGGCCAACCCTCCACTTCTAAACCAAACTTTTTCTCGCGTGAATAAATGTTTTTCTTGGTTTTTCATAATTCTCAAACTCAAACATTTATTCAGTAAGTAGGCCACAAGGGCACTTTTACACAGTAAAAGAGAGAGAAAAAATCAAACTACACCGGTTCTAACCCTACACCTCTGACCCGAGAAGAATTATGTCCGGCAAGAAACTCGGCGGGACTTATTTTTTTAAAACAACAGTACATCAAAACTAAAAAATACATATAAGTGCGTTGTTCTATAAAAAACATATCAAACCAAGGTTAGATTAACCAACAATAGGTTATAGTTTAAGAAAAATATCAAAGAAAAAAGATGAGTCCAAATCTGACTATTTGAAAATGAATTACATACAAGTTTGATATACTTTCTTACCTGAACTGTGTCTTCTACATAAATTTCCAAATTATAATAATCCATCATCAACAGTTAGAATCAAATTTTAATTTAAATACTTAAAAAAAAGTAAGTGATTCTAGTATACAATAAACATACTATTTCCAAATTATCCTTAGAGATGTATAAGGTCTCCAAGTGTCTTGTTAATTAAAATACGATACCAAATTGCCCTTAAGGCACCTTATTCCCTAAAAGGTCGAAAAACTCTATTAATGAAAAAAGCCGCATAAAATGCTATTTATAAGCTAGTTTGAAGTATTAGTAATACAAAAAAATAATTTTGAACCATGTTTATTATTATTAAGTACCCAAAAATACGATTCTTACAAAAAGTGTCCTGTGAAGTGTGATTTAAGTGTTATTTTTAAAAATTCATAGTAAACTGAAAACAGATGTCATATACTTCAGAAAAAGTGACCAAACCCTCCGGTGTCCGAGGCCAGATTTGAACTGGCGTCTTCAGCTTTCGCGGCTGACGTCCTGACCACTAGACCACCCGGTCACGGCGGAACTTGACAAATTTTCTCATGTATATGCAATCTCTGAATTTGAAACGGCTAGGAGCCGTTGACCATACTCTAAGGGCATGCGCAGTACGTGCTTGCACCTCCTATCCGAATTACTTACGTGATTCTGGTATAGCGAGAGAGATGGTGCTGCCATCTATGAATCTTAGAGTATGGTCAACGGCTCCTAGCCGTTTCAAATTCAGAGATTGCATATACATGAGAAAATTTGTCAAGTTCCGCCGTGACCGGGTGGTCTAGTGGTCAGGACGTCAGCCGCGAAAGCTGAAGACGCCAGTTCAAATCTGGCCTCGGGCACCGGAGGGTTTGGTCACTTTTTCTGAAGTATATGACATCTATTTTCAGTTTATATATAGTAGTGTAACTACTTAAAAAAAAATTGCAAATCAATAAATATTGAACAAAATAATTTGATTTGCTTCAAGATTCATTTAATTCATAGTAATTTGAAATTTACTGCTATAGTAATGTTTTTTTTTATCGTGATAGAAATATAGTTTAACTTTGCAATGGTAATATTTTTAGGGCAAAATATTCATAGGGTTTTCGTGGAAAAAATGAAATGTAACCGTGTTTTCATCAAAAAACTGGCATATAATCAGAAGGTATTTTGTCGATTATCCAAGATGAATCTTCGATTTTTATTTCCATGGCCGTCTCATACATGATATACTCAATTGAATTTAATTCAAATTGAATAAGAACTGGAAAATCCGGAAAGGCCTTCCAAAACAATCAATTTTTTTCATATTTCACTCGTTAAAATGGAATATTTGCTCCGATGGCCGTCTAGATAAAGAAATGAACTATTATGTGCATCAATAGTTGATTTAAAAAAACTTAGTATATTCGCCATAGCCTTCGAAGTAAATGAAGCATTTCGTGAAATTCGCGCGTTTTGGGAATAAGGCCTCTTAAGACGAAAAGAAAGCCTGCAAGAAAGCCCAATTGCCAAAATCCGACAACCCAAGACAGAGTGAGGAGACCCGACCCCCGATAATGGGAAAAGGGAAGGACAAAGAAGAAGAACCAAATATGCCCTTAAAACGATCACTAGCATTTTCGTTACACCCTGTATGGCCGAAATGTATCCATGGCTTCCATACAAAAATACAGCTACATAGACTTTCAGCTTTTGTGTATGAATACCTGAATTCCGCTCTAATGTGCCAACCAATGATGCTTCTCTGTTTGGCCTAAAGTTTGACTGGTAGAGAATGCCTTGCGGCAATAAGTCCGCCTTTTGTAACTGTATATTTTATACTGTGCAATAAATTTTAAATAAATAAATGTGTACCCCTTATGTATGAAATATTATTTGATACCTATTTACTAACTAGTAGCTTTTCGGTGAAGGAAACCATCGTGAGGAAACCGGACCGAATCCTAACAAGTCCTGGTTTCTCCTCTGGGTTGGAAGGTCAAATGGCAGTCGCATTCATAAAAAATTGTGCCTACGCCATTTTTTCCCCCACGGTGGCACACAAGCATAATTCATGGGGCTAGGTTGTTGCAGGACCTCAGGCTCAAATTGAGTCGTCACAAAAAGGCAGGGGAAACGCTAGGAGAAACTGATTTTTGTACTGAGCGGAAACGGCTGATAGCGAAATTTCAACTTTATAATTGAAAGATAAATAGAAACATTCACCTCGTCGAGCAAGATTCGAACTCACAATCTTTCGGAACACCGGTCCGATCGCTCTAAGGTGGATCTCACTAGCACCGCGTTCTGCGCCGGAGAACAAAACAGCGCTATACACATGCAGAGCGCTATCTCACTCGCACACCGTCGCCGCTTGCGAAAACCGCGCAGCATTATGATAACTGCCTAACCAACTGAGCTATCGACGCTTACTCGACCCTCGGTGAATGTTTCCATGTTCATTTTATGCTTCCGTCACAGGGAGGCGTAACGTAACGTGATATTACGCTGTATAAAACGCTATAATATTGTTAAAAAACCGGCCAAGAGCGTGTCGGGCCACGCTCAGTGTAGGGTTCCGTAGTTTTCCGTCCGTCACAGTAAGCGTCCCCACTTAAGAGTTAATAACACCGCCATGTAGGATATGATATGAGAGTTCCACGTACAGCGACATCTATCGGCAAATTAAGTAAACTATTGCGCGCGAGCTTAAAGTAGAATAATTCTTTATTGCGTGAACCGATTTTCACCGTTTTTACTTTATTTGAAAGCACGTCATTTCATTGTAATTTTGTAGAAATTACAGGTACAATAAACACCTGCTTATACGGTTAAATTACAAACTTAGTTCAGAAATTATTTTATAATTTTTTTTCAAAAACTATTCATCCTATCAAGTTCAAAATAATTTTCCTAGAAAGTTTTTATAAAGTTCTACTTTTGAGATTTTTTTCATATTTTTAAAACTTATGGTTCAAAAGTTAGAGGGGGGGGGACGCATATTTTTTTACTTCTGGAGCGATTATTTCCGAAAATATTTACATTATCGAAAAATGATTTTAGCAAACCCCTATTCATTTTTAAATACCTATCCAACAATATATCACACGTTAGGGTTGAACTGAAAAAAAAAATCACTCCCCACTTTACGTATAGGGGAGGTACCCTAATAAATAAAAAAAATCCACTTTTTATTTTACCACTTTGTCGGCGTGATTGATATACATATTAGTACCAAATTTCAGCTTTCTAGTGCTAACGGTCACTGAGATTATCCGCGGACGGACGGACGGACGGACGGGCAGACATGGCGAAACTATAAGGGTTCCTAGTTGACTACGGAACCCTAAAAACGGTAGAAGTACATATGATAATTTTTCTTTTCGTTACACAACTAGTAGTCTAAGCTCCCGTTGCATGAAACCTTACCTCACACGGTGGCAGATCAGACATATACTACAGCAATAGATAATACTTAGGGACACTCGATTATATGTAGTAGGTTGCCATGGCCTAGCCTGGAAGAACATAGTTTTTTTTTTCATTCTTATACCACAATTTTTACCAAAAATTACATCATAAGGTGGCAGATCGACACGTTTATCCATCGAAAGAGATTCCTTTGGTGATCCGATCCCGCATAGGTTGCCAACCAAAAACCTGGCAGATTTCAAGGTCAGCCATGTTTCATGAGGCCAAAAAATGGGGTAATTTACCTCATCAGGTGGCAAGATGAAATTGATGCAGATCGATAGCCCTAGACGTGCCATTCACGAATATATAGGGTTGCCTGCCATCAGCCTCGCAGTTTTTCTGGTCAGTCTCCTCAAAATATCGATGTTAATAACTTGGAACGACGAGAAATTCATGTACAGATGCTAACATTAAAGGAATACTTTAATGCGAACCGTTATATTTAATTAAAAACTACACATTGACAGTCTTGCACTTCATACGTGTTGAAATAATAGGGTAAATGAACCAGTTGCGGTCATTTCTCATTGGTATTTTCGAAAATGGGAAAAGTTATGTTGTTGTTTAGGTTCAAGGTTCTGAAGGTTCACTTAATCTTAAACACGACATATACTTAAGATCTACGTACGGTCATACTGGATATTATAATTATCTAGACATAATATGACATCATTCATCACTGAGTATCTTCCTTTATCTTCTTCTTCCTGCCTCTTTTCCATTTCAATTGGAATTTGGCCGCTTTGTATGTAAGAGCCAGGACTTTCGGCCCTGGGTTGTCGATGGTGCGATATTCAGGGCTTTTAGATCCTTCTCGATTCTTGTCCACCAAATAGAGGAGGATCCTTTAATACGAGGTTTTGTGGGAATATTGAGTACTGCCTTTACAGAATAAATGTCGTCTCTTTTACTTTTGTGACGTGCGTGTGTGGCTACCACAGGTTGCTTGAGGAGCACTCCGACCGCAGCCTTAGAAGTCACGCTGAACCTTCCACCGCTTCACCTCCACACATATAATACCGTCAACGTATGGTCTTATTCGAATACTCTGCACACAATATGCGAGATTGGATTTACAAACGTGTTGTCTTCGACAAAAGGTACAAAATACAGTTACACGAGGATGACGATCATCAAAGTCTCAACTCCCGCGTATTGAGAATCCTCACCGACGGATCTAAAACAGACGTGGGGTCAGTTTGCTGAACATTCTCAGAAAATCTGAACGTATCTATAATCACTCCGCTGGGTGCCCGATGCCCACAACTCAGTATTCCATGGGCATCATCAATGCGGCGGCCGCCATCACTGCAAGGAAAGTAACAGGAGCCTTCATCCGTATACTCTCCGACAGTAGGGCAGTACTAATGGCTCTAGGTAGTCACATCATCACACCAACGTTGTTATATAATGTATATGTTGCAACCTGTTTCTTCCGTGCCTCGGACTTAGTTCTACTTACTCGCAACCCGTGACGCTCCAACTCGTCAAGCCATGTTAAATGTATTTTTTAGGGCGTTTGTTCGGATGGTAATGCATTACCGTCTGTTTGAACGTCGTGATATGGTCCATAGTATGGTTAAATAGTAAAGGACTGATTGTCAAACCTTGGTACTCCTACGCGGACTTGGAACGGATCACTTATCCCAGCGGGCTCTTGATCTGTGTATAAGCACTATCGCATGTCTTGAATCAAGGTGATGTATGCCGTATGAGTACGTCAGGGGATGATTTAAAATGGCTCAAGTGGCAGAAAATCTTAAGGAAAACCGACTCCGATGGTTCGGTCACAAAAGTAAAAGAGACGACATTTATTCTGTAAAGGCAGTACTCAATATTCCCACAAAACCTCGTATTAAAGGAAAAGTCTCCTCTATTTGGTGGGCAAGAATCGAGAAGAATCTAAAAGCCCTGAATATCGCACCATCGACAACCCAGGGCTGAAAGTCCTGACGCCTACACACAAAGCGGCCCGATTCCAATTCAAATGGAAAAGAGGCAGGAAGAAAAAGATAAAGGAAGATACTCAGTGATGAATGATGTCATATTTATTATGTCTAGATAATTATAATATCCAGTATGACCGTACGTAGATCTTCAGTATATGTCGTGTTTAAGATTAAGTGAACCTTCAGAACCTTGAACCTAAACAGCAACATAACTTTTCCCATATTCGAAAATACCAATGAGAAATGACCGCAACTGGTTCATTTACCCTATTATTACAACACGTATGAAGTGCAAGATGTAGTTTTTGATTAAATATAACGGTTTTCATTAAAGTATTCCTTGAATGTTAGCATCTGTACACGAATTTCTCGTCGTTCCAAGTTATTAACATCGATACTTTGAGGAGGCTGACCAGAAAAACTGCCAGGCTGATAGCAGGCAACCCTATATATTCGTGAATGGCACGCCTAGGGCTATCGATCGGCATCAATTTCATCTTGCCACCTGATGAGGTAAATTACCCCATTTTTTGGCCTCATGAAACATGGCTGACCTTGAAAACTGCCAGGTTTTTGGCTGGCAACCTATGCGGGATCGGATCACCAAAGGAATCTCTTTCGATGGGTAAACGTTTCGATCTGCCACCTTATGATGTAATTTTTGGTAAAAATTGTGGTATAAGAATGAAAAAAAAACTATGTTCTTCCAGGCTAGGCCATGGCAACCTACTACATATAATCGAGTGTCCCTAAGTATTATCTATTGCTGTAGTATATGTCTGATCTGCCACCGTGTGAGGTAAGGTTTCATGCAACGGGAGCTTAGACTACTAGTTGTGTAACGAAAAGAAAAATTATCATATGTACTTCTACCGTTTTTTAACAATATTATAGCGTTTTATACAGCGTAATATCACGTTACGTTATGCCTTCCTGTGACGGAAGCATAAAATGAACATGGAAACATTCACCGAGGGTCGAGTAAGCGTCGATAGCTCAGTTGGTTAGGCAGTTATCATAATGCTGCGTAAAAATTGTGGTATAAGAATGAAAAAAAAAACTATGTTCTTCCAGGCTAGGCCATGGCAACCTACTATAATCGAGTGTCCCTAAGTATTATCTATTGCTGCAGTATATGTCTGATCTGCCACCGTGTGAGGTAAGGTTTCATGCACCGGGAGCTTAGACTATAGAGTCCGGTCATGCTAACTCGTATGGACTTTGCAGTAAAATATCCCATGTACGAAAAACTGAAAACTCTCCGTTCGCTTCAACCCCACCCAGCAGAGTACTTTTAGTACCTAGTATGTTGTTTAAGACACCTTTTCCCACGACTATACCAAATTACGGATATACACGGATAATTTCCTCTCAGTTTTTAGGGTTCCGTAGTCAACTAGGAACCCTTATAGTTTCGCCATGTCTGTCCGTCCGTCCGTCCGTCCGCGGATAATCTCAGTGACCGTTAGCACTAGAAAGCTGAAATTTGGTACTAATATGTATATCAATCACGCCGGCAAAGTGGTAAAATAATAATTTATAAGAAAAAAAAAACCGACTTCCATGGGGGTAGCCGGTGAAGCATTATTGTAGATGGTGCACTTGATTCCATACAATGAAATAACTTGCTTAACAAACGCAGTGGAGAGGACAAATCGCCAAACTTGAACTATGCGTCGTTGAAGAGTTCCGTTCTGATCATCATCAGCAGTTCCACTTCATCAAATGTCACTCTTTTGAATGAAAATGCTTGATTTGTTGATAAAAATACAAAAATCACTATGTGTAAGCCCTTAAGATTTGAGGAGTTCCCTCGATTCTTCATGGATCCCATCATCAGAACTTGAGCTTGACGAAAATTTGTCCTGACAATTAAACTTGCTAAACAAACACAGCGAAGAGGACAAATCGCCAAACGTGAACTATGCGTCGTTGAAGAGTTCCGTTCTGATCATCATCAGCAGTTCTACTTCATCAAATGTCACTGTTTTGAATGAAAATGATGGATTTGTTGATAAAAATATAAAAATCACTATATGTATGCCTTTAAGATTTGAGGAGTTCCCTCGATTCCTCATGGATCCCATCATCAGAACTGCGTTTTGACAAAAACGGGACCAATCTGTATATATATACTTACAATCAAAAAAAGAATTTTCAAAATCGGTTCAGACATGACGGAGTTATAGAGTAACAAAACATAAAAAAAAACAGAAAAAAAAAAAAAACCTTCCACGCCGAATTGAGAACCTTCTCTTTTCAAATCTTGAAGTCGGTTAAAAAGTGGAATTTTTATTATGATTAGGGTACCTTTTGTTTATTTCATTTCGTTCCATTTTGTTTATTAGGGTTTTTTTCATTTAAACCCTAACGTGTGATATATTGTTGGATAGGTATTTAAAAATGAATATGGGTTTATTAAAATCATTTTTTGATAATGTAAATATTTTCGGAAGTAATCGCTCCAGAAGTAAAAAAAAAATGTGTCCCCCCCCCTTCTAACTTTTGAACCATAAGTTTTAAAAATATGAAAAAAATCTCAAAAGTAGAACTTTATAAAAACTTTCTAGCAAAATTATTTTGAACTGGATAGGTTGAATAGTTTTTGAAAAAAAATACAAAATAATTTCTGAACCAAGTTTGTAATTTAACCGTATAAGCAGGTGTTTATTGTACCTGTAATTTCCATAAAATCACAATGAAATGACGTGCTTTCAAAAACTCTTAAGTGGGGACACTTACTGTGACGGACGGAAAACTACGGAACCCTACAGTGAGCGTGGCCCGACACGCTCTTGGCCGGTTTTTCTTCGTTAGGTGGGCTATGTACCCTTTTTCAGCAATCGATATATTTACCCTTTAATCTTTTCACGCTTTCCCCAATTTACCCTTTCAGTTTAAATTGAAATTAGAAAATAAATGCCAAGTTCAATTAGCGACGCCTGCTGTTAATTAACAGTAAAAAAAATAAAAATAAAATTTTGGTAGCTTAAAACACAAATTACAATGTCTGAACTGGTGCCTATTTTTAAGTGAGAAGATACTTGTGCTAAGAGAGCACCGCTCTTCCACGCGGTTAGTTAACAGTATCTTAGAAGTATATAATAGTAGTTTATGTAACTGTTACGGTTTAAGGCCTAAATACGTACAGTTGCATACACTGCTTTATCTACACTCATATTATACACTCGCGTGCAAAAGTATCGAATCACTTTGCATTTTTTCGTCTGCATCCGATATCTTTGTAATTTCCCATTTGAATCTGAAAATTATGGTCTTAAATGAAAGCTTACAATGTAACGTTTTGGAAAATGTGCCAATTCAATAGTATTTCTGATCCAAAGCTGGAAAAAACTGGAATACCGGAGGCAACTCGAAAACGGCCTTAAAATAAACAAGGGAAACTCGAAATAAAAGGCTTGTGTAAAATAAAATTCAATTTATTAGTTATTATTACGTTAGTAACGGGTATTACTACCCCTAGCCCTACTGACACAACGTAAACGAGTTTTCATGGATTTTATTAAGTTCCTGATGTAATTTTGAGGAATTGCTTCCCACTCCTCCAGCAAGGCAATCTTCAACTCGTCGACAGTAGCTGGAGCAGGATTCCGGGCCCGAACGTTCCTCTTCAGATGGTCCCTCATGTGCTCAATGGAGTTAAGGTCCGGGCTCATCGCTGGCCAGACCATGGTATCGATGACCACCTCGCGGAGGTAGGCAGCGGTGACCCTTGCGGTATGACAAGGGGCATTGTCCTGCATTAGCATGAACCCCTCATCAAAAATACCGGCATAGGGGACGACGTGGTCTTCCAAAATCTCCGCTATGTACCTGGCAGCAGTTAATCCACCGCCACGACCACCGCCAGGAACAAAAAAACCGGCCAAGAGCGTGTCGGGCCACGCTCAGTGTAGGGTTCCGTAGTTTTCCGTCCGTCACAGTAAGTGTCCCCACTTAAGAGTTAATAACACCGCCATGTAGAATATGATATGAGAGTTCCACGCAATAGTTTACTTAATTTGCTGATAGATGTACAGCGACATCTATCGGCAAATTAAGTAAACTATTGCGCGGGAGCTTAAAGTATGGAAGATGATTTTTATGGAATAATTCTTTATTTCGTGAACCGATTTTCAACATTTTTACTTTATTTGAAAGCACGTCATTTCATTGTAATTTTGTAGAAATTATATATATAAACATCTGCTTATAAGGTTAAATTACAAACTTAGTTCAGAAATTATTTTGTAATTTTTTTTCAAAAACTATTCATCCTATCAAGTTCAAAATAATTTTCCTAGAAAGTTTTTACAAAGTTCTACTTTTCAGATTTTTTTCATATTTTTAAAACTTATGGTTCAAAAGTTAGAGGGGGGGGACGCATATTTTTTTACTTCTGGAGCGATTATTTCCGAAAATATTTACATTATCGAAAAATGATTTTAGTAAACCCCTATTCATTTTTAAATACCTATCCAACAATATATCACACGTAAGGGTTGAAATTGAAAAAAAAATCACTTCCCACTTTACGTATAGGGGAGGTACCCTAATAAAAAAAAAATTTCCACTTTTTATTTTACCACTTTGTCGGCGTGATTGATATACATATTAGTACCAAATTTCAGCTTTCTAGTGCTAACGGTCACTGAGATTATCCGCGGACGGACGGACGGACGGACGGGCAGACATGGCGAAACTATAAGGGTTCCTAGTTGACTACGGAACCCTAAAAACCAGCTCAGTCCGTGCATCGTACGAGATGCCGCCCCAGAACATGATTGAGCTACCCCCATAGGCGACTCTTTCGGAGATGCAGCACTGAGCGTAGCGTTCTTCTGGCCTCCTGTAGACTCTTTCTCTTCGGTCGCAGCCATTCAAACACATTCTGCACTCGTCCGAGAACAGAATCGGGGTCCATTGGTCCAGGGTCCAATTCTTGTGAATCCTTGCAAATTCCTTTCGGGCTGTGCGGTACCTTGCCAGCAACCTGGGCCCTGTCGCAGGTTGCCTCCTGGGTGTCAGGTTCGCTGCCTTGAGTCTTCTTCTCACGGTCCACTCGCTGGCAACCACTCCTCGCACCTCCCGCAGACGCTGCTGGATGGTAACTCCAGTCTGGTGACGATTTCGAAGAGCCGTCGACACAATGAAGCGGTCGTCTCTCTCCGATGTGCACCTTCTGCGGCCGCTTCTAGGTCTTGCAGTAAGTGCTGCTGTTTGCTGGAACCTCTGGTATAGTTTACAAACTGTGGATTGGCTCAGGTTCACTTCGGCAGCTACTGATCGTTGACTACGCCCTTCTTGCAGGAGCTGGACGACTACGGCGACTTGAGCTTCGGTGGCTTCCATTTTTTCAGGGTATTCTTCACAGGATAAGATGCGGAGATGTGTGCAGGTCGACTTCTGTTAAGTGACTGATAAGAAATCCCCCACCACCCCCGTTTTATAGGGGTCAAGGGTAGTGCAACTCGTGGGCGTTAGAAGCCGTAACGACACGGGAAACCGGGAGATTGGCCATAATCTGAAAAATCCTGGGCCAATGCTCATGTTTCATAGCTTTTTATAAAGCTAATATTCCAACAAACATAATTACATCTAGATAATTCAGAAAAATAAACCGATTTACAAAGATATTGGATGCAGACGAAAAAATGCAAAGTGATTCGATACTTTTGCACGCGAGTGTATATATTAAATTAAGTGTTCGGAAACCATAGAATGACCGCCATTGCACCGCCATGGCCAACTCGATTGTGCCGGCGGTCGGGGAGGCGCGTGCCGTTGGTCAGGAAGGAGCACAGGATTTACATTATGTTATCAAATTCGATGTTCGGAATTTTAAACTCATAACGTATCAATATATGAGCATGTAAAGTTAAAATTACGTTACTGCCACAGATAAAAAGCTTATCATAGTAAAATCGGTTGTGGTAATGCTAGCCATTGCCTACCGTTTTTGAACACGTTTTAGAGGACTTACAGTGTGAGTGAAGATAAAGTATATTAAACTGCAAACAAAAATACAGCAGTGTCAGCAGTCAACTTCGCAAAAAAAAATATGTGACACAATCTTATTTGTAGAGCCTCTTGTGGCTCTACAAATAATATTGTGTCACTTATTTTTGCGATTGCGTTGTGCAAGATACCTATTATTGCATGTGACTGTATCCATCAGATATACACCGTGGGCTGGAATAACCCGACAGATCTTAACACGAATTTCTAAGACCAAAGAAGGAAAAAATATTGTGACTTAAGGTCAACTTCGCAAAAAAAAATTTTTTTTTCGTTCTTTTTTTTCATTTTTTAAATGTTTATTGCACATAAAAAGCAAATGTTATTAATAAAATTATCGCCTAAAACAAATTGGTACATTTTTTTTTGTAAAAATTAGTTTCTGCAAAGTTTTCCTTGTCACTTTGATATCTGTCAATAAGGACGTGTAAACTATGTCCAATAGTGGCAACAACGCCATTAGAAAGGCGTTTTGTGATGAGTTATAATAAAAAGTGTATTTTTTAAAAATTGGTACGAGTAATAACTCTGAAACGTAGGCGTATTTCAGAAAAGTTTTTAGGACATTTTAGTATCTAAATATGATCAGGAATACACTGTTAAAATCTGTCTAGTTACGGTGTATATGAGCGGCTAAGGTAGTCAAAAATATATGAATAACGCCTCTATTGTCATAGCGATAAAGGAGATGTTTGAGTACCTAAACCGCTCCCATATATTTGACGGCGATTATGTGGTACAGATTTTATTGAAAATTCACCCCAAAACGTCTCAACCAATGGTTGTCACTCGACGGTTACTTTTTGTAATTTTTGACACTTCACCCCCAGGTTGGCGGACGGAAACACATACACATACAAGCGTGCACTTGTGTGAGTGCGGTGCAACGGAGGCGAGGAAAGCGAACCGGGTACGTGCCTTTTTGTGATTGAAACTGGTTAAAAATTTAAAGATGGAAGATGCACTTATGAAAGTCAGATTAAATGGATGATATCTCATGCCTATACTTGCAATAATATCTCACACAACATCGCACTCAAAAATATCTGACTAAATATTATTTATATAGCCATATATGGGATTGTCAGATTGTTACATATTGTTGTGGTCTCCGTTAATGTAAAATATCATTGCAGTAGTTACGTACTTAGCATACAAAGTGTTTGGTTTGGAACAATTATAAATTTGTCATTTTGCAACAGCAGTATATTTTAACAGATAATAAGAACAATACGCGTACGAGTTATGTACATACATATAGAGAAATAGACTTACACGTGTGAGTATTACTCACGTAAGTAGTTATATAAGGACGCAGCTATAGATCAGAATGAGAGATGTATATTAATATTTCATTCTAGCAAATAACTTCGTCCCTCTTACAGAAAAAAAACTTATAAGTATTAATCAGGCCTAGAGTGGCAATTCAATTCAATTTATTTTATTTCAGACAACACAGTCCATAGAGTTTGTTAGTAAAATTATAAATAACTTATTCGCTAATGTTAACATTTATAATCTAAATTTATATGTAAGTACATACTTAATTAATTAAATTTCACTTTATGCTTCAATCAGACAATACAAAACTTATCAGGGATCATAAAGAATAGTAATTAAACTAAAACATAAAATATTTTTAGCAATACTAGGCAACGTTTATCATGTAAAAAAAAATAAAAAAATATCAAATATTAATTCAGTAAGTAGGCCACAAGATTAATTTCAGACGTCAAATACAGCAAAACTAGCTTAAGACGATTCTGAAGGAACCCAGCAAAAAACGCGTTTTAAGCACTGAGCAAGAAAGCGTCCTATACAATACAATAATGTTTATTTGAGAATCAAAACCAAATAAAAAAAATTATCAACTAAAAAATAAAAAATAATATAATCTATGGGGAGCGCGAGACGTGCAGCTGCGTCCACCTACGCAGCAACGCGGAGTCCCAGCGGTCCGCGAACGCGCTCAGGACCCTGTTGGTGCTGCAGCGGACTCGGGCTAGCACTAGCAGGGACGCATTATAGCTGCGAAGTCGTCAGTCCGCGCCTCCGCGAACATGCCCGACGCACTACAATGCCGCGGCAGCCCCAACAGTATCCTAAACGGGTTGTTGTACTGGACACGCAACGTATTATGCGGGACTGTCATCTGGAACTTCAAGATGCAGGGGCTGATATAAAATGGCTTAGTATGCGAGAAATGGTATTAAACGTGATCGTATTAAGCGGGTTCTACTGTATGTATGTAGACTAGTAAAAGAAAAAACTACGCTGGTTCTAATCTAACCCTACACCTCTGACCTGAGAAGTATTATGACCGGCATAAACTCGGCGGGACTTATTTTATTTTAATCTTATAAATACAGGGTAATGCGTAGTTCTACTAGTAAACATCCAATATTCAGTTCATAATGGAGTATACGTAATGAATATAATAGTTTTGATATTTTTATTACAGAATTTAAAGTAGCTGATTTCAGTTCTAATTAAATATCAGTCTATAATTATTGTACAATAATAAATAACTATAATAAACGACAGCTCGATGAGGGTGGCTGTTGCTCTTCGCCTTGGCTGCGATGTTTGCCAACCTCACCAATGCATTTGCGGTTCCATGGTTGAGAGCAACGGCCACCACGCTTTGAGCTGTTGTCGATGTGTAGGTAGATTCCCACGACACCACGCATTAAACCACATACGACGGACATGGTTTCGGCTGACGTCCCTTGTATACTGGAACCGCCAGGCCTCAGCCGGTCAGACGGTAAAAGGCCTGACAGCTTTACATTGGTGCCGTGGGAAAAGGGCAAGTGCCTTGTCTGGGACACCACATGCGTCAGCACTTTTGCTGCTTCCCACCTCAGCCGTACTGTCCGATCGGCGGGAGCAGCCGCTGAGTATGCGGCGTCCCAGAAAAGGGACAAATATGCCCCTCTAACAGGCTACCTTTTTGTGCCGCTGGCCGTTGAGACCTCAGGGTGCTGGTGTGCAGAGGGAAGGTCATTCCTAAAGGAGTTAGGGCGCCGCCTGCAGGACAGGGGTCTAGACCCCCGTTCCGGGATGTTCCTGCTGCAGAGGCTGTCCATCGCAATCCAGCGCGGCAACGCGGTGAGCGTGATGGGCACCTTTGCACCGGGAACAGCCCATGACGGATCCTTTATGTAAATTTGTAATTTTTAGTTTAGATTAGTAATGCTTTTATATACTGACCTTATTCTGTCTTTTTTTATTATGAATAACTATAATAAATTAAATATTTAGGTTAAGCGCCGAAACGGCTGAATCTGCTGAACTCGCTAGAGACCTCCTTACGGTACAGTCGAGGACAAACAGATACACAGACACATAGTGGTCAAATTAATAGCACCCCTTTTTTGCGTCAGGGGTTAAAATGGCTTAGCCAGCCTCTAAACTCTAAAGCTCGGTGTGCTCAATAGGGCAAGGAGATACTTCACTCCGGGGCAGAGACTGCTTCTATACAAGTCGCAAGTCAGACTCCACATGGAGTACTGCTGTCACCTTTGGGCAGGAGCACCTGAATACCAGCTTGGGCCATTTGACTTGGTGCAAAGGCGTGCTGTGTGAATCGTCGAGGATCCCAAACTCACGAGCGATGTTCAACCTTTGAATCTAAGGAGAGACTTTTCCTTCTTATGTTGTGCTTTTTATCGCTTTTACAATGGGTTGTGCTCTAAAAAACTTATATGACTTGGATATGATGCCCCTGGCCGCTTTTTATCACCACACCGTTTGGTCGACGTCGGCAGAGTGTTCATCCTCACACCCTGGAGCCTAACGGGTCGCGCACTGTACGGTTTAAGAAGAATTTTCTCCCACGAACACTGTTATAATTAATTGTTATAATTATTTATGTAGATAAAATTAATTAAATCGTAGAAGTCATGAAGTAAAAGTTGCACATATCTACACGGCAATAATAATTTCAATGATTTTAAAATCGGGAAAACTTATGTATTTTATCAATCAATAAATTCAAGAATTATGTAAAATCTTAACTTATTTATACAAGACTGCGTGGATGATAAAACACCATGGGATTAAGTAGTAGTAGTAGTAAAACACTTTATTGCACAAAACAAATACATGACCAACAAAAATATAGTGAGTGTGTACAAAGGCGAACTTATCCCTTTAATGGATCTCTTCCAGCTAACCTTTAAGCAACTGAGAGAAATCGGTCAGACATGGTAGACAAAGATTTGTACATTACTTGTACATGACGGCAAAACTACGGAGAAGTTACTAAACCTAGATACTATAGGTAGTGTTAATAAATACGTAACGTATTGGTATAGATTACACAAATAAATACATAAATATAATAATACATACATAGGGGATTAAATTGCAACTGTTAACAATGTATTTAAAAAAAACTTATTTTTCTTCTGATTACTTATTCAGACTTTACGTCACATTTAAATTTTATTCTAGAAACATTCTAGACTAGTATTTTACTGTACATTTTGTTTATTTTTTACGTTTTGACGATGTTATTGTGAAATTATTATCATTAATGTTGACATCTACAACATGTAATTTTTTTAATAATTGCATCAATACGTCGGTCTAAATTATATACTAGCTTAAGATAATAATTATAACTGACAATTCGAAAGTACTTGTAGCTATGTCTACTTTAATAAACAAATTTGTGACTTGACTTTGACTTGATTCATCATAATGTCGCGCCGTACTGCCCTTGCAGCCAGGAATAAATTTCCCAAAGATTCGAAGAGGTGAATTTTTGTAGTGTTACAAGATTTCGATCGACAAGTGAAGCTTTTGACAAAAAAAAATGAAAATCAATCCACTGAGGTTATTGACAATTAACTATATTTTACAAATGAGTTCTAACTACAGTAGAACCTCCATAACTTACACCTCGATAATGTAAAAACCTTTAAATGTAACTTTACGCGTTGTATGACAGAAATAGGCATATATCGCACAATCACGTTTCTTATCTTGCTAATAATTTTGTTTTGTTGAAACTAAATTGTCTCTAATTAAACCAAGTAAAGCGGCGCTGATAAGAGGCCACCTACATGGGTAATATCTGAACAAGACTAGCTATAAAGATTTTTTTTTTTATATACGAAAAAATTAGTAATCCATTTTTCGTCATTTTTACACTGAAGTATGTCTGTTTTACTGACGCGGGACATATCTTATTAATTCATAATTTCATAATAATATACGTGTTTGTGATACAGGGCATGGAGCCGCCCGGTATGCTTGTGTTGAGAGGCACCGCTCTTCCCTAGGTTTAAAGTACATAGAACAATTTTTATTTTATTTTATTAACATGACGTATTAAAACTAAGACTCTAATGATCGTTTCTTGAGCGAGAATAATCAATAATAAAAAGTCAATAGCTAATAAATTCCTCGCCGGTGTAGTGGAACAAGTGCCTATAACTAGAGTAGACGTGGATCCCAGTAGTCAGAAAATAAACGTATATATAAGTGCGACCTATTTTCAGAAATTTACTAAATTTCACACAAGATGCAGTAAAAAAATTTAATCTATGATGATGAAAAATATGCATAAAAGCGAGCTCGTCCCTAAATGAGATCTGTTCCATGTAACCTCTGAATGAAAAGGAGTAAATACTAAAAGGGTAAAGGTAGACTTATTATTTATGCACACAATAGATTAATATAAAAAAAGGTATGTTGTAGAGCTATATTAGGATTACAAAATTCGAAATTCAACCACCTGGGCTGAAAAAGTAGTTTAAAGTTTATAAAGACATTCAAGTGTGCTATGTACGTTACTTAATTCCCTATATTTTGATTTTCAGTAGTTGATAGAACAAAATTCCTACTACTATTACAGTGAAAACTTCAGCTTAACTAAAAAATGCCATGAAATTTCCCTTAAGATTTTAGGATATTTATTTACTAATAAAACCTAATTCAAACATAATTTACGATTCTAAATACATATGTATATTAAAATAATATACTAGTTTAACTCCAAACAGTTTTAGAATACTTCGTAAAATAAAACAACATGTTTTGGAAGATTTTTAAACCAAAGTGGTCGAGGCCTAGTCTCTACAACTTGGTGATAAATTTTGAAAGTCTTCAACAAAAGAACTAGGTGATGGAACTAGTTTTTTTTTTCTAGTCACTGAATCGAGTCCCCGCGAATGGTACGGGTGGCTGAAATTGCTTCATCTTTGTTTTTATAGTATATTGAATATGGATGGAACTAGTTACTACGAATATAATGTATTTCATAAACCGTAAACGTTTCTATGTGGAATAGATATTTAAAACATAAAAATACGTAGGTAATGACCGAAAACTGTGTTTGTACCCAATAAAATCGCTTAATGAATGTTATCAATTTACGTGAGAGTTTATAGATAGGTAATATTTAGTTGCTTAAATTTATTTATTTATTAAGCTTTATTAATCTTTATTAATCCCTTAAAAAGTTTTCTTACAAATGTATCTTAAAAAAAATATTAGTTTTAGTTTATAAAAGTAGTTAGTAGTAGTAGTAGATAGTTTATTATTTTTCTTATTATTTTAAGGGCCGCCTTTCGCGGTAAAAGCCTCCTCCAGATCGTGCCAGTTCTCTCTGTCCTGTGCCGTTCTTGCCCAAAGCGCTCCGGCTACTTTCACGACGTCGTCACTCCATCGTGTTGATTTTCCTCTTTTCCTTTTTTTCTTAAATCTAGGGCACCAATTTGTGACAATTTTGGACCATCTGTCGTCAGTGGCTCTTTGAACATGGCCAGCCCACTTCCATTTAAGTTTTAAGATGTGTTTCACCGCGTCTTTTGCCTTTGTCTTTTTCCTGATGGATGCGCTCCTGATTCGGTCGCTTAATTTTATATTCATAAAACTTCGTTCCATTCCTCTTTGGCATACTTTAATTTTTTTAAATACTTATATTTTAATTACTGTGCTGTTTGTTTTTATATTTTAATTGTTGTGCTGGTTTTACGGATTTGAGACTTGGCATCTACCTACTGATCATTAGAATAACTTTTGTGTGTAATGTAATATAGGTAGGTAATAAATTGATTACAAACTATTTTAGTTTTTTTTTTTTACCAAAATTAGACTTGCTTGAGCAGTGGCCAAATGTCGAAACAAATGGCCGGAATGATAAAATTGTTTGCAAGGTAATTTCTCAAAAAATGTACATTGAAATAATGGTATACTGAAAATAGGTAAATAAAAACTATAACCAATATCGTTTGGAGGGTTTCTTAAATTCGAGAGAGGAACCGAATTACACTTGAGCAATGTTAAAAGTTCCCAAACAATATAAATGTTCTGGAAAACTGCTGTGTAAATATTTTGATAATTCTTTTTGCAAAATAAATTTACAAATTTAGAAACTTTCTGCCATGATATCAGTAACACCCGACTAAGAAAATGTGCATAAAATACCTATAGATAGTTCATGTTGCACTACATAATTTATTAAATCTGAGCAAAGCAAACCATTAACAAACAGATAAGCACTATTGAAATACATATGTAACTAATGCCTTATTTAGCTCGAAATGTAGAGTCTACACGTCTTAAAATCCTATAATCATTTTATAATCTGATAGTCAACTTTTTTCCGAATTTATGCGAATTTAAATTCAGACTTCAGTTGACTGTAATCTGTGAAAATTGTGTTGCTATGTGCATCGCCGCGTACCCGGTACTACAGGGCGGCAGCCGCGGCCCGTGTGTGTGTGTGCATGCGTCTGTGTGCGCGCTGCACCGCGGCGCGGGTCAGTTCAGTACTCGGCTGCACTCCTCCTGGTGCATACACTTCATTGAACCAAATAAAAAACACTAAAAATCAAACCCAAAACCTTTCCGAATCGAGAGAACACACAAGGATTGAGTTTAGACGAAAAAAAACGGCGGCGAAAAAGGATTTCAGTTGGTGCGTCCCTTCTTTGTGTCGGCCATGTTGGATTGGTGAGTTGGTTTTGAATTCGGAATGCGATTTTTGAATTGGTGCGTTCCAATTTTAAATAATCCCTCATGGTTGCGCTTCTTTTGTTATAAACGTGAATTTTCCTTATGGCCTGAATACACCCGAATTTTCAGTTAAGTTTTTTTTTATGACTTGAGTCATTAGGAAAAGTCTTTGTTTTCGTTATTACAATGCATTTACTCGGGGCGTGGTTGTGAATCGATACTCGATTGCGTCTTGTCATTTACACTTGAGATTGCAAAACTATCTATAATTCCTAACCTAAAATTTCTAACCTCGTGACTCTTCATTTTAAATCTGCATAATTTTATATTTCTAAATGTAAAGGGGGTAAAAGTAATGTAGTTTAGGTTACGTCATATCTTGGAAGCCATTTTGGAAACGTTGCCCCCTCCTCCCCCTTTCGAAGATAGCTTTCACTCTACGGTAAGGCTTCACGATAGTTAGAGAAACATATCTACGAAATATTATGTTTTATACCAGTCTTTCTTCAAGAAAGATCATTTTAATGACTCACATAGATTGCCCAAATATTTTTTACACATTTCCTTTAAATTTTCACTGTTTTTCTGGCTTTTGGACGATGTCTGACTAGTTTTGGTGACAGGGCGTTTCGATTTCTAATCCTATCCAACATGATACGATCAAACTTTTCATCGTCATCATTACAATGTCGTTTGAAATCTATCTTTTATTTTATAGACTGTATTATACATAACAGATTTTGTGTCATTTCGTGTCAACTGTTAGCCAACTTGTCACACTGATGATGAAATACGCTAAGGGTGGGCAAAACTCATAATAGACGGATTTTATGTAATTTTTTTAGCAAAAGTTATCATTAATCAGACTTAAGTAAGATAAAAACAGAAAATTAGGTTCTTATTCAAAAACTATAGCCATATTCGCCTTCAAGAAACTGAATTTTTTTTTCTTTCATGTGAAATTACATAAGTTTTTACACATTTTAGTAAATAACGTCATAGAATAGTCAGTCTTTGTCCTTGCATATATTCTTGCTCGAAATGCTTTGTTCCTTTGATTGTATTGATCATGCGCTTCTGTGTTACAACCACGTAAGTACCTAGTGTCCTACCTACCTACCGTATATAGAAAACTGCAAGTAGATTTATTTTCATAATAATATGAAATTTTAATTTTAACAATAAATTAAATGGATTGAATTTACGATTTATTTCTTTTCGGAGTCTTCTAGCTTCCCAACCTCCTCCAATATATGTTTCCTCTTGATTATTTACGTTTTTCATCGAAACTTTCTTATTTGGGCATTTTTATTTTAAATTATACTTTAAAGCACGACTTAAGTCGTGTTTCAGTAATAACTTCTAACCGTCACATTCCTGACAAAATGTATGGGATTTGACATTGACCGTCAGTATTGTGACGATTGCTAACCGGCCATTAATGGTGCACAGTTAAGTGAAAACACCCATTTATGAGTTTTTAACTCTACAATCCTTATAAGTTTTCCTTAAAATTACCTACAAATGATGATTCAATGATGAGTAGAGGAAACTCTACATTTTAATAACAAGTGTTATTCACAGAAACCGTTCTAAAAATCATCACAATTGTATCCTATGGTGGCCAACTGGCCATTCCATACTCTACAAAATTGCAGTAAAATTTTGGTCTAAGGATAATCTGAATAAGATGGAATATGTTTTGACAAAAACTAAACGAAATAAAGTGAAAATTGTGTGAGTTTAAATCAGTACAGTGGAATTTGTTTTGTGTAAAAATGGAACGTACCAAAATATATGCAACTCTGTTTCAATTAAAAATGATTTAAATATATTTGACGTTAATTTGTATTAGGACCGAGGGACACTAAGGCTACGTTTCCACCAGAGATGTGCGAGGATGTGTTTCGAGGAATGTGTTTTTTGAACCGATAGAATCATTTCATTTACCTATTTATCCTCGCACAGAGATTCTCTAGGATTGGTTTTTAACAAACACATTCCTCGCAACGCATCCTCGCTCATCTCTGGTGGAAACGCAGCCTTATGGTAACACGGATTTTTTTTTTAATTTTTTACTAAACGTGTCTATTAATTTATAAGTACTTAAGATGCTTATCGGATTGAACTTATTGAAAAGGAATTAAAACTCATTACAAGGCAGTATGGCTCAGGATTTAACATGTCTAGATCTAGATGCACGAACAAATCTATAAAAAAATATGGCTCGTAAATTTTTTTTATAGAAAACACATCTTCAAAATTAGTTTTACCTAATAAATACAAAGTAATCTATCAAATCCCCTGGCTAGTATAGTTTAAAACAAAACTTATTTCCCAAACAGTGACCGAGAGGTAAACTGTAAAGCCGTCTCCGCTGAAAAGGACCTGTCACAATATTTTCAGAAAAACCACTGCAAATAAAAGTGTATCACTGACCATTGATTTATTATGAAGTCTACTAGATGTGACATCTAGAACAAATTTGGTGCGCCATGGTGGCAGTTGACAGCTATGACAGAATCAAAGAGTAGAATAGACTTGTAGTGATTTTCACTACAACTTTTGGGACAAAAAATTTCTTAGTAATGTCATCTCTTGTTACTCAATGTCACTGACGTAAAAATAAACATTAAAAGATAATTTTTAACAAAAAAGAACCGACTTCACTTAGCATCCACCATTCCAAAAGCAAATGCTCGACCTGCTGTAAAAAATACTCTAATCACTATAGGTGGACCTATAATAGGTGAAGAGTTCCCTCGATTTCTCCAGGATCCCATCATCAGATCCTGACCTAGTTACAATGGGAACAACTGTGAAGTATACTCTTTCAAACAAAAAAATAATTTTCCAAATCCGTCCAGCTGTCTTCGAATAATCGGCGAACATACAGAAAAAAAATAGCAAAAAAAAAACAAAGATCCCGACGAATTGATAACCTCCTCCTTCGAAATGTTGAAGTCGGTTGATAAAAGATAAAATATTGTATTCTTCAATTTAGGCACATTACAATGTAATTATGAACGTCCGTAAAAAAAACTACCACCGGTTCTAACCCTTACACTCTGACCCGAGAAGTATTATGACCGGCAAGAAAATCGGCGGGACTTATTTTGTCAAAAAGATACACAATAATGCGTATTTCTTCAAGATTACTTATCAGAACAGCTGTAGAGACAGATAATGTACCTATTAGCGAAAGAATCCAAATTTATTGTTTTAGTCGTTGATTATTTAATCTACTGATTTGCAAGTTGCGGGAAGTTTCAAAAACATTGGAAACGTTCTCGGAAATTTCCTGAAACGTTCACTAGAAATATAGGAAATTTAAAACTCCTCAGTTAAACTTTCCGTTTCTTAAGAAATACTTAAGTATGGGGACACAGAAATATGAAAAGTTTTTGATATTTTCCTGTGTGAAAAACTCTACAGTTTTGCAAAGTCTCCATTGGCACATCAGTAATTTATTTAGGGAAGATTGTGGTCAAATGCTTACCCAGTCATAAAAACAAAAAAAGCAAAGTCAAATAGGGCCTTATGGGCTACAGCGCGTATTTAGGATTTTTTTTCTATATAAAATATTTCAGCACGCAATATGTATCGCTACCTTCATGATTATCTTGCCTTTAAAACCTCACAATCGATATGTAAACGCACCAGTGCTCAGCCATGCACCAGTGGTCAGCCTTTCTTACATATTTTTGACTGTAATTAATAAAGTTTTTCTAATTTTCATGTCAAAAATATGCAATATTATAAATTAATGAACTGTTAATTGAAAAATAGCTTAACTCTTTAAAAAAATCTCTAGCATGAACTACAATAATACTATTTCAAAGAAGTGGTGTCTTCTGACAGGACGGCTTATGTTAAATGCGCCATTTTATGGAGTGTCACATGGTATTTTGGTAAGACGATAGCAGCCGAATTGTGATTTCTTGTTGAAAGAATGTGGATGGCTGCACTTAATTATTACTTAAACTATCTGAAAAACGTAAAAAATATGTATAAATCCATATGAAAGTAACATTTTTAAGGCGGCTGACTATTGGGAACTACTTTATGTACAAAATCCAATAGCCAGCCTCCCCTGGCTGACTATTGGGTTTGAAGCAGTAATTTAAAAAAGGTCGTAAACCCAGAGGTCAGCCGGGGGAGGCTGACTATAGGATTTAAGACTTTTTTTTATCATCAAATGAAGTGTAAGTCGTTAAATCAAGCCCCTTTAAATATTTACGTTATTACGACTTTATTTGATTGAAATACATTAAATACCCAGTAGTCAGCCTGTGGCTGACCACTGGACAATAAGATCGCTCAACTCGAACCTACTAATCAGCCGTTAAAATGGGATGGCTGGGCACTGGATTCTTAAAGGCTGTGTATTGGTACACAGAGGGCTGTTTACTGTCAAAAATGCCCTTTCATTATATTTAATAAAATAATTTCAAAAGCAAGATTTAATTAAGTTTTATTCTTTACAAACATTAAACTAGATTAAATTATTGAACAATAGAAACATTGATAACTCTTATTGGTCAATAAGTGGGCAAATTATACGATCTTGAACATAGACATTTCGTTAAAAGGCTGACTACTGGTGCTTTTACCCTGTGTCACATAGTGTATAGTATACGTAATATTGCTGCTCGAATAAAATTCAAAAATTAATACTCGATGTTGCATACATTTAACTAAATATATTTTTTATACCACGATGGTGGCAAACAAGCATACGGCCCTGATGGTAAGCAGCTACCGTAACCTATGGACGCCTGCAACTCCAAAGGAGTCACATGCGTGTTGCCGACCCTTTACAAAAAGGATGATTCACTGTGTTGACGGCTAAAGGAACAAGAAGGTCCCTCATCGTCAACACACTGGGTCCTCTTTGAGCTCTTTGGCAACCTTACCAAACTCTGGCTCTTTGGATATTTATTGCGATATCCATTTATAACTTCAAAACCTGCGTCTGGTTATATCAAAGATACACGCGATATATAAAAAGCCTTTATTTCTACTACCATAAAAATACTATTTACAATTATAATTTCACTTTTATTTACAAACTAGCTTTTGCCCGCGGCTTCGCTCGCGTTAAATTCGGGGTAACACGGTTCCCCTTTCCTGATTGCCCCCCGTAATGCTCCATACAAACTTCCACCCCCCATTTTAGGGAAGTGGGGGGTTAAAAAGAGACAAAAAGTAGCCTATGTCACTCTCCATCCCTTCAACTATCTCCACTTAAAAAATCACGTCAATTCGTCGCCCCGTTTTGCCGTGAAAGATGGACAAACAAACAAACAAACAAACACACACGTACACTTTCCCATTTATAATATTAGTATGGAAATTAGGTACCTAGAAGTGGCCTCGGCGGTGTAGGCCTCCCCCAATGGCCCTCCACAATCTCCTTTCTCTGGCCTTTTGGATCCAGTTAGGTCCGACTCGAGAGAAAATATCCCGCCATCTCTGCTTTGGCCTTCACATTTCCTTTCCTCATCCAGTGGCAACTCTGGTCCATTATGCAGATGTGTCCTGCCCAGTTCCATTTCAGTAGCCTTATCCTCATCACTATGTCACTGAGTTTTGTTGTTTCTTATGCCTTGGTTGCTTACTCTGTCAAGATATACAAAGATATTGATTATGATATTAATAAATTAAGTCCATTAACTACTATATAGTAGCATTGTTTGTCAATATAATGTGTACGGCGGTCACTGCTCTCAGATATCAGTTGCGATGTTTATAAACCACTTACATACATACATACAATGCAGCTGATAACTGCATATACTCGTAGTGTATATACCGCAGTGTCTGCATAAGTGCAATAGTACCTATACCTTAACGCGTACTGATTCAAGCTATGTATGAATATAATGCTAGTGTGTGTATTACTTCATGTTCATATATTTATGAGGAAAAGTTAAGTACGCTGATAGGACGATAGAAAAATAGTTGCGATATCTCTTGCTTATTTTTAATGCAACAACGCTGCCGCAACGTAAGCAGTTACCGTCTATGGACGCCTGCAAGCCCAGAGGTGTCACATGCGCGTTGCTGATCCTTTATTATAAAGGAGGTATCACTGTGTTGACGGCTAAAGGGTGAGGGTATCCCGTAGTCAACACACCTTCCTGTAAATATAAATGGGTGGAGGAGGAGGTAAATGGGAGCTAATTAATGCTAAGACACTTAATACCGCACAGATACCATTAAAAGTAATGACCAATAATAATGTTTATCGACGGCCTCTTGTGTCAACCCATGCGCTTACTAGATACACAGGTCATATAGACGACATTAAGAAATTGTCAGAAGAGACCTTTAATTTGCATGATGTTATTATTCAAACTGGGGTATAGGTACTCTTTGGTCACAAACTGACGCCGAAAGAGAGCGTAATAGAGGGAGCTGCGTCTCGTTTTAACTAAGGAGATAATTACGCCATCAGACAATAATGCCAACACCGCCCCCTTAGTTAGTTAGTTATCCTGGGCGTTTTTCCGCAAGTCGACATCCAGTGTGCCTATTTTGCATGAAAACGGGGGTAGCTCTATTCTAACCACGTTAGCTCCTCCACGAAGACCAGCAGAGCTTCCAGGTGCCTGGGGATCCTAAGTGTTTAGTCCTGTATACTTCTACCTGTTTGCAGTCCAGCAGGATGTTGTTGTTTCTTCCGCCCCCATGCAGGCTCTGCACATGGAGCTATGTCCTACCTATTGTGAAGAGGTGTTTGTTTAGTGTGTTGTGTTTTGTTATCAGTTCTACAAATTTTCGTAGTTGAGATATTTTTGTCCTCAAGAGTATTTTGGACATCGCTTCCTATATTATGCTCTCTATCGGACGGTTTTTTTTTTAGTCACCTAGGATTACTATTTGCTCGGTAATAAGGTTCAACTGTGGTTAGGGAAATAGAGGAAAAGTAATGTCCGGTTCTCTACTGGTCCGTTATAATTTGTATTACCATAAAATGTATCATCCCATCATCTCCACCAGATGATTGGACGACCTAGCAGTTATACTTTACAATAGCTCTAAATTCAATATTTGTGTACATTTCTTACGGGGATATGAGACCTGTTGAATTTTACCAAAACTTACATTGTAAAATGGATAGAAAAAAATTTTGAAAAAAAAGAACCGGCTTCACTTAGCCTCCACCTTTCCAAAAACAAATACTCGAGCTGCTGTAAAAAATCAATATAGGTGTGTGCCTATAATAGTTGAAGAGTTCCCTCGATTTCTCCAGGATCCCATCATCAGATCTTGACCTGGTTACAATGAGACCACCTGCGAAGAAAACGAAAAAAGAATTTTCCAAATCGGTCCAGCCGTCTTCGAATAATCGGTGAACATACATAATATAAAAAAAAGCAAAAAGAAAGATCCGGACGAATTGATAACCTCCTCCTTGGAAATCTTGAAGTCGGTTGAAGAAGCTATGCCATCCTAATTAAGTTACAAAAAACAAAAAAGAAATGATTTCACTTAGCATCCACCTTTCCAAAAGCAAATGCTTGAGCTGCTGTAAAAAATACTCAAATCACTATAGGTCTGCCTATATAGTTGAAGAGTTCCCTCGATTTCTCCAGGATCCCATCATCAGATCCTGACCTGGTTACAATGGGACCAACTGTGAAGTATACTCTTTAAAAAAAAAAGAATTTTCCAAATCGGTCCAGCCGTCTTCGAATTATCGGCAAACATACAAAAAAAAATAGCAAAAAAAAACAAACAAAGATCCCGACGAATTGATAACCTCCTCCTTCGAAATCTTGAAGTCGGTTGAAAAAGACTTTATTTTTTTTTTTTTTTTTATTACATTTTTGATGTAGCTGTTTGTAAGTATTATATATTTAATTTGAAATGACCCACGTTGGTCGGTAAATAAAAATTAAATATAAATAGAAATGTATGTATGTCACAGTAAACTGAAACTAAGAATGAATTTTAACGAAATAATTTTGAAAATTAAAAAAAAAAAATTTGAATTTGAAATTTGCGGAGTTTATTGATTAAGACTGACATACCTACAATTTATTTTTTAGATGTGTATTTAACTTAAGATATCGTTTTTCTAAAGTTAAGTATTTAAAAAAACTAGAATTTTTCATACTTTTGACTTTTTTTTAATTTCTTCCTGTATAAAACAAGTAGGTAATATACATAAACACATTAGTGACTTATGTCCATCACCTATTGGCCCAAATCATAGTTCCAGGTAGATTTTTAGGGTTCCGTAGTCAACTAGGAACCCTTATAGTTTCGCCATGTCTGCCCGTCCGTCCGTCCGTCCGTCCGCGGATAATCTCAGTGACCGTTAGCACTAGAAAGCTGAAATTTGGTACTAATATGTATATCAATCACGCCGACAAAGTGGTAAAATAAAAAGTGGATTTTTTTTATTTATTAGGGTACCTCCCCTATACGTAAAGTGGGGAGTGATTTTTTTTTTCATTTCAACCCTAACGTGTGATATATTGTTGGATAGGTATTTAAAAATGAATAGGGGTTTACTAAAATCATTTTTCGATATTGTAAATATTTTCGGAAATAATCGCTCCAGAAGTAAAAAAATATGCGTCCCCCCCCCTCTAACTTTTGAACCATAACTTTTAAAAATATGAAAAAAATCTCAAAAGTAGAACTTTATAAAAACTTTCTAGGAAAATTATTTTGAACTTGATAGGATGAATAGTTTTTGAAAAAAAATTACAAAATAATTTCTGAACTAAGTTTGTAATTTAACCGTATAAGCAGGTGTTTATTGTACCTGTAATTTCTACAAAATTACAATGAAATGACGTGCTTTCAAATAAAGTAAAAACGGTGAAAATCGGTTCACGCAATAAAGAATTATTCCATAAAAATCATCTTCCATACTTTAAGCTCGCGCGCAAAAGTTTACTTAATTTGCCGAGAGATGTCGCTGTACGTGGAACTCTCATATCATATCCTACATGGCGGTGTTATTAACTCTTAAGTGGGGACACTTACTGTGACGGACGGAAAACTACGGAACCCTACACTGAGCGTGGCCCGACACGCTCTTGGCCGGTTTTTTTAAGTCGTGCGACCCGAAAGATCAACATAAATCAAGTGATATTAGACCTTATATGTATCGCTTTAAGACCATTATTTTCAATGTAAATAGTTATGTGCTATGAGTTCTTGGAAGGATACGGGCTATAACTACCTGGGACCTGTCTATTTTGTTGTACACACGATTTTAGTTCCTATTGCTATGAGTATTAGTATTAGAATGGCATATACGTTAGCGTTGTTGTGTTCTTTTTTGGATTTATGTTTTATGTTTAGAAATAAGTAAATATATACTAAATGATGATGAATGATGTATTCCTTTATATTATGTAGAACTAAACTCTGTTTGTTATCTGTTAAGTTTATATACATTTATATTTGACTGTTTGTATCCTAAATAAATGAATAAAAAATCTTGCAAAAGAAGTCAGAACTCTTGTAGGTTATTGGTAGAGATTGCTTTTATTGCTTTTTTTTCTGTTCAGGCGCGTTTTTTGTTTTAATTTTTTGATTAAAATGAGTTTCATAAGAATTAAGAAGCTAAGGTAATGAAAATGTTGAAAAATTTATTCTAAAAAAATAAAAAGGACATTTTATTATTTTTATTGCTAACTACAGGATGTAAAAAAATACCGGTGATTCGTTTAAGGGCATAATTGGTATCGTATTGCGGCTAGGAAAAAGTAGGAGAAAATGTTTTTGACTCGTGGTCCCACCCAGTCGGCCAACCCTCCATACAAAACCATTTTTTTTTCACGCGAATTTTGTTTTGCCTTACTTTTTCATAATAAGAATATGATATCAATTGTGCTCTTAACTTAAAAGGATCACCAGTATTTTTGTTACACCTTGTATAGGTAGAAATAAAAACAATAAAATAATGTTGTCATTTTTTTTTTATATATATTCAGACATTTTGCATTACTCAATATATTATTTTTGTGTGTACCTATGTATATTTTACTAACCAAGTTGGAGAAGCCGTTTTGAAGGTATGTTTACAACCGTTCCAACAGACACATAAACTAGCAAACCGCGTTTTTTTTTCTAAAACCCCTCCATTCATTCGCGGCAAACCTTCATCCTCCCAAAAAAATTCAATACCACACCGAAACCCGTTATAATATGCCCAACATTTCGACGGTTGCACCTTGACCAATCAGGGCCCGTTACCCGCTTCTGATTTCGAATAGGCCAATCTAGGAGCGCATAGGTGCAAGCGTGTGCGCATTGGCGGCTCGGCGCGGCAACGTCGCATAGACCCTTGGCCCTTTGGATTGGGCGGCCCTTCGGAGTGGCAACGTCGCATAGAACCCTTGGGTTGAATGGTGTGTGATAGAGCTGTCCAATGGTAGCGATGTTTCGATACATAGAGTCATTATACGTTTTAGGGTGAATGTTGCACTTTCCTATGTCACATATTTCATCGCTGTAATAAAATAGTCGTGCGCCGCAAACTGAGAATAGGCATGACGAATTTTTTTTGTTGTGAGGATCAAATGTCTATATGGGGCCAATTGCGTTAAAGCAACACAAAAGTCAGAAATGAGAGCCAAAGTCTGAGATTCGCGGTTGTTTCTCAATATGCTCCTAACAAAACGATATGAAAATGTGACGTCACGTCTGCATAGTATGGAAATCTTTAAAATAATGGAAAAATGATGAAATTGCTTTTTTACAGTGAAATATGGCATTTATTTATATGGTTCGTTATTTTACAGTAAAATGGGAGAAATCGAGCGGTATATATTTTTTAGTAATTAAAAAAATATCTAGACACACGGCAGTGTGTCCGCCAAGTTCGAGCAAAAAAAAGCGACACACCGGCCGTGGGTTATATTACACGAACCATTTCGGGCCAATTTCGACCACCCTATAACTCAAAACATATTTTATCTACGCATATGAAATTTCGAGTGTCTGTTGACATCCCCTTAATTGTCTAGAATACAAAATTTCATTATTCTACCTATAGCAGTTCTTGAGATATTGACGTCAGAAAATCGCTATTTTTACTATACACTCACTGACTCACTGACTCATCAAAAACCTAGACCACTTCCAATGGTCGTACTGACTTGAAATTTGGCATGGAGATAGGTCTTAAGGTCAAAGTAAAGGGAAAAATCTGAAAACGGCCAAGTGTGAGTCAGTTTTAAAAATAGCGAAGGTGTAACTTTGTTCTACTATGAAGTCATAATGAACTAAGTGGGTCTATCTTCCAATGGTCGTACCGACCTGAAATTTGGCTCGAAGGTTTGTCTTTAGGTCGAAATAAAGTAAAAATCTGAAAACGGCCAAGTGTGAGTCAGTTTCGAAAACAACGAATGTGTAATTTTGTTCTACTATAAGTGGGTATGGAGTGGAAATGAGATAAGACTTATTTAAATTTAGATACATACCAATTTAAGACAATACATGTTTGTCTTAAAGACAAGAACAATAAAATTGTTCACCACTCTGTGTGTGTCTGTTGCGGGAACCGAACCCATGATTTACGAAGTACAAAGCAGGTCACTAGGTACACTAGGTGCGCTAAATCAGTCAAACAAAAATGAAAAGACTATTTTTTCTCGCATAGTCTAAATAATTTCTAATTTTACAAGTAATAAAATCGCAGATTCAAGAACATGGAAATATATACATATACTCTAAGATGGAATTATATATACGGAGGTAAGCCTAAAACGGGTAGCTCGCCTAAAACGGGTAAGCTTGTTAGTTTGCGTATTACGACTATTATTGAGAATGTACGAGTGCGGTGCGGTAGCGTGATTGTCACCCAATCACAGGCAGTCGGTTCCCCGCTGTGGCGCAAGCGCTGGTAAGGTAAGACAAAAAACATTTTTTTTGATGTTATTGATAAAAAAAATAGAAGTTTTCAAACACTGAATACTCAAATATTGTATGTAATATGTTTACTTATGTTTTGTGTTGTGAATTTGCAAGGAATGTGCTTCTAAATTTCGAAAACTCGTTGTTGGTCTTGCGTTCTGTTTTGGGGTTATTGCGGTTGAAAATAAAAACGTGCTGTTGGGCATAACGGGTATGCTCGTGTAGGTGGTTTGGGTAGTGGAGACGGAGTTTTAATTTTTTAATTATTTTATAATTCTAAAAGGTTAAAAAAATGTAAAAGAAAAACTTCTAATGCATCATGGGACGAGGAAGTCATGAAACTTGCTATGTAAGAAGCTGGTAAAACCTCGGTGAATAGTACGGCTAAGAAGTACGGTATAAACTTATCCACGTTATTCAATAAGCTTAAATAAGCAAATGTAAGTGATATTATGTTACAAAAAAGTTTTATAAATTTAAAAACATGTTATTTTGATGATTGATCTCATTATTTACCCTTTACCCGTTTTGCCCAGACGCGGTACCCGATTTAGGCCCCCCATAAGGGCAAAACGGGTATTTGGAATGGTTTTCTATATTGTGTTTTTCTCAGATTATTGAAGAGAATGATTATGTTTGTTTTTATTTTTTAATACTTTATTAGATGAACGATTCCTGTAATCAAAATGTTTGGTACATTTACGTTTTTAAATATGTTTTAATTCACATCTCCCTTAGCTTACCCGTTTTAGGCTTACCTCCCCTACTGCCCATCTCACCCTCCGATACGCCACGGGATGAGATGGGATGGTGCACTTCTAGGGCTACATAATAGGCCACCAATTATAATACCTACTGGTAGGTAGGTATTACCAAGTTATTAATTATCTATGTAGGTAGCGTACTTACAAACAGAATAAAGTACGTTATTGATAATTTAGAAATAGTATGTTTATTGTATACTAGAATCACTTACTTTTTTTTTATTTAAATTCAAAATTATTTTGTTTCTAACTGTTGATGATGGATTATTATAATTTGGAAATTTACTTAAAAGACACAGTTCAGGTAAGAAAGTATATCAAACTTGTATCTAATTCATTTTCAATAGTCAGATTTGGACTCATCTTTTTTCTTTGGTATTTTTCTTAAACTATAACCTATTGTTGGTTAATCTAACCTTGGTTTGATATGTTTTCTGTTAGAACAACGCACTTATATGTATTGTTTAGTTTTGATGTACTGTTGTTTTGAAAAAATAAGTCCCGCCGAGTTTCTTGCCGGACATAATTCTTCTCGGGTCAGAGGTGTAGGGTTAGAACCGGTGTAGTTTGATTTTTTTTTCTCACTTTTACTTTGACGTGTAAAAGTGCCCTTGTGGCCTACTTACTGAATAAATGTTTGAGTTTGAGTTTGTATGTAATTATATGTAAGTAGGTACATTTTATAGGTGTAGGGAGCCAGTTTATTTGTAAAAATCACCTATAAATAAATAGTAAAATAGAATTAGACGCTTAGTATAAAGGGTATAGTATAAAGTACATACCTAAGTGGAATGAGACATTTCCTAAAGCAAAAGTGATAAAAAAATAATAAAGAACCTACACCTAACAAAAATAAATGAAATTTCATCAAAAACATAAATGTGAAAGGCTGCCAAGTTCGATAATATGGGAAGGCTTCGCCTATAAAAGAAGTGAGATCTGAATAAGTACCAAGTTCCATAAAAATACCTCAAATCATAAATAGTTATAGGAATGCACACTTGATTTCCAGCAGTTTTTAAGGTACATTTTGAATAAGTATCACGTTACATAGAAATACCTAAAATTATAATAGTCAGAGAAACGCACACCGGTTTTTTTAGCAGTTTCCTGATAACATTTATTATTTTCAGTACTTTTTAATGATGTAACTTGGCAAGTTTTAATAGAAAATTATATACTTGACACATTGCAGTCCAAAGGTGTCGATTCATTGCATTGAAAAGGTGTGTGGTGTGTGAAAACTTGCCAAGTAACATCATTAAAAAGTACTGAAAATAATAAATGTTATCAGGAAACTGCTAAAAAAACCGGTGTGCGTTTCTCTGACTATTATAATTTTAGGTATTTCTATGTAACGTGATACTTATTCAAAATGTACCTTAAAAACTGCTGGAAATCAAGTGTGCATTCCTATAACTATTTATGATTTGAGGTATTTTTATGGAACTTGGTACTTATTCAGATCTCACTTCTTTTATAGGCGAAGCATTCCCATAGTATCGAACTTGGCAGCCTTTCACATTTATGTTTTTGATGGGATTTCATTTAAAACCATCATTTCAAAAGATTTTTTATTTTCTCTTTATTAAGATATAGGTATTGCTCCATTTGCATCCATTTAAATTAATTTCATTACAAAATTCAACATGTGTCATCTGCCCTATATTCGCGATTAAAAAAAAACGCTAACTCCTTATATTCTTGCAAACAAGTTAAATAGTAGATATAATTTCTGATCAGTTTTTAATATTTGACCCAGTATAAATGTATGACCCTGATTGTAGTTTTACGACCACCACGGCCTAGACTCATCTATCTAGATGAGTCTAGGTATCTACCTAATACACGAAACCAGTCATGATATCGGCCAATTTACTTCGGCCTACGGACCCTAACACCATAAACTAAAACAGGGGTCTAAAAATGTGGTTATAAATTGTCTCGCCGGTAGCGTTCGGTTACATTCGCCTACGCTTTGTCATCAATCCTTGATCATTATATAGGTCTTGTAAAAAAACAGCCAAGTGCGTGTCAGACCACGCATAATGGAGGGTTCCGTACCTACTGTGGAAAAAAAATGTATCCAAAAAGTCGTATCTGCCTATGAAAGTTTTTTGGAGATAACTCGAAAACGCCTCAACCAATAATGCTGAAAGAATATGCAATAATGTATTTTTTCAAATTTTTTCATGTTTTCTGGATTCCGGTTCAAAAGTTACAGGAGGAGACACAACCTTTTAGACTTTCGGGATGATTATTTCAGAAAATATTCACTTACCTACTCCAAAAATGATCACAGAAACCTCAATGTTTTTTTTAAAGACCTATCGATTAATGTAAAACAGTTTGATATGTAGTAAAACTTTTTTTTGGCAATTAGTTACAGGTGTGGAGTGCCCCCCCTAAAGGTATGTTTTCAATAATTTGACTACAAAACTAAGTAGGCTTGCAAAATACATCTTATGTAAAAAAAAAGATATGTGTAATGGTGCTCCCACACCAGCTGCTGTAAATGTTATATAACAGCAACTATCCTTCTTTAACAACATAGTGCTACTTAGCCTTATCCTTGTTACACTTTGTTATATAACATTTATAATAGCTGGTGTGGGAGCACCATAATAGTTTCCTAGTAAAACGGCTGTGACATACGGACGGACGGATGGACAGACGGACATGACGAAACTATAAGGGTTCCGTTTTTGCCGTTTTGGCTACGGAACCCAAAAAATTGCAAGCTGTGCAATTTAAGGCCTTATCTAGACACAGCAGTGTGTCAGACAAGTTCACAGAGCAAAGAGGCGACACACCATTGCAGCAGTGGGTATATTCACACGAACCATTTGGGGCCACTTTTGACCCCCCAAGAACTTGAAACCTATTTGACCTTTATGGAAGTGCATTTTGTGAGTCTTGTAGACTATCTATCTAATTACTGAATCCTGAGTTCCAGCTAAAAATCTCTAACCGTTCACAAGATAGTTACCTACGAAAATCACTATTTTTACCACTGACTGACTCATCATCATCAAAACCTTTGACTACTTCCAGATGACCTAGACAATTGAAGTTTGGCAACTAGCTAGGCAGTCGTGTGTTAATTATGTTTTTGATTACTATACTTAAACTATAAATATATACATATGGAAAATAAATAAAAATATATAAATATATTATATACTATAATTATATTAATGGACACTATGTTGATTCTTCTTTTATTGGGTACGTGTCACTTCAGACAACCCGTTTTTCATGAAAATACCCAATTTTCCGAAAATTATACAAACCCGTTGGAATCAAGTACTATTTCTAATTGTGTGGAGTAATCTGACTGAGAGTGAGATTACTCCACTGATAAAATATATAGTAGGTCAAAATATTTCTTTTACTCCCTTAGCCACAACGAGTGCACAGGATTCTAAGGGGTCGGCAATGCGCGTGTGACACCTCTGGAGTTGCATGCATCCATAGGCCATGGTGACCGCTTACCAACAGGCGGGCTGTATGCTTGTTTGCCACTGACGCTGTATAAAAAAACTTACGTGCGAGTTCATTGTCTCATATGACAGGTCAATCGTGGTAGACATTGACCACCGAACAAGATCCCCTCGCTAAGGTGTGTAGTTGGACGCGAGGGGTCAGGGTCGGTGGTAGACTGGTGCATATGGGTCAATTTGATGACTAAACAGTCGTTACGCTCACGCCACCTCGTATTTGGATAGAAATTGTGGAATGAAATTGTATTTTCAACCGACTTCAAGATTTCGAAGGACTTTCTGTATTCGTCGGGATCTATGTTGTTGTTTTTCTCTACTTTTTAGGGTTCCGGAGCCAAAATAGCAAAAACCGAACCTTTATAGCTTCGTCATGTCCGTTCGGCCGTCCGTCCGTCCGTCCGTCCGTCCGTCCGTATGTCACATCAGCCATTTCACCTGGAAACTATAAGACGTATATTAATAAAAAATTAAAATAAGGTGTATTTTGTATGCCGCTACTTAATTTTGTAGTTAAATTGCTGAAAAAAGTATTTTTTAGAAAGAGAGAGTACTCCATACATGTAAGTAATTGTCAAAAAAAATGTGCGGGGTGAGAGTGATACTTGACAGATGGTCTCATTTGTCATCATGTCAGGATCTGCTGATTGGATCCTGGAGAAATCGAGGGAACTCTTTAGATATTATATGCACACCTATAGTGATTTGAACATTTCTACAGTAGCTCGGGCACATTTACTAAGGAGTCGAGTAGCCTCACTGAAGTCTGTTTTACCTTTTAAATTAGGTATGTAAAAGTTGACCAGATAAATAAATCGATACGTAAAAATAACAACAAGGTTTTTTTAAACATTTTGTGATTAAATGAATACTTTCAGAAATAATCGCTTCTAAAGTCGAAAAATAGTGCATCTCTACATCAATGAAACTTTGTTTATTAACTTTATCTTTGCACTAGAAACGAGAATCTGCCGAGTCCTATCAAAATTTAGGGGTCCTACCCCCATCGGGGGATTATAGGGCAGAGGGAGAATTTTGCAAGCACACATTTTACAAACTAGGCGAGTGAAGTGTCATTTTCTATGTATTTTTTGCGCTGAATCGAATGAGATCATTACCCATACTTATAGGATCAATATTTTGCAAGATATGAGGGCTTGTCAAAAAAAAAATTCCCAATCGATAGGTAACGAAAAATAACATTGAGGTTTCTTTAAACATTTTTCGATTAAGTATAATTTTCAGAAATATTCGCTTCGAAAGTTAAAAAAATTATATCGTCCTTCTCTACCTATTTTGCCACTGCCATACCCCCCGATGGGGTATTTAGATAGGACTCTGCAGATCCTCATTCCTAGTACCAAGATAAAGTTATAAAGCAATGTTTTATTGATGTACCATCAGGTTCAAAATTGCATGGTCAAATTATCAATGAATTCATTCATAAATTGGCCATGCAATTTTGAACCCGATAGTACATATTTAGCCGCCAAAATGGTATATGTAGTCTTACTTTACCTGTATTAAGCGGGTATTACCGGCCTTTACTCGCTACGCTCGTGGTTCAATTTTGAAACGTGTAGATTAGATACAACTTGCTATATTTTTATAGGCACTTCATTTAAAATTGTGAGCTATTTTTTTTAGTGTTGAATGTTTACCAACAATTATTTACACCAATACTTATTTGTAATTCACATGCTTGTATGTTGAGAACAGTGTAATAATTACTTAAGGTAAACTCCACATGCGACAAAATGTATGGTAGGTAAAATATTCTTAAAACTAATATAGCATCACAGGCTTCTTTGCTGTAGATAGGTTATATACTCCCACATAAATGTATATGTATATATAAATTCTCATTGATATATGTCACTTTAAGGGCTTTAATATTAGGGCGTGCATAACGTATCCTTAGCTATTTTACATCACATCATATTCCAAAGATTAGCTTTTGTAGGAAATCATACAATGTTACGTGTGTTTTTATTAAATATTTTTAGATGGCCGAATGTAACAAAAGACATAGTAATTTCAATTTCTTATTTAGAGACTATCTATACAGTAATTTGGGCAAAAGCAAAATTAATTTTGTTTTAAGCAGAAACGTCTGCAAGCGAAATTTCAATTTTATAATTGAAAGAAAAATGGAAAAATTCACCCCATCGAGCAATATTCGAACTGGCGACCTTTCGAATCCTGACCGGTGTTCCATTTTTCTTTCAATTATAAAAGTAAAATGACGTGTTCACCTGTAATTCGGGTGCATTAATTACACATACCCATAAATCATAAGAACAAACTGTATGGAACTTATGTAAGTACTCTGTTGGTGTCCCGTATAAGAAATAAAATAAACCTCATTCTCAGGATTCAATACAAGACAATATGCAGTAAGTCTGCTCCCTCGTATTAATAAATAACTATTTATATGGAAAAAGTTATGGTCCATTATCTTGATAAGCAGCTATTTTACGGCACGTAATCAACTATTCACCCTAATAGATGCTTTATCTTCGGCTGTATCTTCGTTAATATTTGGTCCAAAAATCTAATTCACCAACAATCTTTTAGGAAATTTAGTGTTCTTCAACTTTGTCATGCAATACGACACGCAAAATGAGCAAATTTAAGAGATACGCGCGAAATACTAAATATAGTCGGAAATTTTCGAGGTCTTTGGACCCCTTAAAGTGATCACTGGGTTCTCGAAGTCATAAACTTACGATAATCTTCCTTTTGTAGGTACCCCCAAACCAAATAACCCGTTAAAGTTTCGTTGAGTTCGGATTAAGGGGTATTAGGACCCAATTTTGTGCCACTTTGGTGTGCTGACCGGAATGTACGGAGCATAATATGATTTCAATGTGGAAACTCCATTGATTGTAACTTCCTAGACAGACCTTTGCCGAATAACGAGTCAAATACATGACGGTATGGACACTACGGATTTTATTTTTTGCGAACGCAGCGCAACGTAATCAGGCGAGTCGGTGAACGGCGACCCGCTGCGGCCGCGAGCGGAGAAATGGCCTGACGCGAAATTCCCAAGCGAACTCCGCAAGCGAACTTCGCTTGCCACCAAAGTAGCATCACCTTTAATTCCGTAAAAACTGGCCAGATTCAACGATCGGATTAGGCTGGTTTATTTTCCGGAGCGATGTGAATGACCGGTCAGATGAACGAACTCGCCGCCATATTGCCAACTGTTGACCTTGAAGTCGCATGCGCACGTAGCAAGGCAACTGTTCAGCTGCGAAACTGAAATACACGCTAAATTGACGCTTGATTATATGGCGATAAGATTCTGGATTTATTTGAGCGACGGTATAGATAAATTTGTGCAAAGAATTTATAGTTGCTAGGTGCAAGATAACCATGCAAAAATGAACTTTAACTGTTAAATAAAACGGCGAATTATGTTAAAATAAAGCTTCCTATATAATTTGGTATTTATCGTGCCATTTGTAAAAAGAAAGTCCTACGATCTTAGCTTTTAATGGCTTGACACAAAATCCACTATTTCTTCCGTTATCATCGTCATGAGTTTTGTAGTCGTCTCAGATTTAGACGAGATGAGAGTTTTTGGAAATCGTGACCTTGAGTGCGAGCTGTAATTTTTTGTAGGTCTTATTTCGTCCCCTCTCTTTTTTAAATTGTATTTATTTTGGACGAAAAATATTTTTATTTTTTCCCGGATCTAGAAATACGGACAGTACAGCAAACTAACTACAGGGGTTTCTGAACTCTCACGATTTTCACTTATTATTTTGACAAAAACGGGACTTTACAGGGGCTTCGTTATACTCGGTATTTTCAACCGACTTCAAGATTTCGAAGGAGGAGGTTATCAATTCGTCGGAATCTTTGTTTTTTTTTTGCTATTTTTTTTTATGTATGTTCACCGATTATTCGAAGACGGCTGGACTATACTATACTTCACAGTTGGTCCCATTGTAACCAGGTCAGGATCTGATGATGGGATCCTGGAGAAATCGAGGGAACTCTTCAACTATAATAAGCACACGTATAGTGATATGAGTATTTTTTACAGCAGCTCGATCGAGCATTTGCTTTTGGAAAGGTGATGCTAAGTGAAGTCGGTTCCTTTTTGTTTAAAATTAAAGATAATAGATTTATTATTCAAAAAGGTTATACTGTTACCACAGTTTTTCTGCAGATGGGTTAGTTAGCTAATTACCGAATAATTTGTCAAAACACGTGTGTTTCTCTGTTTTTGTGTTATTTTTAGAGATGCAACTCGTTGGCCGGATATCCGCAACGTATCCTCGCTAATCTCAGGAGGAAACGCAGTCCTAAGACAGCCTATTCAAACTATATAATTTTATATCCATTTGATTTTAATTTGATATTGAGCATGATTAGACCTATCAAACGTGCTATTTGACTAACACTTATTCAGGTCATCCTTTGATGTCAAATAAATTAGATTCTATTTAACTATCACGTTTATCATTTATTTATCAATCATGTTTAATATTTTTTTTATTTATTCGTGGATTTTGACAGCTGCTGCCATCTAGTGAAAAATTTGATCGCGGAAACATTCAGATAGAACCTTCAAAATGTACGTCCTTATTATAGGACTCAGCTCCTTTTGAATCCAGCTCCGATAAGATTCTTGAAGACTTATTATAGGACTCGGCTCCTTTTGAATCCAGCTCCGATAAGATTCTTGAAGACTTATTATAGGACTCAGCTCCTTTTGAATCCAGCTCCGATAAGATTCTTGAAGACTTATTATAGGACTCAGCTCCTTTTGAATCCAGCTCCGATAAGATTCTTGAAGACTTATTATAGGACTCAGCTCCTTTTGAATCCAGCTCCGATAAGATTCTTGAAGACTTATTATAGGACTCAGCTCCTTTTGAATCCAGCTCCGATAAGATTCTTGAAGACTTTTAACTGAAGAGACTGAAATCTGCGGAGCCTTCTAAAAGTGGATGGCATTTTTCTACCCGCTACTTCATCAGTCTAAGGAAATGCAAACCGATTTAATTTAGTTTAAAAACCGGTTTTTCGGTTAAAACCCGGTTGTTTACATAGAAAACCGGGTGCATTTTCATGTTCGTTTGAAAATTGTATTTTGTTTGCCATTTTTTTATTACTGTAGGGGTCCAATTTCCAAAAACATTTGCTTGTCAGTTTGTATGAAACTCGACTGCCTTTTTTTATTTATTTGTTTAAACTTGATTGCACACAACAGAAAAAAATACAAATGGAGGACTTAATGCCAATGGCACTCTCTACAAGTCAACCATAGGGCTAAACAGAGACATAAAAAAATATACATAGAAAAGTAAAAAAAAATCAATTAAACTAATTGCAAACTTAGCTTAAAAAAAGAAGGTAATAAACTTCATAAAAATACACAAATAAAATACTAAGAATATATAGTATAGATACTACAACTATATATTTTATAGATACACTTAAAACAATATATTTTATACATATTAAAAATATTTATAACGGGTTACTCACGTAATTTAAGTCGATTTTTGCTCGACATGTTTCGATCAATTTACGATGATCATTCTCACGAGCGGCCTTCCGCGGCAAAAATCGACTACCGTTATAAATATTTTTAATATGTTAGAGTTTCACGAAATTTTTATATTTTATACATACTATATTGATGGATTTCTTGTTTCTTGCTAGGGTATATTTCGTAGGGCATGCAAATATCGGACGATTCTCAATACCGGTATTGAATCAGATATTAGCCCTCAATAACGGAATTCCGGTATTAATACCGGTATTGGAGGTCACCATTGAAAAACAAATACATACAAATACAAATAATTTATTGAGAAAAGTATAGTACAGTGTTTGCTCTTACGGACTAAGATTTTTTTTAACGACAAGTGGGTAACAAATGCCTGAACTAGGATTCCCTGTGTTTCAGGCAGCGAAGGACAATATTAGTTAATTTTTAATTATTCACTTAATTATAAACTATAAGTATTACACAATAAAACTCTTAACACCTTAACAAAATAAGTAGGTTCTTAAATATTAAATATCAAAGGACAGTATATAGGTAGTTATTTTATGACTAATAGTAATTTCTCTGTATCATCGTACGTCATTTTTTGAAGGGCGCGTCGTAGAGTATTCTTACAACAGGCATAGCTAAGTGGGTATATGTCTAGTGTTGCATTTAACCTGTTGTACAAAAATGGGCCCGCAAAAGCAAAGAATCTAGATAAAAATACGTGTTTTTTTGTACTGTTTTAATACCTACAATATCTTTGCGTCTCTTATTTCTATATTCAGGGTTAAAGGAAGTTCTGGCGTGCTGCTTTAGCGTTGTGCTTAATATATATAATTGACGAACAGTTAATACTTCACATGATTTATAAAGGAGGTCAGTAGGGTATAAGAATGGGCGGGAAGTAGCAACCTTTAGTACCGCTCTCTGAGCTCTTTCTAGGGTTAAAAGTGTAGTTTTTGCTGTGCCACCCCAAGAAGAAATGCAGTAAGTTAGTATCGATTGACATAGTGCAAGGTATACCTGCTTGATTAAATTTGGATTAGCGATTGAACGAAGTTTTTTGAATACAAACATTAACTTTCTAACTCTATTGCACAATACTTCAATGTGATTTTTAAAAGTGAGGGTTTCGTCTATCATGACTCCTAAATACTTAATTTTGTCAGTAATAGCTATGGATTGACATGAACAAAGATTATTTGATTTTTCTTTACAGTTATGTACGTAGAGTTTGAGGTTATGTGCGTCAGGATCTGTTTTCCGCATAGAAAAACTTATAAAATTCGTTTTGTCAGAGTTAAGTGTTAATAGATGAAGTTTTAGCCAGTTAGTTACAACATTAAATCCGCGTTGTGCGTACTCGTAGACCTCGTTTGTTGACTTTGCGGAAAAAAGGAGGACAGTATCATCTGCGTAGGAAATGATTTTGCCACTATCTATTTTTAGATTGCATAGGTCATTAATATAAATTAAAAATAATGTTAAATAATTAAACGTTATTTAAAGGCTAAAATTAGTTAAAAACTCAATCAACCCTAACAGTTAATCATATTTTGTTGTATTTATTAGCTGCCACTTGTTAATATTCATTTCATATAAGTACAGTCGTCTTGATTGATAATTTTTGGTCTTTTAAATTTGTGGTCCAGCAACTGGTGGTACATTACGTTTTATATAATTTAATATCATACCTATATTCTAGTATTACATATCGTTTCGTACAAGGTAATAAAAAGCATAACGTTTTTTGTTTTTTTTTTAAATACCACGACGGTGGCAAACAAGCATACGGCCCGCCTGATGGTAAGCAGTTACCGTAGCCTACTGGACGCCTGCAACCCCAGAGGATTTACACGCGGGTTGCCTACCCTTTAAGAACCCATACACTCCTTTTTTGAAGAACCTCATACTGTAGCCCGCTGGGAAAACCTCGGCAGGGAGTTTATTCCACGGCCGCAGCGTTCGTGGGAGGAAATTCCTCTTAAACCGTATGCGGTGCGCTCCAGGGTGTGAGGATGAATACCCTGGCGGAAAGCGGTGCGATGATAATTGATAAAGATAATGTTAGGTATTCATTGAAATTTTTTATGTAAATCTAGATAATATGAATCTAAATTTTTAAAATTTACATTGAGTCTAACTACAGTACAGTGGCCATATTAATCATTGTGTCTAATTGATGTCATAAATGTTATATTTGAATTGAATATGTATTAAATCTATACAAAAATATACGAATGTAGGTGCCTTTAGATTTGGTTTGGTGGTTTAGTTTTAACTACGATTTTCCAAAACAAATTTAGATGGCTTTTAGATGTTATTATAAGATGGTACTATATACACAAATAGTTTTATACGTCAAAAATTACACTATACCATTTGGTTTTACATCAGACGGCATTATGACAAGTGTTTTTTTTTTTGCAATTATATTAAACGTTACACAGCCCCTGAATCTAAACGTATTGTCAGACGTGTATTTGTTTATTTCAAAACCACAGATAACCACCACTAGATAGATCATAAGAACGACTAGAGGTCACCACACATAGGCGCTCCCGTACTAATTTAGTATGAGAGCGCGACCGCTTATTTCAGTTGAGTTAATATTTTTGATCATTACTCATGTGAATTAAAAATATCCAGGAAAATCAAGTTATAGGGGTTAACCTGGATTATTATACTACAAAATGGTGTAGAATACTATTGAGATGTGCTGTTCGAATCGTAGAAATTTACGAATTAAATTGAGCTTATGTGTGGTGACCTCGTGCTCCTTGTAAAAGCTTTGGTGAGTAGTCCGTCTATTCTGTTTCTCAAAACATAAGCAATCTTAAGATAATTATTTCTTTCGGAAAAGCTAATGTTATTATTTTGTGATATTACAACCTCCCAAAAAACAAAAGTTTATCGTTTGAGTTCCATTAACATAATTTAAAACTTAGATAGTTTTTGCTTGTTTATAGGTAGGGGACTACCTATCCAGTATTAAAAATATATAAATCTAATTCGATAGCGGACATTTAACACAACCGTAAACTAAAATTTTCAGATGTAAGTTTCGCACGTCTTTGACCTAAACAAACAGATATTATCGGTGAATCTTTATATTACATAGTTAACAAAACTATTAAAATCTTGTTTTCTTCAAGCTTCGATTGATTACTTCAACATGAGAAAACACATTAGATAGATACTTAATAAGTAGTATAAGTACGTGCAAGGGTCTACGACGTTTTACTTACTGATATTTTAACTGTATTTTTTCTACGGATAATGATACATTTCGCTGTGTAAAAATAAATTCTCAAAAATTTTATCAACGGATTTTCTCATTTTACTAGTCTTAGTACTCGTAGTAAAATTTCAAAACATCTTAGGTTGATTTGATAAAAATCGGCAATCAATCTAAAAAATATGGGACTGATTTTGTATTAATTTAGCCATATTTAAACTGAACAAACAAAGATTAAAGAAGATATATAGTGCAGTAGGTACATGCAAAATAATAATTACTTATAATATTAGACTCAATATCTGCAAATTTGTACTTTTACCCATTAATTTAATCAAATTTACATAAAATTTTACGAAAACTTTCCAATACCGGGATTCCGATATTTCGATATTGGTCCTTAACAATACCGGTATTGAAATATCGTAAATATTGGTCCGAGATTCCGGTATTTCGAGATTCCGAAATTCCGGAATTAATAATTTCGATGTGTTCTGCCGGTCAGTACCAACTAACATTGTTCTCGCATAAAGATATAATATGATATAAAGCTAAGTATAATGCTAATGACATTATTCTTTGTAGCCTTCCTTTATAAATTACGGAAAAACAAGAAATTTGCTATTTTGACGTTGAAACATTTTATCTATGTAAGTAAGTAGGTAATTAATTTATAGACAATTGTATAAATAGTGCTACATTTATTGTCCAGTAAAATGTAGGAAATGGTATGAATGTTATGATTGTTTTTTTTGGGATTTTTACAATAATTTAAAATTTTGAATTTTTCTCGCCTGCGAGATACTGTCGCTACACACTTGTGCTAACCGTGCTGGTAGATTTAATGATTTTTAAATACTTATTCACTTTGATATGAGTAGATTGTTCATTTTCTAGCCATTTAGCTGTATTTTTTTATAGAATTCAACATGTACCAACCATTACTATCAATCATCCCTGGGCAACATTTGAACTGCAAGCAACCGCACAAGCTGGCAACGTCGCCAATAACATAAATAAGGGAGGCTCTCCCTCACACGTACGTCTGTCCCGCTCTACTCGTTAAATGTTGCTTTTATTTCCCACTCACCCTCGGGGGTTGATTTTTGATCTTTTTTCTGAGGGGGATAATGAAATGTATTTTAGGCGTGTATTTTATTAGATTAATCAGGTTTTTTGTATAAACTCGGTCGATTTAATTAGTATTTATTAATATTTTTTGTTCTCACGGAACAATAGTAGATTGTACACCAAGGGGATAAAGCACTGTTTTATGTCACGGGCGCAATATTGAATCCTGAACGTAACGAAGGACTCCAGATTTTAATCCCGAGCGTAGCGAGGGGTTTATGAGTTAATTCCCGAGCGAAGCGAGGGAATTAAGACTGAGTCCTGAGTGCAGTGAGGGGTTCAAGCGCGCCCGTGACAAAAACAGCTTTATCCCCGAGGAGTATACTCTACTTTTCTCACCTCTTGCGAGACAATAAAATAGCTAAGGCTACTAGAAACGGATTTTTATTAAAGTAAATCAAAAGTAAAAACCGGCCAAGTGCGTGTCGGACCACACATAGGAGGGTTCCGTACCTTCAATGGAACCAAACTAATACCAAAAGGTCGTATCTGGTGCCTATGGTTTTTTGGAGATAACTCAAAAATAGCTAAACCGATAATGTTCAAAACAATTTGCGTAGAAAGTATATGATAAGACGCATCTCCTCAATTTTTTTCATATTTTTGGAGTTACGGTTCAAAAGTTACAAGGGGGGGGCACAATTTTTCTGACTTTCGAAGCGATTATTTCAGAAAATATTCACTTAATCACAAAATGGTCAAAGAAACCTCAATGTTATTTTTAAATACCTATCATTGATGTGTCACATGTTGATATTTAGTCAAAAAAAATAGTTACATGTATGGAGCGCCCCCCCCCCTAATTTTTTTTTTTCAAATCTACATAACTAAGTAGTGGCATACAAAATACACCTTATGTGTAAATTTTATTCAGATACGTCGTATAGTTTCCGAGTAAAATGGCTGTGACATACGGATGGACAGACATACAGACAGACATGACGAATCCATAAGGGTTCCGTTTTTTGCCATTGGGCTACGGAACCCTAAAAATTTATTCTTGATACATTAGTCCATTTTATTCAAATTTTATCTTCAATTTTTATAGAACCTGCAGTTTTACTCCGTATACTGCAGCGTCTTATGACACTCGCGGCATTTGTTTTAGGTATTTAAAAAAGGTGGCCAGCACGATTTTCCGAATAAATTCGATTTTCAAATCAGTTCGACGCGGCGGCGCGGGCCCCGGCTGGCGTCGCGGGGCTGTGCACCGTGCGGACTTTACCAAATTAGACTTTAAGCACATAACAATAAGAACTATGGGAAGTGAAATCACATTATTAACCAGCGGGTTATAATGAGATTTAATACAACATTATAACCCGGCTAAAGCCAAGGGCTATAATGATTTGCTTTCGGTGAGGTTTGCATGATATATAATTTGCAGAGCTCGGATTTTTCACGGCAAAACAAAACACTAGCGTAATTTAGCCAGTGCTTGAAATATTATTTTATCGACACCTATCGAGTCTTACTAGAGTATATGACAGGTATTGCCTCAGTACATTTTTCTTTTTTTATTCGATGGTACACCTATCAGTGTGAATGTCAAAATTTAAAAACTAACAAACGTGCGAAAATTTCGAAAAACAGGAGACTTACTAGAGCTCAAAATAAATATTTTTGACCAGTCTAAGGTGACCTACTGGGGGTTAGAAGGTTGTGCATTAATTACCGGACATCCTGTATAAGTAATAAAATAACTTTTCATTTTAGCTTTGCCATAGTCGAGCAACAAAGAGGTAGGTCTGCATGTACAACTTAGAACGAAGTAACTATACCACCTCATTTAAAATGATAGAAACGACTGCAAATTTCATCTCACATGACATATGACATTCACACTTTAACTGTCATTTCATTACGTATAAAACGTAAATTGCATCTAGGTATTATTTATTTCGCAACGCATTGAATCCGACGTGTTGGATATACGTATAATAACTTAATATTGCAAGGTATCAATTAATACAAAAATGAGTAATGTACAAGATCGGATCAAAACGTGGATTGAAAATCACCCTGAGTTAGTCTATAATGAAGTGACCTCCACTATATACTGCTCTATGTGCGATATGCATCTAAAACTGAAGAAATGCAATATTGAGAATCATGTGAAAAGCAACCGCCACAATTACCGTTCGGGGCAACCAAATAGGAAACATCAATTTTATTTCGATTTAATTATTTTTCTTATTTCATGCAACATACCATGGGCAACAGTCAACAACAATAATTTTCGTCATTTTTTTAACAAGTATTTATGTTGCGACTGCTCTATGACTTCTTTACCGGACGAATCGACCCTGCGAAAAATTTATTTAAATCTCGTGTACAAAAAAACTATACAGGGTATAAGAGAGGTAAACAAAACCAATTATTTGTGGATATCTATAGACGAAACACCAGATTTCATGGGAAAATGTGTGACAAACGTGGTGATTCGGTCTTTGCAAAAAAATTGTTCTAAGCAATTTTATCTTTTGGGGTCGAAGGTTTTAGAGAAGGTAAATGGGGAAACAATAGCAAACCTTTGCCTTTGCAAGAATTTTGAAACAAAAATTTTAATTGGTTTATTATTATAAACCAATTAAAATTTTTGTTTCAAAATTCTTTCAATGATAACGTAAACAATTTGCTTTTACTTTGCACAGATAGTGCCGCATATATGCTTAAAGCCGGTCGTATTTTAAAAGCAACGTTTCCTCGTATGAAACACATTACGTGTTTAGCTCATGGTCTGCACCGGGTTGCCGAAGAAGTGCGAGATAATTTCAAAGGTGTGGATGGGTTGATATCGAATGTCAAAAAGATATTCCTAAAATCTCCAGAGCGTGTACGCCTTTTTAAGGCAAAATATCCGTCCATTCCCCTACCTCCCGAGCCAATTATCATCAGACGGGGAACTTGGATATCTGCTGCGGTATATTACGCTCAATACTATGAGCAAATACGTGATGTCGTCTCCATACTTGCTAATGACTCGGCAGCTATAAGAGCTGCAAAAAAATTTTTTCAAACACGCAAACTACGACCGGAGTTAAATTTCATTCGCGACAACTACGAAGTAATAGCCTCTTCAATAGAACAATTGCAATGTTCGACTTTATCCATTGCGGAATCCTTCCTCATTCTGGATACTGTTCGTTGCTACGTAAACTGGAGTAAGCTTTTACCAGTGATACGTAAATTTGAAGCCGTGCTCGAACGAAATCCTGATTACGAAATTTTAAGAGACATATCTGAAAATATTACCCGAACTGATAATGAATTCTATAAATTTGCTCCCTTGACGTCAACTGAAGTTGAACGTACATTTAGTGTACATAAATGGATTTATAGTGATAAACGCAACTGTTTACTCCCAGAGAATGTTGAAAAGATAATGATCATCTACTCCTATCACTATTACCCAAATAAAATGTCTTGTGCTGCTGTGTGTACTGACGTAGATTTTGAAGAAGAAATTGCGTCTGTTTCTAATATATAGTAACTTTATACAAATGTTTTTATTAGTTTTATTACATATTAATTTTATTTGGTGACTTTTATTTCTTCTAGTTCTGAATTATCGATATCGATAAAATAATATTTCAAGCACTGGCTAAATTACGCTAGTGTTTTGTTTTGCCGTGAAAAATCCGAGCTCTGATAATTTGGCATTGTCGAGCAGGTGGTGTGAAAAAAATATTAATATATAAATAACCGGGAGACAACTTTATTGGAGTAATTTTACGAGAGACAACTTAATTGGTTTGTTGGAATAAAATACAATACAAATACTCTTTGAATACCTCATAAAGAAAACCACTAAGATACAGCAAATGAAGATATTTTCCAGATAGTTTTTCAGATTAAATGTAGAATAAGTTCATATCAAAAAATTCATTGTTAAGAGTTTCAAGCTTTTAACTGTATTTTTCTTCCAAAAGTGATCTACTCCTCAACAAACCCACTCCACAATAAGTTTTTATGATCAACATGGTCTCCATCATCTGACTAGCTCAATGATACCAATATATTTTTCACACCACCTGCTCGACAATGCCAAATTATATATCATGCAAACCTCACCGAAAGCAAATCATTATAGCCCTTGGCTTTAGCCGGGTTATAATGTTGTACTAAATCTCATTATAACCCGCTGGTTAATAATGTGAATTCAGTTCCCATAGCTCTTATTCTTATGTGCTTAAAGTATAATTTCGTAAAGTCCGCACGGTGCACGGGCCCGCGACGCCAGCCGGGGCCCGCGCCGCCGCGTCGAGCTGATTTGAAAATCGAATTTATTCGGAAAATCGTGCTGGCCACCTCAATTTTAAATACCTAAAACAAATGCCGCGAGTGTCATAAGACGCTGCAGTATACGGAGTAAAACTGCAGGTTCTATAAAAATAGAAGATAAAATTAGAATAAAATGGACTAATGTATCAAGAATAAATTTTTAGGGTTCCGTAGCCAAATGGCAAAAAACGGAACCCTTATTGATTCGTCATGTCTGTCTGTATGTCTGTCCGTCCGTATGTCACAGCCATTTTACTCGGAAACTATACGACGTATCTGAATAAAATTTACACATAAGGTGTATTTTGTATGCCGCTACTCAGTTATGTAGTTAAATTTGAAAAAAAAATTTTTGGGGGGGGGGCGCTTCATACATGTAACAAAATTTTTATTTTTTATATTTTTGACTAAATATCAACATGTGACACATAAATCGATAGGTCTTTAAAAATAACACTGAGGTTTTTTGACCATTTTGTGATTAAGTGAATATTTTCTGAAATAATCGCTTCGAAAGTCAGTAAAATTGTGCCCCCCCCCCCCCTGTAACTTTTGAACCGTAATTCCAAAAAATATGAAAAAAATTGAGGAGATGCGCCTTATCATATACTTTCTAGGAAAAATTTTTTGAACATTATTGGTTTAGCCATTTTTGAGTTATCTCCAAAAAACTTTTTCCATAGGCATCAGATACGACCTTTTGGTATTAGTTTGGTTCTTATTCCATTGAATGTACGGAATCCTGCTATGTGTGGTCCGACACGCACTTGGCCGGTTTTTACTTTTGATTTACTTTAATAAAAATCCGTTTCTCGTAGCCTTAGCTATTTTATTGTCTCGCAAGAGGTGAGAAAAGTAGAGTATACTCCTCGGGGATAAAGCTGTTTTTGTCACGGGCGCGCTTGAACCCCTCACTGCACTCAGGACTCAGTCTTAATTCCCTCGCTTCGCTCGGGAATTAACTCATAACCCCCTCGCTGCGCTCGGGAGTAAAATCTGGAGTCCTTCGTTACGTTCAGGATTCAATATTGCGCCCGTGACATAAAACAGTGCTTTATCCCCTTGGTGTACAATCTACTAGTACGGTCATCCAACTTGTTACGCAGCTATGAAAAATTTCAACTCAATCGGACAACCGAAACTGCTACAAATCGTCTACCTAAACAACAAAGTAACTTACTAACACTGTGAGTCAAATAAAAGATTATTAAATCAAAACGTGACCCTGGAGACACTAGGACAACGAGGAATATGAAGTTAGTAGACCCAATTAACAGTTCTTTAGTCTCGGATTATGTCATTGTTAATATATATTTTTTAATTTACAGATCTAAAAACGAGGCACCAATTGGGACATTTGGGATCAAGGTATGAATACTTAACAATTTTATTAATAGACGTAGGTATCATATGAACTTCCCAATTTTTTTTTTTAATAATTAATAAATAACACTATTCACTGCACGATCAAACGCAACAAATTGTTCAAAACGTATAATACCTACAAATTGCATGATATACTTTTTATTAAATAATAAATATATTAAATAATTAAATTAATATAAATAAAAAAACTCTGTATAAAATAGACACAATTGTTAGTTTCAAAATATCAGAATTACTTATTAATGACTTCACTTAGTCCCAGAGTAGATCTTATTGTTTGATATTATGAAATATACAGGGAAGATGTTTTAGATGGGTCAGTACGATTACCTACTAAAACCTGTGAGGCTACGCTGATTAATAGACTGATTAACTAAAAATTCCAACCTGTATGGTATGGTATATATGTCACTTAATTACATTATATATAATACAAAAAAAAACAAGCAAAGTTTGTATGATATGTAATCCAGCGCAATAATTGGAGCATTTGCCTTACAAAAGGTGGAGTAGAAAATGTTTTAATGGTTATTGGTAGGTTATAGGGTGGTTATTAAAATACTAGATTTGAGACCTTGAGGAGGGGGTGCGTTGGCCGCCATCGTGGTTTAAACGTGCCTTAAGTCCGTTTTTGAACCTTGGCGCTTAAACGGTTATCAGTATGCCTAAAATGTATATGCAACGTATGAAGATCGTTTTTCGCCTTCTAGCTCCATAACCTCGTGATCGATCCTGCTCATATACGAACTCTCAAATTATATGTGTCTCTGCTACAACCACAACAAACATAAAGATCAGAAGAACGTTACTGTAGTTATCGCGGAACAAATGCTCAAAATAATAAAAACTTTTTACAAAAAAAAGATAAACCGACTTCAAAAAGTATAAAATAAATTATTATATTATTTATATGCGTTACAAACTGATATGTTTGAAGTCGGTGCCAAGCCAAAAAGTTACAATACCGGTCAAATCAGCTTCAAGTCTGAAAATCACAAAACATATCGATACCTATTTACATTGCAAAGGTGAATGTGAATCTATCTGTTACATTTTCACGTCTAAACCACTAATCCAATTTTGATGAAATGTGGTACCCGTGTCTATATACTCTGATACACGTCTACTTTGTCAAAAAATAATTCCTCAAATCGGACCACGGGTGTCGGAGTAATCGCTGAACATCCTACATAAAAAATAATCATCATCATTATCATCAAAACAACCATCATCATGAGGTCCACATCATCAAATTGGTGGTTGCTTAATGGGGTGTTTACCCAAATCACCATACATATGCCGTTATAAATTGAGGAGTTCCCTCAATTCCTCATAGATCCCATCATCAGAACAGCACCAGATTAATAATGAGACCACCTTGGAAGTAGACCCTTTCAAACAAAAAAGAATTATTAAAATCGGACTACGCGTCTCGGAGTAATCGGTGAACATACATAAAAAAAACCGGCCAAAAGCGTGTCGGGCCACGCTCACTGTAGGGTTCCGTAGTTTTCCGTCCGTCACAGTAAGTGTCCCCACTTAAGAGTTAATAACACCGCCATGTAGGATATGATATGAGAGTTCCAGGTACAGCGACATCTATCGGCAAATTGAGTAAACTATTGCGCGCGAGCATAAAGTATGGAAGATGATTTTTATGGGATAATTCTTTATTGCGTGAACCGATTTTTACCGTTTTTACTTTATTTGAAAGCACGTCATTTCATTGTAATTTTGTAGAAATTACAGGTACAATAAACACCTGCTTATACGGTTAAATTACAAAGTTAGTTCAGAAATTATTTTGTATTTTTTTTTCAAAAACTATTCATCCTATCAAGTTCAAAATAATTTTCCAAGAAAGTTTTTATAAAGTTCTACTTTTGAGATTTTTTTCATATTTTTAAAACTTATGGTTCAAAAGTTAGAGGGGGGGGGGGGACGCATATTTTTTTACTTCTGGAGCGATTATTTCCGAAAATATTTACATTATCGAAAAATGATTTTAGAAAACCCCAATTCATTTTTAAATAGCTATCCAATAATATATCACACGTTAGGGTTGAAATGAAAAAAAAAATCACTCCCCACTTTACGTATAGGGGAGGTACCCTAATAAAAAAAATTTTTTCACTTTTTATTTTACCACTTTGTCGGCGTGATTGATATACATATTAGTACCAAATTTCAGCTTTCTAGTGCTAACGGTCACTGAGATTATCCGCGGACGGACGGACGGACGGACGGGCAGACATGGCGAAACTATAAGGGTTCCTAGTTGACTACGGAACCCTAAAAAATCCCAAACCGAATACAGACCTCCTCCTTCTATGAAATTGAAGTCGGTTAATAATTTACAGTCAAATACAAAGAGATGTATCCACTTTTTCACCTTATTGCGTTGTAATATGGTCCAAAAGTGGATACATCTCTTTGTAGTCGACTGTACCACCCCCCGCGTTTAGGACGCATATAAAAGAAAATATTCGTAATAGGTATCACTAGTCTGACTGAGGTGGAAATCAAAACCCGAGGGTGCGCGGTGCAGTCGGTTAGCGATGCAGATGTAGTCGGTATGAAGGCTGAGGTGAAGAGTTGTATGTGCCACACGAGATTGACGTTATTAACTTTTTCTACTCCTGTACTTTTATCTGTCATTTATACATTCGTTAACACCTTTATAAGAACATAGATAATACACTCGATGAAAAGTCTATCTAGTCTATTCCCCAAAATAACACTTGTTCTATAAAAGCGCCAAAATAGTATCGCGGAATCGCGTGCAAACACGGCAATTAATATAAAATAAATTACTGCCAACCTAAGAAACCTAAATAAACGCAGCGTTTTTAGAAAAAAAAACTAAAAAAGAAAAAATATAAGAACCACAGAACTACTTCGTAGTTTTTAACGTTTCCCGTTCGTTTGTTGGGGCGAATTGCAAACTTTGAAAGTAATTTAGGTATTTTTACTAATCTCTGTAGCTCTTTAATAATTGATTAAATAACGACGGTATTTGTGTTAGTAATGTTAGTATTATTGAAAAATAGTGTTTTAAAAGGTAAAACTTAAATGATTGTTGATTATGTTGACAAAATAACTGCGATATCCATGAAGATTTCAATTTCGCATTTTATGTAAAAGTAAGTGTATTCGTAGAAAAAGTATTGTATGCAACGTCGTATAAGTAGGTAAAAAAATGTTCGTGGCGTTTTTCTTAACAATTTTCGCCTACGGCTCAAATTGTTACCGACGCCCCTCACCTTTTTTGACCCCTCTTATACAACTGTTGCATAAACTACTATTGCACCTCGTGCCTTAAACGCCCTCGCTACGCTCATGCTTATAAATTAGTAGAATCTTTTGCTACGCTTTCTCGGGATCTCAATCAGCTCTTTCGACATAAACTAAATTTGCTTCCTTCTTTCACACAATGGTTACCCAATTCAAATAGCTATTTATGGAAGGGACTCCACATGTCATCTGCGGTTTTCATTATCGGGTCCTCTCCATCTAATTGGTAGTTCTTGAGAGGAAACACTCAAGTTGCTTAAAAATACACTCAAATCACCAAACATGAGCCTTTTAAAATTGAAGAGTTCCCCCAATCCCTCATGGATTCCCATCATCAGGTCCAACCAAATTAGTCCGCTACTTTCGAGGTAACTTTTTATAAACAATAAAAATATTACTCAAATCGGACAACGGGTCTCGGCATAATCGGTATAGACGTATAAGAAAAAGTTCATAATACACCCGCTTAAACTAAGGAAAGTTCCACATGTCATATGTGGTCTTTATCATTAGGTCCGTTCCATCAAATTGGTGGTTTTCGAGAGGAAATGCTTGAGTTGCTTAAGAAAACACTCAAATCGCCATACATGTGCCTTTAAAGATTGAGGAGTTCCCTCAATTCCTCGTGGATTCCATCATCAGAACAGCACCAGATTAATTTGGGACCACCTTGGAAGTACATCCTTTCAAACATAAAAATAATTATTCAAATCGGACCACGGGTCTCGGAGTAATCGCTGAACATCCTACATTTAAAAAAATCATCATCATTATCATCAAAACAATCATCATTATCAGGTCCACTTCATCAAATTGGTGGTTTTCGAGAGAAAACTCTCGAGTTGCTTAAGAAAACACACAAATCACCATACATGTGCGTTTAAAAATTGAGGAGTTCCCTCAATTCGTCATAGATCCCATCATCAGAACAGCACCAGATTAATATGGGATTACCTTGGAAGTATATCCTTTCAAACAAAAAAATAATTATTCAAATCGGACCACGCGTCTCGGAGTACTCGGTGAACATACATAAAAAAAAGCGCAAACCGAATACAGAATCTCCTCCTTCTATGAAATTGAAGTCGGTTAAAAAAGTCATCGAAATGCCGAGACGTCCCGTTGTGTCCGAAGCTGTTTGTAAGAACTTCGCTTCTCTAACGCTGCTCGTTCAAAAATAAAGAAATACTTCATTGTGGAAAACTTTAATTGATCCTTATTTTACTGTATTATTTGTCTGTATTTAACTTTTTAATTATAAATTCATTCATATTTTAGGTCGAAGAAAAAGATAAATTATTAAGGGCCTGTTTCACAATCTCCAGATAAACTTATCTGACAGTTAAAATTATTGCTGTCCTTTTCTCCAGTCATATAAAAGAAAAGGACAACAAACATTTATCTGACAGATATGCTTTAACTGGAGATTGTGAAACAGGCCATAAGAGAAATAACTAGCTTTTTTTATTTTTTTATTTAAGACAAACACACTACTACTCAAATTTCTAAAAACCATTGAACAATTAATGATTTATATCCGCAATACAGGCTTCGTCAGCCGGCTACAAAGTAAAATAGTTGTTAAGAACATTTAAAATTGAAATAAAAACTCTTTCTTTTGATGTCAATTTATTGTGACGTCAGTAAACGCATTTAGGTGTCATATTAACTATATTCAATTCATGCTTGGTAAAAATCATTTTGACATTTAATTTAGTGTAGCTTAGGTATTTTTAATAGGGTATTATTTAATATATCACCAAATAAATGCGAAGTCGATGGCCTAACAAATAAGATTGGCCACTCACTAGCATAATAGATCTGCCACCAAAATTGTACCACTAAATAAAATCAATACGATTACCAAAAGTAATATTTAATATTTCCGGAAAGTTATATATGTATCACCAAAATAATATATTTGATATCAAAATCGGATCACCAAACGATATGAAAATTAAAATCTAAAAAACATATTGACCACAAAAAAAATGGCTCCATTTTTAGGGTTCCGTAGTCAACTAGGAACCCTTATATTTTCGCCATGTCTGCCCGTCCGTCCGTCCGTCCGTCCGTCCGTCCGTCCGTCCGTCCGTCCGTCCGCGGATAATCTCAGTGACCGTTAGCACTACAAAGCTGAAATTTGGTACTAATATGTATATCAATCACGCCGACAAAGTGGTAAAATAAAAAGTGGAAAAAAAAAAATTATTAGGGTACCTCCCCTATACGTAAAGTGGGGAGTGATTTTTTTTTTCATTTCAACCCTAACGTGTGATATATTGTTGGATAGGTATTGAAAAATGAATAGGGGTTTACTAAAATCATTTTTCGATAATGTAAATATTTTCGGAAATAATCGCTCCAGAAGTAAAAAAATAAGCGTCCCCCCCCCCCCCTCTAACTTTTGAACCATAAGTTTTAAAAATATGAAAAAAATCTCAAAAGTAGAACTTTATAAAAACTTTCAAGGAAAATTATTTTGAACTTGATAGGATGAATAGTTTTTGAAAAAAATTTACAAAATAATTTCTGAACTAAGTTTGTAATTTCACCGTATAAGCAGGTGTTTATTGTACCTGTAATTTCTACAAAATTACAATGAAATGACGTGCTTTCAAATAAAGTAAAAACGGTGAAAATCGGTTCACGCAATAAAGAATTATTCCATAAAAATCATCTTCCATACTTTAAGCTCGCGCGCAATAGTTTACTTAATTTGCCGATAGATGTCGCTGTACGTGGAACTCTCGTATCATATCCTACATGGCGGTGTTATTTTAACTCTTAAGTGGGGACACTTACTGTGGCGGACGGAAAACTACGGAACCCTACACTGAGCGTGGCCCGACACGCTCTTGGCCGGTTTTTAGAATTCGGTTCTGTTAGTTCGCAGTTCACCTAACACACTCCTCCTCACTTCGCTCGTCGTCGCACCTCTCTTGAATCCGTCAAACCTTTTTTTTGTATTTTTACAGTTTTTTTTTTGGAAAATCTAATTTTTGGTGGCAAAAAATATAGTTCCCTTTTAATAAATCCATGCTATGTATATAAACATACTAATATTATAAATGCGATAGTAACTTTGTCCGTCTGTTACCTCTTTACGCTTAAACTGATTTAGATGAAATTTAGTTTAAAGATAGGTTGAGTCCCAGGGAAGAACATAGAATAGTTTTTATCCTAAAATTATTCTTTAAATGGGTCACCCCATTTAAGGAAAGGAACGGGGGGAAGTTCGTATGGGAAAACAATAACTGCAGAACCGATTTCGAGGAAATTTGGTATGAAGATAGTTTGAGTCTCAGGATATATTATCCCAGAAATCGGCCCTTAAGGGAATAAAAAGGAGGCTAGTAATTATTTTGGGGAATCAATAACCACAGGATCGATATAGATTTTGGAAAGGACAAAGAATCGTTTTTATCCCAGAAATCATCCCTTAAGGGAGTAAACGGGGGGCTCATAGTTCGTATGGGTAATCAATAACCGCATTACCGATTTATATGTAATTTTAAGTCTAGGGAAAGGACAAGGGATAGTTTTTATCTCAGAAATCATCCCTTAAGAGGGTGGGCAAGGGGGATGGTAGTTTTAATGGGAAATCAATAACCGCAGAACCAATTTAGACGGGTATAAAGATACACATATTTATATAGACAAATATATAGTTAGATACCTACTTACATAAAAAATACCCATAACTCAAGAACAAATATTCGTGATAAACACACAAGTATATAATAAATAATCTATAGAATAAAAGGGTAACGTATTTTTGTTTCACTTAAAGTACTTACTCGTCCTTACATTTATAAAACTGGCAAAGTGCATGTCGGACCAGGCATAATGGAGGGCTCCGTACCTTTAATGAAAAGAACCAAACTATTACCAAAAGGTACCTATTAGATACCTATGAAAGAAGTTTTTTTAGAGATAACTCAAAAATGGCTGAACTGATAATGTTCAAAACAATTTTCGTAGAAGGAATGTGATAGTGATAAGGCGCATCTACTCTTTCTTCATATTTTTTGAACTTACGGTTCAAAAGTTACAGGCTCCCCCCTCCCTGTAACTTTTTAGCGATTATTTCTTAAAATATTTACTTAATTACAAAATGTCCAACAAAAACCTCGATGTTATGTTTAAAGACCTATCGATTAGTTGTTGACACTATATCTGTACTTATTCTATGCAAATAAAGATTATGATTATGATTAATATGCAAGATGTTGATATTTGTTAAACTAAAAATATTTTTTTTCTGCAATTTAACTACATAATTAAATAGCGACATACAAATTATACCTAATGTCTAAATGTTATCAAGATACGTCTTATAGTTTCCGGGTAAAATGGCTGTGACATACGGACGGACGGACATGACGGAACTATAAGGGTTCCGTTTTTGCCATTTTGGCTATGGAACCCTAAAAATGTATGTACACTATATCAATCAATCAATCAAATCATTTATTTGTCTAAGCTAGATATATACGTAAATATACGTCATAAAATAAAATAAAAATGATTTATTTTAATTGACATATATTAGTTACTAGCTGTGCCCGCGGCTCCGCCCGCATGGAATTCGGTCTGTGTCAGAAAGCGGCTAATTCACCCCTAATTTCTCTCCCGCTACCCTGGAGGCGGAACTTGAAGTAAAGTTGACAGATGGATACGCTAGAGGACAGTAGTCCTAATAAAATATTTTACAATTACCACTAAATGAAACTACACTCAACAATTAATACTTTTTTTATCATATTAATTTTTTTGGCATGATTTAAACGACATAGAGTAGTAGGTGTGAGTTAACGTACCACTGGTCAATTTCCTTATTCGTAAATTTCACTAATTCACCAGTTTACACATTAGACAGTTTCTTAATTCGCCTATTTTCCTTATTTGCCAGTTTCACTAAGCTGTCGGTTCCTGTATTAAGTCAGTTTCCTAGTTCGCTAACTTTTTTATTCGTCAGTTAGTTTAGTTTGTCAGTTTTGATATTACGTCATATTCCCAACCCGTTACTTTCCTTTTTCGTAAGCTTCTCTGTTCGTCAGTTAGTTTAGGTTGTCAATTTACCTATTTCGTCATGTTCCCTACTCGTTACTTTCCTTGTTCGCAAGCTTACCTGTTCGTCAGTTAGCTTAGGTTGTCAATTTACCTATTTCATCATGTTCCCATACCTCAGTGCCTCAAGACAAAAGTCTTTAATCAATGTGTGTTATCAGTGATGACTTACGGCTCCGAAACGTCGTCTTTCACTATCGGCCTCATCATAAAACTCAAAGTCGCTCAGCGAGCTATGGAGAGGGCTATGCTCGGAGTTTCTCTACGTGATCGAATCAGAAATGAGGAGATCCGTGGACGAACTAAAGTCACCGACATAGCCCACCGGATTAGCAAGCTGAAGTGGCAATGGGCAGGCCACATTTCACGCAGAGAAGATGGCCGAAGGGGCCGAAAAGTGCTCGAGTGGAGACCACGGACTAGCAAGCGCAGCGTAGGACGTCCACCCACAAGATGGACCGATGATATTATTAAGGTCGCCGGAACACGCTGGATGCGGGTCGCTTCCAACCGGTACGTGTGGAGGTCCAAGGGGGAGGCCTATGTTCAGCAGTGGACGTCTTATGGCTGAGATGATGATGATGATGATCATGTTCCCAACCCGTTACTTTCCTCCTAGATATGGAGAGGCAGCGCAGGGCATTAGCCCAGCATTTATGTACTTACATTTTACCTGGAAAGTTTACATTCAAATTGTTAACTAGAAATCATTTATTAAAGAAATAGCTAATAATAATGTATAAAAAATAATAGTAATAATTCACATCTCTGCAATGCACGGTCAGGCAGGTGACAGTTTAGTTAGAGTAATTGTATATAACCTGGAAAGTATTCTGACAACAACGGAACGCGTTGTTTGGAGGCATACTAAAGATACTCTTCTAAGTGTTCGTGCTCGAAGACCCTGTGCTAACTTGGAGACGGGGCTAAAACCTCAAAATGTTTGACTTTTTTTTAGTTTTTCGCTTATATCTCATAAACTAAGCACTTTTTCTGTACACATTGTACAGCAAAGTTAAAGAGCAATTTTCCTGAAAGTCATACGACTCATACCAGATTCTTATTCTGAGGTGTGCAATAAAGACCCAGGCAGGCAGGGCAGGGTCGTCTAGTACCCACAACACAATAGTGCTCTCCCTTATGGGAGAGGGCCTAAGTCAAAGTTCAGAGCTGGATACGGTTACCAACTTTTAGTATGTTGTTGGGCACGACACTAGGACCCCAAAACTGCCGAGAGACGGGGACATAGGTGTGAATGTCTCCCGAGTAATGACGTCATAAAAATGGCTGCCGCTTCGAAGATTGCGAAAAGTGAAAAGCATGAGCCTAATTATTGAGTAGTTTTTTATACATTTTGTAAGTTTTTAGGGTTCCTTGCCATTATAGTAAATACAAAAATCGGCCAAGTGCGAGTCGGACTCGCGCTCGGAGGTTTCCATATTCATCACACAATTTTAACAATGTGTATTATAAGACCGACTTACGCTTGATCGCGGACTTTTTACTATTTTTTTCTGTAATCTACAGGCAAATAACGATTTTATGTTTATTTTTCTAAAATGTAGGTTCATCGGTTTCCGAAAGACTGAGGGGAATGGTCAAAGTTCGCCTTTATTCTCGAATAATTTCAAAACAATAATATTATACATAGATTTATATAATTTTTTCATCCAAGGTATTATAGTTGTAGTTCTCACATCAAACCTTTTCATTTGATATTATAACAAGGTAAATTGTGTAGGTAGTTTAACAAAATGGCGAAATTTGACCATTCCCGTTGCTACTGGAATATTACAGTCGCCATCAAATATATCGGAGCAGCCAAGGTACTCAAATATATCTGAGCATGCACGTTATCGCCTTGACAATAGAGGCGTTGTTCAGATATTGTGACCACCTTGGCCGCTCCGATATATCTGATGGCGACTGTACGTAATATCATTTGATATTTACCACTTGCTTTCCTCATCGTGAGGAAACCGGATCTAATCCCAATAGGGTCTAGTTTCTTAGCCTCTGGTTTGGAAGGTCAGATGGCAGCCGCTTTCGTAAAAACTAGTGCCTACGCTAATTAATGTGTCAAAATGACCTTGACACGACTTTATTGTTAAGGGAATAAGAGCGTGTGATGGTCATTTTGAACACCTGAGCTGCTGAGCTACTTCTGCTGCTGACTATACCAATAATATTAAATTTATTGTTTGAAATAAAACCAATCTTTTTTTTAAATTTTCTTAACTCAACAACATAACTCTTCTTCTTTACTTAACAACATACTCTTCTTCTTAGAAATAATAAAAAACGGTCAAAAGCCATAGTTTGTATCTTTATAAGTAAATCAGAAATCATTATATTAATTTTATTCGCGATAAACTTATACAGCAACAGCATATAAAATTAGAAAAAGAGTACCTACTTTTTCGTGTCAGGATACCGGACACGGTTACCAAACCTAACGTTGCTGACGTGAAATGCCCATGGTTGCCGCGTACAAAATGAGTTTTTGTAATATACAGGCTGTCCCTAAAACCAACGTCGAGACTTAAAGGGCTGGTAGAACAGCTGATGGGCTATCAGGTTAAGCAAATCTGGCCTGAATGAACATGACATAGTTTTCGAGATATTAGCACTTGTATACCATTATAACTAGTAGTCCGCCTCGAACTGAGAACTCGCGATTCCTTGCAAACGAGGCGACCAGTATAACAAGACCCTTCTGATGACTGTTTCGCGCCTTCAAGCTCCATAACCCCCTTATCAATCTTGCTCATATACGAACTCTCAAATAGTATATATCTCTGCTAGAACCCCAACAAATTTCATAAAGATGAGAAAAACGTTACTAAACTAAAGTTATCGCGGAACAACTATTCAAAATCATAAAGCCATCGAAATGCAGGGACGTCGAGGTAGCCGGCTGCAGTCCAAAGTTGTCTGTGAGAACTCACTTCGCTTACGCTCCGCTCGTTCGATAAAGCTAGTCATCTGCCAATATCTCGAAAACTATGCCGTTTTCATTAGGGCCAAATTTGCCTAATCTGATCTGATAGTTCTACCAGCCCTATAAGTCTTGACGTTGGTTTTAGGGACACTCGGTATACTTATTAGACAAAACTGATGTTGTTTTGTACTATTTATACTTATTATAAAATATTGATCTATGAGGAATAATAATCCTGGCAACTATTGAAATAGGCGAATATGGGAACCGACGAATAAGTAAACGAATACACAAGGAAACTAGCAAATTTACAAAACTGACAGCTTAGCAAAACTAGTGAACGAGGAAACTGAAGGATTTACGAAAAAAGCAAACTGGCAAAATTGTCTACCTAACGTAACTGACAAATAGGAAAACCGTTCAATTAACGAAAATGACAAATAACGAAACTAGCGGATTGCAAAACTAGCATTTTTACGAAACTGATAGCCTGGCAAAACTAGCGAAGGAGGAAACTGAAAAATCAGTAAAATGCCTAACTAGCTAAATTGTCAACCTAGCGAAACTGTTCAATGTGTAAACTGGTGAATTAATGAAATTGACGAATAAGGAAATTGACCAGTGGTACGCTAACTCCCTCCCGTCAAATCAGTCTAAGCATGAAAGGTAAGAACAGGCGTGGTTGGAATTGGGGGTCACAAATGCAGAAATGATTTTTTTGCACTTGGAGGGGCGGGGCGAGGGTCCATGACACATGCAAATTTAACTCAATCGAGTGTAGTGGCTACCCCCCCCTTTTAGACGTTGAATTTTTATAGGCTACGTATAACCTGGCTGGGGATTTTCTTGAATTGGAATTAGTAATCCTTAAGGGGTGATTTCCGGGATAACAATGCAAAAAAACCGGCCAAGAGCATGTCGGGCGATGGCGTGTAGAGTTTCCCTAGATGCCGCCCTATTACAAAACATCCGTTCAAAAGGTCGTTTATTAAGGGATATTTGGCGGCGCTTACGTCATTTTACTATTCGGCACTTCCTTTCACTATGCGTTTTTGACTGATAATTCAAAAACGGCTGAACCGATTTTATTAAATATAGTTTTTATTGAAAGTTCTTATCAGGCCTCACCAAATAACAGCTCTCTAGTGCGAACGGTAACCGAGCTAGACCGCGGACAGACGGACGGACATGGTGAAACTATAAGGGTTCCTAGTTGACTACGGAACCCTAAAAAGAGATAAATAGTAGTTTATGTAACATATTAAAAATCCATTGAAACCATTAGAATGACCGCTATTACACCGCCATGAACAACCTTATTGCGCCGGCGGTTGGGGGGGCGGATTTTCATTACGTTACAATAAGAAATGAATTTTCATGTGTTTTTACCACACTGTCACAGATAATGCACTGATGTTACGTTACTGGTTGCAATAATGGTGGTAATTACATACGGTTCCGAACGCGGAATAGAAGATTTATGATATTGGTGTAGGATCAAGATATTTATTCATTAATGTAAGCATTACACTGCACTACTGAACGTCTGTGAAATTTTTGACATTTTCGTCATTTTTGACATTTTTTACTTTTAGGTTCTCGACTTTTTTTACTTTTATCACTTTGTCACTTCTCAATTTCACTTTTCACTACACTTCACTTCACTTCACTTTATTCCATTTTATATATTTTTTATTTCATTCCATTTTACATGTTTCTCAATCGTATGGGTGTCGCGTTTTCGTGACGTGACGCTTTTTCGTGACGGTCACGTGACTTTTTTTCACCTAGCCCCCCATCCGCGAACCGTCCGATAAGGAACTTCGTTCCAAAACTACCACCGGTTCTAACCCTACACCTCTGGCCCAAGAAGTATTATGACCGAAAAGAAACTCGACGGGACTTATTTTTTTCAAAACAGTAATACATTATTTGATCTTAAAGATACAAAATAATGCGTAGTTCTTCAAGAAGACATATCAAAAGAGCTTGAGAGACAGATATGAGATAATGTACCCATTGTTTAATTATAAAGAAAAATAGGCCTATGTCCAGCAGTGGACGTCTTTCGGCTGATATGATGATGATGATGATGAAAGAAAAATAAATCCTAATCTGACTGCTTCACAAAACGTTTGCTATGTTTTCCTACTTAAACGGTGTCCTATAAATGTTAGATGATTTTGTAGTAGTTTTTTGGTTTGGGCCATGCATCTTTGTCCGTCATATATAGTCCTCGAACCTGCAATAACCCTTTGACATTCATGACATTTTCAAATATTTCTTAAGAGCGGGTAAAGGTAAATTTAAAGCATCGACGGGTAACATGTTACGAGTATAAATATGAACACCTTGACCAAAAAATTATAAATTTTTTCAATACCAAATTTCATCTAAATACGTACAGCGGTTATTGGTTGCTTTATCCCCATGTAAACTTCCACCCCTTTTGCATCCGCTTAAGGGATAATTTCCGAGATAAAACTATTTTATTTCCTTTTCCAGAGCTCAAATTCTCTCCATACCAAATTTTATCTATATCGATTCCGCGGTTAATAATTCCCTATACAAATGTCCAACTCCTTTTCGAATGTGACAACTATCCTTTTCGAATATATTCCATGAACAGACTTTCGACCCTCGTCAGCTTTATTATATGTAATAGATAGTTTTAATGAAAATCCCTTTCAGGCTTCACTTTCATTATTTTTTTCAAATTTTTTAGACCTACGGTTCTAAAGTAAGATGGGGGGGGGGGGACTTTTTTGAAGATGAAACTATCCTTTGTCCTTTCTCGAGACCCATACTATCTCTATACAAATTTTCATCTAAATCAGTTCAGCGGTAAAAATTCCTCACACCAACTTCCAACCCCCTTTTCATCCCCACAAGGGTTTGAAAGGGTTTCTCGAGACTCAAAATATCTCCATACTCATTTCTATCTAAATCGTTTCAGCGGTAAAAAATTCTCCATACAAACTTTCAACCCCATTTTCACCCCCACCAGGGTTGATTTTCGGGATAAAAACTATATATTATCCTTTCCCGGGACTCAAACTATCTCTATACAAAATGTCATCAAAATCCGTTCAGCCGTTTTCACGTGATGCGCGGTCAAATAAACAGACAAACAGATAAACAGATAAACAGATAAACAGACAAACAGATAAACAGACAAACAGATAAACAGACAAAAAGATAAACAGACAAAAATTCTACAAATTGTTGGAACGTGTTCTGTTATCGATTCTAAGTATCCCCAGCCAACTTTTTTTCGATTATCTTCCATGTACAGACTTTCGACCCTCTTCAGCTTTATTATATGTATAGATTGTTAAAAATGACTCCTTTTTATTCTTCTGATTTTGATTTTGATTTCTGGGATAATATATCCTGAGACTCAAAGTATCTACATACCAAATTTCCTCGAAATCGGTTCTGCAGTTATTGTTTTCCCATACGAACTTCCCCCCGTTCCTTTCCTTAAATGGGGTGACCCATTTAAAGAATAATTTTAGAATAAAAACTATTCTATGTTCTTCCCTGGGACTCAACCTATCTTTAAACTAAATTTCATCTACATCGGTTTAAGCGTAAAAACGTAACAGACGGACAAAGTTACTATCGCATTTATAATATTAGTATGTTTATATACATAGCATGGATTTATTAAAAGGGAACTATATTTTTTGCCACCAACAATTAGATTTTCCAAAAAAAAATCTGTAAAAATACAAAAAAAAGATTTGACGGATTCAAGAGAGGTGCGACGACGAGCCGAATGAGGAGGAGTGTGTTAGGTGAACTGCGAACTAACAGAACCGAATTCTAAAAATGGAGCCATTTTTTTGTGGTCAATATGTTTTTTAGATTTTCATTTTCATATCGTTTGGTGATCCGATTTTGATATCAAATATATTATTTTGGTGATACATATATAACTTTCCGGAAATATTAAATATTACTTTTGGTAATCGTATTGATTTTATTTAGTGGTACAATTTTGGTGGCAGATCTATTATGCTAGTGAGTGGCCAATCTTATTTGTTAGGCCATCGACTTCGCATTTATTTGGTGATATATTAAATAATACCCTATTAAAAATACCTAAGCTACACTAAATTAAATGTCAAAATGATTTTTACCAAGCATGAATTGAATATAGTTAATATGACACCTAAATGCGTTTATTGACGTCACAATAAATTGACATCAAAAGAAAGAGTTTTTATTTCAATTTTAAATGTTCTTAACAACTATTTTACTTTGTAGTCAGCTGACGGAGCCTGTATTGCGGATATAAATCATTAATTGTTCAATGGTTTTTAGAAATTTGAGTAGTAGTGTGTTTGTCTTAAATAAAAAAATAAAAAAGCTAGTTATTTCTCTTATGGCCTGTTTCAGAATCTCCAGTTAAAGCATATCTGTCAGATAAATGTTTGCTGTCCTTTTCTTTTATATGACTGGAGAAAAGGATAGCAATAATTTTAACTGGCAGATAAGTTTATCTGGAGATTGTGAAACAGGCCCTTAATAATTTATCTTTTTCTTCGACCTAAAATATGAATGAATTTATAATTAAAAAGTTAAATACAGACAAATAATACAGTAAAATAAGGATCAATTAAAGTTTTACACAATGCAGTATTTGTTTATTTTTGAACGAGTAGCGTAAGAGAAGCGAAGTTCTTACAAACAACTTCGGACACAACGGGACGTCTCGGCATTTCGATGGCTTTTTTATTTTGAGCATTTGTTCCGCGATAACTATAGTAACGTTCTTCTGATCTTTATGTTTGTTGTGGTTGTAGCAAAGACACATATAATTTGAGAGTTCGTATATGAGCAGGATCGATCACGAGGTTATGGAGCTAGAAGGCGAAAAACGATCTTCATAAGGGTCTTGTTATAATGGTCAATCGCTTGCAAGTAAATCGCGAGTTCTCAGTTCGAGGCGGACTACTAGTTAATTCAGCGAAGTAATTAGTGTGTAATAACAGAGCAGTGCGTGTTTATTCTAATGTAGCCGAAATTTTATTTCCTAAAAATCAGGTTATTTTATATGCACCTCGATTAAGCAGCTCCTGTATATTTTCAAGGCCAATGAAAACTGCTTACAGTAGAAAAAATCCCATATTATGTAATTTGTTAATAATGTAATTTGGACTTTGAATGCCTGACCCCTAAACTTGAACAAGTAGAAAAATAGTAAATTTTACTAATGTATTTATTTATTACACTTTGTTACACAAAAAATACAAATAGCGGACATAATGTAAATAATATTTGTCGTTGGTCAGTCGTTGGGTTAACCAGAGATATGATGGATGGTGCAGGAGAATATTTCATATATTTTAGTTCTATTTACAGCTGCGAATCTGACATGTTAAAGCTATTGAAGTTTAAAAAAAAATTCTTCAAAGAGCCACTGGATAAGATTAATCCAATCATTGGGGAATCATCTCCATACATTGCCTTACAAAAGGTGGAGTAGAAAATATTTTAATGGTTATTGGTAGGCTATAGGGTGGTAATTAAAATACTAGATTTGAGATCTTGAGGGGGGGAGGGCGCGGCCGCCATCTTGGTTTAAAGGTGCCAAAAGTCCGTTTTTGAACCTTGGCGCTGAAACGGTTATCAGTATGCCTAACATTTCTATGGAATGTATGAAGAAGATAAAATTGTCTACAATATTTCCATACACAATACATCTGTAAGTCTTACAGATATAAAGATACAGGGGGTGAAAAAGTGTATATTTTCTTAGCTTTGTGCTTCGAGATAAGGAAATGAAGTCTCTACCACAGTTTTGTCATATTCTAATGATTCTTTTAAAAGATATTCAAAAGTTGAATTCACCCCTGGAGCGCTTATAGAGGGGGTGAAAGTAGTAAGTCTCACACACAAAATCAATGTTCTATTACTCATCATAAAATACTACTAGGCGTTGTCAGGTATAGCAATCGATCAATTCGGGTATAATGAATTTAGATTTGACAAAAAACATATACGCTATCATAGAAAAAATTTTTTTTTTAAGAAAGTGCTTGAATTTTTTTATTTTTTTTAAACTTCATATAACTGTCAACTTATTATAAAAATATCGTATAGGCTTTAGCATTTTTTTACATAATGCCTGAACAGTTCTCTTTATGACAAAAATCTCTACGAAAATTATAAAGACTCTATTTTTTTTTGTATTTGTATTTATTCTGTACGTCTTAGAAGATACAAAGTTAGAGAAAGGAAAAAATTAATCATACTCATTGTCTTTATACCTCTCGTAGACATTTTTGTCATAAAGTCAACTGTTCAAGCATTATGTAAAAAATGCTAAAGCCTATACGATATTTTAATAATAACTTGACAGTTATATGAAGTTTAATAAAATAAAAATATTTTCAAGCACTTTCTTTAAAACATTTTTTTTGTATGAAAGCATATATATTTTTTGTCAAATCTAAATTAATTATATCCTAATTGATCCATAGCTATACCTGACAACGCCTAGTAGTTTTTTATGATGAGTAATTAATAGAACACTGATTTTGTGTGTGAGACGTGATTTTTTAAGTGGAGATAGTTGAAGGGATGGAGAGTGACATAGGCTACTTTTTGTCTCTTTCTAACCCCCCACTTCCCTAAAATGGGGGTGGAAGTTTGTATGGTTTGTTACCCCGAATTCTACGCGAGCGAAGCCGCGGGCAAAAGCTAGTGTTTATCTATTTTGACAATCATTACATCTTTGTCACTCTCATTGTTAGAAAATTACAGTTTGTCTCTTTCTCATGCGAGTGACGGGAGCTCATTGGCACGTCCGCATCTCTCGCTTGCCGGTGCGCGACTAGCGACAATTGTTTGAATTCACTAATTTAAAGTGTTTCACTTTTGGACCGTGCATAACCCATCTGTCATTGTTATATATCATAGGTTGTGCTCGGATCATTTTAAACACTTCCCCTGCATAAACTACGCTTGTTATAGAAATTAAAAAATTTGATTTTTTTTTCAATAATATTTTTATCACATTATTTTTACATACCTATTAGGTACACTAGTACGTACACATACCTAGAAATTTACTATTTATGATTAGTTGCAGAGTTTAAAAAAATTGCTAACTTTCTAGGTACTATACGTACCTATAGCAGTCAAATTACATTTTTTGTGACAAAAATTATAGATTTAATTAATTATTGTAATTCATTTTATAAAATTCAATTGTTGTCATAAAACAGATAATATAATGATTTTCATTTATTAACTTAATTTTAATCTTTACTTATTTAAGCCCTTTAAAATACCTTGCCTTGCCTTTATGGGGCACTCTATATTTCTGACATAATTGTCCAACCATATTACAAAGAAATCTCACCGTCTCCAGTCTCCAAACAAGCTCATTTTCAAGAGGCTGCTTCGCAAGCAACTCCTCATTTTTATGTTTATTTCAATGTTTTTTTTCCAAATATAACAGTCGTAAAGTAAGTTTAAGTTTAGTGTTTAGTTTTCTGCCAGAGTATGCCATCTAGCATTAAATCCATTTGTATTTATTTTTTTGGTTTTTAAAATAAATTAAGGGCATGAAAGATGGGCCAAACGTGCTACCGAGTGGGTTCCACAGGATGGCTACCGGAGCTGAGGCAAACCAAAAAAGAGATGGCGGGATGACTTGGACGCATTCTGTAAAGAGTGGTCGAAATTGTCAACCAACAGAGTTGAATGGGGTAAAAGAGGGGAGGACTTTGCCCAGCAGTGGGACACAAAAAAAATGTCTGCAGGACAATTTTATCTAAGAGTATAAAAGGGGTGAGGGGTACGGGGGTAGGGGGGGGGTTATACTTTCTTCAATGGTATTTAGGTTAGAGTCGTGGAAATAATGGAGGAAAAAATACTATTGTAGAAATGGTAGAAATATATTTGCATCTTTTTTTTTTTTATTGTAGAAATAAATAAATACATAAATATTTTTTTAATAAAAAACCTGCCTAGTTTTTTGGAGATAACTTAAAAACACCGTAACCGATAATGTTCAAAATCTTTTTCGTTAAAAGAACGTACAATGATGTATCTTTTTAATTTTTTTCATATTTATTGGATCTCCGGTTCAAAAGTTGCAGAGGGGGACACATTTTTTTTTACTTTCAGGGTGATTGTTTCTGAAAACATTTACTAAAAAAATGTTCATACAAACCTCAATGTTAATTTTAAAGACTTATCGATGGATGTACAATATGTAGATATGTAATAAGAAAAGTATTTTTTGACAATTAGTGACATGTATCGATTGCCCCCCATAAAAATATTTATTTCAATAATTTTACTACAAAACTAAGTAGCAGCATACAACATACACCTCATGTTAAAATTTAATTACGATACTTATAATAGTTTCCGACTAAAATGGTATACGGATGGACGGACGGACAGACGGACATGACAAAACTATAAGGGTTCCATTTTGGCTACGGGACCCTAAAATTTGTGACGTCAGCAGAAAAATTAGCTAATGCAAGATGTACAAAATAATCTTTACACAACTTTATTTTTAAGAGCTGTAAGATCATTTCGAACACTTCGTCTGTATATATATTTCTGCTGCCGCCTATATAAGCTCCGCACAATTAAATCAACCCTCTTCCCTATGACATAATCCTATACGATTTTCATTTTACATACATACATACAAATGAAATGAAACAGCGGTCAGTGAGGTCGCCGCCCGCGCACCGTTACTCAGCCGAAGCTGAAAATTATATAGTCGTCTCGTTCGCACGTAACGCCTACCTCACTCCCATTGCGAGGCGACACGTGTAGCACGAGCGAGCAAGCTTGATACTTTGTCTGGCACGGTTTTTGGATGACGTATTTTTTTTGCGTTTTTTGTTGTACATTTTTATTCATACTTATCTTTGTTTGCTTAACATTGTGAGGAAACCGGATCTAATCCCAATAAGACTAGGTGGCCGTCACTTTTGTAAAAACGAATGCCTACACCATTTCCTGCGATTAAGTTGCCGAGCGGACCCCAGGCCTAATTAAGCCGTGGAATAAAGTCGACACAAACGCTTAGACAATGATGATTTTTGTTCAGTTTATTTATACTTGCTTGTGGAATTGTGAAATAAATTGTTTATTAAAGTAGATGGAAATTGTTGTGAAATTATATGTGTACAAGCTATAACTGGAAATAACGGTAATAATAAACCGGTAAATATGTCACGATTCCGTTAACTGCAAATCGTTGAAATATGTTTATAGCTTCAGTCACAGTTTATCGAAAGCAAGGTTATATTATCTTTTAGTTATAGCATTTTACAATCTTAATGTAGTACAATTACAAGCCAGGGAAACAAACATCATCATCATTATCATCATTAATAAAGTGCGTATACTGTTTATAGAGAAACTAGCCTTTGGTATGCAGTTTTTATAGTGATAACAAGTGAAATGTATTTAGAAATGATAAATGCGGCCCAAGTCACCAGTTTCAATAGACCACGTAGGTCGTATGTTCGTACAACCACCGTCCGTAGTATTAAAGTATAATTCTATATCATCCTGCTATTTATGGGCATAAAGAAAAACTAACAAAAACAAATGGAATTCTGATTTGTCACAATTAAAACGTCTTTTTTTTTTAATGGTTGATTTACTTCGTTTGACCACTGTAAAGGGCCAGTTACGAAGAGAGAGCGAGAGAGAGAGAGAGAGCGAGAAGGTATGATAGAAAAAGATAAAATAAAGAGAAGGTTTAAAATGCAATAGGATGGGAGGCCTCTTTATCGGCCTCTGGGTGGCTAGGCAGCTAGAGTATATTGGTAAACATTGTCCTCGGCACATTACTTTCAGTTAAAAGTTCTCATTAAAATATCGTGAATAAATTTTCGTCAGGCAATATCTCTGATCATAAATAGCATGCTATTAACTCAGACGACTTCGTTAATATTTTTTTTTATCGCTAACTGACATATAATGTGCCAGCCACCAAGTGAAAGTCACCACCGAATGTCATTTTTTACTGCGTTTAACGAATTTAATTGCAGCTTATCGCCTACTGTTTTCATGAACGTTTTATTCACTTTAAAATATTTTTATGGTTATACATTATAATGCAAAAAGATGATTGAAGGCATTGAGAATTTCGTCAACTCAGTAACTGAACCCATAGCTTAATTGGTAAAGCGATCGAGCCCCGGTAAGGCGTATCGATGCGAGGTTCAAATCCTGCTGGGTTGATTATTTTTTCAATGTTTTCAGTGTTTGTATTTGATTGAATAACATACTATTGTATGAGTGGAATGTCCCACTTTAAAAACCGAGTAAAATAATTATGAGTTGATAGCAGCGCCATCTATTATTTCCGTTGTGACACTTGCAATAGGGTCGGCGGGAAGGGTATCTAACTCTAGTAGTTAGCACCTAGATGTCGCTTACGGCTGCTATAAAGTCGATGTAAAAATAAATGCAAAAAGATGATTGAAGGCATTGAGAATTTCGTCAACTCAGTAACTGAACCCATAGCTTAATTGGTAAAGCGATCGAGCCCCGGTAAGGCGTATCGATGCGAGGTTCAAATCCTGCTGGGTTGATTATTTTTTCAATGTTTTCAGTGTTTGTATTTGATTGAATAACATACTATACATTATAATGTCTTGTTTACTCTACAGAGAAACGGGAATGTTTTCTTATGTTTTTGTAAATATTTCTTGATTTTATCTTGTTTTGTGTGTTAAAATGGATTATAATTGATTTTGACGTTTCGAGTATTTCAACACAGGTTACACTGATCATTTTCGAGGACAAGTTAAACGTTATAAAAATTATTTATTTATCTATGCAAAAATTATATTAAATTAATAATTTAAGTGCATCTCAACACAAATCAGAATATACCAACCAGTAGATTTTTTTAAATAGTTTAGTAGAATTATATATTTATACAATTTTACTTACTTAAATGAAACCATTTCACAATAAGTATTTTTTATAACATTGTTTATATAACAACCATACAAAGACAATAATGGTTTATAATCAAAATTTAAGATAAAATTATACACAATAGTAATATCACGTGATTGCGTCGTCCATCTCAATTCAAAGTAAATTATTTGATTTTCTACTTAATTAAATAACATTATTTGTTCGAAGTTGCAGATAAAGGTCTGTTTTTTTCCTTACACTGGTAAAAAGCCCAACCCTCGCTTAGACTTTACAGGAGAAAGCGATGAAGCTTGCCGTCGTTTTTGCCGCTTCAAGGTCACATGCGCGTGCGCTTGGTAACGAGCTATTCTCGTTGCGCTATAAATAGACGTTCAATTACAGCTCGCTGCGCGGCTTCTAGAATAGTCCTGTGTGCATTCACATGTAGGTACAGTAAATTTGAAATTCAGTAACTGGCTGTGTTAATATTTCTGACATTTGTATTGTGTAGTTTAAAGTTACTTACATTTACTTTTCGTGTGTCTTTTGTTAACTAAACAAATATGTTTTTTAATACTTTCTCTTTTTGCTTCTTGCAATGGTGTGAGTTTTAGAAGTTATTATTCGCAAGTGTACGTGTTAATATCACTATATCGATCGAAAAATACGGCAAATATATTAATATTCTCAAGTAAATTCCCGATTGGGGATTTACTTTTCCTGGGAATATTCCCACCTGGGGAATATTGGGGGATTTTCAAATTGATGTATGAACACATACCTATTGTATTTTCAAGATATTGGTTAAAACAAAGGCCACAAAACTCTTGACCGGGACTTCAAGTAACTGTAACGGAAAAGTAAATTCCCAATATTCCCTGGTTATATGTTATTTCAAATGTTCCCGGAAATATTCCCTTTGCTTAAGGGATTTTTTCCATAGTTGCTAGGAATGATCCCCTTACAGGAAGAAAAATAATAAATTTAGCAAAAAAAAAAGTTGCGTTGCGTCATACCTTTCTTTCTATCTGCTCATCTATCCATGAATTCTTTTGTTGCAGTCATTGTATTCGAGAATTTTAAAAGCAATAAAATAAACGATCACAATTTAAGTAGGCACACCAAGAGTATACCTAACCAATTAAAATTTAAAATTAAGTCTAAGTTCCGTCAAATAAGTCCCCACGAGTTGTCTCGGGCGCAAAGATGCCCATCATACTTACCGTTAAGTAATTAAGTTTATTTGAATTAAATTTTAACTAGAGGTGTCTTTTGTGTGCCGCTACGTTAATTTCTAGTTAAATTTCCGATTTTTTTTCTGCTGGAACACACCATACATGTCACTAAATATAAATTTAAAAAAATGGTAGGATCAGCATGTATCACATCAATCGATAGGCCTTCAAAAATAACTTTGAGGTCCTTTGTAACTTTTTATTAAGTTTTTTTTTTCATATATAATCGTCCCGTAAGTCTAAAAAATTCTCTCATTCTTCTCCAACTTTTGAATCAGCAGTCCAAAAAATCTGAAAGATATATCTTCATATACTTTCAATAAAAAAAATATATAATTAGTTCTTCTACTCAATACTATTTTTAGTAACATTTATAGCTTTGATTACTATTTTGATTTTTTTTTTTTTTATACTACGACGGTGGCAAACAAGCATACGGCTTGCCTGATGGTAAGCAGCTACCGTAACCTATGGACGCCTGTAACTCGACAGGAGTCACATGCGCGTTGCCGACCCTTTACAAAAAGGAGGATTCACTGTGTTGACGGCTAAAGGAACAAGAGGGTCCCTCATCGTCACACGGAACACAACACTATGAGTAGGGTCTAGTGCTATTTGGCTGTGGTTTTCTGTAAGGTGGAGGTACTTCCCCAGTCGGGCTCTGCTCCAGATTTGAGCGAGATGACATTCACTGAACGTGCCCTACCACACTAAGCGAGATTCCATTCGCAGTGCCCATACCTCTCTTTTTGGTATAGTTTAAGGACATACCCAAGTCCGGACGTAGTTTAAGGACATACCCCGGGTCCATTGATTTGCGTAATCTTGACTTCAATATTCCCCTATTTGGGTATGTACGTGAATATTCCCGGGATCATTCCCACGGCGGATCACTAATCTCATGTTTCAAATTTTTTTCAATCTAACAAAAAAAAGAAACGTATTTTTTATCAGTGATCCTCCGCGTTTATGCTTTTTAAAGCTTAGCAACAAGGAAAGCACGGCGTAGCAACAAGGTTTGTTCAATGAAAATGTGACGTACTGCAACACAATTTATTAAACATTGGTAAACCTTATGTCGTGATAATAAGGTGCACAGTTAGTCAAATATATTCACGACGGTTGTCACGAGCGAAAGCCTGCGGTCACGTACGATTTACAATGCGACGTATAATTTTCTACCGCCGGCGGCGTACCTAAGTAAATGTTGATTGACTCTTCAAATGTTCAGAACCTGTCCTACAATCTAGCTCTGACGATTTACAGTAGATTTATTCTATTGGTAAAAAAGTAGGTATAATAAGTCTACGACAGTACAAAGTATATTATACTAACCAAAGTATATATTTGAGTGACGAGTGGGTGATCAACGTAAGATCGACTACTCAATCAAGGACAACAATACAGGGCACTGGTAAAGTTTTCTTCTCATAGCTAGTACAGTGCATAAGACCCCTGAAAACCTTACCATAACACTATGTACATATTATCGGCCCTATAAACCTTAAACCTATCAACACAGCAAATCCTTGTAACCTTGAAAAGTCTGCATCGCATGTACTTACAACTGAATTCGGTATGATTCGATAGCCGCTTAACATCATGTTGATGTATAACCTCAAGCTTGTTGGCGACCTTCGTAGTAAAAAAACAGTATACATACGCGGTTAAAGTTAGTCTGACTACTATAGTCTACAGTATATAACAGAATACCTGTGATGTGACACGCTTGTGTGCGTACCCTTTTCACGCTCATGCCCACCATTCATTAAACATCCATTGTTAAAGTGAAAGTTATAAATAGCTCTATTCATTATTCCTTATTTATTATTACCTGTGCTCTGTAGGCGAGATATGTTTTTTTATTTGATGTTGTTATTAAGTTAATTATAGGGTTTGGTACTAAAGGTATCAATTCAAAACTGCTTTGCACAATACTTCTAGTAAAGTAATAATAATAATCAATAACTTCCGTCCGCGACTGCCGTTGAGTAAAGATGCCAGAGCTCAAAGAGGATGCAGTACATATGTTGACGACCCTCTGTCTCATCAGCCGTCAACGTAGAAAGGAGGATTCTTTCTAAAGGGATGGAACGCGCATATGACACCTATGGAAATGCAGGCATCCATATATCTGTTTGTAATAACGGGACTTAACCGCGTATATATTTCTAAAAATTACCTTCGACGTTTCGAGGACGACAATGAAAGCCGGACATTGTGAGTGTTGTATGTCGACCGAGTGACATCCCTAGTGTGCAAAACGTTCAAGTTGATAATCAAGACCGAGTGTGGGTAGTTCTAAAAACTCGCGCGGCTAGAAGATGTTGATGTCAACTGGAGCCAGTCTTTCTTCGGGACCACGGGGACAATGTCGTCCTCGAAACGTCGAATGTAATTTTTAGAAATATATACGCGGTTAAGTCCCGTTATTACAAATAGATATGTGTAAAAACCGTGAAAGTTTAAATCAGGCATCCATAGGCTACGGTTGCTGCTTATCATGAAATAGCCCGTAAGCCCCAACGCCGTGTCTTTAAAAAATTGTCCTCATAGAAGCCGTGAAATTACCAAACCTTCCTGTCGCCTCATACTTATGCACTACATGGCATTGACTTTTACCTATTTTGGGAGTTGTGCCCGGAAAAAAATATCCTGGTCGCTTTCCAGGCTATGAGCAAAATTTTATCCAAATCTGTTCAGGCGTTTTCTTTAAGGAGAAATAATCACCGAAACCTCTAAATATACATACAAACTTTTGCATTCATAACGCAATTTATCGATACAGTCATGAAATTGAAGGACGAATTTGATTAAGTTTAAAGTCTGTCTTTAACTCAGAACTTTTCCAGAACCATGACAGTATGTCATATATGCAGTCAGCGGTTTTTTATATCTTGGAAACAATTTAAATTAACTGAACCTGTATTAAAAAACCATATTTCAGTGAAATGAATAAAAACGAATGTTTTTAAGTATTCATTTTCTTAATTAGATCGTAAGTTTAGAGATTTGTTTTCCCTACACGATCCAATGATTAAATATTTATGAAAAGCGTTCTTAGTTATGCCTACAAGTCAATACACGGTAGTGAATAAAAAGCTAAAATAATACTTAATGTAATGCCACAAAATCTCGCAAGTATCAAGACTTTTCACGCGCGCTATATCGATCGAAATTCAAGTTTTAACAAAAAGTGGACCACGTCGCCTTTCTCCGTCGCCCTGGCGGCTGGCTCGTGCGTGCGAGCGAGACAGAAAACGCCGCCCGCGCCCATACGGGGCCGGTACATTGAACTCGGGGCGCCGATGAGGCACCACGAAACTTATAGCCGTCCCGCTCGCACTTACGAAAGCTGACGAAATTTAATGAACACCACTGTTCAAAACGAACGAGTGTTTCGTTTGTCTTTTTTGAATTTGGAACTCTTTTATTTTATCTTTTTTTTATGTGCGTCTGGAGAAAGTTGAAGGCTGAGTTCTTTTTTTAAACACGTGTCCAGGACTAACCTAGGTTAACAACTGGGATTGTGGCTGACGTTGCAGGTACGTTTCTATGCGTTCGCAATAAGGTACCTTTCCGGACTGCCCTATTAAGAACCGACATAGAAAAAGGCGAGGGTCGTACCCTATTTTGTTGTCAATGTTATGTTATAGTTACTTTGTTTATTCGTGTAACGTTTTTCAAAACTATTTTTGTATTCAATTTAATTTAATATTTTTTGGTAAACTTGATTTTATATGTTTTATTCAATATAAGACAAGAACAAGAGTTAAAAATAAAGTCTGTCGCAATTTTAAATAATTTGTCCTTTAAAATAAAGTGAAGTACAAATTAATTTACACCAAAGCAAAATTATCCATGTCAGCTTTATCAATTTTTATGTACCTGTTTTTTGTGTAATTATTTTTTAAAAAGTCCAGGATTTTTCTTCTTTTTAAGGACCAATATTTAGATAAATCATATTGATCCGTAAATTAAAAACTGTTGAAATAAGTAATACATTACAATAAACATTGGCTATTTTTTAAATGGCACGTTTTATTTCATCAGTTGCCTGTAAAACCAAAAAAAGTCAGTATATGGGCATCTCGCTATTGCATAACCTCTCAAACTCTTTAACTCTTTCAAACTTATCTATCCATATACGATCGTTGACCACAAATCGAGACGATTTTATAAACCATTATTTAAGTAATTTAAGAGACCTACAAATAATATTCTTATAAGATTCCTATGGGCTACCCATAATTTTAAATTAATCTATTTATTTGGACCTACAATTATAATTCATAATAGTGACTGCATAAGTAAGTATTTATAATAAGAAGTAATAATAAAAAAATGTGAATAATATTTTGACTCTCTATTCCCAATCATATAAAAAATATATTTTAATTTTCAGTACGTAATGTCAACATAATCATAGGTATCTACTTTAAAATAGTTTAAATAATAATCACATTACCAGAATACGAATATAACACCAACATTATCATCGTAATAAATATACAAAGAATAGTTTTTAAAATTATTTTAATTACACTTAATTTATTTTCTATATACATCAAAGTTTTGCCAAATAAAAGTAGGTAGGTATATTGAGCTCAAGAATTTGTTTTGTAGAAAATGACATATTTTGCGCAGTACGTTTAATCTTATAAATTGAAATAAATACATCATATATGTTTATCAATGCATTGATTCACAATTAAAAAAGAAAACTAATTATTAGCTATAATGAACTCCGTAGCGCCATCTGTTATCGTAACGCAACAACTTGTTTTAAATACTTATGTATTTTATGATGTAAATTCTCCCATATCAACTAGCCACGTGTTCCTTCTACTTCAACGTGGTTTTGGTTGTGTAGAATATAAAACTAACTTATTTGTCTGTCCCCAATTCGTCCACATACTAAATTTGCAATAAAATTCGAATAATATGCAACTTATAGTAAACTATGGTGTTCATTTTATTGGTACACTGTACATAATTTTATTTTCTATACCTACTTGCCAGATCAGTATTCTGGCGGAAAATAGGCAGCCATTTAATTGTTATTTCTGTACGAGATTTTTTAGTAACTCGACATAAATACTTCTATTATATTATATTTAAACCCCGCACCTAAGAAAATGCATATTTATTTTATTAATTTATACTCGTATATTGCCAATCATGATGTGTCCAATTTTACACCTTTTAATAATAAAGCCAATATATCTCGTAAAAGAGCCCATAACCCAGTATATCTCAAAAATACTCCACACATAAAATCTTCCATAGTAATAAAAACTACAAATTGATTGCTAAGTGACGTATATGCACAGTGCACACACGTCACACTGTAGTTGTAACTAAAGTATGGTGTAATCATTATCGTTACTAGTAACGCCATCTGTTGGTAAGCCGTGGAACTAAAACCAGTCTAGATTTCGGTGCAGACAATTTAGTTCGACTGATGCTGAGGTTGCGAGTTCGATCCCCGCCAGAAGGACTTTTTGTATTTATTTCGTTGCCGTTATAAATAAAAAAGTTGCCGTAAATTAATAATGCCGTTGTGCCATTCAGGAAGACAAACAAAATATAAAATAAATTATTTAAATATTTTATTGTTTTTTTAAATGCACAATATATGTGACGCTTGAATTTTTACGCTAACAGTCCCGTCTCGTTGGCAATATTTTGAGTGTTAAGTTTCGAAAATTCTAAAGTCACTTATTATTGAAGTTGGAAATGCAGTGTGTACATGAGAATCTTTCAGTGCGTTTTGTGTCATATTCAATTGGTGCTTTTTTTGTAATTCAATAATTTGAGGTTAACTTTTTTAGCTTGCTATAACTTGAGTAAAAGAATATTAGAGTTAGAAAATATAACTGTTTTGTATTTAGAACAGTTTTATTGTTGTACAAAACTAGTTTGTGTCATTTACGTCGAGTGCAATTTGATATAGTATGACAACGCTAAAAAACTACGTATAAAAAATTTGAGTTCATAAAATAAGGATTAACTATATCATCACCTCAAAATATGTCAATAAAATCAATATGTGTCAAATTAAGCAATGAAAATTTAAGTTTCTTGGTAATTTCGTTTTTTTAGGCTGTTATCGTTTTAATAAATTATTAAAGTCATCAGAGTTCACATTCTAATAATCGAAAAGGGATTTTAAAGTAGATATTTCAATTTGTGTCACTTTCATCAATGATATTTCTTCTAAAATTAAACAGAAACAATATTTGCGTTCAGAGGAAATCTTCTTAACTATAGCGCGTGACCTTGATGGCACGCCTGTTCGGCTTACTTCTGTAGAGACCACTAGAAGTAGACCCCCGGCTCGCTTCTTAACAAGCTAATCCATGGGTCAACCAGGCGCTGGCATCTTAGCTGTTACGATGTAGGTACTTGCTCACGGAGGCGCGCGCGGGGTGATAAAGCTGACATACTCGACAAAGGAGCGAGTCGCGGGAAGCCGGCGAGTAGGGCAATGAACTCGTGCGTGTCTCGCCAATACGTACCTTTTAAGCGGTAGCCGCTTTGTTTGTGTTTTGACTAGACTGTTGAGTACATTTTCGAAGATTTCAAGCATCGTGAATTATGGGTAGAAAATGCAACGTATAATTTTTATTTAGTTCTGTTTTATTGGAACGAAGTTCCTTATCGGACGGTTCGCGGATGGGGGGGCACGTGACGAAAAAAGTCACGTGACCGTCACGAAAAAGTATTGAGAAACATGTGAAATGGAATGAAATAAAAAAAATGAAAAATAGAATAAAGTGAAGTGAAGTGAAAGTGACAAAGTGACAAAGTGAAAAAAGTCAAGTTAAAAAAATTTAATTCCAAATTTTTCAAAAAATTCAAAAATGTCAAAAATTTCAAAAATTTCAAAAATATCAAGTTTCAAAAATTTTTTAAATTTAAAAATTTCAAAAATTTAAAAATTTCAAAAATTTCAAAAATCAAAAAATTTTACTTTTGTTTTATTTTTGTTTTTTTTTCTGTATTTTGTTTTTATTTTGTCATTTTGTATTGATTCTGTTTTTATTCCGTTTATTTTGTTTTATTGTATTCTTATTTAACTCTTTTTTTTTATAACGTGGCAAACAAGTAAGGCCCGCCAGATGGTAAGCAGTAGCATATGGATGCCTGCAGTAGCGTGCACAGAGATTTGAGACTGGGTAGGCAAAAACAAGAGCTAGTAACTTACCAAAAAAAATTGCGTGATGGTTTTCATTTCGTTGTCAAGGTCAAGTCAGTTAATAATGACGGAGTCGTAAAAGTTGGGAAGGATACTGTTTTAATGTTTGAAAACAATAAACAAGTGGCACGATAGACACTGCCTTTCTGCGGGTAATTGTGTGCGTTACTTGTATCATTGTGTGCTCGTATTTATAGGAACGCCCACTACACTGTAACCGCGTAACTACGACTCACGGAGACGCACACATAGATGTAGAAGGAAATGTTTTCTGTCTTTACCGTGCAAGGCACGCAGCGGCGCTAGTGCCGCGTGGTGTTAACTTCGTCGCGATACTATATAGATGATGACTATTGATAACAATGTTTAACCGTTAGATGGAGCGCTTATAAAATTTTAGAATGTTTTAAGTTATATGGATTACTGATAGTACGATCGGCTGTAAATTAAATTAATTCGTTTAAAAGGATGGGTATCGGAATTATAGTAGGGTAGGCAGTGTCTTTTTGTCTTTATGAAGTGCACGCCACTGGATGCCTGCAACACCAGAGTTGCCGACCCTTTACAAAAAGGAGGAACAAGTTCAGGGTCCATTATCTCGGCCATTTTTGGTTTTAGAGCAAAGTTTTAAAATAAAACACGCTTATTTTTACGTATTCTATATGGAAAAATCATAAAAAGTACATGTTATAATGACGTCCCGTCGATGGTTTTTTTCGAAATCCAAATAATATGCAAGTTCAGTCCATTATCTCGGCTATTTTTGATTTAAGAGAAAAGTTTCTTAAGTAAAACACGTTTATTTTAGCGTATTTAATACGGAAAAATCATAAAAAGTACACGTTATAATGACGTCCCGATATACAAGTTCAAAGTCCATTATCTCGGCCATTTATGATTACAAAGAAAAGTTTTTCAAATAAAACACGCTTATTATTACGTATTCTATATGGAAAAATCATAAAAAGTACATGTTATAATAACGTCCCGTCGATGGTTTTTGTTCGAAATCCAAATAATATTTAAGTACAAAGTCCATTATCTCAGCCATTTTTGATTTGAGAGAAAAGTTATAATGACGTCCCGTCGATGGTTTTTTTCGAAATCCAAATAATATACAAGTTCAGTCCATTATCTCGGCTATTTTTGATTTTAGAGAAAAGTTTCGAAAATTTCAAGTTTCAAAAGTTTCAAAAATTTCAAAAATTTTAAAAATTTCAAAAATTTCAAAAATTTCAAAAATTTCAAAAATTTCAAAAATTTCAACAATTTCAACAATTTCAACAATTTCAACAATTTCAACAATTTCAAAAATTCAAAAATTTTACTTGTTTTATTTTTGTTTTTTTTTCTGTATTTTGTTTTTATTTTGTCATTTTGTATTGATTCTGTTTTTATTCCGTTTAGTTTATTTTATTGTATTCTTATTTCACTCTTTTTTTTTATAACGTGGCAAACAAGTACGGCCCGCCAGATGGTAAGCAGTAGCATATGGATGCCTGCAATACCAGAGTTGCCGACCCTTTACAAAAAGGAGGAACAAGTTCAGAGTCCATTATCTCGGCCATTTTTGATTTTAGAGCAAAGTTTTTAAAATAAAATACGCTTATTTATACGTATTCTATATGGAAAAATCATAAAAAGTACATGTTATAATGACATCCCGTCGATGGTTTTTTTTCGAAATCCAAATAATATTTAAGTACAAAGTCCATTATCTCAGCCATTTTTGATTTGAGAGAAAAATTATAATGCCGTCCCGTCGATGGTTTTTTTTCGAAATCCAAATAATATGCAAGTTCAGTCCATTATCTCGGCTATTTTTGATTTTAGAGAAAAGTTTCTCAAGTAAAACACGCTTATTTTAGCGTATTCTATACGGAAAAATCATAAAAAGTACACGTTATAACGACGTACCGATATACAAGTTCAAAGTCCATTATTTCGGCCATTTTTGATTATAAAGAAAAGTTTTTCAAATAAAACACGCTTATTTTAGCATATTCTATACGGAATAATCATAAAAAGTACACGTTATAATGAAGTCCCGTAGATGGTTTTTTTTCGAAGTCCAAATTATATACAAGTTCAGAGTCTATTATCTCGGCCATTTTTGATTTTAGAGAAAAGTTTCTCAAGTAAAACACGCTTATTTTAGCGTATTCTATACGGAAAAATCTTAAAAAGTACACGTTATAATGACGTCCCGATATACAAGTTCAAAGTCCATTATCTCGGCCATTTATGATTACAAAGAAAAGTTTTTCAAATAAAACACGCTTATTTTAGCATATTCTATGCGGAATAATCATAAAAAGTATACGTTATAATGAAGTCCCGTCGATGGTTTTTTTTCGAAGTCCAAATTATATACAAGTTCAGAGACCATTATCTTGGCCATTTTTGATTTTAGAGAAACGTTTCTTAAGTAAAACACGCTTATTTTAGCGTATTCTTTACGGCAAAATCATAAAATGTACACGTTATAATGACGTCCCGTCGATGATTTTTTTTCGAGGTCTAAATTATATGCAAGTTCAAAGTCCATTATCTCGGCCGTTTTTGATTTTAGACCAAAGTTTTTCGAATAAAACAGGCTTATTTTAGCGTATTATATACGTGAAAATCATAAAAAGTATACTTTATGATGATACCCCATCGCGGGTTTTTTTTTCGAAGTCCAAATTGAAAACATCATTAAAAGTACACGTTATAATGATACCCCGTCGCCATTTTATTTTTTAAATCCAAATTAGTCCATGTAGTTAATCTTCAAAGTCCGGTAACTTCGAAGTTTTTGGGTAAAAAAAAATGTTTCTTATAAAACTTGCTTATTTTAACACATTCTACAAAATAAAGTATGTGTCATAATGACACCATTCCAACCAAAATAGTCCAAATTGTACATAACCTTCAGGGCCCCATAACTTACCACTAAAAAAAAAATGTGTTAAAGAAAAGAGAAAAGTTGCTTATTTTTATGTGTTATATACGATAAGTTAATAAAAACATAGCCTTATTATGACATCACACTGATGAAAAATTTATTAAGTCCAGCCCGGCCCTTTGCTAGTCCAACCGAGAGGCAAATAACGATATTTCGATTTTCGCGTTTCACGATAGCCACTCTGTAAACAAACCGCCTTGATGCATAAATTACATATTTATTAGTTACAAATTATCTGTGACAATTTGCCAGAATACTGTTCAAGTGGTAAACTAGGTTTACCGTGGCACACAGATCCGCCGTTTCAGTCCCTTATGGACTACGGTGTAGTCTTACGTTATATCACCATTTATTATCCTTAACTTACTTAAGTTTTATATTATTGCTTTCTTTACTATGAAAAATAAAGAAGAGCGACTGAAAAATCGCTGTTTGTCTTTGTCGCACTTATTACTACTATTACTATATGTATGTATAGAGTAATAATAGAAAACAAACGAGCCGCTATGCAGCCTGGTCGGCACATGAACCCCGAACGCGCCTAACCCTTCCCCGCGCATGCCCTTTACGCAAAACAAGTTTTCATTCTGAAAAATAAAAATAATCCATTGATTATAATGACACAAATTTCAAACATTGTTTCGACACGCTTCCATAAAAATATTGATGCAAACTTTAATAACTTTAATATTTTATTGTACTGTTAACAGGGGTTAACAAGAAAAAAAATTAAAGAATAATAGATACCGATATTTTAGAGAGCACAGTACCTAATCGATCAACTCTAATTTTATATAGGCTTGTAAAAGTCCACATATATGTGCTGATTGAACGTCAGTATTCCCATTGACGAAAGTGACACAAAACGCGTGCGTGCGTCAGTAACAACTTTGCTGTTACAGTGAAAAAACAATTTTGATCTCTAATTTTCTATTTAACGAATAATGTTTAAAAAAAGAAATGTCTAAGTTTCTACCTACGCAACAACCTAGGATGACACAAATTATTATTATTAGCTAAGTTGGATGGCCTGAACTCTGTATGCGAATAATAAGCATCTTTAATATTATCGAAACTTCATAATTTATCGGTACGGGTCTACAAGTTTGTTATTATAAGTAATCTTATTTTAATTATAATTATTAAATTAATGGAACTGATTTAGGAAATCTTTTTTATAGGTAGCTTTTAGTTTATTGTTGTATGTTGAAATGTCCTTGTTAATGTCTTGTGTTATATAATTTCTTCATAAATAACTTTACAAAAAATATATTTAAAAACAAATATGACATTAACAATAATTAACAAAGAGCCTTCCTAAGATTATTTAAGCAGGTACTCAGGTATAATTTTACGGCGTGTATTATTTTTGTGTGACACATCTGGAGTTGCAGGCGTCTATAACTTACGGTAGCTGGTTACCATTAGGCGGCCCGTATGCTTGATGGCCACCGTCGTAGTATAATTTTTTTAAATAAAATACAAGTGTATAACAAACGCATGTAACACCAATTTATACCCTTTTTTACAAAAGAAAACTATCCCTCTTACCATCAAGCGGTCTGTATGCCTTTTTGCCACGAACATAAGATTAAAAAAACATTAATTTATTCATTCAACTTACACATTGAGTTTTCCGTACTCACAGCGCCATCTCTTGACAGTCGTCGGAACTAAAATCAGCCTGGAATTGCCACATTCGTTTGAAGTCGGATCTAGGTCAAACTGCGGTGTGCAGTAATAAAACGGTCTTGTAGGAATTTTGTTTTCAGACCCAGATAATACGCGCTTAGTCATCGGTAATCTGCCTTAAATATCTTAAAATACACTTTAGGCCTACCTATAGATCACCTGACGAAAATTAACCACTTCGGTATTCCTACGTTATACAAGATGTACTTAATAAAAATGCTGGTGATCCTTTAAAGGGTATATTTGGTATCGCATTCTAATTATGAAAAAGTAAGAAAAAAAATTCTCGCGAAAAAAATTTGTTTTCTATGGAGAAAAAAAATATATTTCTCGTACAATTTTTTTTTCTCCTACTTTTTCTCAGTCGCACCACGATACCAATTATGCCTTTAAAAGGATCACTAGTATTTTTGTTACATCCTGTATTAATAGTACACTCACGGACTTTAATACGGTTCAAGCTATTTCCTTTTGTTTAATACTTACTCTATGAAATGTCCAATATAAAATGAACCCTAACTGGATCAACAATTAAAATCCGCGCCGTACCTACTGGATCCCAGGGGGGTCCAAATTTATCAAATTTCTACCTACAGTGTTGTAGAGCACGTTACATAAAAACCATTAATTTTGTATTAAGCAGAATGCCTGCTAACGATACCACAATATTTAGAAATAAAGGCAAAATGGAAAAATCCACCGCCTTAGGCGAGACATGAACTCGTGACTGGGGTATATGCCCATCGCTCTGACCAACGGAGCTACTGAGACTTACCTGATGGCTGCGAATTTCTCCACAATATCCTTTATGCGTCTTAGGGGGACGCCTAGCGACATCTGCCGAAGAAGGCTTTCACTTCTCAACCGGCCATCGGAGTCCCAAATTGTATTGAGAATTCACTGATAAGAATGCGGTTCCCCATACTGCAATTGATTTTGTGTTAAGCAGAACGTCTGCTAACGATACCACAATGTTTAAAAAACCGGCCAAGAGCGTGTCGGGCCACGCTCAGTGTAGGGTTCCGTAGTTTTCCGTCCGTCACAGTAAGTGTCCCCACTTAAGAGGTAAAATAGTTCAGAAATTATTTTGTAATATTTTTTCAAAAACTATTCAACCTATCAAGTTCAAAATTATTTTCCTAGAAAGTTTTTATAAAGTTCTACTTTTGAGATTTTTTTCATACTTTTAAAACTTACATTATCAAAAAATTATTTTAATAAACCCCTTAGATTCATTTTTAAATACCTATCCAACAACACGTTAGGGTTGAAATGAAAAAAAAAATCACTTCCCACTTTACATTTAGGGGAGGTAGTGGAGGTACCCTAATAAAAAAAAATCCACTTTTTATTTTACCACTTTGTCGGCGTAATTGATATACATATTACTACCAAATTTCAGCTTTCTAGTGCTAACGGTCACTGAGATTATCCGCGGACGGACGGACGGACGGGCAGACATGGCGAAACTATAAGGGTTACTAGTTGACTACGGAACCCTAAAAAGGCCGCCTCGTACTTATAATGTACCCCGTTAACCTATAAACATAGGCCAAGTTATACTAAAATGAATTGTGTTTGTAGGTAAATAGAGTTCATTTTTATTGAAATGGGATCCTGGCGAAATCGAGGGAACTCTTCAAATCTATTATTATAGGCACACCTATAGTGATTTGAGTATTTTTTACAGTAGCTCGGGCATTTGCTTTTGGAAAGGTGGAGGCTAAGTGAAGTCGGTTCTTTTTTGTTTAAAATTATTTTATATTTAATTTGCTTAAAGTGAACGTGTGGTCAGTAAAGCTTTGAAATGTCTCAGACTTCAATATGTATGTTAAAAATATAAACGTTATCTTTTAAATATAATTACAAAATTGAAGGACGATGTTTAAATTGAATAAGTTTTTATACGAGCGAATGTAGTCCTTATTAGACGGCGATAAGGTGTAATTTTGTTTGAATAGTTTCCCGAGAAGAGAGCGTGTGTCCATTGTATTGCGATAAAAAATCGCGACTTTTATAACAAGTTGCAATATTTTGATGTAATTCTTAATAAACATGCTAAGTTCGTTTAACCAAGTCGGTGGCAAACAAGCATGCAGCCCGTAAAGCGTAGCCTATGGAAATCTTCAACGTCCCTAGTTACTTGCGCGTTGCTGACCTTTTAAAAACTTGTAAACTCTTTTTGAAGAACAGAACCTCATACAGTAGTTGACAAACACATAGGTATGTAACGGTCATGCGTGTGGTTTTTGTGTAAAGCCTTTCATGAGAGCCATTTCGTTAATGTTAGTGACCTAATTTTTTCTTTGCTCACTAACTTTTTTTTATACCTTATTTTATTGTCCCACTGCTCGGCAAAAGGCATTCACCTCCATTCAGTCTTATTTAGTATATATTTTTATAAATTTTTGTACTTAAACAATACATATTTGATACTGGATGCCCCTGTGAAATTTAACGACGTTTTCCAGAGAATAATATGATTTGAAATGTTATTTCAACATACGTAGGTTTACTATTTGAATAGCTTTATTAAATCGATTGAGAACCTTCTCATATTGAATCAAGAAGTCGGTAAAAAATAACAATTGACATCTATCTCTATGAAGAGCTCAATGTATTTAACACTTTCCGTGCCTCAGTTCGCTACGCCTCAGGGCGTAGCACTACACTCGAAACCTATTACAGCATTTTCCACTTTTTGGCGGAAATTCGCTATACATGAAAAGTCCACCTAGTGAGTTTGATCAATGTGTTAAATTAACTCCACATTATAAGATTAATCGGTCTTACTTACATACAATAAGTAAACGATAAAACCACAGGTACTTTTTTGAATAAATACGGGCGGTTTCTCTGTTCATCCGGTTTTAATGTTTTGAAAGTATATAATACTAGCTTTTGCCCGCGGCTTCGCTCGCGTTAAATTCGGGGTAACACGGTTCCCATTTGCCCCCCGTAATGCTCCATACAAACTTCCACCCCCCATTTTAGGGAAGTGGGGGGTTAGAAAGAGACATAAAGTAGCCTATGTCACTCTCCATCCCTTCAACTATCTCCACTTAAAAAATCACGTCAATTCGTCGCCCCGTTTTGCCGTGAAAGACGGACAAACAAACAAACACACAAACTTTCCCATTTATAATATTAGTATGGATACTTATAATCCTCCTCATCGATTTCGATGACGGCGACCCCAATGCAAACCTTATGGAGGTTGACTATTATGAGCCCTAATATGGCTAGCTAGGCCGAACTTGGTCTTAAATACCCTATTGCACATGTGGCAGTAGAGCTGGCCAGTTGCGTTGTAGGTGTACACGTAAGAGGGCTTAGGTCTCTCTTTACGTAGTTACCTATTTACGTCTAAAGTTGTGAGACGGTACGAAACGGACGGTTTGAAAGTATAAAGTGAGATAAACTGTGGTGTTATGGAAACGCGGTGCGTAGCGCGGTAGCGCGCATACAGGTTTGATTCACGGCTCACGGTTCAACCTTGCGATGCGGGCTCGGCTCGCAGCTCGCACTTTACACCAATACAATGTTATATCCTGGAACTTGGAATACTAGTAGGCCGCCTCGAACTCAGAACTTGCGATTTCCTTGCAAACGAGACGACCAATATAACAAGACACTTATGATGTTTTTTTCATGAAGATCAGAAAAACGTTACTAAAGTTATCGCGGAACAAACTCTCAAATTCAAAAAGCTATCGTAATGCCGAGACGTCCCAGTAGCCAGAAGTTGTTTGTAAGAACTTGCTTCGCTTACGCTCCGCTCGTTCGATAATTTTTACACGTTTACCACTAATGATTAATTGATATGGCCAATAATAGTAATGTTTAATGTAAGTAGTTTATTTTAATTGTGTAATGGAAAATAGTAAGAGGCTTTTGTTCCTGAAAAAAAAAAATATTTTCCAAATCCATCGTGTAAATTAAGTTGTGCTCTCCTATTGCACATCTGACCTCGTATCGTAGACTCATTTATACACAAGATTTTAATTTAAACACAAAAGAACCGACTTCACTTAGACTCCAATGCCCGGGCTACTGTAAAAAATATTTAAATCACTGTAGGTGTGCATATAATATTTGAAGAGTTCCCTCGATTTCTCCAGGATCCCATCATCAGATCCTGCCTAGATGCAATGGGACCAAAAAAATGGCAAAAACAAAGATTTCGACGAATTGAGAACGGAGGTTCGAATCTTGAAGTCGGTTGAAAACAGACGTAATTTATTTTTTCTTATTTTTAAACAAAATTGTAAAACAATCCTTTTTAGGGTTCCGTAGCCAAATGGCAAAAAACGGAACCCTTGGATGGATTCGTCATGTCTGTCTGTCTGTCTCTCCGTCCGTATGTCACAGCCATTTTACTCGGAAACTATACGACGTATCTGAATAAAATTTACATATAAGGTGTATTTTGTATGCCGCTACTTAGTTATGTAGTTAACTTTGAAAAAAAAAATATTTTTGGGGGGGCGCTCCATAGATGTAACTAAATTTCAAAAATATTTTTTCAACCAAATATCAACATGTGACACATCATTCGATAGGTCTTTAAAAATAACATTAAGGTTTCTTTGACTATTTTGTGATTAAGTGGATATTTTCTGAAATAATCGCTTCGGAAATCAGAAAAATTGTGTCCCCCCCCCCCCCCCCCCTGTAACTTTTGAACCGTAAATCCAAAAAATATGAAAAATTTGAAGCGATGTGCCTTATCATATACTTTCTACGAAAATTATTTTGAACATTATCGGTTCAGCCATTTTTGAGTTATCTCCAAAAAACTTCTTCTATAGGCATCAGATACGACCTTTTGGTATTAGTTTGGTTCTTATTACATTGAAGGTACGGGACCCTCCTATGCGTGGTCCGACACGCACTTGGCCGGTTTTTTCTTACTATACATACGAAATATGACACGTGATATTTTTTCAACACCTTTGTGGTAATAAAAAAAATATTAATCAAATAATATTATCTCTGGAACAGTCTTCCCCCTAAAATTAGGAAAGCACCGAGCAAGTACGCTTTTAAAAAATCTGTGCGTGATATCTTTGCTGGTGGATCAAAGGAATCCTAAGTATCTTCTCTAACAAGATTTTTCGGATATATATTTATACATATATGTATGGTCGTATGTATGTATATATATACATATATTTTATGTATATTAGAATTATGTAGTTTATGTGTAAAAATTAAGGATGTAGTTTCGCATCTTTTTAAAGTTTTATGCTTCTGTCATATAATTTATTTTCTGTATACTTAGAAGCACCGCCTACAATCTTTCTGCTTGGCCCTAAGGTTGACTGGTAGAGATTGCCTCATGGCATTAAGTTCGCCTTTTGTACTATAAGTTTTCTTTTTGTGCAATAAAGATTAAATAAATAAATAAATAAAATTAATTAACTTTAATGAAAGTTAAGAAATAATTAACATTAAAAGTTCTAATGTTATGAATAAGTTAAATTATTAAACAGATCCTAAAACTATTCAAAATATAAAAAACAGGATAACACCCGAAACGGCTGAACCGATTCTGATAAAATGTCTAATAAGATCACTTGCTAGAAAACCTACTTAAAAAAACCATTATAATATTTTGAATCGGTTCAACCGTTCTATTTAGCTCTACGGTGTCTCAGACAGACACACATAGCGGTTAAACTTATAACAGCCCTCTTTCGGGGTTAAAAATACAATCACCTTGGAAACTATATGAAATGAAACTACAACTGTATGCGTTTAAACACGTATTTTGTGTGTACCTATGTAAAAGAAAAAATAAAAAAAATTGTTCTTCAATTTAAATAATAACAATGCACTTATGCAGGGGCGTATTGAAAATTCTATTTTTATGCAGCCAACTTCATCAAAAGAAATCTCAAATATTATCAAAAGCCTTAAAAACTCACATAGCGTTGGACATGATGAAATAAGTACAAATGTGATCTAAAGTTGTTCTGATGAGATAGTAGAACCAATCTCTTACTTAATAAACTTAAATATACAAACTGGAACATTTCCAGAAAATTTAAAAGTGAGCGTAGTTAAACCTGTATACAAAAAAGGCGATAAAGAAGAGTGTGAAAACTATCGCCCGATAGCTTTAACTTCAATCATCTCAAAAATATTAAAAAGAGCAATTTATAATAGGCTAAACAATTTTTTTGAGAAATATAACGTATTAGCAAAAGAACAATTCGGGTTGAGGAAAAATAGGTCAACCACTTTAGCTGTCTTTGAATTAATGAATACTATTTCTGAATGCTTAAATACCTGTCAACCTGTCACAGCTATTTTCATGGACATGACTAAAGCTTTCAACTTTGTATGTCATAAGCTGCTACTTATCAAATTATTTCAATATGGTTTGCGAGGTAACGCCTTTGACCTTATTAAATCATATCTAGAGAACAGAAAACAGTATATAGTCATAACAAGGATAGATAAAAAAAGGAAAACAGAAGTCGTCTCTAACTCAACAATAAGAACTGTAGAACGAGGAGTACCACAAGGTAGCATATTAGGACCACTGTTGTTTTTATTGTTTATTAACGATCTACCGAACGCGACTGAAAATCGCACTGTTCTCTTCGCTGACGATACAACTATCCTAGTTACAGGCAAATATATTAATACCTATCAAGACAGACTTAACCTTGCACTAAAGAATGTAATGGACTGGTTTTCTTCAAATCAACTTATTGTAAACTTAAGTAAAACAAAATATATGTAATTCTATTTACAGTCCCAACCAAAAGACATCTCACTAAAATATGAAGACATTGTACTAGAAGAAGTAACGGAAATTAATTTTCTCGGTCTGATCTTGGACTGTCATGGAAGCTGAAATGCACATACAAATAGTCTCTGTAAAAATCTTAGTAATATGTGTATGCACTTAGAAAAATTTCAACTGTTGCCTCTCAGAATACTGCACTCTGTGCTTATCATGGACACGTATCATCTATCTTGAGATATGGTTTGCTGAACTGGGGACATTCTTCGAATAAAAAAAAATTATTTATTCAGCAGAAAAAATGTGTAAGATCGATAGCAAGAGCCAGATATAATGCTGAGTGTATGCCTTTATTCCAGAAACTTGATATCTTGACTTTACCCTCTATGTACATATTGGAAGCGTGCGTTTTTGTTAAAGAACACTTATAGTAGTTTATGTAACTGTTACGTAATAAGGGTCCTTAAAATACGAGTGTGGTTTTATGAAACGAGCCGCAGGTGAGTTTCATAATAAGATCACACGAGTGTTTTAAGGCCTAATTACGTACAGTTGCATACACTGCTTTATCTACACTCATATTATTTATACTGATTGCCGTGTTCGGAAACCATAGAATGGCCGCCCATGGCCAACTCGATTGTGCCGGCGGTCGGGAGGGAGAGTGCCGGCGGTCGGGCGGGAGCGTGTCGGCGGCCGCGCGGGCGCGTGCAGGTGTACATTATGTTATTAAAACTCGTAACACATCAATGTTTGAGCATGTAAAGTTAAAATTACGTTACTGTCACAGATAAAAAGCTTATCATAGTAAAATCGGTTGTGGTAATGCTAGCCATTGCCTACCGTTTTTGAACACGTTTTAGACGAATTACAATGCGAGTGTAGGTAAAATCTATTTCAAATTATACAAAAAAATCGCCCTCGCAATCGTCAGAATAGATATGAAGTACTTCCAAAAATCTCTGTAAATAACGCCTACTATAGCAAAACTATTTATGCAATGGCAAGTAAATTATTCAATAAATTACCAGACTTCATAAAAGATCAACACATTCAAGAGTTTACAACCGGCCAAGAGCGTGTCGGGCCACGCTCAGTGTAGGGTTCCGTAGTTTTCCGTCCGTCACAGTAAGTGTCCCCACTTAAGAGTTAAAATAACACCGCCATGTAGGATATGATATGAGCGTTCCACGTACAGCGACATCTATCGGCAAATTAAGTAAACTATTGCGCGCGAGCTTAAAGTATGGAAGATGATTTTTATGGGATAATTCTTTATTGCGTGGACCGATTTTCACCGTTTTTACTTTATTTGAAAGCACGTCATTTCATTGTGAGTTTGTAGAAATTACAGGTACAATAAACACCTGCTTATACGGTTAAATTACAAACTTAGTTCAGAAATTATTTTGTATTTTTTTTTTCAAAAACTATTCAACCTATCAAGTTCAAAATGATTTTCCTAGAAAGTTTTAATAAAGTTCTACTTTTGAGATTTTTTTCATATTTTTAAAACTTATGGTTCAAAAGTTAGAGGGGGGGGGGCACATTTTTTTTACTTCTGGAGCGATTATTTCAGAAAATATTTACATTATCAAAAAATGATTTTAGTAAACCCCTATTCATTTTTAAATACCTATCCAACAATATATCACACGTCAGGGTTGAAATTAAAAAAAAAGAACACTCCCCACTTTACGTATAGGGGAGATACCCTAACAAATTATTTTTTGCCACTTTTTATTTTACCACTTTGTCGGCGTGATTGATATACATATTAGTACCAAATTTCAGCTTTCTATTGCTAACGGTCACTGAGATTATCCGCGGACGGACGGACGGACGGACGGACGGACGGACGGGCAGACATGGCGAAACTATAAGGGTTCCTAGTTGACTACCGAACCCTAAAAAGTCCCTAATAGGGATATTAAAAAGAAAGAGGCCCTACGAAATAAATGCTTTTCTAAACATAGATTTGTACTCAACTGAATTATACCTACTTAAATAACAATACAATGAGTCATTGACATAATAACATTACAATAAGTACCCATTGTAAATATTGTACATATTTCATTCTAGATATTAAGTCAATTTAATATTGTACGCCTGAAAGGCAAAATTATAGTGACTCTATAAAATAACTATTATGTGACCACTATGTATACCTATAATTTGACAATAAATGGTTTGATCGATTGATTGATTGATATTTATTTACTCGTACATAAAATACTATTATCTCTTCTGTGCTCGTACTCTATGGCCAAGCAAGAGGGCCATGTCCCGGAGCAGCACGGTTCAGGGCGCGAGTCAGTCAGGTACCAGTCTAGTAAACCTTGGCCCGCGGCGCCTAATTTTAAAATACGTGGCCGCACTTATGAACGTCAGAGAGAGAAAAACTACTACCGGTTCTAACCCTACACCCGAGAAGTATTATGACCGACAAGAAACTCGGCGAGACTTTTTCTTTAAACAGTAATACATTAAATCTTAAAAATACATTATTCCAGAAGTCATCAAAACAGTTCAAGAGACAGATAATGTACCTTTTGTGTAAATATAAAGAAGAACATAATAATAAAATCCCCTACTAAAGGTTGTTTGGAAAATATCACTTTTTAGCGATAAGATCGCCTGTTGTTTACCTCTAAGTTAATTTTATATATTTATTTTCTGTAAGTACTGGTTTTCTTTTTGAGGTGTTCCATAAAGAGTATTTGTATTGTAAAATCCAAATCTGACTGCTTCACAAAATGATTATGTAACCTTATACTTCCCCGAAATTGGCTTAAATTTATCGACTCACTGACGCCCCCCAGTTGAGGCCCTCCTATTGGTGGATGACCATTTATACTGGGGTGACAGTCAAGGGCCAAGAGAAAGGGAGAAAGTTCGCTTTGTTCCATTATTTTATAGGATAACAAATAAAATATACGGCCGGTTTTTTAAGGCTAGTATTTAAAAGCTCAACAAAAAAATTACCATAACCTTAGATAGGTTTGCTGCCTTATACTGACTTGCACAGCAAAAAATCTAAATTCTTATCAAAACATCGCTTTGCTGTCTGTGCATTCAGGTTTGTGTTGCTGGGCAAGTCGGTATTTTTTGATATGCGAAATAATATTTCCCTTTTTTAATACCACGACGGTGGTAAACAACCAAACGGCCCGCCTGATGATAAGCCGGTACCGTAGCCTATAGATGCCTGCAAATCCAGAGGTGTTACGTGCGCGTTCTCGACGCTAGGATTTACTGTGTTGACGGCTAAAGTGACGAGAGGATTCATTTTATGTGATGCTTTGCCCGAAAGTAAGGAATTAAAGATATATTTGTAAGAAAGCCGGAGCCAATTTAGCTTTACTTTCTTTAATGAGGTATAGTAAAAATACCCGACTGGCTTAAACTTGTTTGAATCTATCGACTCATCGACGCCCCCGAGTTGAGGCCCTCTTATTGGTGGATGGCCATTCAAAAGGGTGACAGTGCCGAAGACTGGGGTGACGGTGCCAGGGGTCAAGGGAAAGGGAGAAAGTTTCCTTTGTTCTATTATTTTATAACAACTGGTAACAATGTAGGGGCATTTTATTAGCTTTGCCCGAAAGTTTTATTGTTCGCTTAAAAGAGAGTCATACTCATAATATCTCGCTATGTGTGGTAGGGGTAGGGCACAGAGCTCAGCGAATGTCATCTCGCTTAAATCTGGAGCAGAGCCCGACTGGGGAAGTACCGCCACCTTAGAGAAAACCACAGCCAAATAGTACTAGACCCTACTCATAGTGTTGTGTTCCTGCTGGTGAGTAAGGTTACCAAAGAGCTCAAAGAGGACCCAGTGTGTGACAACGAGGGACCCCTTGTCCCTTTCTAAACAGTCGGCAACGCGCATGTGACACCACTGGAGTTGCAAGCGTCCATAGGCTACGGCTACGGCTGAACAACGCCTCGATTGTCAAGGCGATAAGGTGCATGTTCAGATATTTTTGAATACCTTATCCGCTCAGATATATCTGATGGTGATGGCCACTGTATCAAAAATCTGTGCTAAACTCAAGTCAATGACCTAAGCTCAGCCTGTGTGCCTAAAAAGCGTCTGCTTACGTATGTGTGCGTGCTAGACGTTCGAAATTCAAATCCAGCTTCAAACGCAACTTGAAGACAAAACGTCACCAATTTAGACTTTAGTCCTTTAAGCTTAAAGTCTATTTTTAGTCTGCTTTTTGTAATCGTTTGACGCTTTTGTCAAGTGGGTCTTAACCCTATATATATAGGTTATAATTGGTTGGATTATGAACTGTATCTATGAGGTGATAAGGACGTCGTCTTTGATCTGTAGTTGGTTTGAGCTTAAGTTCCAGACGTTTGTGTTAATGTGAGTGCAGACGTGTACGGACAGGTGATATTGTGTGGGTGTGTGAGCAGTGGGTGTTTTTCTTAACGTGTCTTAAAATTAAATAATCGTTAATATTTGCAGAAATCAAAATAATGTATGATTATGTATGACTAATTATATGTGTCAGTGCAAGGATAAAGGCTCCACTTTCTCGATATGGCGTTATTAGTACAATACTTCCTAAAACTACACAATACTAGTGAAAAAACTAAGTGCCCGTGTAAACCGACAAATGGGCAATTTAACTAAACACATCCACATTTTGGATAGGACTTATTGTTATAAAATATAGGATACTAGCTTTTGCCCGCGGCTTCGCTTGCGTTAAATTCGGGGTAACAAACCATACAAACTTCCACCCCCCATTTTAGGGAAGTGGGGGGTTAGAAAGAGACAAAAAGTAGCCTATGTCACTTTCCATCCTTTCAACTATCTCCACTTAAAAAATCACGTCAATTCGTCGCCCCGTTTTGCCGTGAAAGACGGACAAACAAACAAACACACACATACACTTTCCCATTTATAATATTAGTATGGATTAAAATTATAACAAATAGGTACAACTAACTAAAACAAAAATAAATCGGTTATTGTTATTAGATTTTAAAGTTTATCAATAAGAATTATTTCATTTGTCATACTTGCTAGTATTATCGAACGGAAGGAGCGTAAACGAAGTGAATTCTTTTCTTACAAACAACTTCTGCTAGTGGGACGTCTCGGCATTTCGATGGCTTTTTGATTTTGAGCGTTTGTTCCGCGATAACTTCAGTAACGTTTTTCTGATCTTTATGAAATTAGTTGGGGTTGTAGCAGAGATACATATAATTTGAGAGTTCGTATATGAGCAGGATCGACCAAGGAGTCATGGAGCTAGAAGGCGAAAAAAAAATCATCATAACTACTACTAGTTTATGGTTTTTTTTTAAATTCGTGTATCTGTACTTTGATATGTGTATGTGTCTTAAAAAGACTCCATTTTTGTGGTTTTGTATTAAAGGAGCTGTTTTTATATATTTTCCGTTTGTATTTAACATCGCTAAATGTATTTAATGCGTACATTTTAAACCTGGTGAAGATGATGCAAGAATTCGTGAGTAGGTGTATTACTAAAACAACCGTAAAATAAATCAATTTGATATTTTGTATTTTTTCCGCAACTGTATTAAAAACATCGTTAGGCGCTCGCGCGGAAATGTCATTCTAGACTCGTCCCGAGTTTGCCACTCGTTTGCAGCTCGTGGCGTGATATGTTGGGACTCGTAGAGTAATGATTATCCGCCCTTGTATCGAAATGTACTATTACATAATACCAATTATATTTTATTATGCAAACTTATTTATGTGCACACAATTAAGCAATTTATTCATTTGTTTCAGATAAGCTGGCCTTATTTGGACGCTTCAAATGTAAGTTTAACATAAGATATACAATATAGTACAATAAATAAGTGTAATTAACGTTTAACGTCGACATTGGCAAAATTATTACTGCTCTGTACAGAGGGAGAAAGCCATTAAACTAAAAAAAAAAACATTTTAAATTAAAATAAGATAAGATAAAGGGTTTAGCAGGCTAAGGAAGGACGTGTGGCCCCTGTGAGGAATAGTTGAATTGGTAATTGTCAATTGTTTGTCGCCTCATAACTAGTAATCACTCCAACTTTCAGCCCTCTATCTTGAACTGTCACAGAGATAATGTCAAAAATGTATTTTTTTAACATTTTTTTTCAAACTCGTATATCTCCTAATCCATAGCAGCTAAAGCATTGAAACAAAATCACAGCTACGTAGTTTGAGTGGGAGTATACCCTATAATTTTATTAATATTTTATACGTGAAAAATAAAAGAAATAAATGTCAATTTATTTTTTGACAGCTCTTCCAACACGTGTTTTTGAAAGTACAATTATGAAAAAAATCATATAAATTGCTTATAGTATTAGTTACTAGCATACAAAAACTCAATTGATTATATTTGGTGCAACATACTGTAAAAAAAAACTAACGAAAGTATTCAAGTATCAAGAGTAGGCTTCTGAACTGAAACTTCGTTTTTAAGTTTTTTGTTTGTTGCTTAGCAACAAAGGGTGTATTGTTTTTAATTTGACGTATGACTGTCAAAAAAGGTCACTGAACTACTGCTGTGTTAGCATTTGTAACTAATTTTACTAACTACTAAATCATCGAAACGACGGATGTGCTATATGTTTATTATTTTATAAACAAAATTAATTGGTTTCATTATAGTACACGTATTAACATAACGAAATAAATAACTCATTAGAGCAGATATCACAATATAAGTCACTTAGATAATGACTATCGTAATATTCGTCGTCCCAGGTATAGGACAATGTTATCCTGCAGTCATCGCAATATCCTTTTAACATAATATTTTCGTCAGAGAGCGATATCTCAATATCTGGTAAAGACTGTAAAAACAGTTGCTTCGCTATTAACCGTGGCAAGTTGAGCCGAAATATTTTTGATTTTATGATTTCCATCTGAAAGAATGTATATACATGAAGTTTCTGTTTTATTTTATGTACATTTAAAGCTTACTTTCGCCATTATGGAAAAATCGGACTCCTCTTCTACATAACGCGTTGTATATTCCCTTAAACAATCCACTATTATGTTAAATGTGCTAGCGTATAAACTAAGCGTTTGTCGATTCCGAGTAACATAACATTAGACATTATGATTTATTAGGTATGAGCTATCTTTAAATTATACAATACTATTATACAATTTATACGCTAGCACATTTAACATAATAGTGAATTGTTCAAGGGAATATACAACACGTTATGTAGAAGAGGAGTCCGATTTTTCCATAATGGCGAAAGTAAGTTTTAAATGTAAATAAAATAAAAAATAAAACAGAAACTTCATGTATATACATTCTTTCAGATGGAAATCATAAAATCAAAAATATTTGGGCTCAACTTGCCACGGTTAATAGCGAAGCAACTGTTTTTACAGTCTTTACCAGTATTGAGATATCGCTCTCTGACGAAAATGTTATGTTAAAAGGATATTGCGATGACTGCAGGATAACATTGTTCTATACCTGGGACGACGAATATTACGATAGTCATTATCTAAGTGACTTATATTGTGATATCTGCTCTAATGAGTTATTTAATTAGTTATGTTAATACGTGTACTATAATGAAACCAATTAATTTTGTTTACGTCACACCTGGCCATAACGTGAGTTTTGCCGCACGCCACGCGTACGGTAAAACTCGCATTATGGCCAGATGGAGACGTAAAATTGTGTACTCACCACGGGCAGTAAAAAAGAAAGCCCTCTATCGCATATTTACAACCCTCGCCTGCGGCTCGGGTCACAAATACCTGCGATTTCGGGCTTTCTTTCTTTTACAGTCCTTGGTAAGTAATGTACTATTATAAAATAATAAACATACATATAGCACATCCGTCGTTTCGTTGATTTAGTAGTTAGTAAAATTAGTTACAAATGCTAACACAGCAGTAGTTCAGTGACCTTTTTTGACAGTCATACGTCAAATTAAAAACAATACACCCTTTGTTGCTAGGCAACAAACATAAAACTTAAAAACGAACTTTCAGTTCAGAAGCCTACTCTTGATACTTGAATACTTTCGTTAGTTTTTTTTTTACAGTATGTTGCACCAAATATAATCAATTGATTTTTTGTATGCTAGTAGCTAATACTATAAGCAATATATATGATTTTTTTCATAATTGTACTTTCAAAAAAACGTGTTGGAAAGAGCTGTCAAAAAATAAATTGACATTTATTTCTTTTATTTTTCACGTATAAAATAATAATAAAATTATAGGGTATACTCCCACTCAAACTACGTAGCTGTGATTTTGTTTCAACGCTTTAGCTGCTATGGATTAGGAGATATACGAGTTTGAAAAAAAATGTTAAAAAAATACATTTTTGACATTATCTCTGAGACAGTTCAAGATAGAGGGCTGAAAGTTGGAGTGATTACTAGTTATGAGGCGACAAACAATTGACATTTACCAATTCAACTTTTCCTCACAGGGGCCACACGTCCTTCCTTAGCCTGCTAAACCCTTTATTAACTAATACATACATGAGTAATACATATTTCAGTTAGAATTTTACTGTGTTAATATGGCCATTTTATTTAAAGTTTTTCGTTCGGTAATTCGTATGTGCATTTAAAGCAGCATCGCCAGTTCTTAAGATTCTTCATAAATTGCTCGTTAGTACTTATGGTCCTTAGACCATAAGTACAATTTATTTATATTGATTGTGTCATATCTGACGTGGCCACCTCTCCATCTATTACCTACTTCCATCCCGTTACGGCCATACGAAGTACATGAAAAATAAGAATAGGAAAATAAAACTTGGGACACTTTTTTTCTCGTATCACATTCGAATAAGCGCGTAATTCTGAGTCTGAGTACACATATAATTTTCTAAATTTGTGTAGACAGCTTTGAATAAAACGGCCCAGCAATTATGCAATATTTATATTATTTCAATACGCCCCAAAACATTTTTTCCGGTTTTTAAACCATATTTACGAACTTCATACCTACAATTTATTTGAATCAACCTGTAGCTGCAAATGTTATTCGCCTGTGTGCTGCATCTCTGTACATATATTCACCTGTGCATGTGTGCATGTCTGTAAAGTTGTGACGTCGCCACGTGGTAGCCGGGGTCTTTGTCCGAGGCTGCAATATGACGTGCATTTCGGAAGGTTCCCGTCCTACAAGTACTGATGTGTTTCGAAAATTTTCCACATATGAAAATTTCGGAAAATTCTCACAATTTTGTATGAGATTTGAAACTTTCCATTTCTTAAATTTCCAATTTCCTATATTTCTTATGAAAATTTCTAAAAATTAAATATATTATATATAAAAATAAAAAAATATTTCACATTTTAAAAATCCATAACGTGTTAAACTTATATTTATGTACCTACCTATAAATATAAGTTTAAAACATAATGGATTTTTAAAATCTGAAATATATTTTTTTTTTCATACATAACCACAATTTTAAACTCCAGTTCAGAAACTTCATTCCAGTAAAGACAATTACGTTATTTATATTATTGGTAATGTTGAAAAGCTTTCATGAAACGATTTTTAGATTTTTTGTTTTAAAGCAATCCAGTAAGATTTAGCAATATGTTTAGTTTAAATATACTTACTTGCCTATATACATCTAACAAGAAGCAAAAATGTGAATATAAAGCGTCCAATTAGAATCTTATACGAGATGATTCTTACTGTTAGATGTCTTAGAAATAGTTTTATTTCTTTAGGGTAATGCTGTAGTTGGCCATAATAATTAGTAAGGGGTTTAGGTTTTTTTTTTTCATTAAAAAAAACTATGGCCGACTATACGTTACATTGTACAAATTTTATCACCTTCATAGGTATTTTTTATAATAATTGATTTATTTCTCATATAAACAACACAACACAAATTATGTATCGTATATTCGCAATAAGCATATGATTATACATCATTAAGCAAAAAACAGGATCGGATTTTAAAATTTGAAACTAGCTGCGGGTCACGCGACTAAGCAACACGTTCCATACAGGGTGTAACATTGGCATCGTATTGCAACTAAGAAAAAGTAGACGAATTTTTTTTTATGTATGACACGTCGTCCCAGCTGGCCAACTCTCCATACAAAAACATTTTTTTTTCTGCAAATAATTAAAATACAATACCGATTATGCCCTTAAACGTATAACCAGTATTCTTGTTACACCTTGTACAAACTTTGCTACCTTCCCTGCAAGTTTTATGTTATTTCTAATCAGTTTTTTATTTTCAAACGAAAAAATCGGAACCCTTATTGGATCATTTTGTTGACCGTCTATCTAGACACACGGCAGTGTGTCCGCCAAGTTCAAGCAAAACAAAGCGACACACCGGCCGTGGGTTATATTACACGAACCATTTCGGGCCAATTTCGACCACCCTATAACTCAAAACATATTTTATCTACGCATATGAAATTTCGAGTGTCTGTTGACATCCCCTTAATTGTCTAGAATACAAAATTTCATTATTCTACCTATAGCAGTTCTTGAGATATTGACGTCAGAAAATCGCTATTTTTACTATACACTCACTCACTGACTCATCAAAAACCTAGACCACTTCCAATGGTCGTACTGACTTGAAATTTGGCATGGAGATAGGTCTTAAGGTCAAAGTAAAGGGAAAAGTATGAAAACAGCCAAGTGTGAGTCAGTTTTAAAAATAGCGAAGGTGTAACTTTGTTCTACTATGAAGTCATAATGAACTAAATGGGTCTATCTTCCAATGGTCGTACCGACCTGAAATTTGGCTCGAAGGTTTGTCTTTAGGTCGAAATAAAGTAAAAATCTGAAAACGGCCAAGTGTGAGTCAGTTTCGAAAACAACGAATGTGTAATTTTGTTCTACTATAAGTAGGTATGGAGTGGAAATGAGATAAGGCTTATTTAAATTTAGGTACATACCAATTTAAGACAATACATTTTTGTCTTAAAGACAAGAACAATAAAATTGTTCACCACTCTGTGTGTGTCTGTTGCGGGAACCGAACCCACGATTTACGAAGTGCAAAGCAGGTCACTAGGTACACTAGGTGCGCTAAATCAGTCAAACAAAAATGAAAAGACTATTTTTTCTCGCATAGTCTAAATAATTTCTAATTTTACAACTAATAAAATCGCAGATTCAAGAACATGGAAATCATATGTATATACTCTAAGATGGAATTATATATACTACTGCCCATCTCACCCTCCGATACGCCACGGGATGAGATGGGATGGTGCACTTCTAGGGCTACATAATAGGCCACCAATTATAATACCTACTGGTAGGTAGGTATTACCAAGTTATTAATTATCTATGTAGGTAGCGTACTTACAAACAGAATAAAGTACGTTATTGATGTATGTAATTATATGTAAGTAGGTACATTTTATAGGTGTAGGGAGCCAGTTTATTTGTAAAAATCACCTATAAATAAATAGTAAAATAGAATTAGACGCTTAGTATAAAGGGTTATAGTATAAAGTACATACCTAAGTGGAATGAGACATTTCCTAAAGCAAAAGTGATAAAAAAATAATAAGGAACCTAACAAAAATAAATGAAATCCCATCAAAAACATAAATGTGAAAGGCTGCCAAGTTCGATACTATGGGAATGCTTCGCCTATAAAAGAAGTGAGATCTGAATAAGTACCAAGTTCCATTAAAATACCTCAAATCATAAATAGTTATAGGAATGCACACTTGATTTCCAGCAGTTTTTAAGGTACATTTTGAATAAGTATCACGTTACATAGAAATACCTAAAATTATAATAGTCAGAGAAACGCACACCGGTTTTTTTAGCAGTTTCCTGATAACATTTATTATTTTCAGTACTTTTTAATGATGTAACTTGGCAAGTTTTAATAGAAAATTATATACTTGACACATTGCAGTCCAAAGGTGTCGATTCATTGCATTGAAAAGGTGTGTGGTGTGTGAAAACTTGCCAAGTAACATCATTAAAAAGTACTGAAAATAATAAATGTTATCAGGAAACTGCTAAAAAAACCGGTGTGCGTTTCTCTCACTATTATAATTTTAGGTATTTCTATGTAATGTGATACTTATTCAAAATGTACCTTAAAAACTGCTGGAAATCAAGTGTGCATTCCTATAACTATTTATGATTTGAGGTATTTTTATGGAACTTGGTACTTATTCAGATCTCACTTCTTTTATAGGCGAAGCATTCCCATAGTATCGAACTTGGCAGCCTTTCACATTTATGTTTTTGACGGGATCTGTTTTTCAAGACCCTTTTCTGAGGATCGTGTGGCATTAAATTGCAATGAACACCAAATACATACAGGCTGTAACGAAAATACTGGTGATCCGTTTAAGGGCATAATTGGTATCATACTTATTGCGACTAAAAAAAATGGAAGAAACATTTTTTGGACGCAATTTTTTTTTTGTATGGGACCCGTCGTCGCAACCGATTACCCTCCATACAAAACAATTTTTTTTTGTCGTGAAAATTTTTTTTCTTACTTTATGTTTCCCTGTATGTTTCCCTTGAGGCTGTAAAAAAATCAAGCCTTTAGGTTAACGCTACGGCCATTTGAGCCTTGTTTTCTAACACTGCTCGTGAAGCTTGTGATTTTAAGTGGAAAGGACACTTAATTAACGGAAAATATCACAATTTAGAAAAGTGATAGGTACTTTTTTATACCACGACGGTGGCAAACAAGCATACGGCCCGCCTGACGGTAAACAGCTACCGTAGCCTATGGACGCCTGCAACTCCAGAGGCGCCACATGCGCGTTGCCGACCCTTTACAAAAAGGAGGATTCACTATGTTGACTACTAAAGGAACAAGAGGGTACCTAGTCGTCAACACATTGGGTCCCCTTTGAGCTCACTTACAAAAACATTGCAAAACCAACACGTTTCTAATCGTATTCCAATAAGTCGATATCTCATTTGCAAAATGACCCAGTGGCCAATGATCGCAGATTATGTAATAGCTCTTCAATGGTGACCCTGAGGCCAATGGACCCTGACAAGTTCGAACTTGTTAATAGTCAGCTAGAGCACCCACTTATGAAGTGTTAAACACCTTTAGAATTGGGGACTTCACATACACCTTTGAATCTGTTGTATAGTTGCCATCTAATATATGGGAGCGGCCAAGGTACTCATAAATATCTGAACACGCACTTTATCACCTTGGCAGTAGAGGCGTTGTTCAGATTTTTTTGACCACCTTGGCCGCTCCGATATATCTGATGGCGACTGTATTAATTGAGGTTTCCTCACACGATGTCTTACTTCACCGAGAAGCGACTGGTAAAATATCATATGATATGATATGTCGTACAGGGTGAATCAACTCTTAGAATCCTGACCATTTTTAGATATGTGCGTATAAATCAAAAATTTTAGAAAAATTAATAGCTAGTTTACAATTATGGTACGATTTTTTTAAGATGTCTGAATATCTAGTAGACTCTTTAGACTTAGACATCTTAAAAAAATACCACCATATGTCTACATGTTTGTTAAATTAGAGAACCAAGACAACACTTCAGTGTACCAGTAAGTTAACGAAAATATTTTTTTTTGTTATTTACGTATAATATATTACGTAACGCAGCAGAGCACGTTGTCCCTAGGTTTTGTATGAACTGTGCATTTTCTCCTGCGTTACCGGTCTTAATTGAGAATGTAGGAACATATGATGTATTTATTAGGTGTGACAGGTTAATTTAAAAGTCTTATTATGACGATTCGTAATTAGTATCATCCTAAAGTCATCCGCTAAGTTTTTATTTTTATACAAACAATTTTATTTTTATTTTGTAAATATGTTTTTTTTAACATTTTTGCGTCAAGCCTTTTTTTGCTAACTGTAATGCTGTGTTATATACTTTTCTTTCTACAACCTTTAAAATGTATGAAGGATTATATTTTTCTACTTAACGTCTAAGAAATAATTATAATATTTGAGATGAAAAAATAAGGATCAACATAATTAATAGGTTCATCTTCAAATAATGTATTACTACACGCACTGTTATATACGCTTCATCATTTACCTTACGCGATACTCAAATGTAGGTGAAGCATTGACAGCAATATGAATGTATAAAAATCCGAATACTAGTTAAAACATGGTCACTCGTAATTTACTCTTTAATTATAGATCTACTAATATTCTAAATCTTTTAGTATGTAAGTTTGTGCAGTGTATTTTGGGAGAATAAACTGTTTGGGTTGTATTCAAGAGTTTTCTCCGAAACTCCAAACATGACCCCAACAGCACGACCCCGAAATCACCCTGTATAGAACGTCGGTCAACGCGCAGAGCGTTGTCTAGGTCAGGCACTATCGATAGCCCGCCGCGTTGAACCCGAGATATATCCACGAATAACTTGTACAGTCGTCATCAGATATATTAGAGCGGCCAAGGTGGTCAGAAATAACTGAACAACGCCTCTATTGTCAAGGCGATAAAGTTCATGTTCAGATATTTTTGAGTACCGTGGCCGCTCTGATAAAGTCAGTCTTAAATGTTTTTATTCAAGTAGGCATAGCAACAAGCACTTTCGAATCGTCAGTTACAATTATTATCTCAAGCTAATATATAATTCACAAACATAAAAAAAAATTACATGTCATAATGTATGATAATAATTTCACAATAAGATCGTTAAAACTTAAAAGATAAATTCCGCGATAACTTTAGTAACGCTTTTCTGATCTTCATGAAATTTGTTGGGGTTGTAGCAGAGATACATATAAATTGAGAGTTCGTATATGAGCTGGATCAATCAAGGGGTTGTGGAGTTAGAAGGCGAAAAAAATTCTTCAGTAGAGTCTTGTTATATTGGTCATCTCGTTTGCAAATAAATCGCGAGTTCTCAGTTCGAGGCGGACTACTAGTAATAATAATCCCATCAAAACCATAAATGTGAAAGGCTGCCAAGTTCGATACTATGGGAATGCTTCGCCTATAAAAGAAGTGAGATCTGAATGAATAAGTACCAAGTTCCATAAAAATACCTCAAATCATAAATAGTTATAGGAATGCACACTTGATTTCCAGCAGTTTTTAAGGTACATTTTGAATAAGTATCACGTTACATAGAAATACCTAAAATTATAATAGTCAGAGAAACGCACACCGGTTTTTTTAGCAGTTTCCTGATCACATTTATTATTTTCAGTACTTTTTAATGATGTAAGGCAAGGCAAGTTTTCACACACCACACACCTTTTCAATGCAATGAATCGACACCTTTGGACTGCAATGTGTCAAGTATATAATTTTCTATTAAAACTTAACATATAATTACATACATCAATAACGTACTTTATTCTGTTTGTAAGTACCTACATAGATAATTAATAACTTGGTAATACCTACCTACCAGTAGATATTATAATTGGTGGCCTATTATGTAGCCCTAGAAGTGCACCATCCCATCTCATCCCGTGGCGTATCGGAGGGTGAGATGGGCAGTAGTATATATAATTCCATCTTAGAGTATATATGATTTCCATGTTCTTGAATCTGCGATTTTATTAGTTGTAAAATTAGAAATTATTTAGACTATGCGAGAAAAAATAGTCTTTTCATTTTTGTTTGACTGATTTAGCGCACCTAGTGTACCTAGTGACCTGCTTTGCACTTCGTAAATCGTGGGTTCGGTTCCCGCAACAGACACACACAGAGTGGTGAACAATTTTATTGTTCTTGTCTTTAAGACAAACATGTATTGTCTTAAATTGGTATGTATCTAAATTTAAATAAGTCTTATCTCATTTCCACTCCATACCTACTTATAGTAGAACAAAATTACACATTCGTTGTTTTCGAAACTGACTCGCACTTGGCCGTTTTCAGATTTTTACTTTATTTCGACCTAAAGACAAACCTTCGAGCCTTTCAGGTCGGTACGACCATTGGAAGATAGACCCATTTAGTTCATTATGACTTCATAGTAGAACAAAGTTACACCTTCGCTATTTTTAAAACTGACTCACATTTGGCCGTTTTCAGATTTTTCCCTTTACTTTGACCTTAAGACCTATCTCCATGCCAAATTTCAAGTCAGTACGACCATTGGAAGTGTTCTAGGTTTTTGATGAGTCAGTGAGTCAGTGAGTGTATAGTAAAAATAGCGATTTTCTGACGTCAATATATCAAGAACTGCTATAGGTAGAATAATGAAATTTTGTATTCTAGACAATTAAGGGGATGTCAACAGACACTCGAAATTTCATATGCGTAGATAAAATATGTTTTGAGTTATAGGGTGGTCGAAATTAGCCCGAAATGGTTCGTGTAATATTACCCACGGCCGGTGTGTCGCTTTTTTTTGCTCGAACTTGGCGGACACACTGCCGTGTGTCTAGATGTAAACTCGTATTCCATCGTATTTTCTCGGAAAAGTTCTTATTTATCATTCTCTCTCTATTAGCTTCCACTATGACATTTTATATTAACATTTTGGCATTTGACACTAAATTATTAGGTTCCATACTAATACACAATTATTGACTGTAGTAAAGTGTAAAGCTACCTTTAGAATTACCTGTGTAAACCCTACTTAACAATGTCTAGTCTTGTCTATGACATCTAGCCCCGCGCTCTTCCTATTCTGACAGTCACCTTGGGAACACGGTATCTGATCTCTGTTTAATGTTATAATTAAATATAACCTGTGTTTATATAAATAAATACTTCGTGGACCTCAAGACATCTTTTATTAAAACATATAATACATGGCGCAGCCGATGAAGAACCGGTAAGCAAGATTAATCCAGATTAAAATAATACGAAGCCATTGCCTGTTGCCGGCCGGTACGGTACACGAAATATATTTCAAGAAACATTTATTTCATACGAAGCTTATTAAGAGAAGAAGAACGCTTCCAGATATGTCGGACAACGAATCGAAAACTCACGAAGTCGACACCATGACATGTGCGGTTGAATATAAAATGCCACACGCCTTAAATTTGGACAATATTGTTGACTGTTGGCCACAGTGGCAAAGATTTAAGCAGTCTTTCCGCATATTTTTGCTAGCTTCTGGTTTTGAGAAACTGGCTGAAACCAGAAAAGCGGCAATACTTTTAAACTGCATTGGGGAGCAGGCCCAGGAGCTCTACCTCAGCGTGCTGCAAAACGAAGAGAAGCCTAAATTAGAAGACATAATAGCACTGTTTGATGAACACTTCAAACCTAAACAAAATGAGGTGATTAACTGTTATAACTTCAACAAACGCAATCAAGAAGATGGGGAAAACTTTGACGCCTTCTACACAGATATTAGGAAGTTAGCAGAAAATTGCAACTACAAAGAAAAAGACAGAATGCTTCGCGACCGGATAGTGATGGGAGTCAAGGATCAGCGAACCCGGCAGAAACTTTTAGAAGTCAAGGAGCTAACCCTGCAGAAGGCTGTGGATGTCTGCCGCTCTGTTGAACTCTCCAAAGAACACCTCAAGACCTTGAACAACCAAGAAGTGCTGACAATGCAGGCGAAGACGTCATCATACCAGTCATCACAAACTAAAGCTAAGTATTCTCAGAATAGTAATGGGTTTCAACAAAATATTAAAGCTAAACAATATAACAGGAATTACTACATGTGTAGAAAGTGTCAAACTGAGCATGGACCTAGAAACTGTCCAGCTTTTGGGAGAATTTGTAATAAATGTAAAGGACTTAACCATTTCAGTGTAGGTTGCACTATGTCTGATAAGCAGGTTCATGAAATTAATAATAATAATAACAATGATGACAGTTACAATTATGTACATGAATTGTGACTAGTTTATTCTATAGACTTTACTAAGTGTGAATGGACGGAGAAGATTAGAGTTGAAAATAAAAGGGTGTCTTTTAAGTGTGACACGGGTGCAGGAATTAATGTCCTCTCATTAAAAGATCTCAAACTAATTGTCAATGATGATAGCAGAATTAAATTGTCTGAGACAAGATCATTAATTGAGGTCTACGGGGGTGGAAAATTGGTGCCATTAGGCATCATTACTCTCATGATGTATACTAAAAATGAAGAAAAATTTTATGAAACTAAATTTGTAATTATTAAGGAAAATCTTCGTCCTATTTTAGGATTAAAATCATTATTAACAGTTAAATTATTAAAAATAGATGGAATTAATACATTAATCGAAGAATCTCAAAGCTGTAGCAAAGATACTATTGCTAATGAAAATTGTGAACTGTTTCAGGGAGTAGGGGAATTCAGGGAGCCACTGGAGTTGCGCACCCAGCCAGGAGTCCAGCCAGTAGTCCGGCCCCCGCGACGTGTGCCGCATGCACTAATGGGTCGCCTTGCCGAGAAACTTAGGATCCTGGTGGAACACAAAATCATTGCCAAAGTCGAACACCCTCGGAGTTTTGTAAGCAACCTTGTTATTATTGAAAAAAAAGATGGCTCTCTGAGAATTTGCCTTGATCCACAAGATTTAAACAAAGTGTTAATTAGAGAACATTATTTAATCCCGACTTTAGATGAAATAGTACCAAAATTGTGTAACAAAAAATATTTCTCAGTATTAGACCTATCTGATGGGTTCTATAATATCAAATTAACGGAGAGCTCAAGTGATCTGTGCACTTTTAACAGTCCGTTCGGATGTTATAAATTTTTAAGGTGTCCGTTTGGTATTTCCGTGGCCCCGGAGGTCTTTCAAAGGTACAGTGAAACTGCCTTTGGGGACATCCCAGGTGTTATAGTGTATTGTGATGATTTATTAATATGTGGTGATACTGAAGAAGAGCATGATGCAATATTAAATAAAGTTTTTGAACGGGCTAAAAAACATAATGTGCGCTTTAATAAGTCTAAATTCCAGTACAAACTAAAAGAAGTAAAATATTTTGGCCACATTTTTTCTGAAAGCGGCATGAAAATAGATCCAGAAAGGGTAAATGCTATTAATAATATGAAAAGCCCCACAAATAAAAAAGAGTTACAAATATTCCTAGGAATGGTCAATTATCTAAGAAAGTTTATCCCTAACATGGCTAATATTGCATCATCGCTTCAATTATTGTTAAAAAAGGACGTGACTTGGTTATGGACGGACATTCATGAAGATGTTTTTAAAAATATTAAAAAGAAAATTACTGAAGCTCCAACCTTACAAAATTTTAACCCTAAACTGCCCATAGTGATTCAATGTGATGCATCTAAGGATGGCATTGGCTGTTGCCTTATGCAAGAAGGAAAGCCAGTATGTTTTGCATCTAGGAGCTTAACTCCATCTGAACAGAATTTTTCACAAATTGAGAAGGAATTGCTTAGTGTTTGTTGGTCGACCCAAAAATATCATTACTACATATATGGGCAGAAATGTAAAATTTTAAATGATCATAAACCTCTGGAGGCATTACTAAAAAAACATATTCATGAAGTCCCTTCACCAAGATTGCAGAGAATGAAGTTACGACTGTTAAAGTATGACATAGAATTCAAATATTTGAAAGGCAAATACATGTATATAGCGGATCTCCTTTCTCGTGCATATATGAAGTATGATGGTACAGATGACCCTTACATTAACGAAATGGTCCACTGTGTAGGGCTTGCAAGTCGCTTACAATGCACTACAGAGCAAAAACAAGAACTGATTCAAGAGACTACTAATGATACTGAACTTTCTAAATTAATAGACTATACTAAAAAGGGATGGCCAGACAAAAAACATGTGTTAGATAACTTGCAGTATTATTTTAAATTTAGATCTGAAATAACCGTAGATGAAGGCCTAGTGTTTTTAAATCACAGAATAATAATACCTACCACACTACGCTTAAAATTTATGAAACTTTTACATGAAGGGCATCTTGGTACAACTAAAATGAAACAAACTGCCAGAAATATATACTATTGGCCGAAAATAGATGAACACTTAGATACATTTGTAAGAAGATGTTTTGTATGCCAAACCTACCAAAATAAAAATATAAAAGAGCCCCTATTACCTCATGAAGTACCTAATCTGCCTTTTTATAAAGTAGCCGCAGACATAATGGAGTTTAAAGCAAAAAGTTATTTAGTAGTATATGATTACTATTCTAAATGGTTAGATATTAGACTAATATCAAATAAAAGTGCCAAAAGTATTATTACTAGCCTAACTGATGTTTTCTGTAACTGGGGCATTCCGAATGAAATAGTATCTGACCATGTGCCATTTGACTCGAGAGAGTGCCTCCAATTTGCTCGCGAATGGGGTTTTACATTCACATATACTAGCCCAAGATATGCTCAATCTAACGGTATGGCGGAAAGGGGTGTTCAGATAGCTAAGAAAATACTACTCAAATGTAATGAAGATAAAACTGACTTCAGATTAGCACTGTTACAATATAGGGCTTCTCCAGTGTCTGGCACTAATTTCTCACCGAGTCAGTTAATGATGAATAGACAGCTTAAGACAAAAGCCATTGTTAATTATGAATATTTAAAACCAAAGCTTAATAATAATGTTGAAGTACAATTTCAAAGAACAGTAGATAGGAATATTAAGTCTTATAATAGTACAACTAAATGTAAAAGTAATTTTTATATTGGACAGCAAGTATGGTTTAAGAAAGACCCAATTAAAAATGTTTGGTTACAAGGAAAAATTTGTAAAAGTAATGGCTTTAGGTCATACAATATATTAGATAGTAATAATGTAGAATATACAAGAACATCTTATCATATTCGTTCGGCTTGAGGTTTTGTGTTCCACCCGGGCCTTCATGGCTGGCTGAGGGCTCAACTCCCTTGGTTTCTTTGGGCATTTGTTATAAAGGGGAAGAAAATTAAGGCAATTAATACTCAATGTATACATAGATTAAGTAATATAGTTAAGATAGCAAAACTTATATTTGTAGAGGAATAGACTGAGTTAATATAGATATGTTGTAGATGCAGTTATGTGCAATTTTGTGATAATATATTGTTATATTTGGAAAAGGGGAAGATGTAGTAAAGTGTAAAGCTACCTTTAGAATTACCTGTGTAAACCCTACTTAACAATGTCTAGTCTTGTCTATGACATCTAGCCCCGCGCTCTTCCTATTCTGACAGCCACCTTGGGAACACGGTATCTGATCTCTGTTTAATGTTATAATTAAATATAACCTGTGTTTATATAAATAAATACTTCGTGGACCTCAAGACATCTTTTATTAAAACATATAATACAACTTCTGGATGCCGTCGTATTCCGATTAAGAGCCGCGTTTTCCCGATGGAAATACATTATGCATTATATCTGTACAGTCGCCATCAGATATATCGGAGCGACCAAGGTGGTCAGAAATATCTGAACAACGCCTCTATTGTCAAGGCGATAAAGTTCATGTTCAGATATTTTTGGGACTTGAGCGTCGGCCCCCGTACCTTTACCAAAATAAATACACAAATATCTAATCTCACAGTACGGGCCAGGTTTTCATAATGAACTAGGCACAATTCTATTGTTAAGGCGATAAGCGTGTGCGAAGGTCATATTTGATAAAAAATATCTTTACACACATACACACAAAGCGGTCAAACTTTAAACACCCCTCCATTTGCGTGGGGGGTAAAAAACTAATAAATAACAAGCGAATAACGTTGAAAATGACATTCACCAAAATCAACAAATAATTATTGGAATCGTAAAAAAAAAGGTAGCTTGAAACTAATGAGGTATCTAATTGGAAACATCTTATTTAATTTACTTGTATTTCTATTAATCCAAAATTACAGACATAACAAACTCTTATAAAATATATATAGAAAATTAAACCTTATCTGTGATTATAGAGTACATTTTCGACCAACATTCAAATAATTCAAACCTTTTACTTTTGAAAATAGAATACAATTTATAATTTTGCAAATTCGAACTACAAATTTAAATCGGTTATTTAAAATGCGACCATAATGTTTAATAGATAGAGTTGACATTTCATTGAACCGTAACTTTTTAATGTCGTAAAGTTGGTAGGGGGTCTCGGTTTCTAGTCAGTACCGTGTTGCCATTCGAAGTGAGAGTGTGTCCGTGTCTATGAAAATTCCCGCCAAAAGTTACTTCGTAATATGTTTTTGAACTTGCTGTGTGTTTGTGATTTTCATGTTGTTTTTTGAGGTGTTGTGAATGTAGGAAGATGTTTTCTGTGAGTAATTTTAATACAAAGATTTAATTTATCAAGCAAACATTCAAAAATTATAGTTTTAGTAGAGAAGCTTATACCTATACAAAAAATATAGGGTAATTGTGTTAGTTTCCCGTCCAGGTCCAGTTTACCGTCCACTTGATTAAACTGCTGCAAATAAATGGGAAAAACTTTTTAAACTCAACATACTTTATATTTATAGTTCATTCTTTAGTAGATTTTTTTAGTTTTAAGCTTTTATTTTGGGCAAAACTTGAAGATAAACATGTAAAGAGTGGACAAAAACTACCACAATCGTCCTACTTAGTTTTATTTATATATTTTTTATTTTGTCATATTATTACCGTCATGCAATCATTCCTATTTCTATGAAACCTTATGTTATTGCGTAATTGTTCACCGTACAATAATATTTACTAGTGTCGAGTTGTTATTATTCTTATTATATCTTATAAATTAATATTAGTCAGAAAAACAAACATTTTAAAAGAAAAATCATGCTAAAGATTCTCTATTTATAGTTTATTCTTTAATATATATATTTTAATTTAAAGCTTTTATTTTGAGAAAAACTTGAATATAAATGTATAAATAAGTATGGACGGAAAACTGACAAGAGTGGACAAAACTAGCACAATCACCCTATTTAGAAGACTTTCGGATTTTTAAACGGCCTTAGGGTCTAGCCGGTAGTGACCCTGCCTATGAAGCAGGAGGTCACGGGTTCTAATCCTGGTCTGGGCATTTTTTTGTGTTAATCACGGATATTTGTACCTGGAGTGCGATTTTTGAATCTCACTGGTGATATCAAAGTCACCGGTGACTAAAATTATCAGTTATCACCGATGACTTTTATGTCATCATTTTCCAAAAGCCGTATTTTTGAAAGTCACACGCTGTTTACCAACATGCAGAAATTTTACAATGTCAAATTTACAAGTTTACAAATTTTAGCAATGGTTTCCTAAGCCGATAATATTTTTTTAAATTTCGCATTAGACATCGCAAATGGTTGCTCGTGATGAATTCTTTCTGCGACGCCTACCGCAGCTGGATTATGTTGACGGTGAGGAACGTCGTCGTCTTCGTCGCTGTCCGTCATCGCCATCATAATGTACTCCTCCAAATTGCCATTTTTAGGGTTCCGTAGCCAGAATGGCAAAAACGCAACCCTTATAGTTTCGTCATGTCCGTCTGTCCGTCCGTCCGTCCGTTCGTCCGCCCGTCCGTCCGTCCGTCCGTATGTCACAACCATTTTACTCGGAAACTATAAGACGTATCATTTATACATAATGTGTATTTTGTATGCCGCTATTTAGTTATGTAATAAAATTTCTGAAAAAGATATTTTAGGGGGGGGGGGGGGCGCTCTATACATGTAACTAAATTTCAAAATTTTTTTTACCAAATATCAACATGTTTCACATCAATCGATAGGTCTTTAAAATTAACATTGAGGTTTCTTTGAACAATTTGTGATTAAGTGAATATTTTCAGAAAGTCAAAAAAATAGCATTCCCCCCTGTAACTTTTGACCTGTACGTCCAAAAAATATCAAAAATTTTGAGAAGATGCGCATTATCACAAACTTTCTACGAAAATTGTTTTGAACATTATCGGTTAAGCCATTTTTGAGTTATTTCTTCAATAGGCATCAGATACGACCTTTTGGCATTAGTTTGGTTCTTATTCCATTGAAGCTACGGAACCCTCCATTATGCGTGGTCCGACACGCACTAGGCCGTTTTTTATATTTTCAATCAATCGTCGCAATCACAAATGTCACAATCGAGCCCCACTGCTAATTCTTCCGAAAAACATACTTTGGCGTTTTTGGCAGATGTCACATACGTCAACTGACAAAAACAATCGCATGGTGATTTCAATTACGAGTGGGTAGGGGCACTCGTAAATCGATATCATAGGTATGACAAACGTAAGTCACCGATGAGTTTCAAAAATACGAACTTTCGGAAATCACTCACGTCGGTCAGAATTAGTCACTTGGTGAGATTCAAAAATCGCACTCCTGAGTTATGGATGTTTTCTATGTATTTAAGTATTTATCTATCTGTTATAACTGTCTACTCTGTCTACTGTCTAGACAGAGTAGACAGTTATAACTGTCTACTCTGTCTAGACAGAGTAGACAGTTATAACAGATAGATAAATACTTAAATACATAGACAGTTATAACTGTCTACTCTGTCTAGACAGAGTAGACAGTTATAACAGATAGATAAATACTTAAATACATAGAAAACATCCATAACTCAGGAGTGCGATTTTTGAATCTCACCAAGTGACTAATTCTGACCGACGTGAGTGATTTCCGAAAGTTCGTATATATATATCGTCTCCTAGTACCCACAACACAAGCTTTATTGAGCTTACTGTGGGACTAGGTTGATTTGTGTAAGATTGTCCCATAATATTTATTTATTTTATTTTATGTGATTTGATTACACTTCACGTTTCAAGTGCTGTTTTTTACTTCTCAAATTGAGATCTGAAAATCGATTCGCAATTACCACACTAAAATAGCCTTCGTCTGTGACTTATTCGCGTACAAGTTGTTAAAACTCACATCCCCGATTTCACCTAATATTAGGGGTTGAATTCCCAAAAGTACTTCCGGATGTGTTTTTATAGCTATTTAGTATGCTATTAGTTTTGTATGAGTAAACAATAGGTTAGTTTGTAGATTCCATATTTTACTAGTAATTTTATACAAATATATGATGAATACTGCAAGGAAATACTGTGAATTACAATAGGAGACTCATTGTATAACTAAAAAAAGCTGTAATAAAAAAATAAGTAGAGTATATATTTAAAAAAATGTTTATGAAAAAACCATTACATGAGATCAATTTTTTTCATCGCTTTCACAAAAGACTACTACTAGACTAACTAAAGGAAAGATGGAAATCACTTAAGAAAGGTAAAAATATTTAAAAAAAGTTCTACCTACCGAAAAATCATGGAGGTGATAAATATACATGGTGTAACAATAATTTTAAACAAAAAAGAACCGACTTCACTTAGCATCCACCTTTCCAACAGTAAATGCTCGAGCCGCTGTAAAAAGTACTCAAATCACTATAGGTGTGCTGATAATAGTTGAAGAGTTCCCTCGATTTCACCAGGATCCCATCATCAGATCCTGACCTGGTTACAATGGGACCAACTGTGAAGTATACTCTTTCAAACAAAAAAAAGGATTTTCCAAATCGGTCCAGCCGTATTTGAATAATCGGTGAACATACATAAAAAAAAATTGCAAAAACAAAGATCCCGACGAATTGATAACCTCCTCCTTCGAAATCTTGAAGTCGGTTGAAAAAACAAAGATCCCGACGAATTGATAACCTCTTCCTTCGAAATCTTGAAGTCGGTTGAAAATACTGGTGTTCCTTATAAGGGCATAATTGGTATTCGTATAACTATCGTATTGCAATTATGAAAAACTAAGAAAAAAACATTTACTCGCGAAAAAAAAATTTTTTTAATACAATTGCTCAAAAAGTTGACTTTATGTAGCTGCAAATCGTGCGTAAAGTTTGATTTAATGCACTAGTGCTAAAAAGTAATCTGATCTGCAAATCGTGCGTAAAGTTTGATGTTACACACGATTTGCAGATATATTGCATTTTAAATTGACCAATCAGAACACTTCACTATATTAAATCCACCAATCACAACACATATTGGAGTTAATCGGAACGCTAGATACTTTTTTGGTGCGTATACTGTGTAAATAATTTAAGTCCTTAAAAAAAACATTGTATTTAATATCAACCAATCAGAATACAGCAATGTTAAAATCGACCAATCAGGAAACGCAATTTATTTCTCAAAACATGAGGTGTTTTTAGTTCCTACTTCACAATCATTAAAAAAGATTTAATTTTTTGGGAAACGCTTTAAAGTGTGTTTAAACTGTTTAAACGGCTATTAGACATTGCAATTTGTAGGGCCCAACCTGTCGGGTTGGTAGGTGTAATGGCACCTAGGGAGTAGGAGTCCCGATCTAGGGCGATCGGGGCGATCGGCAGTGCCCCGACACCCGCAGCTGTTTATGGAGGTCGTTAGAGTTATTTTACCTTTTTTATTTATAATGATAGCCATTTACTACACATTCCGTCTGGTTTTTTATTTAAAATAAAAGTAAAAATGTGTAGATTCGCTGGTAATTAATATATTTATCTAGTTTTGTATTTAAATAATAGACGGGTTGGGCAGATGAAGTTAGATTCAGGCAGCTCGAGCGGTCATTTAAATATCTATAATAATAAAAACAGTTTCTTCTTTTATTTAATGTATACTGTTATGAGTACTATCACCGTGCTTCACCAATACATTTTTTAGATGTTTTGAAGGCATCTCTGTAAACGTTGGTAGGGACGATTTGTTGGTGAGGTAGGGTTTGTAGGGACGATTTGTAGGGAAAGTGTAATAACGGGCCCAACGCCGACAGGAGTTGGACACGACAGGTTGGGCCCTACAAATTGCCACGTGTAATAGCCGTTTTAAAAAGAGCTAATTATACCGTCGTCTGTGGCATTTATTCGCGGTATTGATATTTTGTATCTATGTCAAAGAAGTTAAAAAAATTAAAAGACCGTCAAGTTATACCATAATTTCACCTTAGTTTAGTTATTGTGCGTAAATAATAAGTATTTTTATGATATTTTCTCGCAATCGAAGTGAAACATTGTATGCATTACTCTGGTCTGAAAGCCATATTAGCACTCGAACAATTTTCCCTCACTTCGGTCGGGAAAATAACCACCTGGTGGTAATATGGCCTACTTTAGACTCTTGTCAAACAATCTTCTATTATTTCATTGTAGTTTTTTCGCAATTGTATTAAAAAACGTTGTTCGACACACGTGCAGAAGTGTCATTTTCACTCGTCCCGAGTCTTGACCCTCGCCTCTCGGCTCGGGCCAAGTAACATCGGTACTCGTGCGAAATGACATACTTCTCGCACTTGTATCGAAAACTACTATTTCCTACTTTTTAGGGTTCCGTAGTCAACTAGGAACCCTTATAGTTTCGCCATGTCTGCCCGTCCGTCCGTCCGTCCGTCCGTCCGCGGATAATCTCAGTGACCGTTAGCACTAGAAAGCTGAAATTTGGTACTAATATGTATATCAATCACGCCGACAAAGTGGTAAAATAAAAAGTGGATTTTTTTTTTATTAGGGTACCTCCCCTATACGTAAAGTGGGGAGTGATTTTTTTTTTCATTTCAACCCTAACGTGTGATATATTGTTGGATAGGTATTTAAAAATGAATAGGGGTTTACTAAAATCATTTTTCGATAATGTAAATATTTTCGGAAATAATCGCTCCAGAAGTAAAAAAATATGCGTCCCCCCCCCCCCCCCTCTAACTTTTGAACCATAAGTTTTAAAAATATGAAAAAAATCTCAAAAGTAGAACTTTATAAAAACTTTCTAGGAAAATTATTTTGAACTTGATAGGATGAATAGTTTTTGAAAAAAAATTACAAAATGATTTCTGAACTAAGTTTGTAATTTAACCGTATAAGCAGGTGTTTATTGTACCTGTAATTTCTACAAAATTACAATGAAATGACGTGCTTTCAAATAAAGTAAAAACGGTGAAAATCGGTTCACGCAATAAAGAATTATTCCATAAAAATCATCTTCCATACTTTAAGCTCGCGCGCAATAGTTTACTTAATTTGCCGATAGATGTCGCTGTACGTGGAACTCTCATATCATATCCTACATGGCGGTGTTATTAACTCTTAAGTGGGGACACTTACTGTGACGGACGGAAAACTACAGAACCCTACACTGAGCGTGGCCCGACACGCTCTTGGCCGGTTTTTCTTAATCGCAACACGATACCGATTACGCCCTTAAACGAATCACCAGTATTTTTATTTTAGTATTATTGTCCGGTATTGTACCATCGCCCACACTGCCCATCGGTGGACCTTATGCCTTGTGTATAATATTCAACACTTTATTTTTATTCAAGTAAACCGTCTCAATACTCTCAATGACACTTGACAACAGTGACAGTCTATCGCATGCACTCACACATGCATATCATTCTGTCATTAAAATTATTGCCAGTGTAAGAAATTAGTTCCAATGAAATTCCGCAACATGGCGCATGATCATATATTTCTGGTCAGGCTTTATAATAGTAGGTATTCCGTTTTAATAATCATGTCATTTCATTGCATTACAATTCATTTAATTTCATTCAAATCAGTATATAAATAATAATCAGGTTAACAAATTCCAGAAATAATCGGTTAGTTATTTGTTAGTTTAGTTAGTTTGTTAGTTGATTATTTGTATAAATGATTATAACTAACCCCTATACATGTTTAAAATGTACCTGTAACTATCTAAAATATTGATGTTTTATAACGTTTTAATGTAGCATCTTAATATTATTTTTATTTAAATTTCTTTATTCTTAGTAAGTAATTTGCTGTATGTTAAAAGTAATATTAAAAAAAAAATGTTTTTAAAATTCGTTGATTATTTGTATAACTGATTATAACTAACCGATTATTATTGTAATATACTTACCCAATGTTTATACATTTTTTTAAATCAAATATACATAAATCGTACACGTACCCAAATGTTTCAATCAAAATCCGACCCTGAATTTACCTGTCTGTGAGGAATAATTCCAGTTGCCTCCTAAGCGCTGCCTAGTCGGGCGTTGGGAATACCAGTGCAAGCGCCGTCGCCGATTATGTGTATTTGTTTCGGATCTCGGTGTCAAGATATGCTGGATAGAGAGCGTTTAAGTCACCTACGCTGGGCGCAACCGCTAAGAATATACAGCTTTCGTGTATTAGTTCATATTGAATCTTATTGCGTGGTCCATATGGTAGATATTCTATAAACGCTAACATGAGCCCAAATCCTTTTTTTTTTCGTGGCGCGTGCGCTTGCGGTTTTGCTACAATGGAGTTTACTGATAAGAACACTAATCCGTAACAGGCCAAGAACGGGAGGAAAGACTATAATAAGGTCTACCGATGTACAGTTAAGCGTGTTGCTGTTTGTATTTGTACAGTGGGCGGCAGAAATAAAGTGTCCATATAATATAAATAATAATAAATTAAAAATACTCGTAAATATTAAAGGACAATCTTACACAAATCAACCTAGTCCCACAGTAAGCTCAATAAGGCTTGTGTTGTGGGTACTAGGCGACGATATATATAATAGATAGATATATATATATAAATACTTAAATACATAGAAAACATCCATAACTCAGGAACAAATAACACACAACCGCTTAGCAACTTCTGCTGTCCGTGTGCATGGATCACAGAGTATTTTATAAACCCACATTTTTTGAAGTCGGTAATCAATACACAATACATTCAGTTGAACGGTCTGCTGACTCCTAGGTGCGCCAAACGTCAAACAAAAAGATACTAAAATGTATGAGCACTATGTGTAGTTGCGACATTTTGGTTTCGTTGATGGCGGTGCCGTAATGTCTGAGGGTACACAATGAAACAGACTTGAATAGTTGTACAGTCAATATAATATTATGTTAAAAGTCGTCGTTTTTGGACCCGGGTATGTCCTTAAACTACGTCCGGACACGGGTATGTCCTTAAACTACGTCCAAAAGAGAGGTATGGGTACTGCGAATACGAGTATCATCTCGCTATGTGTGGTAGGGCACAGCACAGCGAATGGCATCTCGCTCAAATCTGGAGCAGAGCCCGACTGGGGAAGTACCTCCACCTTACAGAAAACCACAGCCAAATAACACTAGACCCTACTCATAGTGTTGTGTTACTGCTGGTGAGTAAGGTTGCCAAAGAGCTCAATGAGGACCCAGTGTGTTGACGACGAGGTACCCTCTTATTCCTTTAGCCATCAACACAGTGAATTCTCCTTGTTGTAAAGGGTCGGCAACGCGCATGTGACTCCTCTGGAGTTGCAGGCGTCCATAGGCTACGGTAGCTGCCTACCATTAGGCGGGCCGTATGCTTGTTTGCATCTTGCTTGTTCGCTGTATTTAAAAAAAAAGTCGTTAATGATACAAATGATACAATCAGCAAATTAGCTGAGCGAGTGACGCATGCTCTACCTATCAACCTTAGGGCAAAACAGAAAAGATTGTATTTCGGGGTCAATACAGGGTGTAACAAAGATGATGGTGATCCGTTTAAGGGCATAATTGGTATCGTATTCTAATTATGAAAAAGTAGGAAAAAAAAAATTTGCAAAAAAAAAATTTTTTTCGCGTCCAAAATTTTTTTTCTACTTTTCCTTTCTGGAAATACAATATCAATTATGCCCTTAAACGGATCACCAGTATTGTGCCAATGGTTTCATTGTCAGCTTATACACATAAACTTGTTATTTATATTCATTTTTATTTTCAATATCCGTTAATTACTTATGTTTCCATGTAAACGATTCTTTAATAATATTTTGTCAAATCCTTTTCAACCGACTTCAAGATTTCGAAGGAGGAGGTTATCAATTCGTCGGGATCTCCGTTTTTGCAATTTTTTTTTATGTATGTTCACCGATTATTCGAAGACGGCTAGACCGATTTTGAAAACTCTTTTTTATTTGAAAGAGTATACTTCACAGTCGGTCCCATTGTAACCAAGTCAGGATCTGATGATGGAATCCTGGAGAAATCGAGGGAACTCTCCTATAGTGATTTGAGTATTTTTTACAGCAGCTTTGCTTTGGAAAGGTGGATGCTAAGTGAAGTCGGTTCTTTTTTGTTTAAAATTATTTTGCCTAGAAATGCAGCCATATTTGTTTTCTTTTGACGCCGAATAAAGGCGGTTCATCTTAAAAAAATAGTTAGTTTTTGTTTTGTCTTAGAACTACGTCATTTAAATAACACTTAAATATAAATAATAGTTAATATTTATATTTGTAGTTTGAACTTTTAATTAAAACTCCAAAAGATGTTAACTCCAAAAGTTGTAAGAACATTATACTTCAAAAGATAGAAGAAAAATTTAAGGTTATTTTACCAACTTAAAGTAGTTACTTATATATTTCAAAAAATACAGTCAAACACTTACTAAACCTAAAAGCTACCAGGGCTTGTAACCGGTTTTCGCAAAAAGCCCCGAAATAACCCAATATGTTTACATATTTTATGGTTTTTACGTAGAACTCGTATTGTTTTTAGGTTATGACTTTATATTGTAAGGTTTTTCGATTAAATATGAAATAGTAAACGAAAGAACGAAAAAAAAGAACCGGTATTTTAGTATGGAGCAAAATACCGGTTACAAGCCCTGAAAGCTACAGTCATTAATTACTACCGTCCCTTGACGTGTCCGTTAAAAGTTGACTCCATAGTAAAATTCCCCATAGTTAATATTTTATACCATAGTTCCGCTTGTAGACTACAGGTAGATGGTTTTACGGTAGGTATAACTATATGACCTGTACTATAAAATAACTGACCTGTCTATAAGTGACCTTGGACAGTTATGAAGAACAATGGTGAACCCTAAGGTCACTGAACTCTACCATGACTGACACCGTCCGGCCCGACTATACGTCATGACATGTACAGTTCAATGATGGAGTTGTTGAATGTTTTAGGATCGACATATAACATTTTAGTCACCACAATTAGCTGTAAAAAAAATCGGACGTACCTATCGTATACAGGCTGATTTCTGGGTCGTGATCCGAAAACACTTTTTATAACTAGGTAACTAATCAACATTATTGCAGTGTAGTATATTTTCCCAAAACAGATTTCATTTTAATCTTATTTTTCAAGTAAAATTAATATTAAATTAAGTAAATCATGGTCATCCTATGACTTTTGACATACGCTGTATGGGAAACGACAAGACGTTACATTGAGCAGGGTGACCAAATTGTAACCTAACCTAACATCTGGACGCCTAGCATATCTTGACGTGTGACGCGCGAGTTCATACTTCAAGCGCGACTCGAAGTTTGAAGTGACAGGCGACAACGTAACATATGCTAACCCTACTGAAAAATAAATATTGGTGATAAAAAAAAATTACCCCCATCATTAAGTTCTGTATCATGCCTTGTTCTCTTGCTCCACGACCCCAAAATCACCCTGTATATGTACAAGGTGAAATCAATAACGTGATAGGGTAATTGTGCTAGTTTTCGTCCACATATACCTATCAGTTTTCCGTCCATAATTATTTATACATTTATATTCAAGTTTTTCCCAAAATAAAAGCTAAAAATTTAAAAAAATCTACTAAAGAAAAACTTATAGCGAATTTTTTGACCTTATAAAGTTCCCTGTATATTTGTAACATTTCAATCCAGTGGACGGTAAACTGGACCTGGACGGGGAACTAGCACAGTCTTAAAGATAAAAAAAAAATATTTATTTATATTCAACTATTAAAAACGCCATAGTAAAGGTTATTCAAAATCATGAATAGATTTAGGTTTACTTTGTATAACGTTCTTAATTTTGCCCTGCATACATATTATATTAAGCAACGGGCTCCTGGCCTAGTCGGTAGAGACCCTGCCTACGAAGCAGGAGGTCCCGGGTTCGAATCCTGGTCAGGGCATTTATTTGTGTGTTTATTACAGATAAATGCTCCTGAGTTATGGATGTTTTCTATGTATTTAAGTATTTATCTATATCTATATATTATATAGGTATATCGTCGCCTTGTACCCACAACACAAGCCTTATTGAGCTTACCGTGGGGCTAGGTTGATTTGTGTAAGATTGTCCCATAATATTTATTTATTTAACTAATTTTTATACACATTTTTGTATAGGGTTTGGCCAATTAAAGGAGAATCTATCTATTCAGATGTCCGTCATTTTGTTTCAACAATAATTATGACACTCTTTATGTACCTGAAAATATGTTACAATATTTACATGAATCTCCACTGTTAAAGTTCTGACATTAAATCTTTTTTTTCTTTAATTGAATGTCAGAAGAGCCCAGGCCAGGAGCCACTTTTGGCCACTTTTTTCCATGGCTCCTGACAACTGAATACATGACAGATGACAGTGTCATCTGTACTGCCATAATTTTCTCTAACATCAACTATAAACCACAGACTTGTAAAATCTATACCTTAGTAAAGCTGAAAGTGGCCAAAACCGGCACATTGGCTACAACTGGGGCTTCTGCCCTATTTAACATTAAGCAAATAAATCTTAAAATTCTTTGATTTAATAGTACATTATTGCAGAGGACGGGAAAGATAAATTCGTGGACGAGCGATTTTTTCGGACGAAGCGTAGCTGAGTCCACGTCGAGTCGAGAGAGAGTCCACGAATTTCTATTCCCGCCGAGGCATAAATATATAACGCTTTTCTCCAAATGTGCGAGGAAATAAAGTAAATGAAATAAGTTACATATTTAGGTTAGCATTAAATATCATGAATTTATGAATTAGCTTCCCTTTACAACATTTTTTTTAGTATAGAGCACTATTTATACTGCCAATCATCTGCCAAAGTTCATTCAAATAATATTTCAAAATCAATTTTCGTCAAAAACTATTTAAGACAGTATTAAATATGCTCTTTTGACAAAACTGTAAAAGCTTAAACCTTAAAAAAGTTGTTTTGTCTATGATTATATGAAGCCGTATTCACACGATCAGACGTGGTGGTCATGCAAGCTATGACACAGAACGAGACAACCAAGGTTTTTGATCTCACTATCTCGCTCTAACCTATAGTTTGAAGGGATTGCCGTTCAGACGGTTGGCTGTTTGAAATGATATTTCTTAGTCGAATGAAATGTTTAAAAGGTAAAAAACAATGCGGACGACAAGTACAACTTGTCGTCCGCTAAAACAGGACAATAATGATTTATATTTTTTTTTATTTGTGTTAGTAAATAATGACTACTAATTTTACTACAGTAAGGTGAACATTTCCGAGCACATTGGAGAAAATACTTTTATCTACACTCATATTGTAAGTACTCTAAAACGTGTTCGAAAACGGTAGGCAATGGTAGCATTACCACGACCGATTTTACTATGATAAGCTTTTTATGTGTGGCAGTAACGTAATTTTAACTTTACATGCTCAACTATTGATGTGCTATGAGTTTTGATAACATAATGTACACCTGCACCCTCCCGCGCATCCGCCGACAGCCCGACACGCGCCTCCCCGACCGCCGGCACAATCGAGTTGGCCATGGCGGTGCAATGGCGGCCATTCTATGGTTTCCGAATACGGCATTTTGGATAAATAATATGAGTGTAGATAAAGCAGTGTATGCAACTGTACGTAATTAGGCCTTAAAACACTCGTGTGATCTTATTATGAAACTCACCTGCGGCTCGTTTCATAAAACCACACTCATGTTTTAAGGACCCTTATTACGTAACAGTTACATAAACTACTATAAACGACAGTTCTCTTTCCGCACAATATTATTATTATTCGAAATATGATTAATATTCAACCATAAACCATAACCTTACCTTTTCACGTTAGGGGGCGTCCATTATTTACGTGAGGTGTTAAAGGGGCGAAATCTCACTAAATCTCACGAGAGGAAAAGGGTGATCTTGCATAACATATTGTACTTAAATTTAACTTAAAACACTGTAAAAAATATTAGAAAATTTTAGTTGTGGGTGAAATCTAAAGTTTTTGTACATATCTGGGGCCTTCATTGATGTTAAACTAGTTTACCTTAACTAAATTTTATTTTAGTAATATCTCACGTGAGACAAATCTCACAATTCGTCCAATGACGGTGGAAGAAGGTGTCATAAAAATCATACGAAATGGAAGTCGAGTCGAGCAGAATCTGAGACGTAGTTTACGAACGGCTCCTTACCCAGCTAAATGGCAAAGACAAACAGGACATTTACTTCCTATATAACAGTTATCGAAACGTCTGGACCGCAAACGATTAATTATATTAATATATACCCATCAAAAACATAAATGTGAAAGGCTGCCAAGTTCGATACTATGGGAATGCTTAGCCTATAAAAGAAGTGAGATCTGAATAAGTACCAAGTTCCATAAAAATACCTCAAATCATAAATAGTTATAGGAATGCACACTTGATTTCCAGCAGTTTTTAAGGTACATTTTGAATAAGTATCACGTTACATAGAAATACCTAAAATTATAATAGTCAGAGAAACGCACACCGGTTTTTTTAGCAGTTTCCTGATAACATTTATTATTTTCAGTACTTTTTAATGATGTTACTTGGCAAGTTTTCACACACCACACACCTTTTCAATGCAATGAATCGACACCTTTGGACTGCAATGTGTCAAGTATATAATTTTCTATTAAAACTTGCCAAGTTACATCATTAAAAAGTACTGAAAAAAATAAATGTTATCAGGAAACTGCTAAAAAAACCGGTGTGCATTTCTCTGACTATTATAATTTTAGGTATTTCTATGTAACGTGATACTTATTCAAAATGTACCTTAAAAACTGCTGGAAATCAAGTGTGCATTCCTATAACTATTTATGATTTGAGGTATTTTTATGGAACTTGGTACTTATTCAGATCTCACTTCTTTTATAGGCGAAGCATTCCCATAGTACCGAGCTTGGCAGCCTTTCACATTTATGTTTTTGATGGGATTTCATTTATTTTTGTTAGGTGTAGGTTCTTTATTATTTTTTTATCACTTTTGCTTTAGGAAATGTCTCGCGTATGACGCGCGGCTGCCGAACGCTTTGGTTCGTCGACTCCCCGCCTCCCGCGCGTACGCATCCCCCCGGCGGCATGAGCGGGCGAACGGATGGCATGAGCTGGCGGACGGCGCGAGCGCGGCGGACGAGGGTAGGCAGCGACGGAGGGTGCGCGAGGCGGGGAACGGAATTTTTATCTAGTATCACTATACATATATATATCGGGATTTCGGGATCGATCGGGCAGCGCGAGTACCTATAATCTATGATAAATCCTATTTTACTATTTATTTATAGGTGATTTTTACAAATAAACTGGCTCCCTACACCTATAAAATGTACCTACTTACATATAATTATATACATCAATAACGTACTTTATTCTGTTTGTAAGTACGCTACCTACATAGATAATTAATAACTTGGTAATACCTACCTACCAGTAGGTATTATAATTGGTGGCCTATTATGTAGCCCTAGAAGTGCACCATCCCATCTCATCCCGTGGCGTATCGGAGGGTGAGATGGGCAGTAGTATATATAATTCCATCTTAGAGTATATATGATTTCCATGTTCTTGAATCTGCGATTTTATTAGTTGTAAAATTAGAAATTATTTAGACTATGCGAGAAAAAATAGTATTTTCATTTTTGTTTGACTGATTTGGCGCACCTAGTGTATCTAGTGACCTGCTTTATACTTCGTAAATCGTGGGTTCGGTTCCCGCAACAGACACACACAGAGTGGTGAACAATTTTATTGTTCTTGTCTTTAAGACAAACATGTATTGTCTTAAATTGGTATGTATCTAAATTTAAATAAGTCTTATCTCATTTCCACTCCATACCTACTTATAGTAGAACAAAATTACACATTCGTTGTTTTCGAAACTGACTCACACTTGGCCGTTTTCAGATTTTTACTTTATTTCGACCTAAAGACAAACCTTCGAGCCAAATTTCAGGTCGGTACGACCATTGGAAGATAGACCCACTTAGTTCATTATGACTTCATAGTAGAACAAAGTTACACCTTCGCTATTTTTAAAACTGACTCACACTTGGCCGTTTTCAGATTTTTCCCTTTACTTTGACCTTAAGACCTATCTCCATGCCAAATTTCAAGTCAGTACGACCATTGGAAGTGGTCTAGGTTTTTGATGAGTCAGTGAGTCAGTGAGTCAGTGAGTCAGTGAGTTTATAGTAAAAATAGCGATTTTCTGACGTCAATATCTCAAGAACTGCTATAGGTAGAATAATGAAATTTTGTATTCTAGACAATTAAGGGGATGTCAACAGACACTCGAAATTTCATATGCGTAGATAAAATATGTTTTGAGTTATAGGGTGGTCGAAATTGGCCCGAAATGGTTCGTGTAATATAACCCACGGCCGGTGTGTCGCTTTTTTTTGCTCGAACTTGGCGGACACACTGCCGTGTGTCTAGATTATATTATTACTAATTAATATTTTCCTCGCGCTTACACTATGGTCAAAGTTACATCCTTGTAACTGTAAGGTGCCTATACTACGATGATAACAGTATTAGGAACTGATTAATTAGACAAGGTTGTATAACGGTCAGTTCTTAGATGCTTTGTTCGCGATGAATTGAATTATTTAGTTCAAAGACCTTTATAATTTACATTTGATATGATGATCCTGAGCTACTGGTGTTACTACGATGGTGGTTAATGAGAGTAATGAGTATCGTACGTTAGTCATTCAATAATATCATTTTAAACAAAAAAGAACCGACTTCACTTAGCCTCCACCTTTCCAAAAGAATTTTTTTTTTACCACGACGGTGGCAAACAAGCATACGGCCCGCCTGATGGTAAGCACACGCCTGATAGGTACCGTAACCTATGGACGCCTGCAACTCCAAAGGAGTCACATGCGCGTTGCCGACCCTTTACAAAAAGGGGGATTCACTGTGTTGACGGCTAAAGGAACAAGAGGGTCCGTCATCGTCAACACACTGGGTCCTCTTTGAGCTCTTTGGCAACCTTACTCACCAGCAGGAACACAACACTATGAGTAGGGTCTAGTGCTATTTGGCTGCGGCTTTCTGTAAGGTGGAGGTACTTCCCCAGTCGGGCTCTGCTCCAGATTTGAGCGAGATGACATTCGCTGAACGTGCCCTACCACACTTAGCGAGATGCCATTCGCAGTGCCCATACCTCTTTTTGGCGTAGTTTAAGGACATACCCCGGGTCCATTGCTCGAGCTGCTGTAAAAAATACTCAAATCACTATAGGTGTGCCTATGTTGAAGAATTCCCTCGATTTCTCCAGGATCCCATCATCAGATCCCGACCTGGTTACAATGAGATCAACTGTGAAGTATACTCTTTCAAACAAAAAAATAATTTTCCAAATCAGTCCAGCCGTCTTCGAATAATCGGTGAACATACATAAAAAAAAATTAGCAAAAACAAAGATCCCGACGAATTGATAACCTCCTTCGAAATCTTGAAAACCACAATGGCTAAACAAAACATAAAGTACATAAACCGAAACTTTGATACTTATACATAAATCTGGGCATTGGTTCCGATCCTGATGTGCTAAACAGAATGGCTGGTTTTCAGACTGGTCCCTTGAGATAGGGCGATCGGAGGTAACAATAATAATGTAGGGCAGATGCCACGGTTTTGGCCACTTTAAGGAAAATTTGTCCATTCAGATGTCCGTCATTTTGTGTCAATAAGGAACTATGACACTCTTTATGTACGGAATCATTGAAAATATATTACTTTATCTACACTCACACTGTAAGTCCTCTAAAACGTGTTCAAAAACGGTAGGCAATGGCTAGCATTACCACAACCGATTTTACTATGATAAGGTTTTTAATCTGTGGCAGTAACGTAATTTTAACTTTACATGCTCATATATTGATACGTTATGAGTTTCAAATTCCGAACATCGAATTTGATAACATAATGTAAATCCTGTGCTCCTTCCTGACCAACGGCACGCGCCTCTCCGACCGCCGGCACAATGGAATTGGCAATGGCGGTGCAATGGCGGTCATTCTATGGTTTCCGAACACTTAATTTAATATATATAATATGAGTGTAGATAAAGCAGTGTATGCAACTGTACTTAATTAGGCCTTAAAACACTCGTGTGATCTTATTATGTAATAAAACCACACTCGTATTTTAAGGACCCTTATTACGTAACAGTTACATAAACTACTATTATTTATATGAATCTTTGTTGTTAACATTCTGACATTAGATTTTCTTTTTTTCTTTAATGAATTGTTAAAACGGGGCCCAGGAGCCAGTTTTGGCTACTTTTTTCCATGGCTTCTGACAACTAAATGACAACTGATACATAACCATATAGACGGAGAGCTGGCCACGTCAGATATGACACAATAATGAGAGCAACGCAACCAATGTAGTTAGTTTTCTATACTATGCTTATTTCTAGATCCGGACATCTGGCAGCTGTAAAGTGGTGGAGGTCAAAGAATGCAAATAACTTGAAGAAAACAAATCCTAGAGTTCTGGGTTTAATGAAATATTATGGGAAATTATGTAATTAATTAGGTTATATTATATCCAGAAGGTTCTGTTGGGGGAAAGTAGTGCCAAATGATGTAAAATGCAATTTTTAGTTAGTCGCCTACTGTTTTTGTTTCCGCAATAATAGACAATGGTTTTTAATCTTATGTTAAAATATAGGCCCTGTCCTCTATAAATTACACAACTTTGTAATTTTTTACCTATTTTGGTATTACTTTTTTCTAACTTAAACACTTTGTTGGTGTGTCTCTCTGACATCCACCCATTAAAAGCTGCCAGATGCCCGGATCTAGCAATAAGGATGGTAAAGCAGTCTAACTAGACAGGTTTCATTGCTCTCATTATTGTGTCACATCTGACGTGGCCAGCTCTTAGACCAATACATCGTTATCGCGGGAGCAAAATCAAATGTGTTAAAGAATATATATAACAGAATGTCCGTTTAATATAAACAGAATATTATGCCTACACGTCTTAGCCTCTAAGAAGTTCTTAATATCTAGCACAATGTTTTTGCTAGAAATGATTGATCAAACTCGTTTTGCTCCTTTTCTACGTTCGTTAAAGTGCGTCTTTTTGAGTAAAAATTTCGTTTAACAGAAGGTTTATTTCTTATGAAAATTACGAGTACCTTGCGTTGATTTTTGAGAAAATAAAACTCTTCGTGTGTCTAAAACAATCCTTTATCTACAAGTCCAGACAATTCGATCATTAATGAAAATGTTTTGAATAACAGGTGAATGAAGAGGTTGTCGTTAGGATTGCGAGGCTAATATTTGTAGTATGTACTATATATCAAGTCGAGTACGAAGGTTAGATATTAGAAAAAAACATCGATTTTTGAACTTGTAGGTACAAACGTCTTTATACTACTGTCACTTCTGTTATATGTCATTTGTCATAATCTTTGACTACTGTCAAATCGTTTTTGCTCCCGCGATAACGACGTATACATAACAGATAACAGTGCCATCTGTGCTGCCATAATTTACTCTTATATCAACTACAAACCATATACCTGTAAATTAGTCTAAGTATATCTTAATAAAGTTGAAAATGGCCACAACCGGCACAGTGTCTACAACCGGGGTACCTGCCCTATAGTTGAACACAAGTTGTGTGATGTGATAATGACAGTGATAAATAACTTTTTTTTCATATAATATTGCTTGAGTGAGCTTCAAATACTGTTAGTACAAACTTGTAAATTCGCATGGTCACCATTTTTTATTCGCTATATTTCCAATCTATAGCTGACAATTGCACATTTTATCCGCCTGACAGGGCGTTACTGTAGCTTTCATACAATAGCTTCATACAAAAGCTTTTTTTCTAAATTAGCTTCCACCCTTTGGTAACCCTAATCCATGTTACAATAGAAAAAATCAATAGCAAAAAATCTATAAAATCAATAGCGATACCGTGTAAAAAGATTAAAAAGTTGACGAGCGCGTGGCGCAGTCGACAATATTGCCGGGGTTCCGTAGGAAACCAAATGAAGGGTACACGGAAAGAACATGTCTAGTCACCTTTTTTGTAAAATGAGATTTTTATATCAAAATGTAGAGCTTGCAATGAACTATTAGTAACAACTTCTGTTGCAGATGTAAATTTTAACGTATATCCACTTCTCATAAAAAACATCTAGTTAGGAAAATAGTATGGTTAATTGATTCGTTCCAAATTTTAAAAGCGCTATAACTCAAAATGTTGTCAATGTGACTGGACATGTTCTTTCCGTGTACCCTTCAAATATAATCGAACGAGCGGAGCGTAAGCGAAGTGAAGTTCTTACAAACAACTTCTGGCCAGTGGGACGTCTCGGCATTTCGACGGCTTTTTGATTTTGAGAGTTTGTTCCGCGATAACTTAAGTAACGCTTTTCTGATCTTCATGAAATTTGTTGGGGTTGTAGCAGAGATACATATAATTTGAGAGTTCGTATATAAGCAGGATCGATCAAGGGGTCTTGGAGCTAGAAGGCGCGAAAAAATCAGCACAAGGGTCTGGTTATATTGGTCATCTCGTTTGCACGGAAATCGCGAGTTCTGAGTTCGAGGCGGACTACTAGTTAACTAGCAACCCGCCCCGGCTTCGCACGAGATAAAAAATGGTTAGTGTGGGCCTAAGAGATAGACATATACCATGACGGACTTTTTTGTAGACCTTTTTAAGATGTACAATACTGTAGTACATTATTTTGATCTATCTCTTAGGACTCAGCCAGCGTTTGCAATGAAAGCGCAAAAAATGGGTTTATTTGCGACATCACATTAGAAACCTCTAAAATCGTCAGTGTTTCTCTACTATATTATAAATGTATTATATAATAAACCTTCCTCTTGAACTACTCTATCTATTTAAAAAAACGCATCAAAATCCGTTGCTTACTTTTAAAGATCTAAGCATACATAGGGACAAACAGCGGGAAGCGACTTTGTTTTATACTATGTTGTGATATTCGAACGAGCGGAAGCGAAGCAAGTTCTTACAAACAACTTTTGGCTAGTGGGACGTCTCGGCATTTCGATGCCTTTTTGATTTTGAGAGTTTGTTCCGCGATAACTTTAGTAACGCTTTTCTGATCTTCATGAATATTTTTGTAGGTTGTAGCAGAGATACATGTAATTTGAGAGTTCGTATATGAGCAGGATCGACCAAAGGGTCATGGAGGTAGAAGGCGCGAAAAAATCATCATAAGGGTCTTGTCATATTGGTCATCTCAGGCAAGGAAACCGCGAGTTCTGAGTTCGAGGCGGACTACTAGTGGTCTAAGAGCTGGCCACGTGGCTAAGATGTGACACAATAATGAGAGCAATGAAACCTGTCTAGTTAGACTGCTTTACCATCCTTATTGCTAGATCCGGGCATCTGGCAGCTTTTAATGGGTGGAGGTGAGAGTGACAGACCAACAAAGTTTTTAAGTTGGAAAAAAGTACTACCAAAATAGGTAAAAAATGCCAAAGTTGTGTAATTTATAGAGAATAGGGCCTATATTTTAACATCAGATTAAAAACCACTGTCTATTATTGCGGAAACAAAAACAGTAGGCGACTAACTAAAAATTGTATTTTACTTCATTTGGCGCTACTTTCCTCCAACAAAACCTTCTGGGTATGACATAACCTAATTAATTACATAATTTCCCATAATATTTCATTAAATCCAGAACTCTAGGATTTGTTTTCTTCAAGTTATTTGCATTCTTTGACCTCCGTTTCATTGCTCTCATTATTGTGTCATATCTGACGTGGCCAGCTCTCCGTCTATAGTAATAAACCTTGATAAAAAGAACTGACTTCACAAAACAGTAGTATACTGTTTTATACGAATTCTGAAATTATTTGTATCACTGCCACAACCCCAGCAAATTTCATAAAGATCTGAAAAACGTTACTTTACTAAAGTTATCTCGGAACAAACCCACAAAATCAAAAAACCATCGAAATGCCGAGACGTCGTAGCCAGCTGATGGTTCTGTTGTGTCCGAAGTTGTCTGTAAGAACTTCACTTCGCTCACGCTCCGCTCGTTCGAAAACCTTTGTTTTCCTGCCTCGAAACCCTAAAATCACTATTTCTTTTATTTTCAACCTTATGTTAACCATCTGTAGATTCCATTTTACGCTGAAACTTTACTTCATGTTCCCTTCACCTGAAATGGCAATGCAGTTTTTTAAGAATCAGCTGCACAAATGCATTTATTTGAAATAGGTCTTAAATCCCGGTATGATCCATTCAAAAATGACATTTTGTTAAAAGGATAAAAATAACACACAAGGCAGTTTTTTTTACGGAAGGGATGTTTTGATACAATGGTTAAAGAAGCGTTAAAGTACAGTCATATAATATAATAGAGGTATTCACAATGGGTTTTTTTTAATTACGACGGTGGTAATCAAGCATACGGCCAGCCTAATAGTAAGCAACTACCGCAGCCTATGGACGCCTGCAACTCAAGAGATTTACATGCTGGGGACAGAACGCGTAAAAAACGCATCCCATATATACTCAACAGTTTACCGGAATCCATTCGATGCGAGAAAAAATATGCTTTATTTAAGAAAAGATTAAAAGAACATTTCCTAGATATAGCTTTATAGATTGTTAACTTTATAAATATTTGTATTCGGGGTGCGAGTTCGCTTGAATGTAAAACGTCCGGAGAGTAGCGGAAAAATGTTTAATGTTGTAAAATGTTATAAAATGTCATAGAATAATGTTAATAAAATGTTGATAATGTTGAGAATGTTCAATGTTAATCGAATGCACCCGGTCGCGATGGATCTCAAAAGTACACTGAAAACTAAATGAATGCTAAATTATTGGGGCAATACGTCTTTTGCTGACTGGACGCACGCGCCGCACGAGGCTTTAAACGTGTTAGGTGCATTGCACCGAACAATTTGTTTTAAAAGAGACTGCGGATCCCACAGTCAAACTATTATCATAGTTTTGTGGGACAATGTAATAGTTTTTAAGTTAAACATTGTGTATATTAAATAAATAAATAATAAAAAATAATTCTCGTTGCCTACACTGAACCTATACACTCCTTTTTTGAACAACTTCATACTCAACCATATTTCACCTAAATCAGTTCAGCGGTTTTAGCGTGAATAGGTAACAGACACATTTTCGCATTCATAGTATTAGTATGGATATTCGGCTGACCTCACCTTAACGAAGAATTGCATGGCAAATAATACCAGTAGTCCGCCTCGAACTCAGAACTCGCGATTTACTTGCAAGTAGATGACCAATATAACAAGACCCTAATGAAGATTTTTTTCGCCCTCTAACTCCACAACCCCTTGATCGATCCTGCTCATATACAAACTCTCAAATTATATGTATCTCTGCTACAAACGTTAGTAAAGTTATCGCGGAACAAATGCTCAAAATCAAAAAGCCATCGAAATGCCGAGACGTCCCAGTAGCCGAAGTTGTTTGTAAGGACTTCACTTCGCTTGCTCCGCTCGTTCGATTATAGCTCTTTCTATAAATATCGCACTTCGAATCAGATGTGTAGATATTAATGAGCACTAGGTCCGCATAGCAACAAAAGCGACTGTGAGCTGAGCGGCCGTCGGCGAAACCGCGGTGCGGTACGCTAACCCGTCGCGTCGCTCGATAGCCTGGCGCGATTTGTACCGACTAGGGCTATAAGACACAAGAGGTAGCGGGAGCGTGTAGGAATTAAAAAAACTAACTCCAATAACCGTTTTTTACAACACATTGCTAGAACGATATTATCTGTCTAGCTATGCGTACCGTTTTGCAGTATTTAATTAATTATTGTGTCTTAGTGTATTTATTGCGCAAAAGCAATACTTTGACAATGACAACCTACATGACACTTCGTACTGAGAAAATATTGTCAAATATGCCAGTAATTATTAAATATTCGACCTCTACCTCCTAACCTCTTGGTACAATGGTAAACTGTTGGATCTGAAATATTTAGACTAGTCATGTGAATTTTTAATAATAAAAATAAAATTGAAAAAATTCACCACGTCGAGGTTTTCTTCCAATCACAAAATTGAAATTTCTCTTGCAAACGTTTCTACTTAGTACAAACTTAATTTAGCCATGTAAAAAATAAATATATAAATAAGCCATGTTAAGATATATATTGCAATTGATTCCACTCTCGATTCTGAACAATGGTTCAGGTTTTAAGTCCATCATGCAACACGTATGTAATTAAAATTCTTTTTTAAAAGTGAATTCAGGAGTAAAAGTTTTTTATTTAAAAACTAACTGTCCGCTTTCTCTCTTGATTTATACAGGTAAACCGGTATCATGGGCGCCAACAAAAAACGTCTGCGGCCCGTCTGCGAAAGCTGCAGGACCTGGCTGCCTTCACTTTTACCTATACAATCTTCCAAGGCAAACGAATGAAATCATATCATAGAGTCACCGATATATCACTTGTAGTCCGCCTAGAGCTCAGAACTCGCGATTTCCTTGCAGACGAGATGGCCATTATAACAAGACCCTTATGATGATTTTTTCGCGCCTTCTAACTTCATGATCACTTGGTCGATCCTGGTCATATACGAACTCTCAAATTATATGTATCTCCGCTACAACAACTTCAACCCCAACAATTTTCCCAAAGATCAGAAAAGCGTTACTAAAGTTATCGCTGTACAAAATCAAAAAGCCATTGAAATGCTGAGACGTCCCAGGTAGCCAGAAATTGTTTGTAAGAGCTTCGCTTACGCTCCGCTCGTTCGATAGAGAACGGGATACACAATCACCCCAAAAAGTGGCACAATAGTGCTGTAAGAACTACTCGTACAGCAGTTTCTCGGTTAGATTTATTCATAGACTAATTAACCCATAGCCGCTGCCACGCTCGAAGTAATTTCACTGGAAGTGACACTAAACATAGTACGTCTCCATGGCAACCATTAATGTCTGACTCTCTTACTTCTTACGTTGCGAGTTCCCCTCCCGCACCCCTTCTTTTTGGCAGCTTAGGTTTCAAAGAAATAACGCGCTAAGCGGAGTATAGAGATATCTTGTATATGGTTTTATTAGAGTTTAGTCAGTGATAAGCATACCCTAGGTTTACCAAACTATACCTTCCCGCTTTCTCTTGTCAGTTGTGCCCGTAAACCGGTATGCCTGAGCGCCAACAAAAAACGTCTGCGAGCCGTCTGCGAAAGTTTCGTGACGAAGCGGAGGCTTCACTTACCGATAGACGAGTATAGAACCTTACTCGTTGGACAAATCAAATTTTGTCGTTATCTACACGGTGCCGGATTCTAATCCACACTAATATTTTACATGGGAAAGTGTATGTGTGTGTTTGTTTGTCCGTCTTTCACGGCAAAACGGGGGGACGAATTGACGTGATTTTTTAAGTGGAGATAGTTGAAGGGATGGAGAGTGACATAGGCTACTTTTAGTCTCTTTCTAACCCCCACTTCCCTAAAATGGGGGGTGGAAGTTTGTATGGAGCATTCCGGGGGGCAATCAGGAAAGGGGAACCGTGTTACCCCGAATTTAACGCGAGCGAAGCCGCGGGCAAAAGCTAGTTTAAAAATACATTAGCAATACAATAAAAATACAACCTATCTCAAACATAACTCCAACACACAACCAATATTGAAGTTGTATTGGAGTTGCGTTGGAATATTTCTCAAGGAAATTCTGATATTTCTGATTCAGATGTTTATGCTGTAGCTGTATTGCGTTGTTAATGCATTGGAGTTGTATTGAAGTTCGATCGTGTCTATACGTTTTATAGTAGTTTATGTAACTGTTACGTTTTAAGGCCTAATTACGTACAGTTGCATACACTGCTTTATGTACATGCCGTATTTATTCTAAATGCCGTATTCGGAAACCATAGAATGGCCGCCATTGCACAGCCATGGCCAACTCGATTGTGCCGGCGGTCGCGCGGGCGCGTGTCGGCGGCCGCGCGGGAGCGTGCAGGTGTACATTATGTTATCAAAACTCATAACACATCAATATTTGAGCATGTAAAGTTAAAATTACGTTACTGCCACAGATAAAAAGCTTATCATAGTAAAATCGGTTGTGGTAATGCTAGCCATTGCCTACCGTTTTCGAACACGTTTTAGAGAACTTACAATGTGAGTGTAGATAAAAGTTAGAATACGGTCCACGGTGTAACAAAGAGAGTGGTGATGTGTTTAAGGGCATAGTTGGTATCGTGTTGCGACTGAAAAAGTAGGAGAAACATTTTTTGACGCAAAAAAAAATTTGATTGGAGACGTCAACCCAGCCGGCCGACCCTCCATGCAAAAGCAATTTATTTTAAGAGTGAATTTTTTTATTTCGTTTTTGCATAATTCATTTCAACAGCATTTTTGGTAGGTATACCTTGTATAGATCATCTTAACTATATTACACTGAAGTATATTTATATGCAATAGTACATACAAAAACATACAACAGCAACATACTACAGCAGTAATACAACAGTAATACTTTGAGCACAGAATGAATTGTATAACTAACTTTTTTTATACAACGTTGGTGGCAGACAAGCATACGGCCTGCCTGATGGTAAATAGCTACCGTAGCGTATGATGCTTGTAACTCTTGAGGGGCCACATGCGCGTTTCTGACCCTTTAGAAAGGAGGTTTCACTGTGTTAACAGCTAGGGACAAGAAAGTCCCCCATCGTCAACACACTACATCCTCTTTGAGCTCTGGCAACCTTGCTTACCAGCCGGATCACAATGCTAAAAAGTTAAAAAAATGTATGAAATGGGTGGAACAGGAAGGCAATACTCACTTGACCATTGAAGAGCTGAGAAGTTTGTTCGCACAGATTGAAGCGGTCCTTAACTCGAGGCCCTCTATGCAGTTGTACTATACCAAACTTGCATAAAAGTCACCGAGCTGCTATTTTAATCCTCGTAAAAAGGAAATTTCAATTACCTTTATTTAAAGGAATACAAGCGAATAGTATGGTGAGACTATATTTTTGGACTTGAATACTAGGTACACTATGATGTAGGTACACTATGATCTTCTTCTAATCTAAATATATAAAAGAAGAAACTGACTGACTGACTGATTGACTGACTGATTGACTGACTGACTGACTGACTGACATATCAACGCACAGCCCAAACCGCTGGTTCTAGAGATTCCAAATTTGGCACGTAGGTTCCTTATAAGGTCTAGGGATGCACTAAGAAAGGATTTTTCAAAATTCAGTCCCTAAGGGGGTAAAATGGGGGTCCAAAGTTTGTATGGCGAATCAAGATTTGTAAGACTATTTTATTCGAAACTTCACAGGAGTATTCCTAACAATAAATGAGTAAACACGTGTTTCAGGTTTTTTGAAAATTCAACCCCTAAAAGGGGCCAATGTGGTCATTAAGTCTGAAAATCAACATGGGTATCGTATCCTTTTTGAGTACATATAGTACGCGGGCGAAGCCGCGGGAAAAGGCTAGTTATAGTATAGGTGTACAGCGGGCCGGACACTATCAATAATAGTGTCATTATTTCTGTACCCGTCCTTTTCTATATATATGAAACATGATAAGGAAGAGTAGAGAAATGAGTCATAAATCGGGGTTTTCGGTGCGGGAACGATTTGAGAAAGAGTAGAGATAAATAGATAGGTTAGTCTGAGAAAATATCATATTATGCCTAATGAATAACTACCACTCTGTGAATAGCATACACACTATGATACGAGCTTTTTTCTTAGAGGCATGTTTGTACTGACTATTATATAGTATTTTAAAAATGCAATTGCATATCCGAAATTTATCAACTAGATAATTACCTAAGACAAAGACACGGTATAATAAGTGTCAAATATTAATCTTGACGTCCGATATTTATGAACTGCTTAACTGAAGAAGTTGACAATGATCAGTCATTACATGAATTAATAAAAAAAATACTTGAAAAAATCATAGGTATATGTATGTACCTACAATATATATACATAATAGTCAGCTATTACATATAAATTGTATATACCTATGATTTTTTCAATCAATTATTCATTAGGTAGGTAGAAACCTGCTAGAATACATTCTGTTTTTTTAAGTTAATGCCTACTCTTTGGCTAATGTCAAATATTCCCGCACCGAAAACCCCGATGTATGGAGATGACATTATTACTGACAGTGTCTGGTGGCCTAATGTTACACATTTATTACAATCTATCCGTATTTTAACCTAAAACTTTTAATTGTTTCAGTGTTGCAATATTGCTGAAAGCTGAGCCTGATGCTTGAACGAGGAAATATCGCCACGTACGGGTGTTTAACGTATTCAGGTAAACTAAACCTTAATATTGTGATGATGTTATGAAGTAAAAGGTACGTCACTGTCTGTTATTTATTGATAAGGTTTATTTCTAAATGAATTTTCATGACAGTATCGCCTTATCGACAACCGACAATGGGGTACCTTTCGGAGAATGCTCGAATTTGTCGTATTAATTTACGAGCCTGAGAACAGTGCAAGCTTCTGCACAACTTTCGATGTTGTTATGCAATATAATTTTAAAAACCGGCCAAGAGCGTGTCGGGCCACGCTCAGTGTAGGGTTCCGTAGTTTTCCGTCCGTCACAGTAAGTGTCCCCACTTAAGAGTTAAAATAACACCGCCATGTAGGATATGATATGAGCGTTCCACGTACAGCAACATCTATCGGCAAATTAAGTAAACTATTGCGCGCGAGCTTAAAGTATGGAAGATGATTTTTATGGGATAATTCTTTATTGCGTGAACCGATTTTCACCGTTTTTACTTTATTTGAAAGCACGTCATTTCATTATGATTTTGTAGAAATTACAGCTACAATAAACACCTGCTTATACGGTTAAATTACAAACGGTGGAGGCCAACCACCGATTAAAAGCTGCCAGATGCCCGAATCTAGCAATAAGGATTGTATAGCAATCTAACCAGCTCTTAGTCCACTGGAGGTTAATCAAAAATCATACCTGCCCGATAACTCCCGTTTAGTTAAACACGTCACAATGTTATCAAAGTTATCAGTGGGTACCGTGAAGTCTGAGAAACTTCCTGTGGGCGCGGCCTGACGTAGACGCTTATCAGTCTTAAAAAGATACATACATACTTGTTATATAGATATCCTATTGGGTTGTGACCACAGATGACCTCAACCACTAGATAGATCATAAGATTCCTAAGTAAAACTCGAGGTCACCACACATCAGCGCTCCCGTACTAATTTAGTATGAGAGCGCGACCGCTTACTTCAGTTGAGTTAACGTTTTTGATCATTGCTCATGTGAATTAAAAATATCCAGAAAAATCGAGTTATAGGGGTTAACCTGGATTGTTATACTACAAAATGGTGTAGAATACTATTGAGATGTGCTGTTCGAATCGTAGAAATTAACGAATAAAAGTGCGCTTACTGTGTGGTGACCTCGTGCTCCTTGTAAAAGCTTAATGATGAGTAGTATGGTTGTTCCCTAACCCCGGTAAAGATATTCGGGTGTTCGCATATCGTCGTATTTAAATGTTAGGCGGTTAAAAGATAAAAAACCGGCCAAGAGCGTGTCGGGCCACGCTCAGTGTAGGGTTCCGTAGTTTTCCATCCGTCACAGTAAGTGTCCCCACTTAAGAGTTAATAACACCGCCATGTAGGATATGATATGAGAGTTCCACGTACAACGACATCTATCGGCAAATTAAGTAAACTTTTGCGCGCGAGCTTAAAGTATGGAAGATGATTTTTATGGAATAATTCTTTATTGCGTGAACCGATTTTCACCGTTTTTACTTTATTTGAAAGCACGTCATTTCATTGTAATTTTGTAGAAATTACAGGTACAATAAACACCTGCTTATATGGTTAAATTACAAACTTAGTTCAGAAATTATTTTGTAATTTTTTTTCAAAAACTATTCATCCTATCAAGTTCAAAATAATTTTTCTAGAAAGTTTTTATAAAGTTCTACTTTTGAGATTTTTTTCATATTTTTAAAAGTTATGGTTCAAAAGTTAGAGGGGGGGGGACGCATATTTTTTTACTTCTGGAGCGATTATTTCCGAAAATATTTACATTATCGAAAAATGATTTTAGTAAACCCCTATTCATTTTTAAATACCTATCCAACAATATATCACACGTTAGGGTTGAAATGAAAAAAAAAATCACTCCCCACTTTACGTATAGGGGAGGTACCCTAATAAAAAAAAAAAATTCCACTTTTTATTTTACCACTTTGTCGGCGTGATTGATATACATATTAGTACCAAATTTCAGCTTTCTAGTGCTAACGGTCACTGAGATTATCCGCGGACGGACGGACGGACGGACGGGCAGACATGGCGAAACTATAAGGGTTCCTAGTTGACTACGGAACCCTAAAAATATAAAAGATAAAAGATATTTATTCTTCAATTTAGGCACATTACAATGCACTTATGAACGTCAGAGAAAAAAAAAACTACCACCGGCTCTAACCCTACACCTCTTACCCACTGTTATCACACTGCTGCGGTTTACGCATGCCGCGACGGTGTGCAAGCGAGATAGCGCTCTGCATGCGTCTATACGCATCGCTATCGCTGTCTCGTTCACCGGAGCGGGACACGGCGCGAGTGTGAGATCCGCCTCAGGACTCGGGAAAATATATACAAGGTGAAATCTGGGGCGTGATCCTGAACCACTTTTTAGGGTTCCGTAGTCAACTAGGAACCCTTATAGTTTCGCCATGTCTGCCCGTCCGTCCGTCCGTCCGTCCGCGGATAATCTCAGTGACCGTTAGCACTAGAAAGCTGAAATTTGGTATTAATATGTATATCAATCACGCCGACAAAGTAGTAAAATAAAAAGTGGAAAAAAATGTTTTATTAGGGTACCTCCCCTATACGTAAAGTGGGGAGTGTTTTTTTTTTCATTTCAACCCTAACGTGTGATATATTGTTGGATAGGTATTTAAAAAAAAAACCGGCCAAGTGCGAGTCGGACTCGCGCACCGAGGGTTCCGTACAAACCTATAACAAGCAAAAGTTGTAGTATGTTTATTAATAATTTCAATTTAATACGCGTTTACGAGGAAAAAGGTAGTAAGTTTAAAATTGAAAAAAAATATTTTTTGTATGATTTTACTGAAAATGTCTACTTTTCGTATTTTTTCCTTTGTCTGTGCTATATGAAGTTTCTTCGTGCCAAGTTTCAAGTTTCTGAGTTTACGGTAAGCACCCTTTAGGTTTTGAGTTTCTTGCGAGTACTCAATTTCAAAATATGCGACTTAAATTGCTATTTCTTCTGATTGCGTTGACATAAAAGTTTGGTTTTGCTACATCTGAAAGGTCCTATAGCCCTGAGTATTTGAAATGAATTTCAATTTAAGAACTCCACGCGTTTACGAGGAAGAAGGCAGTAAGTTTAAAATTTAAAAACATTTATTTTGTATGATTTTACTAAAATTGTCTACTTTTTGTAATTTTTCCCTTGTCTATGCTATATGACGTTGCTTCGTGCCAAATTTCAAGTTTCTGAGTTCACGGGAAGTACCCCGTAGGTTTTGCGAGTCCCGAATTCTAAAATTTGCAGCATAAACGACTGTATCTTTTGATTGCGTTGGCTTTTAAGTTTGATTTTTTTACAGCTCTAAGGGACAATAGACTTGAGTATTTAATATAAATTTCAGCTTGATACCTCCACGCGTTCCTGAGAAAAATGGTCTTGACAGACAGACAGACAGACAGACAGACAGACAGACAGACAGACAGACAGACAGACGGACAACAAAGTGATCCTATAAGGGTTCCGTTTTTTCCTTTCGAGGTACGGAACCCTAAAAATGAATAGGGGTTTACTAAAATCATTTTTTGATAATGTAAATATTTTCGGAAATAATCGCTCCAGAAGTATAAAAAATGTGTCGTCGTCCCCCCCCTCTAACTTTGAACCATAAGTTTTAAAAATATGAAAAAAATCTCAAAAGTAGAACTTTATAAAAACTTTCTAGGAAAATTATTTTGAACTTGATAGGTTGAATAGTTTTTGAAAAAAAATTACAAAATAATTTCTGAACTAAGTTTGTAATTTAACCGTATAAGCAGGTGTTTATTGTACCTGCAATTCCTACAAAATCACAACGAAATGACGTGCTTTCAAATAAAGTAAAAACGGTGAAAATCGGTTCACGCAATAAAGAATTATCCCATAAAAATCATCTTCCATACTTTAAGCTCGCGCGCAATAGTTTACTTGATTTGCCGATAGATGTCGCTGTCAACGTTGCACGTGGAACGCTCATATCATATCCTACATGGCGGTGTTATTTTAACTCTTAAGTGGGGACACTTACTGTGACGGACGGAAAACTACGGAACCCTACACTGAGCGTGGCCCGACACGCTCTTGGCCGGTTTTCTGACTCTGTAACTGATCAACATTATCATATGGTTATAGTATTTGGTAACAAAAAAAAATTAATTATTTATAGTTTTCTATTTAAATTTATCACAAACTAAGTAAATCATGGTCACCCAAAGGGTGGCCATGTGTGTCAAAACTAATAAGTTTTGACATACGCTGTATGGAAACCGACCAGACGTCACACTGAGTAGAGTGACCAAATTTTACGCCAAATTTTTTGGAACGAAGTTCCTTATCGGACGGTTCGCGGATGGGGGCTAGACGAAAAAAAGTCACCTGACCGTCAAGAAAATGCGACACAAAGCCATAAATATGTGAAATTTGAAATAAAATAAAATAAAAAAGAATAGAATAAAGTGAAGTGAGAAGTGACAAAGCGAAACTCATAAAAGTCAAAAGTAAAAACAGTCGAAAAAGGTTAAAAAAAGTCGAAAAAGTCAAAAAAGTCAAAAAAAAATAAAAAGACAAAATAGTCCAAAAATAAACATTATATTCATTATTGATTACAACAAAATTATGAACACCATTAGGTTCATCTTTTAATTCTGTGTCATGCCTTGAACGCTTGCTACACCACCCCGATTTCACCCTGTAGTTACTCAGAATCATGAGTACAATTAAGATTACCGTTATTTTATTGATGTCTCAAAAATCAAGAAAATGTAGTCTTTGTTAGTGTGAACAAATTTTGACCTAAATTCAAGCCTTTTATAAAAAAGATAAAAGATATTTATTCTTCAATTTAGGCACAATACAATGCACTTATGAACGTCAGAGAAAAAAAACCGGCCAAGTGCGAGTCTAACTCGCGCACCGAGGGTTCCGTACAAATCTATAGGTATATACTTAATTATTAAAAATATTTTTATTATGTGATGTAACTAAAAAATTATGGTTTTCGCAATTTTTCCTTTATCTGTGCTATAAGACGTTGCTTCGTACCAAATTTCAAGATCCTGAGTTCACGGGAAGTACCCTGTAGGTTTTGATTCCCTTGCGAGTTTTGGAAATTTGCGGAATTTTGCGGCATAAACGGCTGTATCTATTGATTGCGTTGGCATAGAAGTTTGATTTTTTTTTTACAGCACCAAGGGACAGTAGACCTGAGTATTTGATATAAATTTCAGCTTGATACCTCCACGCGTTTCTGAGAAAAATGGTCTTGACAAACAGACAGATAGACAGACAGACAGACAGACAGACAGACGGACAACAAAGTGATCCTATAAGGGTTCCGTTTTTTCCTTTCGAGGTACGGAACCCTAAAAACTACCACCGGTTCTAACCCTACCTCTCTGACCCGAGAAGTATTATGACCGGCAAGAAACTCGGCGGGACTTATTTTTTCAAAACAGTAATACAGTAATATTATATCTTAAAGATACACAATAATGCGTAGTTCTATAAGAAGACATATCAAAACAGCTTGAGAGACATACAATGTACGTATTGTTTCATAAAAATAAAATAAAATAATAATAATAAAATCCAAATCTGAATTCTTCACAAAACATTTGATATGCTGAATTTAATTTCTTCTTAATTTCAGGAGCTCGTTGAAAAAACAGCGAAATCATACTACATAGCCATACAAGATCTACCTATAAAGAGCTACTAGATTTTAACAGGTATGACGATAGTTATCTTTCAATTCACAACGAAACATACATTTAACGTATTTAAAATGAGGGCGATCGAGTTTCTCACTAGATGGAAGCACCGTGGCGAGAGGTCTAGCTGTCATCATACTCATCATCCACCAATCATGTTTAATCTTTTCTTTTTTTTGTGGATTTTGACAGCTGCTGACATCTCGCCACGGTGCTGTCATCTGGTGACAATCTCGATCGCAGAAACTTTATAAGTACATATACATATAAAGTCCTTATGTACAAAATAAATATTAATCAATCATAGTTTTTTAAGGGCCCCCAAAACGTAACACAAAAAGTCGGAAGCGGACTCATGTCAACAGACAGACAGACAGATTTATGACAGATTTATAAAGAAATATCTAAATAATTATATAACTGGCGCCAACATTTAATTACGGCTATATATAACTGTCTTATGTAACATAACGGGTCTCATACATATCATTATATTTATTTGCATATATTATCTGACTGGTTTAGGATACTTAGATGATATCTATCACTTTCTGTCAAATAATTTAGTTATGTATATCCCATAAAAAAAAACATACTCCATACTTATTATACTTATGTAACATTTAACATATAAATGCGAAAGTGTGTCTGTATGTCTGTTACCTCTTCACGCTTAAACCGCTGAACTGATTTAGATGAAATTTCGCATGAAGTTGAAGATAGTTTAAATCCCGGAGAAGAACACAGGATAGCTTTTATCCCAGAAATCATCCCTTGAGGGGATGAAAAGGGGGTGGACGTTTGTATGGAATTGTTGCTCGCTTTTGACTTGAAATAGCATCTGCGCTAAATTATTAATATCATTATTTTCTTTTGGATTATACTAAGGGGTTTTATTCCATATCGCGAACGTTAATCCCACGCAGACGAAGTCGCGGGCTAAGCTAGTTATAAACAAGTATTAAATCTGATCAAGTGATAATGCTAATCTGCATGGCAAGATTTGTAACTGCCAAGGGCCATTAACGCTACGATAAATGTCACCTTTTCATTTTTATTTTACCCCTTTAAGGGTTGATTTCCGTGATTAAAATACTATTCCTTATCCTTCCCTAGAACTCAAACTATCTCCATACCAAACATATAAATCGGTTCAGTGGTTATTGATTATCCATACAAACTTTCACCCCCATTTTCATCCCCTTAAGGGATGATATCTGAGTTAAAAACTATTCTGTATCGGTTCCCAGAACTCAAACTATCTCCATACCAAACATCTAAATCGGTTCAACGGTTATTGATTCTCTAACAAACTTCCACATCCCTTTTCATCTCGTTAAGGGATGATTTCTGAGATAAAAACTATTCTTAATAACTTTCGCGCGTGTTACGCTCATGGTCGCAGACAGACACCCCTGCCTGCCGGCCTGCAACGTCAGGAAAATAATAAAAGTAAGTGTACGCGATTAAGTCCCGTTTTCGTCAAAATAATAGGTATAAAACATCTATAAAAATACATGATTTCCTAGTTATCCTTATAAATTCGCAAATAAATAGCGATGTGCCAACCCTTCCTTCATTAGCCCTCATATGCGGCAAGCGTATCGAGGAAAAACGGGTACAATGGAGAGAGACATGTAGAGAAACCCCCGTGGTTCAAGCTATTCTCATTTGGTCAATACTTACTCTATGATATGTGGAAATATAAATAGAAATAGAAATATCTTTATTCGTGACATTACAGACAGAACAAATAAACTACAGATAATTATAGAATAAAACAGGTGTCACGAAATGGCCTTTTCTCAGCATGTTGCTAGCGTTAGCCAGCGCTGATCTTCCGAAAAGACCATCGGGTGAAAATTTCACGGCAGGTAACAAACATATTTAGCGAGTACAATCTATGATAACAAAAAGGCAAACAAAAAAAAAAAAAACCATCAGTAATAAACTTCAAGAGAACAATAGAAATGGAAAACTTAATAAAAGAAAAATATAAGTACCTTATAACTACAACGCAACAATCTAATGACCACGCATCTGACCGGACATGCGGTAGCCTAACATTATAACTCTTAGCCACTAGCGCCAGGGTCAACGCCGTCAACGGCAGACACGTGAAACATAGCACAAAACAATACACTCTAACCTAAAAATCGTGGCTTACATACGACACAGGAGACTATAACTGAAAGAATACAATACACAACATAGCAACAGAAGAAAGCGGGCAAAAAAGACAATTGTTAACAAGGAAAATACACACAGCAACGCAAAAGGAACATAACTTAGCGGTACGGTATTACAAACAACTAGTATCAACTCTACAAGTTTCCTCGTTGAGTTGGTGACAAAGCATAAACTTTTTAATGTTCAATTTAAAGCTATGACTACTTTTTAGGTCCCTCAATGGCGGTGGAATATTGTTCCAGCATTTTGACGCCGCATATCGAAAGCTCCCTCGGAAAGCGGCCGACGCATGACGAGGCGTCAGCAAATACAATCTACACTCCCGGCGTTCACGTAACCTGATGCCAGCTAGCTTTTCAAATAGATAAGCAGGACTCTTATACTGAAGCACTCCGAACAGCAAGCAAGCCAAGTGAAGCTTACGACGGTGGTGCATTTTAAGCAAGTTGTGCTTATTAAGAAATGGGGTAACATGGCCTCTCAACGGGACACTAAAGCAAAACCGAGCGCAAGCATTTTGAACCCTTTGGATGAGTTTTTTTGTTTTAGAGAGAAGTCTAGGGCCAAACACTGTGTCCACGTAGTTCAGTTTAGATAAAACAAGTGATTCAACTAACCTGATCCGTAAGTTTTCATTAATATATGCTCTAATTTGGTACAGAATCTAAAGTTTATAGAAACAACTCCTAACAGCCTCGGCTACATGCTTTTCATATCGAAGCCCACAGTCCATTAAGAGGCCCAAATTACGAGCCTCATATGTTCGCTCAATGGGTTACTCCATCAGCCTAATGTCTAGTGCACTACTGATACCATCCAGTTGTTTTTTGGTGCCAAAAATAATGTATTTGGTTTTACTGGGATTAAGTACAAGGCAGTTTTCTCTGGCCCAGCTTGCAATACTAACAAGGTCCAGATTAAGCTTCTCCAAGGCACTGTTAATTTCTGTTGTTAACTGCATAGATGTGGTACTTGCAATGAGTGATGTGGAATTTTATATCAGCGGAATATAAAATGAATAGTAGCGGACCGATGACTGATCCCTGAGGAACCCCTCTAGTAAGGCCAGTCCTGTCCGAGTACAGTGAGGAACCATCATTGAGACTTACTTTCACTTTTTGGGACCGCTTATAGAGGTAGCTGTCAAACCACTTAATAGTACTATTGTCAAAACCATAGTATCTCAGCTTGGACAGTAACAGGCTTATATTTAAACAATCAAATGCCCGGGAAAAATCAAGGAGTACTAGTATTGTGCACATTCCCTTATCTTGAGCATCCAAGATGTTGTCAGTGACATCCAGTAAAGCAGTCATTGTACTGCGACCTTGGCGAAACCCTGACTGAACATCCGGCAAAATATTGTTACTCTCTATGTAGTGCCTTAACTGGTAAGATACAGCTTTTTCTAATATTTTTGACATACATGGCAGTATGCTGATAGGTCTAAGGTCTTTAATCTCAGTTGGGTTTGAGTTTGTCCGATGTAAATTGACGGGTATGTCCGATGTAAATTGAACTCTACCTATAAATTACTCAACTGTTAAAGTCCGGGACCTGACAAAGAAAACATCCATAACTCAGGTATTTAATAATATAATTTTAAACAAAAAAGAACCGACTTCACTTAGACTCCACCTTTCTAAAAGGAAATGCCCGAGCCACTGTAAAAAATATTTAAATCACTATAGGTGTGCCTATAATAGTTGAAGAGTTCCCTCGATTTCTCCAGGATCCCATCATCAGATCCTGACCTGGTTACAATGGGACCAACCGTGAAGTATAAACTGTCAAAAAAAAACCAAATCGGTCCAGCCGTCTTCGAATAATCGGTGAACATACATTTAAAAAAAATAGCAAAAACAAAGATCCCGACGAATTGATAACCTCCTCCTTCGAAATGTTGAAGTCGGTTGATAAAACACCAATGGTGTTACCGCTGAGAGTGCTGGTAGCCTGGCGGTAATACTTACGTCCGAATTTAAATCCGGAGGTCTCGGGTTCAAACCCCGGCTCGTACCAGTTACCACTGAGTTTTTCGGAACTCATGTACGGAATATCATATGATATTTACCAGTCGCTTTTTGGTGAAGGAAAACATCGTAAGGACACCGGACCTAACCCCGATAAGGCCTAGTTTCCCTTCTGGGTTGGAAGGTCAGATAGCAGTCGCTTTCTTAAAAACTAGTGCCTACGCCAATTCATGAGCTTAGGTTGTCAAGAGGACCCCGGGACAAACGCTAGGAGGAAGAATGGTGTTACCGGGAAAAATGCTCGTTAAAATATTTTACAACCATTAATATAATACTATTATCCTTCATAAGCTTATATAGATGTCATGTACAAAGGAAAAAGTGACCTAGGCCTCCGGTGCCAAGTGGTAAAGGCGTCTGCCGTGAATGCAGAAGACGCTGGTTCGATCCCAGCCCTGGGCACCGGAGGCCTATGTCACTTTTTCCTTTGTATATGACTTCTATATAAGTTTATGATTTATCTTGTTTTTTTATTCTATTCCACCGCCATACGTTGCAATAGTAGTGTGTCTACTTAAAAATCAACAAATCAAAATATTCATTAAAAATAATTTGATTTGTTCTTCAGTAGGACTATTATCCTTATTACATAAATTATTTTTAGGTTTGTATTTGTCATAGCTACAGAAAACAACTTAGCTCGACAATTAGAGTGTATAAAGTCGATCAGCTGTCTAGACTACCCCCCCCCCCTGCGGCCCACTACCCCTCCCCCTAGTCTAGACGACGCGCAGACTATGTTTAGTTCCGTTTTGACTACGTCCCGGAGGAGAACTGATTTTAAGGTGTAGGATAAATAATTGAGATTTCGATTTCTGTTATTCTGCGGATAGGGTACTTGGTAACTACAGTCAAGGGTAATATAATATTTAAAGCCTGACCTAATACTCTCATTTACAGCCTTGGCCAGAAGTGTTGAGCATAGCTGTTTTTTGTTTACAATTTTGAAGTTAAGTGTTAATTCCCTATCATAACAATGTACGATGACGTAAAATGTTATATTTTATTGATGTATCTAGAAAACTTCACTTAATAACACTTTCAAGGTACCTATAAAATATGAAATGTAGAGGTAACAAAAATGCGAATTTAAGTCGGTGCGACAAATTGCAAATATTCTATTTCTAGTTACTAGTAACTTCAACAAAACATGCCTTTCAGTTTGAATTAATTGATAAAATAACTTCAAAAAAGATAGAAACGCCGGACTAAACTTTCGAGTTTTGTATGAAAATCGCAAGGGTGCTCAACACTTCTGGCCAAGGCTGTATATGGCAACAGGTCAGTATAGGTTATCATAGAGCGTATTATTAACGATGGTATGGTGACATCTTGATTTGTTTACCTGTCAGCTCTGATGTTAATATCAAAAAGTTTCACTGCGAAATAGTTTCATTTCCCGAGCGTATTATTTACAGTAGTTTATTATATACACTATCTACAAACAGAAAAAGGCAGTGCGCTTCCTATCAGGGGTGCCATGGATAGATAGATAGATAGATAGATATATTCTTTATTTGCTTGCCACAATATACACACAGTTAGGTAGGTACATAAATTACATCCTTAAAAGAAAGAAGCTGTAAAAATAGTTAAACATATGAAACCAAAAGCAAAAAAAAACGATTTCTGTGTGCGTTGCAGCAATACAAAAGGGTTCTGACTCAGCAATACGCTTCACTCTTACGGGCGGGCGAAGCACTGGTATTCTGCCAGAACCCAGGCCACGTCACATGTATGATAGAAGTATAAATATCTTAATTTTCACTATGATTAACTTAATGTATCTACTTGTGTAAAAAAGAAAAAGAAAATGCGGTGTATGCTGATACCGATATGTAATGTAGTGTAAGTGTAGGTAGTGTAAAAAGATAACAGAAAACATATATTCTCCATTCAGGCTATATTCGGTAATCTGAAACCAAGTATCCGTGTGGAATACCTGTTATTTGCTTATTTATTATTAGGGTTCCGTAGTCAACTAGGAACCCTTATAGTTTCGCCATGTCTGCCCGTCCGTCCGTCCGTCCGTCCGTCCGCGGATAATCTCAGTGACCGTTAGCACTAGAAAGCTGAAATTTGGTACTAATATGTATATCAATCACGCCGACAAAGTGGTAAAATAAAAAGTGGAATTTTTTTTTTTATTAGGGTACCTCCCCTATACGTAAAGTGGGGAGTGATTTTTTTTTTCATTTCAACCCTAACGTGTGATATATTATTGGATAGGTATTTAAAAATGAATAGGGGTTTTCTAAAATAATTTTTCGATAATGTAAATATTTTCGGAAATAATCGCTCCAGAAGTAAAAAAATATGCGTCCCCCCCCCTCTAACTTTTGAACCATAAGTTTTAAAAATATGAAAAAAATCTCAAAAGTAGAACTTTATAAAAACTTTCTAGGAAAATTATTTTGAACTTGATAGGATGAATAGTTTTTGAAAAAAAAATACAAAACAATTTCTGAACTAAGTTTGTAATTTAACCGTATAAGCAGGTGTTTATTGTACCTGTAATTTCTACAAAATTACAATGAAATGACGTGCTTTCAAATAAAGTAAAAACTGTCAAAATCGGTTCACGCAATAAAGAATTATCCCATAAAAATCATCTTCCATACTTTATGCTCGCGCGCAATAGTTTACTTAATTTGCCGATAGATGTCGCTGTACGTGGAACTCTCATATCATATCCTACATGGCGGTGTTATTAACTCTTAAGTGGGGACACTTACTGTGACGGACGGAAAACTACGGAACCCTACAGTGAGCGTGGCCCGACACGCTCTTGGCCGGTTTTTTGAAATGGTATTTAAAGGTTGCCTTTGTTTTAAGGCGCCTGACAGGTGGGGGGATATTGGATCCATGGGATCATCCAGCTCAAGGATTATTTAAAAAATCCTAACACTACCGTGCCTATACGTTCTCGAGGTGGCAAAGTACGTGCGACGAAACCTATCTGATTTCTCCAACCGTGGTGACATACGAGGTAAAAACTGCAGGAGGTGTGACGAACTGCGACCTCCTTGGACACGACTTGTAAAAACGACAAAATGTCTTCACACGGTCGGACCAAAGGTTTACAATACACTACCGCAGGAAATAAAAGATGCAACCAGCTACTCTGCTTTCGTTCATAAACTTAAAAAAACCGGCCAAGAGCGTGTCGGGCCACGCTCAGTGTAGGGTTCCGTAGTTTTCCGTCCGTCACAGTAAGTGTCCCCACTTAAGAGTTAATAACACCGCCATGTAGGATATGATATGAGAGTTCCACGTACAGCGACATATATCGGCAAATTAAGTAAACTATTGCGCGCGAGCTTAAAGTATGGAAGATGATTTTTATGGAATAATTCTTTATTGCGTGAACCGATTTTCACCGTTTTTACTTTATTTGAAAGCACGTCATTTCATTGTAATTTTGTACAAATTACAGGTACAATAAACACCTGCTTATACGGTTAAATTACAAACTTAGTTCCAGGGACCGGAACCGGTAACCATTAAAGGGGTATTAGATTGGGTATTTGATAGAGTTGTTTTTAAAAACCCTATCAATTCGGTAAGCGTATCGTTTGACTTACCCGAACGAAAGGCTAACCATGTCAGTACAGTTAATTCGGGTAAGTGGTTACAACCCAGCATATGGTTTCCCTATCAGATAGGGTTTTTCAAATGCGATTAAGCTATTTTAAACTCTGTGACCAATACATTTGGCTTATTTATTATTCGAGCACCCTACGAGCTAAGCGCTGCCGGGCGGCACGAGCGAGCCTACAGACAAACAAGAATCTTTTTGCGTATGTTTTCGTACTTACGCCTTTGATCTAGACGCTATTATTGCTTGTTAGTGCGCTAAAAGATCGTTGTGTGGTGCCGGTGTTTTTGTTCTTGCCATTCGAGCGTGTCGGCTCGTGTCGATTGAATCTTAGACCCAGGCTTATAGGAATCAAAATCAAATGCATATTGTGAAGTGTTAAAATATATAATTTTGTGTTATTCTAGTTATAGGTAGTACTTTGTTTCAATGGCTCCAGCAAAATGTGACGCCGTTCTCCAATACTTCTAGTATAATGAAACGATCAATATCAGTCATTGTTGGACACTCAAGAATAAAATGATTATTTGAAAAAAATATCGTAAGAATAAACTTATGTTGATTGTATTCCCGTTAAAATGATTCAAAATAATTTCGTCGGGACTAATTCATATACGAGAAAATGTAATAAAAATAATTGATTCTTAACAGAATTATTTAATCATGCTTTTTATTTTAAATAATGTTCCGCGTATAAGAATGTATTCTGGGTTTTTCGGTGTAAGAAAACATCGTGTGGAAACTGGACCTAATCCCAATAAGGCGTAGTTTCCCTTATGCCCAGCAAAAATTATATCTGTTTTAAAATCCACGGTAGGCAGATATACTCTTTTCACTTCTCATGCTCGTAAAGTTCGACTTTAAATCGTGCGTGGACGATATAAAATCGCAATTTAAGCTCTAGGGCATAAAGTAAAATTTTCTTCTAAGACCAAGAATGTGGCTCAACAGCCAGAGTCAAAATATATTGCACAATTTAATTGAACAGTAAAATTTCAAAATCTGTTTAGAGGATCGTCCGCAATGTGAAAAAAATAACCAGTGTAAGTTGACCTTTGTATAAGAATAATTACTAGGGCAGAAGAGGTCAGCTAAACATGGTTATTTAATTTTAAGAGAAATTAAGCATTATTGCAAATGGCACCTAAAATATAAGAATAGCAGAATTAAAATACTTAAGTATAGTTTAAGTTAATTATTAATTTTTTTAGGTGCCATTTGTAATAATGCTTCATTTCTCTGAAAATTACACAACCAAGTTTAGCTGACCACTTCTGCCCTAGTAATTATTCTTATACAAAGGTCAACTTACACTGGTTAAAACACGTTTTTTTTGCAAATATTGTAAATTCAATAACTCGCGTTCCGAAAGTTCTGGAGAGCTGAAATTTGAATATGATGTCGGTTTTGTGGTCCTTTAACTACAGTTAAATGTTCAAATGAAAATGTTGTAAACTTTTTGCAAACCGTCGAATTTTGCAAAAAGTGACCTTTTTTAAATCGACTGGGAGGGTATTTTATTTTTCGAAAACTGTTATAATTTCTATGCATTAAGGAGGAGTTGAACTACAAATTTCCAAGTTTACAAATCATTTGACAAAGAATAAAGTTGTTTAAATAATCTATGAAGTTCAGGCACTTTTTGCGCGCGCGGCGGCGACGCACTATGGCCCAAACGCCCTGGACATCTGGTCTAGCTGGACAAAATTATTTTACACTCATAGACTAAAATTGACTATTTTTATTATTATTTTGCTATAATTCATGTGAAAAAAAATTTATCAGTGTAAGTTGACCTATGTATAAGAATAATTACTAGGGCAGAAGAGGTCAGCTAAACTTGGTTGTGTAATTTTAAGAGAAATGAAGCATTATTACAAATGGCACCTAAAAAAATTAATAATTAACTTAAACTATATTTAAGTATTTTAATTCTGCTACTCGTATTCTTATATTTTAGGTGCCATTTGCAATAATGCTCCATTTCTCTTAAAATTAAATAACCATGTTTAGCTGATCACCTCTGCCCTAGTAATTATTCTTATACAAAGGTCAACTTACACCGGTTAATTATTTTAACATTAATTATACCATAATAATAATAAAAATAGTCAATTTTAGTCTATGAGTGTAAAATAATTTTGTCCAGCTAGATCGGGCGTTTGGGCCATAGTGCGCCGGTGCCGCGCGCGCAAAAAGTGTCTGATCTTCATAGATTATTTAAACAAGTTTATTCACTACCACTACCTGGCTGGTGTCCTCACATGCCCTCAGTGTGCACGGGGGTTCATCTCGAAGATCGGCTACGTCAGCCATCTTCGGGCGCACGAGCGCCGAACAAATAACTAGGAGTTGAAGTGGTCGCCATGGTCGAAATCGGCCGGAAGGATCATCATCATTATTCCTTGTCAAATGATCTGTAAATTTGGAAATTTGTAGTTCAACTCCTCCTTAATGCATAGAAACCGAAATTATAACGTTTTTCGAAACAACATTTTTACAACATTTTCATTTGAACATTTAACTGTAGTTAGAGGACCACAAAACTGACATCATATTCAAATTTCAGCTCTCCAGCACTTCCGGAACGCGAGTTATTGAATTTACAATATTTGCAAACAAAATGTGTTTTTTTGCGAATTGCGGACGATCCTCTGGACCGATTTTGCTCTACCGGGGCTCATTCTCTTTGTTTTATAATTGCGCACATTTATACATTTAACTATTCTTGGTCCGACCCGTAGTTCTTCCTCTAGAAGCGAAAAACTGGTTTTTACCATTTTTTTGGCACCTTAGCGCCCAATATTGATCACTTATAAATTTTATTGATATCAATTCCTGACACTTTGATCTATACAAACAATTTTTTTCCCGTCCAATAGGAATTGACTGTACTTTTTATGATTTTTCCGCTAATTCTATCTGAGTATTGCTATAATTATTTGAATTGCGTGTTTTCTATAATTAAATAAATGAAATGAAATAAAATAGGAGTTGATAATAGTTTAGAAATGCCCCGAAATGTTTTGATGACTTGGCAGAAAATTTCTAAATTCACATGTTAAAAATTCAAAAAAATATATTAAAAAATTAATTGGTTGGAACCATATTTGTTTTCATTGTAATATTTTTGTTAGAACTTGAAATTGTTTTACGATTACCGATAAATAATTTCCTCGCAAATGAAGTGAAAATTTGAGTGTAACCCTCGTCCATAAAACCCATTTTACACTCGACTTTTAAACGCCTCGCGTAAAATCGTACGTTTTATGCACTTGTTACTACTATAATAAAAATAAAATAAAATAAAAATGAAATAAAAATGGAAATAAAATGAAAATAAAATGAAAACAAAATGAAAATAAAATGAAAATAAAATGAAAATAAAATGAAAATAAAATGAAAACAAAATGAAAATAAAATGAAAATAAAATGAAAATAAAATGAAAATAAAATGAAAATAAAATGAAAATAAAATGAAAATAAAATGAAAATAAAATGAAAATAAAATGAAAATAAAATGAAAATAAAATGAAAATAAAATGAAAATAAAATGAAAATAAAATGAAAATAAAATGAAAATAAAATGAAAGTAAAATGAAAATAAAAACAAAAATAAAAACGAAAATAAAATAAAAATAAAAACGAAAAAAAAAAACGAAAAAAAAAACGAAACGAAACGAAAACGAAACGAAACGAAAACGAAAACGAAACGAAAACGAAGCGAAAACGAAACGAAAACGAAACGAAAACGAAACGAAATCGAAACGAAAACGAAACGAAAACGAAACGAAATCGAAACGCAAACGAAACGAAAACGAAACGAAACGAAAACGAAACGAAAACGAAAACGAAACGAAAACGAAACGAAAATGAAACGGAAAAAAAATGAAAATAAAACGAAAATAAAATGAAAAAAAAAAGGAAAAAAAAAGAAAAAAAAACAAAAATATTATACACTGATTTTTTTTATATAAAATGAAAAAAAAAAATTATATACACGGTGAATCTGAGTATCCCGACAGATTTTAACCATAAATTCCTGATAATTGACTGATAAATAACTGACTGAGACTAAAATGTCGTATAAACTTTTCTGGAATTAGCCTAGTTTCAGAGTTCTTCTTCTTTGTCGTTACACTCTTTACAGAGTGGTCGTGGCCAAAATGTACTAATTTATTTTAATTGACAGTTTTACCAATAACATTTATGTTTTTATGTTCAAAAGCATTTTAAAAATCGGAAAAATGAAATTTTTTTTTTTTTTTGCGAAATCGAACTAAATTCGTAAAACATTTATTACTCCTTATGACCTCAGGAATTTATGGTTGAAATCTTTCGGGTTACTCAGATTCACCGTGTATAATAATAATAATAAAAAAACCAGTCCATCTTGAATTTTAAAACAGATATAATTTATACACCCCGAATAATTAACCGAAAATAACTACCATGACTATTTTTCAGTAAAAAGTATATAACCGCCATCTTGGATTATAAAACAGAAATAATTTTCGAAATTACATCCCCTAATTATAAATATTTATAATGTGAATGACCATGTGAGCTTAAAAAATCGTATATCCCATAATTAGCTGAAAACGACTACCAATCCCTACGCCAATTCATGGGATTAGGTTGCCAAGCGGACCACAGGCTCAACTGAGCCGTGGCAAAAGCCGGGACAAACAGGACAAAAGGAGGATGAATATTGGTTTGTGTCAAATCGATTTGAATATGAATAAAAATTGTGTTTTTATTCTTATTCAAAATAATTATTGCCCATCTCATCAGTACGTGCGAACTATGCAAAAATAAACTGAACGTAAGACACATTTCTTTAACAGAAATTCTTTAATGGAAAGTTGTGTACGTGAGCAGAGGACTGGACTGTGAGTGTGACTTTTGCAGAATGAATAAACGACAGCAAATATGATATTTACTCAATTTGTTCCGCCGCCACCTCTCCTGTTCCATTTCAAATGAGAAAGATAGAACCGCCTGCCTACGTGGAAAAGAGACAGGAAAAGGGTAGCCCTATGATAGGGTAAGCGGTAAATATTAAAGCTATCTTTACCCCATTCGACTCGGAAACCACATTGAAAAGGGTTAAGCCTATTCAAAATGATTTCCATATCGATAGGGTAACCCAATGATAGGGTAACCCTATCATTAGGGTAAGACTTTAATAGGGTTACCCTATCGAAACGATTAATCAAATGAAGGGGTTTTCCGGTCCCTGCTTAGTTCAGAAATTATTTTGTAATTTTTTTTCAAAAACTATTCATCCTATCAAGTTCAAAATAATTTTCCTAGAAAGTTTTTATGAAGTTCTACTTTTGAGACTTTTTTCATATTTTTAAAACTTATGGTTCAAAAGTTAGAGGGGGGGGGGCGCATATTTTTTTACTTCTGGAGCGATTATTTCCGAAAATATTTACATTATCGAAAAATGATTTTAGTAAACCCCTATTCATTTTTAAATACCTATCCAACAATATATCACACGTTAGGGTTGAAATGAAAAAAAAAATCACTCCCCACTTTACGTATAGGGGAGGTACCCTAATAAAAAAAAAATCCACTTTTTATTTTACCACTTTGTCGGCGTGATTGATATACATATTAGTACCAAATTTCAGCTTTCTAGTGCTAACGGTCACTGAGATTATCCGCGGACGGACGGACGGACGGACGGACGGGCAGACATGGCGAAACTATAAGGGTTCCTAGTTGACTACGGAACCCTAAAAATAAACTACTCACTGAAGCCCACTACTCCCTTGATGCCTATTTCAAGTGCCAGACTATGTTATAATCAACCCATCTGTTATGGACTCACAGTATTACCTACTTATTTAGTAACCGGTTCGTTAACCTAACAAGTCTAACGACGTTGAAAAATGTTCTAATGTACTGAACACAAAACATGTACCTAATGTATCACCAATGTACCTAGTTATACCTATAAGAATTAGTTTTTAAGCAATGACATGTAAAATACCTGTTTTATCAATAAATGATCATATCATATCATACAATGTTTCGCTCTTGACTATGGATAAATTTGTTTTTTTTTTCTTTTATTATTTAATATTCAACACGCATTCGCAACATGGCGCATGATCATATATTTCTGGTCAGGCTTTACACAGTGATCCGTTTTCATTTTCCTTGAGTAGGTAGGTAGGTATATTAAGTATTTGAAAACAAGGTAATGTATTACTGTTTTGAAAAGTAAGTACCACCGAGTTAATGATGATCATACGAGTAATATGATAAATACTAGGTAAACATTTTTTTGTAATACAGCTAGTCATTTTTTAAGAAGTCGGAATCTTACTAAAGAGTTCTACCTACTACGGTAACCGCCTACTATCAGTATGCTTGTTTGCCACCGTCCTGGTATTTAAAAATAAACGAATTGAACCCTAAATGGCTCAACATTTAAGACCCGTGACCGTACCTAAATTGAGGAATAAATCATTAAATTTTTTTTTAAGTTCTTGATATCGTAAAATGTAGAGGATGCGATAGATTGGAGAAGAAAATGTACTGAAAACTAAAACAGATAATCGTTCAGAATATACAGGATCGTGTGGAAGATTATCCTTTAACACATTATATCGACAACAAGCAAAAAATGCCGAAGTCGAGCTGTGCGCTTGTTTGCCACCGCGCATAAAAAGTGCGCGTGACCATCTGCCGCGTTTCTCACGCTTGCGTCGCTTTTTACGCTTTTTAGCGAAATTCGCGAACACCTGTTGAGGGGATAATGTTCTTTACTCTGTGCTTTCAAATAATGTTGTGAATGAATGAATGAATGAATAATATTTCTTTCAGATTAAATCCGGTGATATATTCGGTTAAATAGTAAACAGTAATTAGGGGGATCAATGTTACTCTGCGTCCGTAGGAAACACCTTAGACAGACAACCCTACACGTGACAGAATCCCTGGGTGGTGCTAAAAGAGTAACAAACTTGGCAGCTGCACTGTCCCATCTGGACCTCACAGCACTCGCTGGATTTTCCTTATCATCTGCTTTCCCATTACTATTACCCCAGGGAAGAAATGCCTATCTATATCCAGTGACATTTAGCCATACGATAAAAAAATAAATAAACAGTAATCAAACAAAAGAACAATATTAAACAAACTGAAACTATTACATAACTAAACTAGTACCTGACTTTATTCACTTCAGATAAGTCTGTTTTTGAGGATGTCCATAAAAATAAAGATAAAGATAAAGATAAATTATATTGGTAACATCCGGGTACAAGTCAGGTACATACAATGTTGTAGTAATAATAATATTGTAATTGTAATACATAAGTTACCTTTCGCTTCATCATAAGATCAGCTCCGTGTTAGTATAAATGATTGTATTGACCATTGTCATGTTAATTACGGATGTAGGTATATGTACCAAAGGCTCAATCAACAACAAATCTATGACGTGAAGCTAAATAAGTGTTTATAATCATTAATCATCATATTGGGCAAAAAAATACAAGAATAAGAATAAAAACACTATTTTTATTCTTATTCAAATCGATTTGATTAAGAATAATTCCTGCACTAGCTATTTAAAATAAAATGAATGTGAATGAATCATGTGATTCTTATTTTATATGCAGAATGAAAGACGGAATAATTATTCTAGGATTGGGATTATTCCAAATAACTTTTTATTGAATTAAAATGTTATTTAGAATAAAGTCAATTTTGTGGTACAAACTAATACATCCACCCTCCTAGCGTTTGTCCCAGCTTTTGACACGGCTCAATTGAGCCTGGAGTCCGCTTGGCAACCTAATCCCATGCCTTCCCTTTTAACGAAAGCAACTGCCATCTGACTTTCCAAACCAGAAGGGAAACTAGGCCTTATTGGGATTAGGTTCGGTTTCCTTACAATGTTTTCATTCACCCAGATTACATTCTTATTCGCGGAACTTTAGTTTAAATAAAAATCATGAATAAATTTATTCCGTTAAGAATAAATTACTTATCTTTATTAAATATTCCCACGTATGAATTTTATTATTCCCGACAAAATTATTTTGAATAATGTAAATGTAATGTAATGTAAAAACTCTTTATTGTACAAAAACCAGTCAAAAACAATACAATAATAGGAAAACGTAAGAACTAAGGCGAACTTATCCCTTTAAGGGATCACTTCCAGTTAACCTTTAAGTAATGATAAAGAGAATAAAATTGACATCAGTTTATTCTTACGTATTTTAATTCAAATAATGGTTTTATTCTTGAGCGCCCAACACTGTTTAGAATAAATAACGTACCTACTTAAAAATTATCATCTACAATTTTTTTCTTAAAAAGGACAAAACTTTCGCAATGTTCTGACATTAAATCATACGTTACTCAAGTTGAAATATAACTTAAACACCTTGTCTAAACTTAACTATAAAAAAATCTATAACGGAACATAATGTTACTGACGTATTGTGAATATAAAATGCTAAATCATGTTTACATTTTAGGAATTATTAAGGGATGTCTCAACAGCATTAGTTTCACAAATATCATTCCCTCCCCTATTATACCTGATGCCATAAAGAACTCGGAAGCCACGCGAAGATACCGTAATCATTGCAGAATTCACTTCCTTTGTTGCAAAAAATACAGAAAAAACTACAAAAAACATAAAACCGTGCACAAATTGCCTATTGTACTTTGTTTTTTTCGTTTTGGTCTCACGGTTTTCCGAATTGTGTTTTTTGATATAAAATATTGTATTTATTTCGTTTTTTAACGGATCTTTGAGTCGGTAACAGCTAGGATTGCTTTTATTGTGACTGTGCGTTTAGTTTGTGCAACGTAACGCACTCTAAATGGCGTCTACCTGTCAAAGCATTTTTACAAACTTTTATTACACTTTACTTTTTTTTAGTGTCCTAACTAGCATCCTTATTAGGATCCTAACTTTTTTTAATAGTAAATTTACTTTCTAAATGCGGTTAGACTTGACTTTTAGAAACTAAATCATTTAGGAAGCTAACTAGGACAAGAGTAACAGGACTTTTAGTATGACTCCTTATATTCAATACTGGATGTAACAGAAATAATAAGTGATCCGTTTAAGGGCATAATCGGTATCGTATTGCGATTAAGAAAAATATGGAGAAAATTTTTTACACGCGAAAAAAAATTTTTCCGCGAGATTTTTTTAAAAATACGTTTTCATAACTAAATTAAGCCCTTTAAAGGATCACTAGGACTTTTATTAACCCTGTCTGTAGGTCTACAATTAATTAATTTTAATTATAACTTATGATGACCTACTTGACAATTAAAATATCATTATTATATTTCAGGTGTTGCTGCCAACGGAAACGACAGAGCACGCGACTATCACAAAGTGACAAATATTATTGCAAATATCAACCTACATATATATTATACAGACTGTCTCTGACCGTGGAGCTTTAACTAGCATTTAACTGATTGATTTTGCTTCTCAAACTGAGCTAGTTTTGGTCTTTAAAATACTTTATCTACACTCACATTGTAAGTTCTCTAAAACGTGTTCGAAAACGGTAGGCAATGGCTAGCATTACCACAACCGATTTTACTATGATACGCTTTTTATCTGTGGCAGTAACGTAATTTTAACTTTACATGCTCAAATATTGATGTGTTATGAGTTTTGATAACATAATGTACACCTGCACGCGCCCGCGCGGCCGCCGAGATGCTCCCCCCCGACCGCCGGCACGCTCCCTCCCGACCGCCGGCACAATCGAGTTGGCCATGGCGGTGCAATGGCGGCCATTCTATGGTTTCGGAATACGGCATTTAGGATAAATAATATGAGTGTAGATAAAGCAGTGTATGCAACTGTACGTAACTAGGCCTTAAAACGTAACAGTTACATAAACTACTATTTAGTCTTCAACTATTTGAATATAGTATTTTTTCTACTCGTCGACTGTAATGCTTGAATTGAGATTGTGTAGACCGAACTAATAGAGCAAACTTTTCGATAGAGCTTTTATGGTCGCATTTTTTTTATACCACGACGGTGGCAACAAGCATACGGCCCGCCTGATGGTAAGCAGTTACCGTAGCCTATGGACGCCTGCAACCCCAGAGGACTCACATGCGCGTTGCCTACCCTTTAAGAACCTATACACTCCTTTTTTGAAGAACCTCATACTGTAGCCCGCTCGGAAAACCTCGGCAGGGAGTTCATTCCACAGTCGCAGCGTTCGTGGGAGGAAATTCCTCTTAAACCATATATTTTCGCATATTGTAGCATCGCCATAGTAAACATGGTACTCGACTGAAAAGCTCTTAATTATGTCACGATTGTATAAAATACTATAAAATAATATACTAGAAGTTTATATAACTGTTACGTTTTAAGGCCGAGTATACTGCTTTATCTACACACATATTATAAATCCTAAATGACGTGTTCGGAAACCATTAGAATGACCGCTATTGCACTGCCATGACCAGCTCGATTGTGCGAACGGTCGGGGAGGAGGATAACCGCGGTCGAGGAGGGCGGCTAGATTTTCATTACGTTATCTAATCAAATTCGATGTTCCAAATTTGAATGAATGAATGAATAAATGCTTTATTGCACACCTCAAAAGAAAAACAGCACAGTAGAAAAAAAATACATGATAAAAAGAGGCAAACAACAGGCGGTCTCATCGCTAATGAGCGATCTCTTCCAGACAACCTTTGGGTAGCGGAGAAGATAATGCAGAAAAAGTCAATAGGAGGTGCAAAAAACTTATTTTGAAAACACGAACATTGAAATACTAATCAGACATACATACAAATACTTATATATATATATATATATACATATAAAATACATACCTTCATACAAACTACATATATAAATATATATATCAGCCAAAATAATAATCCTGTCGAGACCTATTAACGACCATCAGTAGAACTAAGGAAGAGACAAATAGTAATCCTTGAAAATAGTAATTTGAAGCTCATAACTTAACAATATTTGAGCTTGTAATGTTAAAATTACGTTACTGTCACGGAACAACTTACCTATCATAGTAAAATCGGTTGTGGTAATACTAGCCATTGCCTACCGGTTTTGAACACATTTTAGAGGACTTACAATGTGAGTGTAGATGAAATACTCTTTCTACGAGTGCTCAAAATAGACAAGCCTATATAAGAATTTAGTTCGACGAATGGCTTACAAGTCTTACAACCCTCGACCGTGCTATAATATTGTATGAAAATCCATGTCAGCATCCGCGACGATGCTAATTTGCGACCATAAAAGCTCCATCGAAAAGTGTGCGCTAGTAGATCGTTCTACGAAGTCTCAATTCAAACATTATAGTCATTATAAACAATTGACATCGTGTGTCACACTTCAAAAACCGATGATTTTGCTGTTGACTGTAGAACCTTGTCGTAATGACAGTTGCTCGTGGATACGTATCAACGTAGCCTATTCGCTACCAAACTAGCTATTGTGACAAGGTTCTAGAGTGGCCTAGGAATCAAATTGGTTGACTGTACATTGCTTGCTCAAGCAAGTTTTAAACTGTATTTTTTTCACAAATCGATTTATTTTCAAAAGTTGTAGTTTAGTTTTATGAGCAAAATTCGATCCTTACATTTGAAGCCCCATGGTCAGAGGCATACTGTACCTATATTGAGGTGGTTTTGTATGTTAGGGACGGCTGAAGGAAGGCTGCAGCGCGCCAAACGGGTGGTCTAAGCTCGATAAAAAATTCAGAACAGGGGGGCGATTTTTCAGATTCGATCGCTCGAATCTGACATTTTAAACTCTGAATAAAATGATGAAATAATGTTTTAAAAATGACAGCCATAAGAATTTAAAATCACGATTAGGTATTTAAACTATTAATTTCATGCAAAAATAACGGCGACAAACTCTTATGTGCGATTAGTCGATTACTTTCACAAGAGTTCTGATTTATCTTGATGCTGAATGCATATTTATAGGTAGATTTTGACAGCTGCTGTCAAAAATACATAAATTGTATAAGAACATCGCGTACTGCGAAATGAATATGTACAGCAATAATATGTAAGCAGGTGGGGGGTCGGGGGGTTAGAAAAATATCACGAATGACCACGATGGAGAAGGAGGGTGGGGGTCAGAGAAGATATCACGTGTAATTTTTTTCAAAGCGGGAAAGCCAAAAACACCAATTTTACTCAAAAAATTAATCAGATCAAATTAATCCGCTCTATTTTTTTATATTACGTGATAAGCAGATTTTTACGATGCCTGTTTTCCAGAGATAGCATCGTGAACATATACGCAATACAGTAGAAACGACATTCATCATAATTATCACGTGATCTTGAGGCAGGGGGGGGGGGGGGGGGGGGGGGGTCAAAAGTCGGCCAAATATGATCACATGATTTCTGGACGACCCCTGAGGTGTTAAAATTACTTACCTATGCTGCAGACTGTACGATCACGGACTTTAATTATTGATCCATTAAGGCTAGGTTCACAAGGCGTAAATTTTTCCCGTTTACGGAATTTTATCGAATACCACAGTAACAGCAAAATTTGTATGGCAACTTTCAAAATCGTTCACACCACGTCTATGCGGGAAAACCGACTAGCCGTGTGACCGATTTGGAAAATTCTCATGCAAATTTTGCTGTCACTACGGTAGTCGATAAAATCCCGTATAAGGTATACGGGAAGAATTAGCGCCGTAGGGTTCACTTTATATTGGACATGGAGTAAGTACGTACTAAACAAAAAAAGAGCTTGAACTGTAATATAATTATTAACTGTTTCCGTGTTTATGAATGGCAGCTGTTTGTAGTCCGTACTAGATGGCGTTGTTATCAATCTACACAAATGTTGCATTTTCACTAGAAATGAGTGAGAATGCGTTGCGAGGAATGTGTTGAGGATAGGAAAATAAATTGATGCTATTGGTTCTTGACAAACACATTCCTCGCAACACATCCTCGCAACACATCCTCGCTTATCCTTGGTATAAACGCACCCTTAACCCAAACCAAGATATTTGAGTTTATTTAAATTTTATACTTAGTTGACAGGTTTTGGACTATAGTTTCGTGGTTTTTCGGTTTTTAAAAGAGGTATGGGTACTGAGAATGTCATCTCGCTATGTGTGGTAGAGCACAGTTCAGCGAATGTCATCTCGCTCAAATCTGGAGCAGAACCCGACTGGGGAAGTACCTTACAGAAAATCACGGGACCCCCTTGTTCCTTTAGTCGTCAACACAGTGAATCTTCTTTTTGTAAAGGGACACAACGCGCACGTGACACCTTTTGATGGAGACGGGCGTCCAGAAGCTACAGTAGCTACAGTAGCTGATTACCATCAGGAGGGACGTATGCTTGTTTGCCACCGTCGTGGTATAAAAAAAGGCACCTACATATTTTTATATGAACGTCTCAATGTAGTTGTCTTCGATAATCTATTTAACACTACAAAATCGTCAAAGAGATACCTTAGATGGCTATAATTTTGCTTAATGTCGGAATATTCTGAATTCAATGTCTTCATATCAGAGACCTGCACCCGTCAATGTTTAGTTCTACCCTCAGCTTCAAGGGTACATTTTTATTTGAATTATAATTTTATGTTTCTACTCCGCTCGACTCTAACTTTTACAGATCAAATCAGCATATCATAAATTAAGTTAAGGATGAATTTGTCTCATTATTAACTGATTTATTGCGTTACAAAAATTAATTACCTACTTATTTATATATGTAATTTTTGCAACACAATGGAATCAATAGGAAAGGCAACAGTCAAAGGTTTTGTTATATGGCACTAGCATACTACCTGTTTCTATGTTTATTCTATTGGATTCGGGATAAAGAGCTATTATCCAGGCCAAAAAAAACTAAAAGATAAACAAAAATTTGGCACCATTAATAGGATTGAGAAAGTACAGCATACGCCAGCCATCTGTAAAAAAAATTCGATCTGCTAACCCTATTAAAATATCAAATTAAACAATCCTCAGCTATGTATATGATATATTATTGCAATTTACCCTTCAGAAGGTACCGATGAAACAACATTCACCTTTTAAAATACTATTTTACCTCTTACTAAATGAGTTATAGTCGAGTGTTTTTCTTTTCTTTTTAGCAAGCACTTTGGCCCACTCAACTGAAACCCGTAGATCCGAACTTGTGCGCACCGTCGATAGGGCACCCCTGCGACTATACCTAGTCATCCGCTTACTATGACTATTGTGACTATAATACATGTTTGTTGACAAATAAATATGAATTGAAATCGTTTAATTCATACTTATTGGCGTTCTGACGACTATTTATTATTTAATTGGATTATAATAGTCCGTTAAAAAAAATCAATGTATTTCTATTTGTTACATCGATCATAGTCCATGAATAGGAATATGATTAGATGTTTCCTTGTGACTATAACAGTGTCTTTAGCAGTTATAGTCATACGTACAGCTTGACTATATAGTCGACGGGTCGTGCCCACACAAGTTTGGTATACGAGGCCACAGTTTTGGCGGGATGTCGACGTTCCTTCATTTGTTTTATCTTTTTTGTGTCTTTTTTATTTACTTTCTATATTTTCCGTAAATGTTCTTTAGTAGCTAGTAGTTTATTAATTAATACATAATTGGGTTATACGTTTCCGTTCATTATTTAATATGAAAGAGTCAATTAAATTACTGGGTACCTACACCTATCTACTCGTATCTAATGAAATTATTGAAAATAAATACTAACTACGTAGATATACATATGTTGACCTTTCTAACAATGCTTAGTTATTAAATTGTAGTTATTTTCATTACACCTTTCTAGTTGTCAGCACTGTAGCGTAGCGACAGTAGGGTAGTTATTTTTAGATTTAGATAAGTCGTAATCAAGTTAGCAACACAAAATTATCAATTTAAGGGCTTATTACATCAGGATACTTTCTCTTGAAAATGACAGAGTATACACCGTGGGCCCTTATAACTAGAAAGATTTTAACAGTGTATTCCTGATCATATTTAGATACTAAAATGTCTTATAAACTTTTCTGGAGTACGCCTAGTTTCAGAGTTAATACCAATTTAACAAAAATACACTTTTTATTATAACTCAGCACAATACGCCTTTCTGGTGGCGTTGTTGCCACTATAGGACGTAGTTTACACGTCCTTATTGACAGATATCAAAGTGACAAGGAACGCTTTGCAGAAAAAAAAAATGCTCATTTGTTTTAGGCGATAATTTTATCAATAAAATTTACATTTCATATGCAATAAACATTAAAAAAATTAAAAAAAAAAAGGAAAATTTTTTTTTGGCGAAATTGACCTAAACTCACGTAATATTATAAGATCAGTCGGGTTATTCGTGCCCACGGTGTATAAGTCTTTCAAGTCCTAAGAAATTCCCTAATACCTTCCAAATTAAATTGATTTTGTGAGGCCAGTAAGATTAATCAAAAAGTCTAGGAATTTTAGCGAAAGAACCAGCAAGTACCAGGCGACCAGAAGAACAGAAGAGCCGCTGCCACGGTGAGGTAGTAGGTTGTATAGTATGTATTACAACTATAGAGTGGACTGTGCAGCCTGCTAGCTTTCCGGGGTGGCGGCAGAACGACGCAGAAGGAGATAGAAAACACAGAAGAGAAGACTTCTTACGTCAGAATTTGTTTTACTGACTACTGCATATACAGGGCGGATAAAACAGCTGATGGGCTGCACATTTAGCAAATTTTACCCTAATTTATTTATTTATTATATGGCTAAATGTCACTGGATATAGATAGGCATTTCTTATTTGGGGTAGTCCCCCCCTAAAACGCAAACCTCGTATACTACAGGGGCCATAGGTGATGAAATCCTGGATCCGCGCCTGGGGGTAGTAGTAGTAGGAAAGCAGATGATGAAGAAAATCCAGTGAGTGCTGCGAGGTCCAGAGGGGACAGTGCAGCTGCCAAGTTTGTTACTCTTTTAGCACCACCCAGGGATCACGTGTAGGGTTGTCTAAAGTGTTTCCTACGGACGCAGAGTAACATTGATCCCCAATTTATCCTAATGAAAATAGACCAATGATACTTGACAATGTCATTTTAGGTCACTATTTTAAAACGACTAATTTGTGCGTAATCCCATTCAAATCGCCGTTTCGATACCGACAACGAAAGCAAACGAAACATTCAGCTTCTTGAGTTTCGATTCAATCAGCACGTTGGTTTTGGGTCTACAAATCCTACAATAGTAGAGTTAGACGGAGCCAAGGATGATATAGACATGGATGGACAATATCCATACAAAATCGCGTTCCCTCATTTCAGGTTAAAGCACTAGCGTCATCTATCGGTCACACCAGACACCAAATCCTAGTTTCTAATACTTTGTTCGTCGCTTAACGCTGACAGAATAAGTCGACTCCAGACTCGACAGATGGCACTGTGGCACTGTGTACCGAAAACAGACGTATAGCCTGAACGCGATTTTGTATAGGCATTGTCAATCCATTGATCTTAATCATCCTTGATGCCTATACAAAATCGCGTTCCTCGAACCTTCAGGCTATACGTCTGTTTTCGGTACTAAAGTGCCACAGCGCCATCTGTAGAGTCTGTATCATCCTTGGACGGAGCTAAGACAAAGGGTATAGCAGGCTAAGGAAGGACGTGTGACCCCTGTGAGGAATAGTTGAATTGGTAAATGTCAATTGTTTTTCGCCTCATAACTGGTAATCACTCCAACTTTCAGCCCTCTATCTTGAACTGTCACAGAGATAATGTCAAAAATGTATTTTCTTAACATTTTTTTTCAAACTCATATATCTCCTAATCCATAGCAGCTAAAGCGTTGAAACAAAATCACAGCTACGTAGTTTGAGTGGGAGTATACCCTATAATTTTATTAATATTTTATACGTGAAAAATAAAAGAAATTAATGTCATTTTATTTTTTGACAGCTCTTTCCAACACGTTTTTTTGAAAGTACAATTATGAAAAAAAATCATGTAAATTGCTTATAGTATTAGCTACTAGCATACAAAAAATCTATTGATTATATTTGGTGCAACATACTGTAAAAAAAACTAACGAAAGTATTCAAGTATCAAGAGTAGGCTTCTGAACTGAAAGTTCGTTTTTAAGTTTTATGTTTGTTGCCTAGCAACAAAGGGTGTATTGTCTTTAATTTGACGTATGACTGTCAAAAAAGGTCACTGAACTACTGCTGTGTTAGCATTTGTTACTAATGAGGGTTTCCGCGATCGAGTTTTTCACTAGATGGCAGCACCGTGGCGACAGGTCTAGCTGTCACAATCCACTAATCATGTTTAACCATGTATTTTTTGATTGGTAGATTTTGACAGCTACTGCCAAAAAGACCTGTCGTCACGGTGCTGCCATCTAGTGAAAATCTCAATCGCGGAAACCCTCATTGTACTAACTACTAAATCAACGAAACGACGGATGTGCTATATGTTTAATATTTTATAAAAAAAATAATTGGTTTCATTATAGTACACGTATTAACATAACGAATTAAATAACTCATTAAAGCAGATATCACAATATAAGTCACTTAGATAATGACTATCGTAATATTCGTCATCCCAGGTATAGGACAATGTTCTCCTGCAGTCATCGTAATATCCTTTTAACATAATATTTTCGTCAGAGAGCGATATCTCAATATCTGGTAAAGACTGTAACAGTTGCTTCGCTATTAACCGTGGCAAGTTGAGCCCAAATATTTTTGATTTTATGATTTCCATCTGAAAGAATGTATATACATGAAGTTTCTGTTTTATTTTTTATTTTATTTACATTTAAAACTTACTTTCGCAATTATGGAAAAATCGGACTCCTCTTCTACATAACGTGTTGTATATTCCCTTAAACAATTCACTATTATGTTAAATGTGCTAGTGTATAAATTGTATAATAGTATTGTATAATTTAAAGATAGCTCATACCTAATAAACAAGGATCGGACAAACGCCCGTCATTTCGAAAATATAACCCTGTTCCGTACAGCAGAGACTTCCTTATGTTAATTAAAAAAATAGTATTTTATGGATTTATTGGACCATAATTTATATCCAGTGACAAATTAATTAATGATCGACATTCCGAAAATTACTTTTGCCAATAAAATAGAATGACCAAATTTTTTTCTAAATTTTCACGTGTGAGCCTATAACGATGTGAATTTAGAACCCATTTATGCGTTGAAAAAGTCCGTTCACAGTCTACGGACGTCATAGGGGCATATGTAATCGTTGATAATGGTATACTGTTCTTCCAATATGCTTGTGCCTCGGAGTTAATTTTTTCATGTATTTCTTTCACGGTGACGTAATCAGGATTCCTATTAAAAATTGCTTGAAATTTTGATATAGCTCTAAAGAACTATTATATAATCTGTGCTCTAGATCTAAAAGAAAGGACGAAAAGACGAAGTTACACATAAAATAATCATTTAAAATTGTTGAGGACATACATACTGTTTTACAAAATATTCCCGGGAGTTTTAATCTAGAGCTTTAGTGGGAGTTTTAGACAAGTGAAAATTTAGAAAAAATTTTGGTCATTCTATTTTATTGGCAAAAGTAATTTTCGGAATGTCAATCATTAATTAATTTGTCACGGGATATAAATTATGGTCCAATAAATCCATAAAACACTAATTTTTTTTATTAACATAAGGAAGTCTCTGCTGTACGGAACAGGGTTATATTTTCAAAATGACGGGCGTTTGTCCGATCCTTGCTAATCACCTCGTACAGTATGGCTAATTGTTGAAAAAACAACCTGTATGTTTCCGGTTCTGCCTTAAATGGATTTAGGCTGTGCGTTGTCTGTCAAGGTAACGCGACTGTTTTACTTTATTCAAATAAGAGCGTTTTACAAATGGGTTTACAATTTGATAATCAGGTGAACCTATTTTCTCGATATTTCTCCTACGGGGTGCTATTCCAAAGTTATCGTTTAATCTCAACGTCTAAGCTCAACAAGGATTCACTGTAATTCAATAATCATCAATAATGCCCTGACACCATTTTGTCACTTTAATTGGCGGTTGTAGCAAATTGGTAATTTATTTACCGTCCCTGGAGTAACGCATTAATTAAGGTAGCGCTCGTGAGGTAGGTAGTATTTTACGAGGCGAGCGGACGCGCTTATTTATGCGCATGAATAATGTTGCAATGAATGATTGCAATGACTGGGATGTGCATGGATTTTAACATTGATAGTGTTCACTAAAATATATTAAACTAGCTTTTTCCCGCGGCTTCGCCCGCGTACTATAAGTACTCAAAAAGGAGTTTCTCAGTTAGACTGGTATGTTTGTATACACTACATTTTCCCCTTTAAGGGGTTGAATTTTCAAAAAACCTGAAACACGTGTTTACTCATTTATCGTTAGGAATACTCCTGTGAAGTTTCGAATAAAACAGTCTAACAAATCTTGTTTCGCCATACAAACTTTGGATAAAAGATAAAACAGATAAAAGATATTTATTCTTCAATTTAGGCACATTACAAATCATAATGTCTAATGTTACTCGGAATCGACAAACGCTTAGTTTATACGCTAGCACATTTAACATAATAGTGGATTGTTTAAGGGAATATACAACACGTTATGTAGAAGAGGAGTCCGATTTTTCCATAATGGCGAAAGTAAGCTTTAAATGTAAATAAAATAAAACGGAAACTTCATCTATATACATTCTTTCAGATGGAAATCATAAATTCAAAAATATTTGGGCTCAACTTGCCACGGTTAATAGCGAAGCAACTGTTTTTACAGTCTTTACCAGATATTGAGATATCGCTCTCTGACGAAAATATTATGTTAAAAGGATATTGCGATGAGTGCAGGATAACATTGTCCTATACCTGGGACGACGAATATTACGATAGTCATTATCTAAGTGACTCATATTGTGATATCTGCTCTAATGAGTTATTTAATTCGTTATGCTAATACGTGTACTATAATGAAACCAATCAATTTTATTTATAAAATAACAAACATATAGCACATCCGTCGTTTCGTTGATTTAGTAGTTAATAAAATTAGTTACAAATGCCAACACAGCAGTAGTTCAGTGACCTTTTTTGACAGTCATACGTCAAATTAAAAGCAATACACCCTTTGTTGCTAGGTAACAAACATAAAACTTAAAAACGAATTTTCAGTTCAGAAGCCTACTCTTGATACTTCAATACTTTCGTTAGTTTTTTTTTACAGAATGTTGCACCAAATACAATCAATTGATTTTTTGTATGCTAGTAGCTAATACTATAAACAATTTACATGATTTTTTTCATAATTGTACTTTCATAAAAACGTGTTGGAAAGAGCTGTCAAAAAATAAATTGACATTTATTTCTTTTATTTTTCACGTATAAAATATTAATAAAATTATAGGGTATACTCCCACTCAAACTACGTAGCTGTGATTTTGTTTCGATGCTTTAGCTGCTATGGATTAGGAGATATACGAGTTTGAAAAAAAATGTTAAGAAAATACATTTTTGACATTATCTCTATGACAGTTCAAGATAGAGGGCTGAAAGTTGGAGTGATTACCAGTTATGAGGCGACAAACAATTGACATTTACCAATTCAACTATTCCGGTGTACTGCTATCTCGCCGAAATATTTTTCGCCTAATTTCATTTCCCAACCAACTTATTGCAGTACTTTTACTTGGCAAACTAATGCTTAGCATATTATTATTTCGCAAACTTTTTATTTCACCACAATAATACTTAGCAGATTTTCATTTTACCACGAGTAATGTTGCAAAGTAGTCAAGAAGCAAATGTTTTAGTAAAGCTAATTATTTATTGTCAAATAACGTTTGCCCAAATTTAAACTTCGCATTCTTTTTATTTGATTACAAGAATATTTAGCAGAGATTCATTAAGGCATATAATCACTAAGCAAATGTTTCATTAAATCTTACTATTTATTGTAAATAACGTTTGCCCAAATTAAAAAATCGCATACTTACCTTGGACATTTTGAAGCCTACTATGGCTATTTTTATTAAACGTATCTATATACAGTCACCAAAACTATCAGCTTGGCACCTCTGCATACATATTTCTAAGTAGGGTTTAAAGGGCGATCCCCAAAAACTAGACATGTCACCAGAAAAATATGTTAGTTTTGGTTAGACCTGCGACTGCCAAAGACACGATATGTCACCAGAAACGTAGGTTAGGTTAGGTTAGAACTGCGACCCCCACAGACACGACTTGTCACCAGAAACGAAGGTTTGGTTAGGTTAGAACTGCGACCCCCACAGACACGACTTGTCACCAGAAACGTAGGTTAGGTTAGAACTGCGACCCCCACAGACACGACTTGTCACCAGAAACGTAGGTTAGGTTAGGTTAGAACTGTAACCCCCACAGACACGACATGTCACCAGAAAAGTAGGTTAGGTTAGGTTAGAACTGCGACCCCCATAGACACGACTTGTCACCAGAAACGTAGGTTAGATTAGATTAGAACTGCGACCCCCACAGACCGCACTTTCATCAGAAAAGTACCCGTACGAGTTAAGTTAAGATGTGTTATTAATTTTTACCTGACTCACTCATAACAACAAAGAAGTACACTTTAAATAATACAAATCCAGACGATTTAATACTTTTGTTACGTATCACATTGACACACATAAACTGAATGATTGAAATTGTTATGGAATGTAGTAAACAAAAGTACTACCTCCACCATTGAACTGCACAGCACGCAAAACTACCTACATAACGAAATATAATGCTAATGTAATTTGCACCATAAGTACTACAAGATTAGGGTACATTAGTATTATGCATCATAATATTATGAGAAAAATAACTTATGGCAATCAATACATTCGACAAAACAATAAAAGACATTTTGAAACATGACGAAGTAAATATTTTGCCAAATAATAATATTCTAAATAATTATTTGCGATATGTTATATATGCGAAAAATTGGTTTGCAATCTGATGATTCTGCCAAATGAAACTATGGGAAAAATTGTTTGGGAAGTGATAATTTGCCATCCACCACATATTAGTAAACCCAACTATTCCTCACAGGGGCACACGTCCTTCCTTAGCCTGCTAAACCCTTTGGATAATCATGAATCTATTACGCCGGAGTCTTGTTGGTTGTGTGAAAATTGTAAGCTAATGTATTATATTCATACACTAATAAATATTTAAAATGAAATATCGCATTTTTATTTCTGATATCCTTATACAAGCCACATATACAAGGGTGGAAAAAAATAATGGGCCCTGGAGGGGCTTTAAATCGTTGTGTAAAGGAAACATTCTTTTATTTTAAAAAAGGGACATAAGTACATAACCATAATGTACACATTTTTGGAGAAAATATACATACAGTTTATAAAAACTACTTATTTTGTAATTATTACCAAAAATAAATTTGATGACAATTGGATGCCAATCGTTCTTATTTACGACAAGGATAAATAAAAACCGGCCAAGAGCGTGTCGGGCCACGCTCAGTGTAGGGTTCCGTAGTTTTCCGTCCGTCACAGTAAGTGTCCCCACTTAAGAGTTAAAATAACACCGCCATGTAGGATATTTTTTTATAATTTATTTATTTATTAACTTGAAAAATATACATGATATGAGCGTTCCACGTACAGCGACATCTATCGGCAAATTATGAAAACTATTGCACGCGAGCTTAAAGTATGGAAGATGATTTTTATGGGATAATTCTTTATTGCGTGAACAAATTTTCACCGTTTTTACTTTATTTGAAAGCACGTCATTTCACTGTGATTTTGTAGAATTTACAGGTACAATAAACACCTGCTTATACGTTTAAATTACAAACTTAGTTCAGAAATTATTTTGTAATTTTTTTTCAAAAACCATTCAACCTATCAAGTTCAAAATAATTTTCCTAGAAAGTTTTTATAAAGTTCTACTTTTGAGATTTTTTTCATATTTCTAAAACATATGGTTCAAAAGTTAGAGGGGGGGGACACATTTTTTTTACTTCTGGAGTGATTATTTCCGAAAATATTTACATTATCAAAAAAATATTTCAGTAAACCCCTATTCATTTTTAAATACCTATCCAACAATATATCACACGTTAGGGTTGAAATGAAAAAAAAATCATTCCCCACTTTACGTATAGGGGAGGTACCCTAATAAAACATTTTTTTCCACTTTTTATTTTACCACTTTGTCGGCGTAATTGATATACATATTAGTACCAAATTTCAGCTTTCTAGTGCTAACGGTCACTGAGATTATCCGCGGACGGACGGACGGACGGGCAGACATGGCGAAATTATAAGGGTTCCTAGTTGACTACGGAACCCTAAAAACGACCACGTTTAGGGCAGAAGAGAAGCCAAAAATAATTTAAAAAGATTTTCTTACAAGAAAAAAGTATGAGTAGTATGAAAAAACCGGCCAAGAGCGTGTCGGGCCACGCTCAGTGTAGGGTTCCGTAGTTTTCCGTCCGTCACAGTAAGTGTCCCCACTTAAGAGTTAATAACACCGCCATGTAGTATATGACTTGAGAGTTCCACGTACAGCGACATCTATCGGCAAATTAAGTAAACTATTGCGCGCGAGCTTAAAGTATGGAAGATGATTTTTATGGGATAATTCTTTATTGCGTAAACCGATTTTCACCGTTTTTACTTTATTTGAAAGCACGTCATTTCATTGTAATTTTGTAGAAATTACAGGTACAATAAATACCTGCTTATATGGTTAAATTACAAACTTAGTTCAGAAATTATTTTGTAATTTTTTTTCAAAAACTATTCATCCTATCAAGTTCAAAATAATTTTTCTAGAAAGATTTTATAAAGTTCTATTTTTGAAATTTTTTTCATATTTTTAAAACTTATGGTTCAAAAGTTAGAGGGGGGGGGACGCATATTTTTTTACTTCTGGAGCGATTATTTCCAAAAGTATTTACATTATCGAAAAATGATTTTAGTAAACCCCTATTCATTTTTAAATACCTATCCAACAATATATCACACGTTAGGGTTGAAATGAAAAAAAAAATCACTCCCCACTTTACATATAGGGGAGGTACTAATAAAAAAATTTTTTCCACTTTTTATTTTACCACTTTGTCGGCGTGATTGATATACATATTAGTACCAAATTTCAGCTTTCTAGTGCTAACGGTCACTGAGATTATCCGCGGACGGACGGACGGACGGACGGGCAGACATGGCGAAACTATAAGGGTTCCTAGTTGACTACGGAACCCTAAAAAGAGGCATTTTAGAAAAATCTGGAAATGCAGGTTTTCTTTTAAGGAAAAATAAAATGATGTTTATTTTCAGTAAATTGAGTTATATAAACTTTTTAAGGTAGTTTCCCTCCAGGGTCCAATTATTTCTAGTAAGTAATTAAATAATTTTAAACAAAAAAGAACCGACTTCACTTACACCTTTCCAAAAGCAAATGCTCGAGCTGCTGTAAAAAACACTCCAATCACTATAGGTGTGCCTATAATAGTTGAAGAGTTCCCTCGATTTCTCCAGGTCCTGACCATCATCAGATCCTGACCTGGTTACAATGGGACCAACTGTGAGGTAAAAAAAAAAAGATTTTTCCAAATCGGTCCAACCGTCTTCGAATCATCAGTGAACATACGGAATCGGAGAATGGTAAGCGACAGATTGGCATGGGAAAAGCTTGGGGAGGCCTAACGCTGCAAAGAAAAACAGGACTGTTAACAAAGGCGTATACAACGTGTTACTTGAGCAACTGAAAACCCCAGACACCCCAAATTATTTTTATTATTGCTAATTAATATAGAGTATTTATTTTTCAATCAGTTAATTATTTCGAAAGATATTCGTATGTTTAGTTTTCCTATATGTGTAATATAATATTATGAATTAATGAATGAACGAATGAAATATTTATTCGAAACACTGGCTCAACAATATAAGGTTACTTATGCTTAGTTACAACTGTTTTGACGATCGCTATACGATAAGTAATACCTGTGTACTCTTACATTATGTATGAAAATTGTATTTAAGAGATAATAAAAACTAAACTAAACTTAAACTAAAGAAATAAAAGTTACAATGCAATGAATGGTTTCTGAAAAAGGATAACACTCAGCATGTGTCGCAGCTATGATATATAATAATGATATTAATGACAGATGGGTTATGCACGCTTCAAAAGTAAAGCACTTAAAATGAGTGAATTCAAACAATTGTCGCTAGTCGCGCATCCGCAAGCGAGAGATGCGGACAACTCAATGAGCTCCCGTCACCCGCGTGAGAAAGAGACAAACTGTAATTTTCTAACAATTAGAGTGGCAAAGATGTAATGATTGTCAAAATAGATAAACCTAACAGAATCGTTGCTAGTTTTTTAAATAACTCATGGAAGTATTTTTTGTGCTCATTTTTTTAGGGTTCCGTAGTCAACTAGGAACCCTTATAGTTTCGCCATGTCTGCCCGTCCGTCCGTCCGTCCTTGGATAATCTCAGTGACCGTTAGCACTAGAAAGCTGAAATTTGGTACTAATATGTATATCAATCACGCCGAGAAAGTGGTAAAATAAAAAGTGGATTTTTTTTTATTAGGGTACCTCCCCTATACGTAAACAGGGGAGGGATTTTTTTTTTCATTTCAACCCTAACGTGTGATATATTGTTGGATAGGTATTTAAAAATGAATAGGGGTTTACTCAAATAATTTTTTGATAATGTAAATATTTTCGAAAATAATCGCTCCAGAAGTTAAAAAAAATGTGTGTCCCCCCCCCCCCCCTCTAACTTTTGAATCATAAGTCTTAAAAATATGAAAAAAATCTCAAAAGTAGAACTTTATAAAACTTTCTAGGAAAATTATTTTGAACTTGATAGGTTGAATAGTTTTTGAAAAAAATTACAAAGTAATTTCTGAACTAAGTTTGTAATTTAACGGTATAAGCAGGTATTTATTGCACCTGTAATTTCTACAAAATCACAATGAAATGACGTGCTTTCAAATAAAGCAAAAACGGTGAAAATCGGTTCACGCAATAAAGAATTATCCTATAAAAATCATCTTCCATACTTTAAGCTCGCGCGCAATAGTTTACTTAATTTGCCGATAGATGTATCTTTCTGCTACCGACTGTTGCTTGGCAGATGACTACACTTACCTTTTGAATGCTTTTGTAATTTGTAATTTCCTGTAGCAAACCCAGTACGTGAATTCACCCAAAAAATAGACACGCACTTTAAAAGAAAAAAAATATTAAATTGATCCTTTTTCAAAGTTAGAAAAAATATAAAATACAACTAATCGAAGACCAGGTGCAAACCAACAATGGCTACCCGTTGCACCCTTGCAAAAAGGGTTTTTTGTCCAACTTTTAAGTAAAAAACGTAAAAAGTAGGAAATTGGCGATATTCAATATCGTAAAATGGGGTGAATTTAGGGGTCGGCAGGAATGAATGTATTTTTAGTGTCATGCAACAGTAGGGTCATGAATTTTAACTCTTATCAATGTATTAGGGTTCTGTCGGTGCTAAAGGCAACCCCCGTCCCATACAAATTATCAGGGGTTTAAACTTTCATGAGACATGTTAACACTATTATCACTTCATGTCGCTGTACTTACTCACTTGTGTTTAGTCACTACGCGCGACATGTTTCGGAGAGCTTAGGTCTCCATCCTCAAGCACTAAAGAGTGCTAGGCGAAACACGTCTATAACCATAGATTATATAAGTCCCAGATAGAGTGCGGCTAACAAAATTTTGTGATTCCATAAAGAGCCAGTGTCCTCGTCGTTACGCACTACACACACATACGCACAGCAATAATGAGCCGCTCCCCCGTCATTCGTGTCCAAACGTCTATGCAGTCAAGAGCAGTTAAAAAATAATTAAAATATGCCGTCGTGCGTTGTCAAATGCTGCAGAAATGCCACCGGTCGAAAGAAAAAAACTGGCCAAGTGCGAGTCGGACTCGCGCACCGAGGGTTCCGTACAAACCTGTAGGTATATAGGGGTAGTAACTTTAAAATATTTTTATTATATGATGTAACTAAAACTTTACGGTTTTCGCAATTTTTCCTTTATCTGTGCTATAAGACGTTGCTTCGTACCAAATTTCAAGATTCTGAGTTCACGGGAAGTACCCTGTAGGTTTTGATTCCCTTGCGAGCGAAAATTTGCGGAAATTTGCGGCATAAACGGCTGTATCTTTTGATTGCGTTGGCTTAGAAGTCTGATTTTTTCACAGCTCCAAGGGACAGTAGACCTGAGTATTTGATATAAATTTCAGCTTGATACCTCCACGCGTTCCTGAGAAAAATGGTCTTGACAGACAGACAGACAGACGGACAACAAAGTGATCCTATAAGGGTTCCGTTTTTTCCTTTCGAGGTACGGAACCCTAAAAACGGATGGGATAACTTTTCACCGTTAAGTAAACAATTAATTGCGTAATCACATTAAATATCAGTAATTTTATAAACTATTAACTTCATGGTAGCGGTGTTGCCAGGTGGTTGAATAGGGAAACTTCCCGAATGTAAAGGGGTCTATAATCGCCGCGATATGGTGTCAACACGATATGAACCAAACACAACTTGATGTTTTATTTCACGCACGTTTTCAACTAATATTAACATATTACCTAATAGTTCATAAATTATAAGTTTTTAAAAGCAAATTATATTCCTTAGTATTTTTTTAATAAAATTTGTTAATAAACTTAATTATATATTTCTTAAAATAATTACAAAAATTGCGTAAAACATAAAGCTCATATATTATCAAGTCGTAGGTTGAATGCGCAAAATTATGCCACAATGAGTGATCTGTCCAACTTTTATCTCATTCTAACTATCGCTCCCTCTCACTCTGATCGGTTGACTAGTCGCTTTAGTAAGCGACTGGTCAAGCGATTAGAACGAGATTGAACTATAGTTAGAATGAGAGGTTAGCTGTCAAACCGGTTGTGTTGATCGATCTAGGAGCATTTTTAACCGACTTCAAAAAAAGGAGGTTCTCAGTTTATGTGTGTGTGTATATATGTTTGTTCACGATTATCTCGCGTTTAGCTGAACCAATTTTGATGCGGTCCTTATATACAGCTGTATTTTTTATCTATCGCGTTCGTGAAAACAAAATATACGTTTAAATAATATCTAATATTACTTTACTGTAATAAAATTTACCACGCCGCAGCATTGCGTAGTTCCATATTTTTCGAAAAAAAAGGAGAATTTTCTGAGCTACGCTTTTAAAGGATTCACATTCAATGATTCGTAACTCATATTTGCCATAATTAATATCAGGTATTACAAAATTTTCACAACCTTGTTCAAATTAAAAATAATTTTATGAATTCCATAGAATTACTATGGAATTTAACGGTTCGGAGACCTCCGTCGTCTACACTAACGCATCTAGCGGAAATTCGTACGCGATAGTCATCATTCATATTCAGAGGCGATTGTCTATGGTTGCGGAAATTTGTCTATTGTAAGATTGTAACTGATTTTTTTTATGGAGGCCATAGACAAATTTCCGCAACCATAGACAATTGTCTATGAATTGATGAATTCAGATCAATTGTGTCGAGCGACAAATGCCACCTTCTTATCGAAATCGGTTTTGTAGTTTAGGAATGACAGTGTTATAGACAACATACAAATAATATAGGTGTACTTGCCCTTGTACCCCACGTGCCTGATATAAATATAAATTCAATTCAATTTAATGATCATTTATTTCGAAAGTTTCCATATTATATTAGTACATTTTATTTCTACTAAATTAATAACATCTTATAATTATGCCAGAAAGCCCACTGACCACGACTGTGGCTAGAAGGCTGTCGTAAGTAGGTTTTGCACGATGGAAAATTATCAGTGGGCCCCATATAAAAAAAGCCAAAACCCATAGACCTGGCTGAACTGAATCCCGCTAAGTGTGTGTTGCGCCTAATCTTACCAAAAGCAAGCCATGTAAAATTAGCGGCCAAGACTCACAACACAAGCTCATAACGCTTTAGCGTCTGCTAGATGGTTGCCAACAAGGCTGACGTCGAAGGTCAACCTGACTGAATTTTGGTTCTCTAGTGTGAAACGGTTTGAGATAAGGTAAGTTTATAATAATACGCTTTTAGTTGGGTTCACCTCGGCCATATTAAAAAGGTATAATAAATGCTTAAAATAATAATATTGGGTCGAGAAGAGAGGCCGGACACACTCAAGTCGTGTCCTTTTATTAATTTATAAATTTAGATTTTTTACATCATTATTTTTTCTTTTATCCGCCTCTTCAGAAATATATTTCATCAAATTTATTAAAACAGGTGCTTATTAATTCTATTTAAACATATATATTAATAATCAATTTTTTTTTAATTCAAAAATACTGTATTCTAAATCGGGAAAATTTGTATTACATGGCAACACTCGTCTGGACACACACATTCAAACCAGCCGCCATCTTGCGTCACAGTTTGTTGTACAGCCATGCTCCGTCCTTTAATTTTTTTCGTCCAAGTCTATAACTTCGTTTTTTTGAGAATAGAAATTGAGTAAACATAGAAACAGTAGTTGCCAACCTGTTCTAACTGTTCAATTTAAACACACTGCAAACACACCAACAAAAGATTACTTAACATGATTAAGAGTTCACATTTGTGAATAAATAACAATTTGCAGATTAAATAATCCAACGCAACAATAAAAACACAATTTCGTTTTGATTATGATGTTAGAGACACGTGAAAATTGAAAAACTGATCTGACAATGACGCACGTACATTCTAAAACGGAAACTGAACGTCCAGTTTTTTTATCAGTATTCACGAAATTTTTTTAATTGGCAAATCATAATATGCACTTATTGATAAATTTTCGTAAATAAAAGGGCTTCTAAAAGTTATTTAATAGTTTTATTATATAATACTAAATAATAAAACAAGTGCCACTCGGGCCTGCCTCTGATTGCTCCATAACCCTCCAACCAAACGCACAATAATAGAGCAAGCAAATACCTTTACTTAAATAAGAATCACAATAAGCTTTAAACTTTAAAAACTATCCAGGTATGACTGAGACATACTAATGACAGATGACGCGAGAAAATATTTAAAAATCGAACCATCCGTTTAGAACCTCTTCTTCTCTAGGAATTTTATTGTGCAACATTCACAAGAACATTAGCAATGATAAAAATAAAATATTTCGTGTATATTACTACTACCAAAATATTGTTAAATACTCAATATAACATTTACAAATACGTAGGGATGGCTTTACTATAAATACAAATATATTTCAGTATGTTTGATGACGACGTAGGCACTTTGACAGTTGTGACATGTATCGTGCCCATAGATATATAATATAATTTTTAAGAAAAAAAAACCGACTTCAATGGGGGTAGCCGGTGAAGGATTATTGTAGATAGATGGTGCACTTAGATTCCATACAATGAAATAACTTGCTTAAAAAACGCAGCGGAGAGGACCAATCGCCAAACGTGAACTATGCGTCGTTGAAGAGTTCCGTTCTGATTATCATCAACAGTTCCACTTCATCAAATGTCACTCTTTTGAATGAAAATGCTTGATTTGTTGATAAAAATACAAAAGTCACTTTATGTATGCCTTTAAGATTTGAGGAATTCCCTCGATTCCTCGTGGAACTCATCATCAGAACTTGAGCTTGACGAAAATTGGTCCTGACAATCTAACTTGCTTAACAAACATAGCGAAGAGGAAGAATCGCCAAACATGAACTATGCGTCGTTGAAGAGTTCCGTTCTGTTCATCATCAGCAGTTCCACTTCATCAAATGTCACTCTTTTGAATGAAAATGCTTGATTTGTTGATAAAAATACAAAAGTCACTATGTGTAAGCCCTTAAGATTTGAGGAGTTCCCTCGATTCTTCATGGATCCCATCATCAGAACTTGAGCTGGACGAACATTTGTTCTGACAATTAAACTTGCTAAACAAACACAGCGAAGAGGACGAATCGCCAAACGTGAACTATGCGTCGTTGAAGAGTTCCGTTCTGATCATCATCAGCAGTTCTACTTCATCCAATGTCACTGTTTTGAATGAAAATGATGGTTTTGTTGATAAAAATATAAAAATCACTATATGTATGCCTTTAAGATTTGAGGAGTTCCCTCGATTCCTCATGGATCCCATCATCAGAACTGCGTTTTGACAAAAACGGGACCAATCTGTATATATATACTTACAATCAAAAAAAGAATTTTCAAAATCGGTTCAGACATGACGGAGTTATGGAGTAACAAACATAAAAAAAAAAAAAAAAAAAAAAAACATACACGCCGAATTGAGAACCTCCTCTTTTCAAATCTTGAAGTCGGTTAAAAATGGCGCTCATCCCATTTCTCTGATCGTGCCCATAAAGCTATGATCGTGCCTGATAAAGAACCCTGTACATCGTTCTGTCAACTTTTTTCTAATCTCAAAAAAAACGAACTATAGTGAGTGTACATTTGCTAAAAGTAAGTAAGTATAGTTTGTTCAAAACGACAAAGTCTCGTGATAGTCGTGATCCTGATTTTTACCTATGGAAACTCATACATTTTATAGGAGATTCCTTTCCGCACAGACTCTATGAGAAGAGTAGTATCAATTAAAGATTTTACGTCTTCTTCATCATCATCATCATCATATCAGCCGAAAGACGTCCACTGCTGAATATAGGCCCTCAAAGAGTGCCACATTGACCGGTCCCGCGCCACCCGCATCCAGCGGACTCCCGCGACCTTTACCAGGTCATCAGTCCGTAAGACCCGGGGGGTATGTCCTAAAACTACGGACAAGACCACCGGGGAATGGGCAGCAGCATCCTCGGGGTGCGTTGGAGATACCGCGATCGTCAGCCCGCATGCCAAGCATGGAGAATATGGAGATTACGACATCACCCCCCATGGAAGGTACGTCTTCTTAATAAACCGGGACCCTTTGGCAGGGTTCCCATTGTCGTCGCGACGTCCTCTTTATGTGTAAACCATACTATATAGTTAACCAACTACACATGCATAAATGGTCAAATACATATGTGACCACGAAAACAAAATTAAGTCGAGGACGACGCGACGATAGAATAGGTATTAGGTGTGTTAGGTAAGATTGATTGTTCCTTACCTAACTCTTGAATGTCGTAGTCACTTCTATCTGCTTCGCTGAATGCCTCGTATGCACCATCTAAGGGTGAAATGGGTTTATGATAACAACAGTCACTAAGTGCCTACAGCTAAGTATGGAACAAGTGATATGAATCGTCAGATATAATGGGTACGTTAGTCAGTCATGTACAACAAGCGTCTTCAAATACATTATGCCCCGATGCAATGTTTGAACCATTGTATCTGTGCACATGTCCTTGTGGACCAGCAACACACTTTACGGGGATCACAATTCCTTGAGGAATGGTTCATTATGTCCTTGTGGACCAACAACAACAATTTTCCATTACTTACTATTGGTTTAGGTGAGCTCATCTTATAAGGTCAGGAAGGCACCTGCACCGGGGGGTCCGGCGCTCCAGTTCGAGATACCCGGCAGCCGTCGCCACCGCATCTCTATGTGCAGGGCAGCGCAATGCCCTGCACACTAGTCAGAATACCTTGCAGTCGTCACTATGGCGTTCTTATGCACCGGGGGGTCCGGCGCTCCAGTTCGGAGTACCCGGCAGCCGAAGCCACCGCACTCCTAAAGTACCGGCGTCTGAAGCTACTTTACCTCCTTAAGACGTAACAGCAGCATCAGCCACCGTACCTCTTGCACCGGGGGGTCCGGCGCTCTAGTTCGAGATACCCGGCAGCCGAAGCCATCGCATCTCTATGCACAGGGGGGTCCTGCGCTCCAGTTCGAGATACCCGGCAGCCGAAGCCACCGCATCTCTATGCACAGGGGGGTCCTGCGCTCCAGTGCGAAGTCGTAGCGTCTGAAATCACTGTACCTCCTAGCACGGCGGGCACCGAGCACAAGCAGACACAGCAACCGCAGCCACCACACCTCTATTACTCAGGGGGGCTCCTGAGCTTCAATTCGGAGTAACCGGCAGCCATAGCCACCGCACTCCTAAAGTACCCGACGCTCACCACTGATCTCCCCCGCACAGCTCAAAGCTCTGAGCGGGAAGCAACAGTAGCAACAGTCGTGCACCTCTAGAAGGTGAACTCTTGCTACCTTAAGTAAGATGGGCTCGGATGCGAGTTCCACGACACAAATAACGTGGTCCAATTCCAGCATCAGCTTTGGCAGCTACTTATCCATGACAAGCAAGCAATGCAGTACAATGCACCGCTTGCCTTCATGGCAAGTTAACGAATAGTCATTGGAAACCATAATTAGGGTGTACGAATATGTATATAAGATTGGGACACATCAAGACATTGAGAACATTAAAATACAAAGCCATAAACACTTAGCTTTCTGATAACCCAGCTGTGTGGTCACCAACTCCACGCGCCATCGCCTTTCTCTTCTTCGATAACACTTTAACATTAACACGTCTACACTCGAGAACGATTGTCGGGCAAAAGGGCGCGCCGTTAGCGAAAATGATATTTAAATGAATCTACCTCCATTGTACAGGAAGAAATGAATGGGTGAATGAATGTATTGCCAGACTCAATATACTTAAACCTTCGCGACACGATACGATCCGGCTTAAATCGGAATCGGATCGCGTTGTTCGCGACACCCATCACGCAGGCAGCATTCCCGCGCTGTATTGCAATAGCAATCCTAGTGCTGGAGCCCGCCTAACTGGAAATTTATCAAAATCCTAACCAATTTTCTTCCATATAGCGTTGTAGAGCCCATCTCGGAGATCATGAAAACATAAGTCTTAAAGGTCTTAAATGGCCATAAGTATGTATGGCGTCAAGTTGAAAATACAATTTTTTGGCCTAAATTTATCAACGAGCCTACCGTTCCAAATTTTGACACATGATTTAGCCCACGTCAAATAACCTACATACCAATTTTAAGACCATTCATGGGCACATAAGATTTTAAGACCAGTTGAATTTGCAATTTTTTGGCCTAAATTTATCAACGAGCCTACCGCTCCAAATTTTGACAGTAGTTAAAGGACCCATTCAACACACCAAATCCCAATTTTAAGACCATTCTGGTGGGCACATAAGATTTTAAGACCATGAATCTTGAAGCAAATCAAATTATTGTGTTCAATATTTTTTGATTTGCAATTTTTAAGTAGTTACACTACGATATATAAACTGAAAATAGATGTCATATACTTCAGAAAAAGCGACCAAACCCTCCGGTGTCCAAGGCCAGATCTGGCCTGGTCACTTGGTCACTTGGTCTGGGTTTGGTCACTTTTTCTGAAGTATATGACATCTATTTTCATTTTAAGACCATTTTAAGAAATAGTGGACTTCATAGAAAAAATAGCAAATTACTATAAATTCCTTAAAAAAAATATTTTGCTGGTACAAACACAACTATATTATATATAAGTGTCTTGTAATTAAAAATGCCCTAAAAGTACTCCGCAATAAGTCGAAAATTGGAGAAATTCGTCATAGCAGTACTTTAGTCATGGGGGTCTTAAATCACTAACATTATTATTTATTTTAAACTTAATGTCACAAAATATGCTTTGGAAAGCCAGACGTAATGCCTATAAACATTTTGTACCAGTCGCTCATAAGTCTAAACTGATAAGCGTCAAGTTAGGTGCACTGAGAATATATTATTAACTGAAAAATTACGTAAATTTATTTTAAATCCTACCGTTCAAAATTTTGACAAACTACTTAGCCTACATCAATTAACCTACATACCAATTTTAAAACCAATCTGGTGGGCGCATAAGATTTTAAGACCAGTGGAAGTTGCAATTTTTTGGCCTAAATTTATCAACGAGCCTACCGCTTCAAATTTTGACAGTAGTTAAAGGACCCATTCAACACACCAAATCCCAATTTTAAGACCATTCTGGTAGGCACATAAGATTTTAAGGCCATTTTAAGAAATAGTCGACTTTATAGAAAAAATAGCAAATTACTATAAATTCCTTAAAAAAAAAATTTTGCTGGCACAAACACAACTGCATATTCATATATAAGTGTCTTGTAATTAAAAATGCCCTAAAAGTATACCGCAATAAGTCGAAAATTGGAGAAATTCGTCATAGCAGTACTTTAGTCACGGGGTCTTAAATCACTAAAATTATTATTTCTTTTAAACTTAAAGTCACAAAATATGATTTTAAAAGCCAGACGTAATGCCTATAAACATTTTCTACCAGTCGCTCATAAGTCGAAACTGATAAGCGTCAAGTTAGGTGAACTGAGAATATATTATTAACTGAAAAATTACGTAAATTTATTTTAAATCCTACCGTTCAAAATTTTGACAAACTACTTAGCCTACATCAAATAACCTACATACCAATTTTAAAACCAATCTGGTGGGCGTATAAGATTTTAAGACCAGTGGAAGTTGCAATTTTTTGGCCTAAATTTATCAACGAGCCTACCGCTCCACATTTTGACAGTAGTTAAAGGACCCATTCAACACACCAAATCCCAATTTTAAGACCATTCTGGTAGGCACATAAGATTTTAAGACCATTTTAAGAAATAGTCGACTTTATAGAAAAAATAGCAAATTACTATAAATTCCTTAAAAAAAAAATTTTGCTGGCACAAACACAACTGCCTATTCATATATAAGTCTCTTGTAATTAAAAATGCCCTAAAAGAATACCGCAATAAGTCGAAAATTGGAGAAATTCGTCATAGCAGTACTTTAGTCACGGGGGTCTTAAATCACTAAAATTATTATTTATTTTAAACTTAAAGTCACAAAATATGATTTGAAAAGCCAGACGTAATGCCTATAAACATTTTCTACAGTCGCTCATAAGTCGAAACTGATAAGCGTCAAGTTAGGTGCTCTGAGAATATATTACTAACTGAAAAATTACATAAATTTATTTTAAATCCTACCGTTCTACATTTTGACAAACGGCTTAGCCCACATCAAATAACCTACATACCAATTTTAAAACCAATCCGGTGGGCCCATAAGATTTTAAGACCAGTGGAAGTTGCAATTTTTTGGCCTAAATTTATCAACGAGCCTACCGCTCCAAATTTTGACAGTAGTTAAAGGACCCATTTGACAAACCAAATCCCAATTTTAAGACCATTCTGGTGGGCGCATAAGATTTTAAGACCATTTTAAGAAATAGTCGAAATCATACAAAAAATTGCAAAATACTGTAAATTCGTTAAAAAAATATTTAGCTGGCACAAGCACAACTGCATATTCATATTTAAGTGTCTTGTAATTTAAAATGCCGTAAAAGTATTTCGCAATAAGTCAAAAATTTGAGAAATGCGTCATAGCAGTACTTTAGTCACGGGGGTCTTAAATCACTAAAATTATTATTCATTTTATAATTAATGGCTCCAAATTTGATTTTAAAAGCCAGACGTAATGCCTATAGGCATTTTCTACCAGTCGCTCATAACTCTAAACTGATAAGCGTCAAGTTAGGTGCACTGAGAATATATTACTGACTGAAAAAATGACGTGAATTTATTTTATATCCTACCGTTCCAAATTTTGACAAACGGTGTAGCCCACTCCAAATAACCTACATACCCATTTTAAGACCAATCCGGTGGGCGCATAAGATTTCAAGACCAGTTGAAGTTGCTATTTTTTGGTCTTCATTTATTTGACACTAGTTAAAGGACCCATTCAACAAACCAAATCCCAATTTACACTTAATATTACAATTAAAAAGATTTTAAGACAATTTTAAGAAAGAGTCGATTTCATACAAAAAATAGCAAATTACTATAAATTCGTTCAAAAAATATACTTAATTGGCACAAACACAAATGCAAATTCATATTTAAGTGTCCAAAATGCCGTAAAAGTATTCCGCAATAAGTCGATAATTGGGGAAATTCGTCATAGCAGTAATTTAGTCGCGGGGGTTTAAATTACTAAAATTATTATTTATTTTAAACTTAATGGCACAAAACATGATTTAAAATGCTGGACGTAATGCCTATACCTATTTTTTACCAGTCCCTCATACATAACCTTAAACTAACAAGCGTCATATCAAGTTAGGCGCACTGAGAATATTAACTGAGTGAAAACATGACGTAAATTTATTTTTAATCCTCCAGCTCCAATTTTTCAACACGGCGTCGCTACATTTCAAGTTCAAGTCGTCTCTAATTGACATCTTATTTCATTCACGTTTTCAACCGACCACAACACAATACCTAGTTGATATAAATTATATATATTTTATGAAAATTAATTATATTCGTAAGTACTTACGAAAACACTTAGTTTGACAATTTGAGTCTATTTCGTTCTTATATGCAAGTGTGATAGAGACGGATATAACGAAATAGTCGGGCTATCGTTGCCCGCCATTCTCTTCAACACTTTGGCCTCAAAAACACATTTTATTTAGGACCTTTTAGTAGTAGGCAACAATCTGAAACCAATGACAAATGACATTAGCTCCTTCTCTATTACACTTTTTGAGAGTTTGGCATCCCGTTTAATCTTGGTACAGTTTCATGTTAAACCTCGAGCCGAAAATTTTGTTACTTTGCACATTAGGATTTTCCGTTAAGTATTATGTAGAAAGTAAAATGTAGAAAGTAGAAGTATATAAATTATAAATCATATAGAAATGAGTGCTAACAAATGTATTTTACATTTCGGTTCTGGTGCACAAGATGGAACGATCGTTAAATTTTCCGAAGAAAGTTTGGAGAAATGCAAAAACTTTTGGTTATTGCGCGGACACTCATCCAAATATAAACAAATCTGTTTACCTGAAAATTTGACGGCAGAAGCAGGTAAGTTTGTAATGTTTATTGTAATTTTATGACAAATAATGATAATTATTTTTATTACGTTAAATGTACCATAGTACCCCATACATTATTTTATTATAGCTACGTGTTTTATTAAAGCAATTTAAAATAACATTCTTTCAATGTTGATAATTATGTGACAGACGCAGAAAGACTTAAATTACTCATGAAATAAGTAAACATGATAATCCAAATCAAAACGGCCTTTATGGTGGCAGCACTAAACTTACGTTATAGTCATCGAACATATTCAATATAATTTTCAAAAAAAAAAGGCTTCCGTGCCAGCCACGATAAGCGCCCTTTTGATTTAAATTATCACAAATATATATAGCTCATAAATGAATACCCAAAATATCAGAGAATTTAGAAAATAATATATTTGCTCTAAATTGTAAATTAAAATGTATAATATAAATAAAAACCGGCCAAGTGCGTGTCGGACCACGCATAATGGAGAGTTCCGTACCTCGTAACCAAATTAATACCAAAAGGTCGTATCTGATGCCTATGGAAGAAGTTTTTTAAAGATAACTCAAAAATGGCTGAACCGATCATGTATAAAATAATGGTCGTAGAAAGTAAGGCGCATCTCCTCAATTTTTTTCATATTTTTTTGACTTACGGTTCAAAAGTTACAGGGGGGGGGCACTTTTTTCGGACTTTCGAAGTGATTATTTCAGAAAATATTCACTTCATCACAAAATCTTCAAAGAAACCTCAATGTTATTTTTAAATACCTATCGATTAATATGCCACATATTGATATTTGTACATTTTTTTTTTTTAATTTAGTTGGATGTATGGAGCGCCCCCCACCTAAAAATATATTTTTCTGCAATTTAACTACATAACTAAGTAGCGGCATACAAAATACATCTTAAGTGTAAATTATATTAAGTTAATTTTTATAATTTCTGAATAAAATGGCTGTGACATACGGACGGACGGACGGACAGAGGTACATGACGAAACTACAAGGGTTCCGTTTTTGCCATTTTGGCTACGGAACCCTAAAACCGGGCAAAGAGCATGTCGAGCAATGCTCAGTGTAGGGTTCTGTAGTTGCCGGCCTGTTACAATACATCCGTTTAAAAGGTCGTTTATTAAGGGATATTTGGCGGCGCTTACGTCATTTTACTATCCGGCACTTACCTAGTGATAACTATATAACTAACTAGATAACTGACTGACTGATAAGATAACTGATAGATGTGTGCGCACACGAAGAAATCGGCTTATTATGGAATCACGGTTTTGTCTTCACGGCGTTACGTCTTCTTATTTTATACGTCTATGAGCGCGACCGCTTATTTCAGTTAACGTTTTTGATAATTACTCATGTGAATTAAAAATATTCACAAAAATCAAGTTATAGGGACGAACCTGGATTGTTATAAGTACCTACTACAAAAGTGTGTATTGAGATGTGCTGTTCGAATCGTAGAAATTTGCGAACAAAATTGAGCTTATGTGTGGTGACCTCGTGCTGTATGAGTAGTCTGTGTTATAAGTACTTATCAGGCCTCACGTCTATAAATTTTATCTAATTTTTTGGACTCACGGCTCAAGAGTTAGATGGGGGGACGCCCTTTTTGAACTTTCAGAGCTATTATTTACGAAACTATTAGTTTTACTCAAAACTGTTATAAAAGATCTCTATTATTTTTGAAAGACCTATCCAACGATAATACACAACACGATAGGGTTGGAGCTAAAAATTCACCCCCCACTTGATGTGTACGAGAGGTACCCTAATAAAAAATATTTTTCCAGTTTTTATTCTACCACTGTGTTGGCGTGATTAATGCACACTCATACCAAATTTCAGCTATCTAGTGCTAACAGTCACTCAGCTAGACCGCGGACAGACGGACGGACGGACATGGCGAAACTAAGTATAAGGGTTCTAAAAAGAGTTGACTAAAAAGCTTTGCAAAGTCCTAAACTACAAAAAAATATAATTTTCCATAAATTAGGGTTTCCATAGTAGGGTGGACTAGGTAGTAAGTATTTTTAATAAGTAAGTAAGTTTAATGTAACTAAGTTTTATATTAAAATGATAAGATGATTGTTCAGTGCAGATTAAATCAGTTATAGAGAGCTTGCGCTGTATTTTTTTTATAAATCCATTCATTATTGTAATTGTCCATTACTTACCAATTTTGTAGAGGCTCAAATAAAAAAAAATAAAGATTGAAGACATAATATTATGTTAGGAGGTACCTTTGCGTAGCAAAGGGATAAATCATATGGTTACAAATGTCACAATATATCTACTATACTCATACTTGGATCCCTATTTATCTTAAGTACCTACTTTGCTTCCAAATTATAAACAACATTTAGGTTTCGGTCTAGAGAAATTACATTTGAGTCGCGTAACTTCAAACTCGGATAGATCCAATTGTGAGATTTTTTTAAGAAGTAAGTAAGTATAAAAAGAAATATATTCTCAGTGCACCTAACTTGACGCTTATCAGTTTAGAGTTATGAGCGACTGGTAGAAAATGCCTATAGGCATTACGTCTGGCTTTTAAAATCAAATTTGGAGCCATTCATTTTAAAATGAATAATAATTTTAGTGATTTAAGACCCCCGTGACTAAAGTACTGCTATGACGCATTTCTCCAATTTTTGACTTATTGCGAAATACTTTTACGGCATTTTAAATTACAAGACACTTAAATATGAATATGCAGTTGTGCTAAATATTTTTTTAACGAATTTACAGTATTTTGCAATTTTTTGTATGATTTCGACTATTTCTTAAAATGGTCTTAAAATCTTATGCGCCCACCAGAATGGTCTTAAAATTGGGATTTGGTTTGTCGAATGGGTCCTTTAACTACTGTCAAAATTTGGAGCGGTAGGCTCGTTGATAAATTTAGGCCAAAAAATTGCAACTTCAACTGGTCTTAAAATCTTATGCGCCCACCAGATTGGTTTTAAAATTGGTATGTAGGTTATTTGATGTGGGCTAAGTCGTTTGTCAAAATTTGGAACGGTAGGATTTAAAATAAAGGGTTTAGCAGGCTAAGGAAGGACGTGTGGCCCCTGTGAGGAATAGTTGAATTGGTAAATGTCAATTATTTGTCGCCTCATAACTAGTAATCACTCCAACTTTCAGCCCTCTATCTTGAACTGTCACAGAGATAATGTCAAAAATGTATTTTTTTAACATTTTTTTTCAAACTCGTATATCTCCTAATCCATAGCAGCTAAAGCGTTGAAATTAAATCACAGCTACGTAGTTTGAGTGCGAGTATACCCTATAATTTTATTAATATTTTATACGTGAAAAATAAAAGAAATAAATGTCAATTTATTTTTTGACAGCTCTTTCCAACACGTTTTTTTGAAAGTACAATTATGAAAAAAGTCATATAAATTGCTTATAGTATTAGTTACTAGCATACAAAAAATAAATTGATTATATTTGGTGCAACATACTGTAAAAAAAAACTAACGAAAGTATTCAAGTATCAAGAGTAGGCTTCTGAACTGAAACTTCTATTTTAAGTTTTTTGTTTGTTGCCTAGCTTCTTCTTCTTTCATGTCGACGGTTCCTATACGATGGATGCCCAGAAGGCAGCGGTGTTGACAGCCCTGGCCGTCGCGTCCCTCAGGTCAAGTTCCGAGCAGGAGTACGGGCATGCGGGGCAGGCCAGCAGGTGCGCCATTGTTTGCGTTGCTGTGTCGCAGGCGCATTGGGTGGAGTGGTTATGAAGTAGTCCCCATGCGACCATGTTCTGCCTGCAGCGACCAACCTGGGACCTAAGCCTGTTCAGCGCCTTCCAAATGGGCCATGGTTCTTTGTGGCCGGGCGGTAGCTGTTCCGAGACTGGTACGTATGTATCTGGCGGTGGACACTGGTTCTGCCAAAGTGAGCAGCGCGCATTGGAGGGTTCATCGAGCAGCGGAACAATGCTCCGAATAAAACTTTTGCGGCTCTTCAGGCGGGCAGGCGGCGGGTCATTATAGTGCAATGGGTGACGTGGGTCAGTTTGTTGTTTCCGCATTTCAGCAGCACATGCAATCCCTCTACGGATTTCCGGCGGGGCGACTCCTGCAAGGGGGTATAGTTTGTTGAACGGGGTCGGCTTTAGGCACCAGGCCTGCGTGTGCGGATCGATGCCAGACTGGGCACGCGAATTCGCCTGCGGCGAAGCTAAGGGCCAGCCCCGTAGTACGCACAGTGTGGGCAGTTGCTCCCCAGCTTGTCGATGTTAGCCCCCTTAGCAAATTATTACGCGCGCTGACCTTCAAACGGGTGTTGGCGCAATGGGTCTTAAAAGTCAGTGCCCTGTCTAACGTGATTCCTAAGTACCTTGGGTGGGGGCAGTGTGCAATCGTCTCTCCATCCCACGTCACGCATAGAGATCTGTTGGCTTCATGATTACGTAGGTGGAATGCACAAATCTGTGTTTTGCTCGGGTTCGGCTGGAGGCAGTTGGCCCTGTAATAAGTCCCGAGATTTTCCAGTCCCTTAGACAGGGTTTCCTCAACGCTTTCAAATGAGCGGAACTGTGCTGCTAGCGCTAGATCGTCAGCATATAAAAACCGTTGTGTTCCTGGTGGGCTGGGTTGGTCATTTGTATAGATGTTGAAAAGAGTTGGGGCCAGAACACTGCCTTGGGGGAGACCATTTTTTTGTCGTCGCCAGCGACTCTTACCCGCACTGAGATGGAGCGGTTGCGGAGCAGCTCGCTAAGAATCCGGACGAAGCCTCTGTCCCGGGTGGCATCGGCAACCTTACGGAGAAGGATTCTTATATTGACGGTGTCATACGCTGCAGACAGGTCGACGAACACGACACCAGTGACCATGCCGAGCTCGAAACCATCCTCAATGTACTGCGTTAGCTTCAATGTCTGACTTGTGCACGACTTTCCCGCACGGAATCCCGCTTGCTCTGGTATAAGTTGAGGGTCTACAACGTAGGTCAGTCTATTCAGCAGAAGACGTTCGAAAAGTTTGTAAGTGTGGCACAGCAACGATATAGGACGGTAGCTTTTGGGGTTATCGGGAGATTTTCCTGGCTTTAGCAGTGCCACTATCTTGGATTTCCGCCACGCTTTTGGTATGTTGAGCGTTGCCAAGCAGTCGTTGAAGAGGTTGAGAAGCCACGACATCGCCAGCGGTCCGAGGTTTTTGATTTGCTCCACCGTGAGGTCATCAACTCCAGACGCTTTCCCATTTTTCATATTTTTCACCGCCGTAGCAAGTTCGCTTAGCGTAAATGGCTTGCTTAGATCGCTGTTGTCTTCTTGATCTTCCGGGATTGTTGAAGGTCTCGGTATACGGTAGAGCAGTTTGCCGTTTAGCAGTAGCTGGCTTGCAATTTGGTTGGCCTTGATTTTCCCTGGATGCGTTGCCGCAGGCGCATCTCCAGTGAGTTTGTGCAGGGTTGACCAAGCTTTTTTACTGTTGTGCGTCATGTCAATGCTGGCAACTGTGTCCTCCCATTTTACTTTACGTGACTTTGCTAGGTCTTCCATTAACTCTGCACCTGTCTTTATGGTTTCAGCAGAGAAAGGATCGTTCGTGAACTGAGCTTCGTAATTCCGCAGCACTTCGGACGTCTGTGAAGTCAGGCCAGGGATGTAATCAGTACGGCAGCCTCTGGGTATTGACTGGCATGACGCAGTGCGGACAGTTTCTATAAATGTGTCATAATTACCAGCTACAGGTGACAGGGTGCACAGCTTCTCATCAATATTTCGAGAGTATTTGTCCCAATCTGCTTTTGCGAAGTTAAAACGTCGTCGGAAAGGAACCCTGATAGGCTGCACTACAGCTTGCACTTGGCACATTATGGGTCTATGCTGTGTTCTGGGAATAGGGTTACAGACAACCTTCGAGCATTGCGAGCCGATGTTCTCACTAACAAAAATGAGGTCCGGGTTGTAGCTGCGCCGCCATCGACCGCTATTCTTTCTTTCTTTTTCTTTTTAAAATATATATATTATAGGTCAATCTTACACAAACCGACCTAGTCCCACAGTAAGCTCAATAAGGCTTGTGTTGTGGGTACTAGACGACGATATATATAATAGATAGATATTGATAATACTTAAATACATAGAAAACATCCATAACTCAGGTACAAATATCTGTGATAAACACACAAATACATGCCCTTACCAGGATTCGAACCCGGGACCTCCTGCTTCGTAGGCAGTGTCACTACCGACTGGGCTAGGAGGCCGTTAAAAGATCCTGGCAGCTTGGGGTTGTGGAGGAGGAAGAGTCCGTTAGCCTCCGCCCAAGACTCAACGGTCTGGCCATCAAGGTTTGTCTCACGGTAGCCCCACGTCGTGTGGTGGCTGTTAAAGTCACCGACAACAATTTTGGTCCTGCCATCGTTCGAGTAGGGAACGTCCCAGGGCTGGAATGGTTGAGCTGGGGGTTTATATACTGACGTTATTGTGCATGAGCGGATGTCCACAGTTATTAGCTCCATAGTACCACGGCAGACGGAAGAAGTAGACGTCACAATTATATCGGGCTTGGAAAAAATGGCACTACCGTGTTTTGCGTGCGGTATCTCCGCAATTAAAGTAAGTCCGGGAATCTGCGGCCGAGTTTGGCCTGCGTCTCGATGGGTTTCCTGGACGCATAGGATGTGGCATTGCGTCTCGCGGCACAGTTCCGAGAGGAGTAGCGCTTTGTCCTGTGAGAAGCCTTCTATATTAATAGAAATGACTGTCAGGGCTGGCTCTGAAAAGTGCCGTTGATCGTATATATAATTTCGTTGATCGCATGTATCATTTGGTGGAACCATCGTGGTGAAAGGATTAGCCGCTCGGTAACTCAATACCGAACGTTGCCCAGGGTACGCCAGACGCTGTGATAAAATCGTGGAAAGCTTCGAATGCGTCGTGCGGGGAGGCTCCTTCCATGTACCCATGTTGCCTAGCAACAAAGGGTGTATTGTTTTTAGGGTTCCGTAGTCAACTAGGAACCCTTATAGTTTCGCCATGTCTGCCCGTCCGTCCGTCCGTCCGTCCGCGGATAATCTCAGTGACCGTTAGCACTAGAAAGCTGAAATTTGGTACTAATATGTATATCAATCACGCCGACAAAGTGGTAAAATAAAAAGTTAAATTTTTTTTTTATTAGGGTACCTCCCCTATACGTAAAGTGGGGAGTGATTTTTTTTTTCATTTCAACCCTAACATGTGATATATTATTGGATAGGTATTTAAAAATTAATTGGGGTTTCCTAAAATCATTTTTCGATAATGTAAATATTTTCGGAAATAATCGCTCCAGAAGTAAAAAAATATGCGTCCCCCCCCCCCTCTAACTTTTGAACCATAAGTTTTAAAAATATGAAAAAAATCTCAAAAGTAGAACTTTATAAAAACTTTCTTGAAAAATTATTTTGAACTTGATAGGATGAATAGTTTTTGAAAAAAAAATACAAAATAATTTCTGAACTAAGTTTGTAATTTAACCGTATAAGCAGGTGTTTATTGTACCTGTAATTTCTACAAAATTACAATGACATGACGTGCTTTCAAATAAAGTAAAAACGGTGAAAATCGGTTCACGCAATAAAGAATTATCCCATAAAAATCATCTTCCATACTTTATGCTCGCGCGCAATAGTTTACTCAATTTGCCGATAGATGTCGCTGTACATGGAACTCTCATATCATATCCTACATGGCGGTGTTATTAACTCTTAAGTGGGGACACTTACTGTGACGGACGGACAACTACGGAACCCTACAGTGAGCGTGGCCCGACACGCTCTTGGCCGGTTTTTTTAATTTGACGTATGACTGTCGAAAAAGGTCACTGAACTACTGCTGTGTTAGCATTTGTAACTAATTTTACTAACTACTAAATCAACGAAACGACGGATGTGCTATATGTTTATTATTTTATAAACAAAATTAATTGGTTTCATTATAGTACACGTATTAACATAACGAATTAAATAACTCATTAGAGCAGATATCACAATATAAGTCACTTAGATAATGACTATCGTAATATTCGTCGTCCCAGGTATAGGACAATGTTATCCTGCAGTCATCGCAATATCCTTTTAACATAATATTTTCGTCAGAGAGCGATACCTCAATATCTGGTAAAGACTGTAAAAACCGCTGCTTCGCTATTAACCGTGGCAAGTTGAGCCCAAATATTTTTGATTTTATGATTTCCATCTGAAAGAATGTATATACATGAAGTTTCTGTTTTATTTTATTTACATTTAAAGCTTACTTTCGCCATTTTGGAAAAATCGGACTCCTCTTCTACATAACGTGTTGTATATTCCCTTGAACAATCCACTATTATGTTAAATGTGCTAGCGTATAAACTAAGCGTTTGTCGATTCCGAGTAACGTAACATTAGACATTATGATTTATTAGGTATGAGCTATCTTTAAATTATACAATACTATTATACAATTTATACGCTAGCACATTTAACATAATAGTGAATTGTTTAAGGGAATATACAACACGTTATGTAGAAGAGGAGTCCGATTTTTCCATAATGGCGAAAGTAAGTTTTAAATGTAAATAAAATAAAAAATAAAACAGAAACTTCATGTATATACATTCTTTCAGATGGAAATCATAAAATCAAAAATATTTGGGCTTAACTTGCCACGGTTAATAGCGAAGCAACTGTTTTTACAGTCTTTACCAGTATTGAGATATCGCTCTCTGACGAAAATGTTATGTTAAAAGGATATTGCGATGACTGCAGGATAACATTGTCCTATCCTATACCTGGGACGACGAATATTACGATAGTCATTATCTTAGTGACTTATATTGTTATATCTGCTCTAACGAGTTATTTAATTCGTTATTTAATTCGTTATATTAATACATGTACTATAATGAAACCAATTAAGGCGCTAGGCGCTAATTGTGGCCAAAAACTGTTACTTTCTAAGGGATATATCTCAATAACGGGTCATTCGAAAATTTTGAAAAAAATATATGTTAATTACCATTTCATGTACAATATTGTCAACGTTTGAATAACTCGTGTAACGTATAGTTTCTCCGTTATTTAAATGTAACGAAATGTCGTTTTACGGTTAATTTTGCTTATATCTACTGAACGGCTCATTCGATTTAAAATATTGTTGAACTAAAAAATGTGTACTACAGAACACAACAAACTCAACGTAGGATATTTAAATTGATTAAATTTTCTTAAACAACTTGATCATAATTCCACATTTCGTGCGTTGGTAGCTCGAAAACGGCGTTGCTGGCAGTCGTGAGCTAGCTTTGAGACGAGGAGGCTGTGTCGCTCATCGCTCCGTGCTTCCCTTGTACTACAAATACTTGTGCTTGGCCCGTGAGCAATAATATCGGACTTACTGTGCCTAAAGACTAAATAACTGCAGAGGGTTCATGCGGTGCGGACATAACGTGTCTTGTCGGAATCAATAGCGCATAGACGTTTTATCTTTTAAGATAATATACCCGTATGTGTGTTCATGTATTTACGTTCTTATAAAAAGTGTATTTTATTTAGATGACCTATATTACAAATTAAATAAAGAAATGAAATAAAAATGGAGAAAAAAACAGAACTCATGCATCTTATAATGCCCTGAAAACAAATGTAGTCTTGTGAGTACACTACAATTATTATGTATTAGTACTTATTCTGATGAGTCACGCAAAACAGGCGTTAGTTGTCGAGTTGCGGAAACCTGCTATTGCTACAATACAATGGACTAATAAGTAATTTTCGGAGTTATTATTTACGAAAATATGCGTTTTATCCAAAAGTTGTTTAAGACTTATTCTTTTTGGAAGACCTGTCCAATAATACCACACACTATCGTGTATCGTATTAATCGCGTGGGTTGGAGCGAAAAAAAAATCACCTCCACTTCATTTTATTTTTCTGATTTTGATTTACCATATTGTCAGCGTGATTAAAACACATACAAATTTCAGTGTACTAACTATCACTGAGCGAAGCCTGATCGAGATTCTAATTAAAAATTGCTGATATTTAAGAGTTTAATGTAAGTAAGAATAAAGGAAAAAAAGCTTTACTATCTCGCTGAAATACAAATTTATATTAATTATCAACACAAGTAAATAAATAAATTACTACTAACGGTTAATACTACATATAAAATATCTTTAAAAGACCGGCCAAGAGTGCATCGGACCACGCATAATGTAGAGTTCCATAGAAAATAGTTTCTCGGAGATAACTCAAAAATGGCTCAACCGATAATATGTGAAATAGTTTTCATATAAATAAGTACTAAGCCGTATCTTCTTTATTTTTTTCATATTTTTTGGACTTACGGATTAAAAGTTTAGATTGGGGGGGGGGGGGGGGCAATAATTTAGACTTTCGAAGCGATTATTTCTAAAAATATTGACTCAATAAAAAAGGTTTTAAAATTCCTAAAGTTAAGATATTTTTAAACCCGTATCGATAGATGTACACAACGTTCATATTTCCAAAAAAAAATTGTTTTGACATTTAGTTCGGCATATGTATGTATGGAGTGCCTCCCCTTAAAGTTTTTTTTTTCAGCAATTTAGCTAAAAACTAAGTAGCGGCGCAAGACACACCTATGGATAAAAATTTCATCAATATATATTTTATAATAAAATGGTTGTGACATACGGATGGACGGACGGACAGGACGGACATGTTTCAAGAAACTTTTTTAGTTTTGTACATTTTTCTTAATTATATAAGTGATTTTTACGGTTGATATTCAAAATCGCTACAAAAAAATAACCATCTATTAAACTCATTTGTGCAGCAAAAAAACTAAATTCACATGAAAACATCGCTTTGATGTGCATTCAGTTTTTTTTTCTGATATGCAGAATATTTTTTACCAATATTTTGCCGCTGACTGTACTTCAAATTCAAAATCTAGGTTTTATTTTATTACATAAAAATCTACTAATTGAGATCGTTATTACTTATCTTATTTAATAGGTAAGTAGCATCCCTAAAAATATCACCATGGCAGTACTTAATCAATAATCACAGTATTCAAATCAAAAAATATCCGCAAAAGGATTATAATTATTATAAAGCTGCCCGCGCGCCTCTGTGTAAAGTCATATTCATTGAACATCGTTCCGGTGCAGTGTGGCGGATTTACGTACGATCGCAATGAGAGGATAAAGCGGGTAGCGCGGGTACACAACGCCCAAACGCTCAAGGACACTCTGGCGACAATCGTCTTAATTTTGTTTACGTCACACCTGGCCATAACGTGAGTTTTGCCGCACGCTACGCGTACGGTAAAACTCGCATTATGGCCAGATGGAGACGTAAAATTGTGTACTCACCACGGGCAGTAAAAAAGAAAGCCCTCTATCGCATATTTACAACCCTCGCCTGCGGCTCAGGTCACAAATACCTGTGATTTCGGGCTTTCTTTCTTTTACAGTCCTTGGTAAGTAATGTACTATTATAAAAATAATAAACATATAGCACATCCGTCGTTTCGTTGATTTAGTATTTAGTAAAATTAGTTACAAATGCTAACACAGCAGTAGTTCAGTGACCTTTTTTGACAGTCATACGTCAAATTAAAAACAATACACCCTTTGTTGCTAGGCAACAAACATAAAACTTAAAAACGAACTTTCAGTTCAGAAGCCTACTCTTGATACTTGAATACTTTCGTTAGTTTTTTTTTTACAGTATGTTGCACCAGATATAATCAATTGATTTTTGTATGTTAGTAGCTAATACTATAAGCAATTTACATGATTTTTTTCATAATTGTACTTTCAAAAAAACGTGTTGAAAAGAGCCGTCAAAAAATAAATTGACATTTATTTCTTTTATTTTTCACGTATAAAATATTAATAAAATTATAGCATATACTCCCACTCAAACTACGTAGCTGTGATTTTGTTTCAACGCTTTAGCTGCTATGGATTAGGAGATATACGAGTTTGAAAAAAATGTAAAAAAAATACATTTTTGACATTATCTCTGAGACAGTTCAAGATAGAGGGCTGAAAGTTGGAGTGATTACTAGTTATGAGGCGACAAACAATTGACATTTACCAATTCAACTATTCCTCACAGGGGCCACACGTCCTTCCTTAGCCTGCTAAACCCTTTACGTAATTTTTCAGTTAGTAATATATTCTCAGTGCACCTAACTTGACGCTTATCAGTTTAGACTTATGAGCGACTGGTACAAAATGTTTATAGGCATTACGTCTGGCTTTTCAAATCATATTTTGTGACATTAAGTTTAAAATAAATAATAATTTTAGTGAAACACTGATTTAAACTTTCACGGTTTTTACACATATCTATTTGTAATAACGGGACTTAACCGCGTATATATTTCTAAAAATTACCTTCGACGTTTCGAGGACGACATTGTCCCCGTGGTCCCGAAGAAAGACTCAACACACTCGACAATGACTCGACTTGGGGACAATGTCGTCCTCGAAACGTCGAAGGTAATTTTTAGAAATATATACGCGGTTAAGTCCCGTTATTACAAATAGATATAATTTTAGTGATTTAAGACCCCCATGACTAAAGTACTGCTATGACGAATTTCTCCAATTTTCGACTTATTGCGGAGTACTTTTAGGGCATTTTTAATTACAAGACACTTATATATGAATGTCCCATCAAAAACATAAATGTGAAAGGCTGCCAAGTTCGATACTATGGGAATGCTTCGCCTATAAAAGAAGTGAGATCTGAATAAGTACCAAGTTCCATAAAAATACCTCAAATCATAAATAGTTATAGGAATGCACACTTGATTTCCAGCAGTTCTTAAGGTACATTTTGAATAAGTATCACGTTACATAGAAATACCTAAAATTATAATAGTCAGAGAAACGCACACCGGTTTTTTTAGCAGTTTCCTGATAACATTTATTATTTTCAGTACTTTTTAATGATGTTACTTGGCAAGTTTTCACACACCACACACCTTTTCAATGCCATGAATCGACACCTTTGGACTGCAATGTGTCAAGTATATAATTTTCTATTAAAACTTGCCAAGTTACATCATTAAAAAGTACTGAAAATAATAAATGTTATCAGGAAACTGCTAAAAAAACCGGTGTGCGTTTCTCTAACTATTATAATTTTAGGTATTTCTATGTAACGTGATACTTATTCAAAATGTACCTTAAAAACTGCTGGAAATCAAGTGTGCATTCCTATAACTATTTATGATTTGAGGTATTTTTATGGAACTTGGTACTTATTCAGATCTCACTTCATTTATAGGCGAAGCATTCCCAGAGTATCGAACGTGGCAGCCTTTCACATTTATGTTTTTGATGGGATTTCATTTATTTTTGTTAGGTGTAGGTTCTTTATTATTTTTTTATCACTTTTGCTTTAAGAAATGTCTCATTCCACTTAGGTATGTACTTTATACTATAACCCTTTATACTAAGCGTCTAATTCTATTTTACTATTTATTTATAGGTGATTTTTACAAATAAACTGGCTCCCTACACCTATAAAATGTACCTACTTACATATAATTACATACATCAATAACGTACTTTATTCTGTTTGTAAGTACGCTACCTACATAGATAATTAATAACTTGGTAATACCTACCTACCAGTAGGTATTATAATTGGTGGCCTATTATGTAGCCCTAGAAGTGCACCATCCCATCTCATTCCGTGGCGTATCGGAGGGTGAGATGGGCAGTAGTATATATAATTCCATCTTAGAGTATATATGATTTCCATGTTCTTGAATCTGCGATTTTATTAGTTGTAAAATTAGAAATTATTTAGACTATGTGAGAAAAAATAGTCTTTTCATTTTTGTTTGACTGATTTAGCGCACCTAGTGTACCTAGTGACCTGCTTTGCACTTCGTAAATCGTGGGTTGGGTTCCCGCAACAGACACACACAGAGTGGTGAACAATTTTATTGTTCTTGTCTTTAAGACAAACATGTATTGTCTTAAACTGGTATGTATCTAAATTTAAATAAGTCTTATCTCATTTCCACTCCATACCTACTTATAGTAGAACAAAATTACACATTCGTTGTTTTCGAAACTGACTCACACTTGGCGGTTCTCAGATTTTTACTTTATTTCGACCTAAAGACAAACCTTCGAGCCAAATTTCAGGTCGGCACGACCATTGGAAGATAGACCCATTTAGTTCATTATGACTTCATAGTAGAACAAAGTTACACCTTCGCTATTTTTAAAACTGACTTACACTTGGCCGTTTTCAGATTTTTCCCTTTACTTTGACCTTAAGACCTATCTCCATGCCAAATTTCAAGTCAGTACGACTATTGGCAGTGGTCTAGGTTTTTGATGATTCAGTGAGTCAGTGAGTGAGTGTATAGTAAAAATAGCGATTTTCTGACGTCAATATCTCAAGAACTGCTATAGGTAGAATAATGAAATTTTGCATTCTATACAATTAAGGGGATGTCAACAGACACTCGAAATTTCATATGCGTAGATAAAATATGTTTTGAGTTATAGGGTGGTCGAAATTGGCCCGAAATGGTTCGTGTAATATAACCCACGGCCGGTGTGTCGCTTTTTTTTGCTCGAACTTGGCGGACACACTGCCGTGTGTCTAGATGCAGTTGTGTTTGTGCCAGCAAAATATTTTTTTTAAGGAATTTATAGTAATTTGCTATTTTTTCTATGAAGTCTACTATTTCTTAAAATGGTCTTAAAATCTTATGTGCCCACCAGAATGGTCTTAACATTGGGATTTGGTGTGTTGAATGGGTACTTTAACTACTGTCAAAATTTGGAGCGGTAGGCTCGTTGATAAATTTAGGCCAAAAAATTGCAACTTCAACTGGTCTTAAAATCTTATGTGCCCACCAGAATGGTCTTAAAATTGGTATGTAGGTTATTTGACGTGGGCTTAATCATGTGTCAAAATTTGGAGCGGTAGGCTCGTTGATAAATTTAGGCCAAAAAATTGTATTTTCAACTTGACGCCATACATACTTATGCCATTTAAGACCTTTAAGACTTATGTTTTCATGATCTCCGAGATGGGCTCTACATAGGTTGCTACTTATATATCCGGAAACAAAAAAACAAACAAACGTACACGGCTGAAAATGGTTTTATTGTTTTTCAAAGTATTCCCCTTGATGATCTATGCACTTTTGCATTCGCGTGAACCAATTTTTAAAGCACTTCTGCCACTCCGCCTGAGGTACCTCCATAACGTGTTGTTTGAATGCGTCGACAGCATCTTCAGCGGTCGAAAATCGTTGACCGCGTAATTTATTCTTTATATTTGGAAATAAATAAAAATCGTTGGGTGCCAAGTCAGGGCTGTACGGCGGATGACCCGTTAATTCCACATTTTGACCCTCCAAAAATAGAGTTGTTTTGTTTCGCGTGACGTATGACAGCTGGCATTGTCATGATGAAGAATGATTCTTCGTCGCTGGTTAGTTTTACGAATTTGTTCAAATACTTCCGGTAAGCAAATGGTCGTGTTTCGTGTACCACTCTGAATTAACCGTTCTACGGTTTTCTAGTGGCACTGTAGCTACATGGCTATTAATACCGAAGAAGCAGGCCACCATTTGTTTCAATGTACTTTTTGCACGAGTAACTTTCGTAGGGTTCGGCTCATTTTGAAACACCCATACCGTTGATTGTTGCTTCGTTTCGGGATCGTATGCATAGATCCAGGATTCGTCACCTGTATAGATGTTATAAACGGCTTTTGAGTCACCACGGTTATATTTTTTTAACATTTTATTGCACCATTCGACGCGAGCATCTTTTTGCTCTTTTGTTAAGTTGTGGGGTATCCAACGCGAACAAATTTTTTTTACAGCCAAATAATTATGTAATATGCTATTAATGCTGGTCATAGAAATACCCAGAGTCGCCTCTATCTCGCGGTACGTAACATGTCGGTCGTCCATTATAAGTTTTCGCACAGCCTCGATATTTTGTTGTACAACGACCGATTTCGGGCGACCTGCCTTAACTTCGTCCGTAAGCATACTACGTCCACGATTGAACTCACTAAACCAGTGATACACAGTAGTTTTAGATGGGGCTTCATCACCAAAAGTTGAAGTTAGTTGATCTATGCACTGTTGTTGCGTTAAACCACGCCGAAAATCATAATAAATCATAGCACGAATATTTTCACGAGTGAGTTCCATTCTTGCTGCGAGATGACATTTAAAACCCGTCAAAAACAAAACACGAGCGTTAATAAGAAAGAAAAAATATACCGGCCAGTACTTAAAAAAGTTCAAATTTTACCATGGAGGTCAAATATGCTATTTAAGAAGATTGTAATCCCGGTTTCCGGATATATAAATAGCAGCCCTCGTACAACGCTATATGGAAGAAAATTGGTTAGGATTTTGATAAATTTCCAGTTAGGGGGCGTCCATTAATCGCGTCATATTGTATAGGGGTGGAGGGGGTCAAGAAAAAATCACCAATGATCACCACACTGTGTGGACACATATCACGTGTAATTTTTTTTGTTTCTCCGTGCTACTGTATAAAATAAAAATTATCAACTTTTAAATTAACCAAACTACCGAAACCAGAGTAAAATTTGCGCGCGGAAATTTGCCTCGCAGTTGGCACTTCAGTGTTCATTTGAGAGGGCGGGGCGTCGCTGTGCTTTATGCACGGCGTCTCTTAGATGGATCTCATTTTTGTTAAAATCCATTTCTAATGACGGGATCCACGAGGAATCAAGGGAACTCCTGCAACCGTAAGCAGACGTAAAGCGATTTTTTTTTAAATCTAAAAACCAAACAATAGCACTTAAATAGTGCTTTTTTAGGGTTCCGTAGTCAACTAGGAACCCTTATAGTTTCGCCATGTCTGCCCGTCCGTCCGCGGATAATCTCAGTGACCGTTAGCACTAGAAAGCTGAAATTTAGTACTAATATGTATATCAATCACGCCGACAAAGTGATAAAATAAAAAGTGGATTTTTTTATTATTAGGGTACCTCCCCTATACGTAAAGTGGGGAGTGATTTTTTTTTTCATTTCAACCCTAACGTGTGATATATTGCTGGATAGGTATTTAAAAATGAATAGGGGTGTACTAAAATCATTTTTCGATATTGTAAATATTTTCGGAAATAATCGCTCCAGAAGTAAAAAAATATGCGTCCCCCCCCTCTAACTTTTGAACCATAAGTTTTAAAAATATGAAAAAAATTTCAAAAGTAGAACTTTATAAAAACTTTCTAGGAAAATTATTTTGAACTTGATAGGATGAATAGTTTTTGAAAAAAAAATTACAAAATAATTTCTGAACTAAGTTTGTAATTTAACCGTATAAGCAGGTGTTTATTGTACCTGTAATTTCTACAAAATTACAATGAAATGACGTGCTTTCAAATAAAGTAAAAACGGTGAAAATCGGTTCACGCAATAAAGAATTATTCCATAAAAATCATCTTCCATACTTTAAGCTCGCGCGCAATAGTTTACTTAATTTGCCGATAGATGTCGCTGTACGTGGAACTCTCATATCATATCCTACATGGCGGTGTTATTAACTCTTAAGTGGGGACACTTACTGTGACGGACGGAAAACTACGGAACCCTACACTGAGCGTGGCCCGACACGCTCTTGGCCGGTTTTAGTGAAATAGAAACTGCTCGTGAAGACCAGAATGAAACTCCTCCACGACAAGATTTTTTACGTCTTGGGACTAATTGTTATGACTTATGAGATATACTATGGTTGTCAATAATTTTAATGACATTTGAAATATTATTTTGTGAAGTAGGTTTTTAGGGTTCCGCAGCCAAAATGGCAAAAACGTAACCGGTTTCGTTATGTCCGTCTGTCCGTCCGTATGTCACAGCTATTTTACACGGAAACTATAAAACACATCTTAATAAAATTTTAACATAAGGTGCATTTTGTCTGCCGCTACTAAGTTTTGCTGAAAAATATATTTTCAGGGGGGGCACTCCAGACATGTAACTATTTGTCAAAAAAAAAATGTTTGCCAAATTGAGAAGATACATCATTGTATATTCTTTGAACGAAAATTGTTTTTGAACATTATCGGTTTAGGAACTATGGAATTATCTCCAAGAAAAACTTCTTTCATAGGCATATACGACCTTTTGGTATTACACTGATTTAAACTTTCACGGTTTTTACACATATCTATTTGTAATAACGGGACTTAACCGCGTACATATTTCCAAAAAAAATAATTTTTGTATTTTTTTAGAAATATATACGCCGGTTAAGTCCCGTTATTACAAATAGATATGCTTTTGATATTAGTTTTTCGATTGTAGGTACGCTCAATTATGCGTGATCCGACACGCACTTGGCCGGTTTCTTTTCTATTAAAGATAATTTTAATTAAAAACGGTGAGGTATCCATTGTAGTTCATTTTTTACCCTTCACGTGTACGTACGTTACGTAGGTTCATGTGTTAGAAAACTGTACTTACTTTAGTTAGCAAAAAAAAAATACACGTCATATTGGAGGGGGGGGGGGGGGGGTGAGGGGTCCTGAAAATATCACCAAAGATCACCATGGGGGTCCTAAAACAAGCCAAAAACGTAAGACGCGATTAATGGACGCCCCCTTAGGCGGGCTCCAGCACACTATCCTTTGTGCGAGAAAGCTGTCCGCGCGAGGGTCGCCTGTTGCCTCCCTCACCCGTTTACTGAGCTCCTTGTGGAGCCGAGTGCACCCTTGCCCAAAGGTCCGAGTGTCTCGACGCCAACGTCAATTTGTTTGTCTATGGAATATGTCAAATTTCATATAAAAAAAATACAAAAACCGGCCAAATATGTGTCGGACCACACGCATAATGGAGGGTTCTCTACCTTGAATTGAAAAAGAGCCAAACTAATATTAAAGGGTCGTATCTGATGCCTATGGAAGAAGTTTTTGTGAAATAACTCAAAAATGGCTGAACCAATAATGTTCAAAATAATTTTCGTAGAAAGTAGGTATGTGATAAGAATAATGTGATCTTCTCAATTTTTTTTATATTTTTTGGAGTTACGGTTCCAACTCTTCTACGGTTCTGACTTTCGAAGCGATTATTTCAGAAAATATTCACTTAATCACAAAATGTTCGAAAATACCTCAATGTTATTTTAAAGACCTATCGATTGATATGCCATATGTTGATATTTGGTTAATTTATTTTATTTTATTTAGTTACATGTATGGAGTGCACCCTCTAAAATATTTTTTTCTGCAATTTAACTACATAACTAAGTAGCGGCATAAAATAAATACACCTTATATGTTAATTTTTATTAAGATACGTCTTATTGTTTCCGAGTAAAATGGCTGTGACATACGGACGGACGAACGGACGGACTATAAGGGTTCCGTTTTAGCCATTTTGACTACGGAGTCCTAAAAAGGACCATCATCGTACGCTGCGCCATCTCCATCTATGATAAGTATGTTGACTTTTCACCGTCCTTCCCCACTGTGACACCTCTGTAGAGTCTGTAGTTGCAGTGTCTATAGGCTAAGGCATACGCAGCTAGCGTATCATTAAGCGGGCCGTATGCGTGTATGCCACCGTCGTGGTAGGGTACTTGTGCTAGTTTTCGTCCACTTATCGTTTTTGCCAGCTTTGTGATGCAAAAAGAATATCTTAAAGTACCCTTACTTAAATGTATTATATTTCATTTTATAGCTTATATAGTCTAGTTTATGTTAATAGTACGCGATAATTATCCATACCTGCGAGATTTTGTATAAAAAATATTATTTAAAAAAGTGGGGTATTCGTTAGTTTTCGTCCATAAATGTCAGTTTTCCGTCCTGGGCTCTGCTAGTTTTCGTCCACTGAGTAGGGCGATTATTTCTGAAAATATTAACTTAATCAAAAAATGACAAAACAAACCTCAATGTTATTTTTAAAGTCCTATCGATTGATGTGCAACATGATGATTTTTGGTAAAAAAAAATTGTTACATGTATGGAAAACCCCTTGTGGCTCCCCCATAAAAAAAATATTTTCAGCAATTTTACTACAATACTAAGTAGGGGTATACAAAATACACCTTCTGTTATAATTTCATCAATATTAGTTATAGTCTCCAAATAAAAAATGGCCATGGCATACGGACGAACTACGGACATGGCGAAACTATAAGGTTTCCGTTTGCACCGCGCTGCATAACGTCCGACTGATGTGACCCAGCGCGGCGCAGCGTGCCGCCGCGTCCCGCCGCGCAGCGCTGCGCCCGCGCCGCGTGGACGCGGGAGGCCGCGCGGCGCGGGGCGCGGCGCCGGCGGGACGCAGTCTGTTTGACGTCGCTAACCTGTTAACATGTGCCGCAGTCGCGCCGCGCGACCGCGGCGCTGCGCCACGCTTGCTGTTTGACCAAGGCTTAATGCAATTGACACGACTAGCGTAGTCAACCGCGCATTGGATCGTTCATTATTGGGTCGTTCCTTAGAGAATTCAACCCGGAGTAGCCATGTCTGCCGTTTTCTTTACAAAGCAAGTCTGCCGATTTTTGCGGGGGAGGGAAACGTCAAGTGTATTCTGTGGCTATTCGTACGTAACGTACAAATAGGTGTATGCATGACCACTGGTCATATGTTTTCGGCGGAGGGGAACGCCTGTCAATGGCGACTCCGGTTGGTTGAATTCTCTAAGGGTCGTGCATTACCCGGAATCCTGCCGCCGAAGGTTTCCGATTGGTTCCGATCAGATCCGAAGGTTATGCGACTATTTAAAAAAGTAGCTTTTTTCATAGTAATCAGCTCAAAACACGAGACTTCTTTTTTTCGGATGTATTTGTTCAAATATTTAACAGCGCATGTTTTTGTTTGTTTGTTTTCTTGTGGCTTTAATTGCCGGTAAATAGATAAAGGTGATGTGATAGTGCTTAGTAATAACGGATAATATTAATTGTGAAAGATGTACGGGTGTGTGTACGTGTGTGTACGGACGATGGCAATGGCACGATCACAAAGCTTTCTTTTGAAGTGAAATAAGCAGAGCACGCCATAGTATGGAGGTTATAATTGTTATTCTACTACCATTTGGTCATTCTAATGTTAATTATAGTTTTGTCTACTCACAAATAACTCGTATATTAACGATAACAATGCAACAGAAGAGCTAGTTTTAGTCTTTGCTCAAGTCATTCAAATGTTTTATTTATTACATTTATTTACGTAACATTATATGAGGAATGGACAGAAACTAAAGTGTGTAGGTAATCAAATATAATATTACCATACAACTATATATTATAATATTACGTATTAATAAATTATTTTGAAGTAATATAACCATTAGAAATATTTACCTAGCTGTCTGGGTTTCCGGGTTCAGGTGGTCGCAAAACTGAAATTTATACCAAATTGCTCTGCTAGTTTTGGTCCACAAAGTTTATATATTAATTATAGTCTATAACTTTAATCTCCACTTAAAATATTGTACAATTAACTTTAAAATAGATAATTCGTGCCAAATATATTTAGTGCACTGCCTAAATCATTAATAAAACTCATCATAAACTTTTCCCGCCACAAGTTTTTTTCTTCATTGCGATGACATTTGCTAGGGCCGAATTGGAGGCGGCTATTAATAGGCACTATTTGTCAAATTACTTTTTTATGATAGTAGAATTGTTTCTTAGATATTATGGATCGCAACAAGACCAAACTTCCGCAGGAAAATTCATTTACGTTCAAGTTTTCCTCATATATTTGTAGCAGAACCGTCAGGTGGACGGAAACTGACCCTGGACGGGAAACTAGCACAATCACCCTATAACATAAAAATATTTAAAGACAATAAGACTAAAATCCATGTATTCCCATAATAAGATCAATAAGCTTACTACCTACCCTGCTAAACAGATGTGAAATATTTATGATTTTCTGTCTAAGTCGACATGTTTTTGCACTGTTATAATAATAATATAATATATCCGAGAAAAGTAATAAGTTCTAAATGATGCCTGACATGCGCTTTTCAGTTGATTTCTCAGAGAACATGTAGAGTAAAGTTTTCATTAAAACATTTTTATACCACGACGGTGGTGAACAAGTAGACGGCCCGCGCGAGTTTACTTTCATCTCGTGTAAAAGCGTCTAGAATCTAGATGTAGATTTGTCTTGCCTGAACTACTAGCGTCGCCATCTTGCGGCCAATAGAGTTTTAAACTGTATATCTATTCGACAACAGACGGCGCTTAATTTTATTACACGTTCCTAACTTCAGGTTGGTTATCATCGAGTACGTAGTCTGTGGTATTAAAGACGGTACGCACCATCGGCACTTTCAAGAAAAAACAAGTCATAATAACACTGAAATCCAAATGTATAGAATACTATTATAAAATCGTTCATATATTTATATTAATTTATGTTAATATAAAATCCAAATGTATAGAATAGAATAGATCTTTAACTAATTTAATTCATTTAAACTATTTTTTTTAACAGAAATTACTGCAAAATAAGTTTTGGTAGTGTATTATAGCCTTTATAAGCTGTCAAACATTTGCAGCTAACTTCATTTGCAATGACGTTACAGATTTGAAAGATGGCGTCCGTAAAGTTTGCAGTTATTGATGTAAGCGATTTCTTATCCAAAAAACAGGCTGCCGAGCCCGATTTGGCAGCAGATTGGGCTAATTTAGAAGAATTATACAATAAAAAGTAAGTACATACCGCTCGTCTTACATTTTCATCCATGATTCGGCTTGTAAACAATCCTAACCTCTGTGCATTGTTTTTTCAGACTATGGCATCAACTTACGTTGAAATTGCAAGAATTCGTGAACCACCCGGCGCTGCAGAGCGGCGACAGTCTTATCCAACTTTACAACAACTTTTTAACGACCTTTGAGAACAAGTAAGTCAAATTGCAAGTCATTCTGTGATACTGTTTATAACTAATATTAGTTATATTTTCGTATATACGTCCTCCTGCTGGGTACAAGGGTCCTCTAACGTCCAAGAGGTTTTGGTTTGCATGCTACATAGTTGTATGCTTTTCAAATATATGTAGTTTTCCCAATAATGGGTTAGCCAATCGGTTATTTCATTAGTTAAGTTTTCACTTATATTTTCCAGAATAAACCCGCTCTCGCTGGTAGAGATCGCGTCACACATTGTCAAGCAGTTTGACAACAAAAAGGATGGCATCGCCTTTCTGGAGAAGGTGGAGACTAAGGTTAAGATGAACGATGAGGCACTGGCTCTTTGCAAGGTAGGAAACATTCTATATATATAATATCAAGATACGGGGTGTTATTTCAACCCTCAGTCATAGAGAAATAAGAGTGTTCACTACATAGAACTAGTTATTAGCCTAAAATTATGAAGAATAGACGACTAAGGGGACTGAAGGACCAGGCAGGGGTTGTAAATACCAAGTTTTATAACAGGTGTCATGTCTCTCTCCGGTTCTCCCTCAGTTCAGTCTCCATGCCTTCATAATACCAAGCTTTCAGGCTAATAGGCCGGTCCACACCTGACACAAAGCCTCGTGAAGAATTTGCCGCCCGAGCCAGCTCGGCTAGTTAGTTTTACTGGGCATTTTCCGCAAGTCGACATCCATGCCGTACCTATTTTACGTGAAAGCTTGGCTAGTGTGGACATGCCTTGGCCGAGGCAAACGCACGAGGCGGCCGCAATGCCTCGGGCGAGGCAATACTACAGAGCCGTATCGCGCAGCAATTTCCTTGCGAGGCGGTTTGTCAGGTGTGGACACGCCTAATAACCAGTTGTACGGAGTGAGAATTCTAAGCTTACTTATTTCTTATTTCTCTATGCCTTAGCCATATTTTGCATTGTGATGAGGCAGCCTAAACTGAACAACTTTTACTATGGGACCAACTATGAAATCAGGTTTTTTTTTGCTGATTCTTAAAGTCTGTCTATCAGATGCATGGGGGAGGCCAAAATTTATTTGTGTTTTCCGAGTTTGGTCCGATAGAAAAAGCTGTGCAGTATGGCCTAATCACCTGGCACCATCCTAGTTGAAATTTGTATGTGCATCTGTCATCAAGATTTTTGAGTAGAAAGACGTTTTTTTTATACCACGACGGTGGCAAACAAGCATACGGCCCACCTGCTGGTAAACAGTTACCATAGCCTATGGACGCCTGCAACCCCAGAGGATTCACATGCGCGTTGCCTAGTTGTGTATTTAATACTAACTTCCGTTGGCCCTACAACCCTCTATGGGTCCTTTTTGTATTCTATTAAGCATTTTGAGACAGTAGCTACTTGCATCCTTTGTATTAGCAAAGACTATATAATATTACCAGACCAGACCAGAGGACCAGACAGATAAGGAACTCTAGAAAAGAATCACAAATGCATGGATGAAATTTTGGTCTTTCCGATTTTGAACCGACTTCAAGATTTCGAAGGAGGAGGTTATCAATTCGTCGGGATCTTTGTTTTTGCTATTTTTTTTTTTTTTTTTTTTATGTATGTTCACCGATTTTTCTAAGACGGCTGGACCGATTTGGAAAATTCTTTTTTTGTTTGAAAGAGTATACTTCACAGTTGGTCCCATTGTAACCATGTCAGGATCTGATGATGGGATCCTGGAGAAATCGAGGGAACTCTTCAACTATAATAGGCACACCTATGGTGATTTGAGTATTTTTTACAGCAGATCGAGCATTTGGTGTTGGAAAGGTGGATGCTTAGTGAAGTCGGTTCTTTTTTGTTTAAAATTATTAAATATAATACTCTCTGGTATTTGTAAACCAGTAAGACCAGTTTCCAAATTAAAGCTGAAATTGTTCGAATTGTATTAATTAGGCGCCACACCTGACGCACCGCTTTGCGAGGAAATTGCCACACGAGGCGGCTCGGCTAGTGTGGACGTGCCTATCCCGAGGCATTGCGACCGAGCTTATGTGAGGTGACCTCGTGCTCCTTGTAAAAGCTTAATGATGAGGTGTCTGTGAATCTGAACGCTTTGTGAGTCCGAACAGGGATTGTAGTGGTAGCCGTACAAGACCAATTTCAAAGAAAAACCGCAAATCGATGTACAGTTTAGCCGTTTGGCACACGCATACTAGAGGTCAAAACACATTTTTTGACCCGCAGTTCTTAAAAAAAATCCCTAAGGAGGGGATGCCGAGACATTTTTTTATTTGTATAAAAAAAAAATTTTTTTTTCAGAAACCTATCGTGTGTGGTATCTTTAGAAAGGGCATTTTGAGGCGATTCTAAAAATATACCACATCATCACCATCATCATTTTTTTAATCGTACGGTTTCGAAGGATTATAAGGCTCTACTGTATACAACTGCAAAGAAAAAATATGTATACATATGTACAGTCGCCATTAAATATATCGGAGCGGCCAAGGTACGTGACAATAGAGTCGTTGTTCAGATATTTGTGACCACCTTGGCCGCTCAGACATATCTGATGGCGACTGTACAATTATAACCAATCATTGTTGTAAGTTCACAGTTTCCTGCTACCCAAAGGTTGTCTGGTAGAGATCGCTTTTTAGCGATAAGACCGCCTGTTGTTATCTAGCTTTTATCACTATACTTTTCTTTTTTCATGTGTACAATAAGGAATATTTATTTATTATTTATAAGCGAATAACAAATAAAAGATCTAGTCTAGATATTTTAAATTGAAGGTGCTGCAAGGTGAGATCTACCTAGAACAACTAAATGACCTGGACGCCACGGAGAAGATCATCGAGCAACTGGAAGGTTCCCTGGAGGATGCTGATGGCGTCACCCCGGTGCACGGACGGTTCTACAAGCTGGCTTCTGAGTACTACAGGTAATTTAATAATCCTAATTATAGCATTATAGGTTTTTCTACGTCATAAATAGGCGGGTCCACACCTGAGGCACCGCCTCGCGAGGAAATTGCCGCGCGAGGCGGCTCGCATAGGGTGAACGTGCCTCGCCCGAGGCATTGTGGCCGCGCGTGCGTTTGTCTCGGCCTCGGCACGGCCACACTAGCCGAGCTGCCTCGCGCGGCAAGTTTCTCGCGAGGCGTTGCGTCAGGTGTGGACCCGCTTAATGGCGCCACTACTTTTTCCAACTCAAGTCTACCAGGAAACCTAGCAGACCTTTAATGTTGACTTGCAGGGTAGACCTCAGTGATCCAACCAACTGTGACCATAATATTTTCCTCGAGGCATCCTAGATTCTCCTTCCTGAATTTGACATTTTGCTATAGGGATAAAAACGTTAGTTGTCATGTGCTCTTAAAAAAATAAAATAAGGTTTTCAACGTGCTAAATATATCCGTGCGGGTTTGAGACTTGCATACATAAACACTGGCTGAAACGATAATATGTGACGTTTTCAATTAAAGGTACACATCATTGTCGGTTGTCAATAAGACGTTAACTGCCATAAAAAATATTCAGAAATAAACTCCTATTAACAACCGACAATGATGTACAGTCAAGTGCAAAAATACGTATCGAAAAAATCGTTTCATAAATATGGTACTACGCACTTATTACAACGGAATAAGATATTATCCATACTAATATTATAATATTAATATAATAATGGGAAAGTGTATGTGTGTGTTTGTTTGTTTGTTTGTCCGTCTTTCACGGCAAAACAGGGCGACGAATTGACGTGATTTTTTAAGTGGAGATAGTTGAAGGGATGGAGAGTGACATATGCTACTTTTTGTCTCTTTCTAACCCCCCACTTCCCTAAAATGGGGGGTGGAAGTTTGTATGGAGCATCCCGCAATTTTCAAGGTAGAAAGCTAAAAATTGGTAGGCGGACTATTTGTGTGCGGTTTATTCTGTTCCGATTTCTCTTCTGTGTTTTAAATCAGGAAAGGGGAACCGTGTTACCCCGGATTTAACGCGAGCGAAGCCGCGGGCAAAAGCTAGTGGGACATATTTTTGAGTAAGATGAGTACACCCATATTTTTACACTTGACTGTACCTATGACTTGAAAACGTCGCATATTCTCGAATGCACCCATAAGGTGATAAGCTATGTGCCAATCCATCCCTCATTAGCCCTCATGTGCGGTAAGCGCGTCGGAAAAAACTCTCCATTGGGAGAGAGACGTAGTGAAACCCCCCTGCTATGGGTTTGATGAAAGCAACAGCATAAGAGGACTAGCCTGGCTTCCTTGTAAAATGTGCTCTTGTTAAAAAGAATTTTTCTGTGAAAACAAAATGAATAAGTTTGTAAAGCCTGACCAGAAATATATTATGATTATTGTCAAGAGGGCGCTATTATTCTCATTTATATGGCAACAGTTCAGTATAATCATAGAGCGTATTATTCTCTATGGTATGGTGACATCTTGATTTGGTTACCTGTCAGCTCTGATGTTACTTTGAAAATGTTTCACAGCTAAATAACTTTATTTCCCGAGCGTAATATTTACAGCAGTTTATTATATACCTACACTTTTTACAATGTTTCGCTCTTGACTATGGATAATTTTGGGATTTTTTTGTCGTTTATTATTTACTATTGAACACTTTATTATTATTCAAGTAAATCGCTACAATGACAGTGACAGCCTATCATGCACTCACACATGCATATCATTCTGTCATTAAAATTATTGCCAGTGTAAGAAATTAGTTCCAATGAAATACCGCAACATGGCGCATGATCATATATTTCTGGTCAGGCTTTATAAGTAATGAAATTTTATGTGCTAGGTCCTGTTCACAAAATAACCTTTTTAGGAGTAGATTATGTTATTCTTTATGCGCCATTTCCATTCCTGAGGTCAGCAACCTTATTTCAAACGACGTACATGTTCAAAGAAGTCCGCACACGAAGCTATTTACGATTCGCCGCAACGCCGCTTCGTGTGCTGACTCCTTTGAACATGTACGTGCTCGATTACGCTACGCTTACTTTATGAAACTGTGTGCAAAGGTCCTTAAAGTCATGCAAATTAGTACTGACTAACAATAAAGTTTTCATATTAGTCTATGGCACTTTTCTCGATAAGTTCTCGTTTTTCGTTTGTTTTCATGTCAATTATTAGTAATTACTAACCTCGCTCTATTTGCAATGGTTTAAAAAATAAAAAAACAAAATATAGTCATTATTAGTGAAAAAGTATGCAATTATCTTTTCACTGTATTAAAGAACCATAGACTGATGTTTATAATTATAACTGTTTCTCTTTTGTTTTTCTGTTCTTAATGGGCACTGTTTCTGTAACGATCTATTTCGGTTAAAGATATATGTTTTTAGGGTTCCGTAGCCAAATGGCAAAAAACGGAACCCTTATGGATTCGTCATGTCTGTCTGTCTATCTGTCCGTCCGTATGTCACAGGCATTTTACTCGGAAACTATACGACGTATCTGAATAAAATTTACACATAAGGTGTATTTTGTATGCAGCTACTTAGTTATGTAGTTAAATTTGAAAGAAAAAAAATATTTTTAGGGGGGCGCTCCATACAGGTAACTAAATAAAATAAAAAAAAATTAACCAAATATCAACATGTGACACATCAATCGATATGTCACAAAATAACATTGAGGTTTCTTTGACTATTTTGTGATTAAGTGAATATTTTCTGAAATAATCGCTTCGAAAGTCAGAAAAGTTGTGTAGCCCCTTAACTTTTGAACCGTTAGTTCAAAAAATATGAAAAAATTTGAAGAGATGCGCCTTATCATATACTTTCTACGAAAATTGTTTTTTTATATTTAGTACCCTTAGTCAAGCTATTTATACCTATAGTATGTTATGGTTAACTTATTCTTATTGAGGAAACTGTAAGTATAAATAAATAAATAAATATTATAAGGACAATCTTACACAAATCGACCTAGGCCCACAGTAAGCTCAATAAGGCTTGTGTTATGGGTACTAGACGACGATATATATAATAGATAGATATAGATAAATACTTAAATACATAGAAAACATCCATAACTCAGGAACAAATATCTGTGATAAACACACAAATAAATGCCCTGACCAGGATTCGAACCCGGGACCTCCTGCTTCGTAGGCAGGGTCTCTACCGACTAGGCTAGGAGGCCGTAAGTATATAACCTAATAATTTTGAACAAAAAAGAACCGACTTCACTAAACATCCACCATTCCAAAAGCAAATGCCCGAGCTGCTGTAAAAAATACTCAAATCACTATAGGTGTGCCTATAATAGTTGAAGAGTTCCCTCGATTTCTCCAGGATCCCATCATCAGATCCTGACCTGGTTACAATGGGACCAACTGTGAAGTATACTCTTTCAAACGAAAAAAGAATTTTTCAAATCGGTCCAGCCGTCTTCGAATAATCGGTGAACATACATAAAAAAAAAAAAAAAAAAAAATAGCAAAAACAAAGATACCGACGAATTGATAACCTCCTCCTTCGAAATCTTGAAGTCGGTTGAAAACCCTGTTGTACAGTCGAGGACAAAGAGATGTATACACTTTTGGACCTTATTGCGTTGTAATAAGGTCCGAAAGTGTATACATCTCTTTGTCCTCGACTGTACCTAATGTAAATGTATACGACTGTTTGTTTCTAAATAAATAAAATAAAAGACTTATTTAACACGGATATACCTACATTTAGAGAGATGTAAAATAGTGATAATAGCCAGATGTTGTATAATGAATGAATGTCGCAGAGTCCGCGGCCCCATGGCGCGCTACTACCGCGCGGCGCTCCGCTACGTGGGCTGCGCCGAGGGCGGAGCCCTGCTGCCGCTGCAGGAGCGCCGCGCCCTCGCGCGCTCGCTGGCCATCGCGGCCGTCGTGGCTCCCAACGTCTACGACCTGGGCGAGCTGGTGAGTACTCAATACTGTAGGTTCTTCAGTTGCTACAGTGGCGAAAGGTCTCTGACACCAGCTGTCAAAATACACCAATCAAAAAAATTCGCCACGGTGCTGCCACCTGGTGAAAAAATCGATTGAAGAGACCTTCCTTCCTCCTTCCTTGTTGTAGCGTGTACTCCTCAAATTAAGCTCTCCAGACCAGGAACCGACGTGGTTGCCAATGAGGAAACTCCAGGATAGTACAAATCTTCTTTTCACACCACCTAATCGTATACGGGCTTTTTCTTCCCTGCTAGGAGGGAAGAAAGTGGCACTTTTCTGTTCTAAGACATTAGCTTTTTTTTTCAGCTAGTCCGTCATTAAAAACATATTTCTTATTGAATTAATCGATTAATTATAATCAGAAAGCACATATAAAGTTAAAATAAATATGATTCAACAATAAAAAATATTTTCTCTAAGGTGGTGTGAAAAGCAGTATGTGTCACATAGGAGCAAAACTATTTTCACCTTGGGCGTTAACACTTGAATCCCTCACTACGCTCAGGAGTCTACTTTAGAATCCCTCGCTGCGCTCGGGATTCTATTATGGACTCCATCGCTTCGTTTGGGATTCAATACACGCCCTCGCCGTAAATATTTCATTTTGCTCCCTTGTCTAATCTACTATTTCATCTCTCCTGTTCGGAGAATTTTATTTTCCTGAGTAGATAGCCAGGTGGAAAATTGTTTTTCCATCCCTAGGGTGGAAAGTAATGAGCTGTGTTAATAGGCATGATGACACATGTTGAATTATGCAATAAAATTTAGTTGATAGGATGCAGAATGATCAATATATCCAACTAAAGTGAAAATTTATAAATTCTACTGAAATGGCTCAAAGATATCAAGCTGCAAAATTTCTATATTTTATGATTTTTTAAAGTGCGAAATTAAAATAAAACATGATACCATTTCTATTTTTTACATTTTACTGTAAAATGAATTGTATAGCAACCATATACATAAACGCAACATTTCACTGTAAAAATAGCAATTTCATATTTTTTCCATACTTTAAACAGGGCGACTATGTGATCGTGACGTCACTTTTGCACGTCATTTTGTTAGGAGCGTTTTGAGAAACAAATGCAAATCTCGGACTTTAAGTCTTATTTCTGACTTTTGTGTTGCTTTAACGCAATTGACTTTCAGCCCTTGGTTAACAATCTACTATTTCACTTCTGTTGCTCAAAAAGTGTGTCATATTATGCTTACCAAGGCGGACTAAAGTAGTACATTTAGCCTCTAGGGCTAGTATGTGTACATATTTATGATTTACAAAACATTTTAAATTGACCAATCACAACACTTCACCATATTAAATCCACCAATCACAACACATATCGAAGTTAATCGGAACGGAGATACTTTTTTGGCGCGTATACGTGTAAATAATTTAAGTCCTTAAAAAACCGGCCAAGAGCGTGTCGGGCCACGCTCAGTGTAGGGTTCCGTAGTTTTCCGTCCGTCACAGTAAGTGTCCCCACTTAAGAGTTAATAACACCGCCATGTAGGATATGATATGAGAGTTCCACGTACAGCGACATCTATCGGCAAATTAAGTAAACTATTGCGCGCGAGCTTAAAGTATGGAAGATGATTTTTATGGAATAATTCTTTATTGCGTGAACCGATTTTCACCGATTTTACTTTATTTGAAAGCACGTCATTTCATTGTAATTTTGTAGAAATTACAGGTACCTACAATAAACACCTGCTTATACGGTTAAATTACAAACTTAGTTCAGAAATTATTTTGTAATTTTTTTTCAAAAACTATTCATCCTATCAAGTTCAAAATAATTTTCCTAGAAAGTTTTTATAAAGTTCTACTTTTGAGATTTTTTCATATTTTTAAAACTTATGGTTCAAAAGTTAGAGGGGGGGGGGACGCATATTTTTTTACTTCTGGAGCGATTATTTCCGAAAATATTTACATTATCGAAAAATGATTTTAGTAAACCCCTATTCATTTTTAAATACCTATCCAACAATATATCACACATTAGGGTTGAAATGAAAAAAAAAATCACTCCCCACTTTACGTATAGGGGAGGTACCCTAATAAAAAAAAAATTCCACTTTTTATTTTACCACTTTGTCGGCGTGATTGATATACATATTAGTACCAAATTTCAGCTTTCTAGTGCTAACGGTCACTGAGATTATCCGCGGACGGACGGACGGACGGACGGGCAGACATGGCGAAACTATAAGGGTTCCTAGTTGACTACGGAACCCTAAAAAAACATTGTATTTAATATCAACGAATCAGAATACAGCAATGTTAAAATCGACCAATCAGGAAACGCAATTTATTTCTCAAAACATGAGGTGTTTTTTAGTTCCTACTTCACAATCATTAAAAAATATTTAATTTTTTTTTAAGCGCTTTAAAGCGTGTTTAAACTGTTTAAAGAGCTAATTATACCGTCGTCTGTGGCATTTATCGTTTATCTTATTTTCTTGCAATCGAAGTGAAAAATAGTATGCATTACTCTGGTCTAAAAGCCATATTACCACTCGAACAATTTTCCCTCACTTCGTTCGGGAAAATAACCATCTCGTGATAATATGGCCTACTTTAGACCCTTGTCAAACAATCTACTATTTAATTAATGTAAAACTAGTACATGCAAAATAAGTGTCGCCGCTTCGGCTGTACGGTGCAGTCTAAAATGTGCGGCGCGGGGAGCCGCGGCGTATGTGTGACGTCATGTGTCGTCAACCGGTCTTCGTGCGAGTACTTATGTTGCGCCAACATCCTCCCGCCTCTTAAAACTTTAGCTATAAGCTTCATCGCCGACGAGGAAGGGGCAGATCCTGTTGATGGCTCGACGAATCGTACCCTGTGTTGTGAGTATGTCCGCTACTCGACTGGCTCCGTCGCTTCCAGGTAACACTGCCTGAATTCGTCACAATGGCCGTTTAAGTGGTGGTGTCGCCTCGTATTTTATCAAAACCATTTTAGCCGTGCGATGGCCAGGTCATTCTATTTATTTTAAAAATATAGACATTTATATTCAAAGGGTCATAATGACATGTTGTTAGTAAACTCCGGCACACCGGTTTGGTTTTACATTAGATCATAATACTTTTTGCAGTTCGTTGCCAGACTGGCATTTTTGTACATGTAATGTTTTTGATGGGATCTTATCGTCTACAAATGAATTTGACACAGAACTGGAAAAATACGCCTCGCGGTTGACGCCCATAAAATTTCTACCATTGTAGCAAAATATCTCTCGAGATATAAAACGACGCAATGCCAAAATAAAGTCTTCTGTGCTCAGAGAACTTACGAGTTCCAAATGAACTGCTTTAATCTTAAAATCTATAAAGACACAAAGGTAACTCTTTCGGAGTTTCGCACCACGACCTTTCCTGCAACTTACAAAAAAAATGGGCCCGCAAAGTCAGTTCCTACCACCTCAAACGCATACCCAGGTGTTATCTGCTGGGGTGGTAAGTTACCCATGATTTGCTGAGCAAATTCTCCTTTCATTCTTTTACAGTGAACGCAATCGTTGTAAGTACGTCTAGCCAGTACTCTGCCATTTAATGGCCAATAATGTTAACGAATGACTGAGACAAGAAGTTGTGTTGGTCCGTGTAACAATTGAAAATGAAAATATCTAAATAACAATTTAGTAAAATGATGTTTAGCATCCAAGAGAACAGGGTGGCTTTTGTTAAAATCATAATAAGAGTTATCTAATCGTCCACCCACTCTAATCAGTCCTCCGTCATCGACAAATTTTCTTTCGGGTTACTATCATAATTCAGAAAACTGTCTTTGTGATAAGTATGCTAGCTTGAATAAAATGTTAGGGTTACAATTTTGTTTACGCAGCAAAATATTGATGAACTGACACGCGTACGCAAATATCCGTTGAAGCCTAAGAAAACTGGAATAATTAGACATGTCGATTATCGATGTCGTTGGTTTTTCAACTCTCACTGTGTGTACACGTAGCTCAGGTAATCTCGTATGTGTCGCTTCGCTTTGCTCTGGCCACTGATCTATTGTGTCCTGCAGGAATGCAGGTCCCTCCAACCACAGTGACAACGACTGTATCTCGTCCGGGAATACGCCACGTGAGGCTAAGTCACTCAAATTTTGTGCTGACGGGACGTACGTCCACGCAGCATTTGAACATTTATCATTTATTTCAGCTACTCGATGCGACACAATTGTACACAACTTATTCGTTGGAATGCGCAAGCAACCCAAAACTATTTTGCTGTCTGTCCAGCAATACCTTTTGCAATATTGCAACGTAAAGCCTGTACGTGTACAGCCTTTTCACTTAGATGCGAAACTAGTAAGGAAGTACAACGCTCTAATACTGGGATGGTCATCGCCTTCAAGGGTGCGATTTTAGATTTAGCGCACAAAATTCGAACCGTACAATGTCCTAACCCAACTCATCCACTGACCTTAAATATATACATCCCGCATATGCCTTAAAGGAGGCATCCTAAAATGCATGGATCTGATTTTCAACCGCATTTTTACAGCTGGCGTGACGCGGAATACTTATTTCCTTTAAACAGTGCATACTACGAATAAATCTGGTCCGGATACAGTCAGATGCCTTGTCGTATTTCCTTGTCCCAGTCCAATCTCTGTGACCATAGTGATTGCAGAAAGATTTTACGTAAAAAAACACATACACTCAACAACCCTAAAGGATCAAATATACTTGAAGCTACAGATAGAACGTTCCTTTTAGTGTACTTTACATGGTTATATATCGACTGCAATTTCGAGCATTTTATTAAAATTCTGTCTTCATTAGCATTCCACTCCACGACGAGCGTGTTGCCTTGGCTAGATATTTTCAAATTATCTTGCTGACTATTGTTAGTATCTATTACATTAGTGAGAAATTCTTTAGAATTACTTTTTAATTTTCGCTTAATTAAAATGAGCTGAGCTCTGTGTTTCGTTGACCCCTTGAAAAAGATTTTTTAATGTCTCGTTGTCGTTCGTACCGGTCATTAAATCGTCGATATAAAAATCGTCAATCATAGTTTCCTTTATTACTGCGTTCATAACCCAGCTAGTCCAGACACCTTGTGCTTAAGAACGGCGCACTTGACGGTCCGTACGTTAATGTATTCAAGGTCAAAATTTCATGCGGTCGCCTTCATTTGCACGCCATAATATCATTTAAAGATGTCTCTGTGAAGGCTCCACGATCACTTGCCGATACATTTTTTCTATATCTGTGAATATGAAATCGTGTTGACGAAATCATATTAGAATAGAAAAAAAATCGTCTTGCAACGTAGGACCCACCATGACAATATCCTGCCTGAATCAGTGAATGCTGACGCATCTAAAACTACTCTACACTTTGTAGACTCGCTCTGTTTTTTTTTAAATTGGGTGATGCGGCAAAAAATAAGCTTTTTCAGACTTCTTGCTGTCTGATAAATGGTCCAACTCGGCATACTCATTAATAAATTCTACATATTGCGATAACGCTGTTCTAAAAACTCAAAACGCTTTCTTGCTAGCCTATATAAATCACCTAGAACATCTGGCTGACTTTTCATGGACAGCGTGACGCAAAAATCTGCCATCAGCTAAGCGTCGTGTTTTGCTTGAAATGTTCTTCGCACGCTTCCTCTTCGGGGGCCTCAAAGTTTCATTATGTGAGGCAGAACGTAGGCATCAAGTCGTATACAATAAATACAAGGTCCCTTTTTACTACGATTACGTGCTTTATCGTGCAGTGCTTCAATACAGTGCTTCAATACATATTCTTTATCTGGTAATGGTGACAGCATCAATAACTTCATATTGTATACCTAACTTGTCTATAAGCGCCGCAGATATATAAAACCGGCCAAGAGCGTGTCGGGCCACGCTCGGTGTAGGGTTCCGTAGTTTTCCTTTATTTGAAAGCACGTAATTTCATTGTGATTTTGTAGAAATTACAGGTACAATAAACACCTGCTTATACGGTTAAATTACAAACTTAGTTCAGAAATTATTATTATTATTTTTTTTTTTTCAAAAACTATTCAACCTATCAAGTTCAAAATATTTTTTCTAGATAGTTTTTATAAAGTTCTACTTTTGAGATTTGTTTCATATTTTTAAAACTTAGGGTTCAAAAGTTAGAGGGGGGGGACACACTATTTTTTTTTATTTTGGAGCGATTATTTCAGAAAATATTTACATTATCAAAAAATGATTTTACTAAACCCCTATTCATTTTTAAATACCTATCCAACAATATATCACACGTCAGGGTTGAAATGAAAAAAAAATCACTCCCCACTTTACGTATAGGGGAGGTACCCTAATAAAACATTTTTTTTTCCACTTTTTATTTTACCACTTTGTCGGCGTGATTGATATACATATTAGTACCAAATTTCAGCTTTCTAGTGCTAACGGTCACTGAGATTATCCGCGGACGGACGGACGGACGGACGGACGGACGGACGGGCAGACATGGCGAAACTATAAGGGTTCCTAGTTCACTACGGAACCCTAAAAAATCATGTAAACAAACACTCAAATGTTATCACACTTTTCTCTGGGTTTATCACTAAAAATGACTATACAGGTTGAAATCGGGGTCATGTAGCAAGCGATCAAGGCATGATACACAAGGCCATACTGAACAACCTTTACTATGGGACCAACTCCGAAATCGCGTAAAAATTTTTCGCCTCTCCATAGAAAACAACATGTGATCGGCCGAAATTTATAAAACTGCCAAAATTTTTGTCGTGATTTAGGAGTTGGTCCCATAGTAAAGGTTGTTCAGTATGGCCTTGTGTATCATGCCTTGATCGCTTGCTACATGACCCCGATTTCATCCTGTATATACTATGATATACTTAAAGAAACTCACAAAGTATTGTATTCAACGAAATAACAACTGAAAAATAACTGGCATTACGATGTCATTCATTTACATGATACGAGTAAGCCAAGTTAGAATGAATTCACTGTAGGTGAGATCCCTACTACTGCGGCAGGAGCACCGGGCTCTGGTAGGGACACTATAGCTGCTTTGGCTCTCAATGTGTATGACCTTCAGAGTTGGTGAGTACTGTAGGTTCGCTACGTGAGGCCGAGGGCGGACCCTACTGCCGCAGCAGGAGCGCCGTACTCTGGTAGGGACACTATAGCTGCTTTGGCTCTCAATGTGTATGACCTTCAGAGTTGGTGAGTACTGTAGGTTCGCTACGTGAGGCCGAGGGCGGACCCTACTGCCGCAGCAGGAGCGCCGTACTCTGGTAGTGACACTACTTTCTTAGAACTTGGAAGTTTTCACATAGAATATAGGAAATTTAAAAGATATAAATATTTTCTAACAATTGTTAGCATTGCGCTATAGCTAGTATATTTACATGTATTTGTTTGCTACACATAGAAAAGATTATGTAAGTTTTATTTTTCTCCACCAGGCTATCGCTTTTTACTATTGCAACATAACTTCACATTTTATAACGGTTTGGTCAAGAGCATATATTATGTGTCGCTTAACTTCAAACTGGGATAAATCCATCTGTCAGATTATGCTGTTTTGGTATTAAGAAAAGGTAATAGGGTAGATATTTGCTGAGAGGGTCGAATGGATTTACCCGAGTTTGAAGTTACGCGACACATTTATCGTCTTAGCCATTTGTAATTCGTTTAGGATTCAAGGTCACTTATATTTTGACAAATTGTTTTCGATTATGCTCACATAATCTATTGACCAAACTGTTATAAAATGACAGATGATATTGAAATAGTTGAATGCAATAGTATGATAAAGGAAAATATATCTTGTATAAACTTTTCTTGTTGTTATTAACAAATATCTATATAAAATATTGCCAATAAAAATTGCATGTCAAAAATAAAAGTTTTTATTTTCATTCAAGTTGTATGGGAAGTTTTCTTCGATTTATGGCTTTTAATTTTTTAGTCCCATTCTCATAGTACATGCTTTTGATCTTGGATTGGAATGGGAACGATTAGCATCAAAAAAAATTGTTTGTCAAAAATAACCTTTTTCTCGCATCCTGTATGTTATTTCCAAAATCTTTAAATGCCTGTATGTTATTTCCAAAATCTTTAAATGCCAATCTTCATTGATTAAAAAAGAGGGACGGTTTCCTAAGACCATTTTCGCGAATCAGCACGGGTTCTGGGAGCTGCCCTCACTGACCCAAAAAAAATCGTGTGTCTCGGCGTGCAATAAAAAATGAGTGTATCGGTGATGGTTCCAGCTGGCGCACCCGATCCTGGAGTCGCTGGAGGGCACGACGGACGCGTGGGCGCGCGAGCTGGTGCGCGCGGTGGCCCGCGGCGACGTGCCGGCCTTCGAGGCGCTGCGCGCGCAGGCCGCCGCGCCCGAGCTGCGCCGCGCCGACCAGAGCGTGCGGCAGAAGGTCGCCATCACCTGCCTCATGGAGGTACGTGGTCCCGGCTAGCTAGGATGTAGTCCCCCCGGCCAGGAGGACACGGGGGCGCGCGAGCTGGTGCGCGCGGTGGCCCGCGGCGACGTGCCGGCCTTCGAGGCGCTGCGCGCGCAGGCCGCCGCGCCCGAGCTGCGCCGCGCCGACCAGAGCGTGCGGCAGAAGGTCGCCATCACCTGCCTCATGGAGGTACGTGGTCCCGGCTAGCTAGGATGTAGTCCCCCCGGCCAGGAGGACACGGGGGCGCGCGAGCTGGTGCGCGCGGTGGCCCGCGGCGACGTGCCGGCCTTCGAGGCGCTGCGCGCGCAGGCCGCCGCGCCCGAGCTGCGCCGCGCCGACCAGAGCGTGCGGCAGAAGGTCGCCATCACCTGCCTCATGGAGGTACGTGGTCCCGGCTAGCTAGGATGTAGTCCCCCCGGCCAGGAGGACACGGGGGCGCGCGAGCTGGTGCGCGCGGTGGCCCGCGGCGACGTGCCGGCCTTCGAGGCGCTGCGCGCGCAGGCCGCCGCGCCCGAGCTGCGCCGCGCCGACCAGAGCGTGCGGCAGAAGGTCGCCATCACCTGCCTCATGGAGGTACGTGGTCCCGGCTAGCTAGGATGTAGTCCCCCCGGCCAGGAGGACACGGGGGCGCGCGAGCTGGTGCGCGCGGTGGCCCGCGGCGACGTGCCGGCCTTCGAGGCGCTGCGCGCGCAGGCCGCCGCGCCCGAGCTGCGCCGCGCCGACCAGAGCGTGCGGCAGAAGGTCGCCATCACCTGCCTCATGGAGGTACGTGGTCCCGGCTAGCTAGGATGTAGTCCCCCCGGCCAGGAGGACACGGGGGCGCGCGAGCTGGTGCGCGCGGTGGCCCGCGGCGACGTGCCGGCCTTCGAGGCGCTGCGCGCGCAGGCCGCCGCGCCCGAGCTGCGCCGCGCCGACCAGAGCGTGCGGCAGAAGGTCGCCATCACCTGCCTCATGGAGGTACGTGGTCCCGGCTAGCTAGGATGTAGTCCCCCCGGCCAGGAGGACACGGGGGCGCGCGAGCTGGTGCGCGCGGTGGCCCGCGGCGACGTGCCGGCCTTCGAGGCGCTGCGCGCGCAGGCCGCCGCGCCCGAGCTGCGCCGCGCCGACCAGAGCGTGCGGCAGAAGGTCGCCATCACCTGCCTCATGGAGGTACGTGGTCCCGGCTAGCTAGGATGTAGTCCCCCCGGCCAGGAGGACACGGGGGCGCGCGAGCTGGTGCGCGCGGTGGCCCGCGGCGACGTGCCGGCCTTCGAGGCGCTGCGCGCGCAGGCCGCCGCGCCCGAGCTGCGCCGCGCCGACCAGAGCGTGCGGCAGAAGGTCGCCATCACCTGCCTCATGGAGGTACGTGGTCCCGGCTAGCTAGGATGTAGTCCCCCCGGCCAGGAGGACACGGGGGCGCGCGAGCTGGTGCGCGCGGTGGCCCGCGGCGACGTGCCGGCCTTCGAGGCGCTGCGCGCGCAGGCCGCCGCGCCCGAGCTGCGCCGCGCCGACCAGAGCGTGCGGCAGAAGGTCGCCATCACCTGCCTCATGGAGGTACGTGGTCCCGGCTAGCTAGGATGTAGTCCCCCCGGCCAGGAGGACACGGGGGCGCGCGAGCTGGTGCGCGCGGTGGCCCGCGGCGACGTGCCGGCCTTCGAGGCGCTGCGCGCGCAGGCCGCCGCGCCCGAGCTGCGCCGCGCCGACCAGAGCGTGCGGCAGAAGGTCGCCATCACCTGCCTCATGGAGGTACGTGGTCCCGGCTAGCTAGGATGTAGTCCCCCCGGCCAGGAGGACACGGGGGCGCGCGAGCTGGTGCGCGCGGTGGCCCGCGGCGACGTGCCGGCCTTCGAGGCGCTGCGCGCGCAGGCCGCCGCGCCCGAGCTGCGCCGCGCCGACCAGAGCGTGCGGCAGAAGGTCGCCATCACCTGCCTCATGGAGGTACGTGGTCCCGGCTAGCTAGGATGTAGTCCCCCCGGCCAGGAGGACACGGGGGCGCGCGAGCTGGTGCGCGCGGTGGCCCGCGGCGACGTGCCGGCCTTCGAGGCGCTGCGCGCGCAGGCCGCCGCGCCCGAGCTGCGCCGCGCCGACCAGAGCGTGCGGCAGAAGGTCGCCATCACCTGCCTCATGGAGGTACGTGGTCCCGGCTAGCTAGGATGTAGTCCCCCCGGCCAGGAGGACACGGGGGCGCGCGAGCTGGTGCGCGCGGTGGCCCGCGGCGACGTGCCGGCCTTCGAGGCGCTGCGCGCGCAGGCCGCCGCGCCCGAGCTGCGCCGCGCCGACCAGAGCGTGCGGCAGAAGGTCGCCATCACCTGCCTCATGGAGGTACGTGGTCCCGGCTAGCTAGGATGTAGTCCCCCCGGCCAGGAGGACACGGGGGCGCGCGAGCTGGTGCGCGCGGTGGCCCGCGGCGACGTGCCGGCCTTCGAGGCGCTGCGCGCGCAGGCCGCCGCGCCCGAGCTGCGCCGCGCCGACCAGAGCGTGCGGCAGAAGGTCGCCATCACCTGCCTCATGGAGGTACGTGGTCCCGGCTAGCTAGGATGTAGTCCCCCCGGCCAGGAGGACACGGGGGCGCGCGAGCTGGTGCGCGCGGTGGCCCGCGGCGACGTGCCGGCCTTCGAGGCGCTGCGCGCGCAGGCCGCCGCGCCCGAGCTGCGCCGCGCCGACCAGAGCGTGCGGCAGAAGGTCGCCATCACCTGCCTCATGGAGGTACGTGGTCCCGGCTAGCTAGGATGTAGTCCCCCCGGCCAGGAGGACACGGGGGCGCGCGAGCTGGTGCGCGCGGTGGCCCGCGGCGACGTGCCGGCCTTCGAGGCGCTGCGCGCGCAGGCCGCCGCGCCCGAGCTGCGCCGCGCCGACCAGAGCGTGCGGCAGAAGGTCGCCATCACCTGCCTCATGGAGGTACGTGGTCCCGGCTAGCTAGGATGTAGTCCCCCCGGCCAGGAGGACACGGGGGCGCGCGAGCTGGTGCGCGCGGTGGCCCGCGGCGACGTGCCGGCCTTCGAGGCGCTGCGCGCGCAGGCCGCCGCGCCCGAGCTGCGCCGCGCCGACCAGAGCGTGCGGCAGAAGGTCGCCATCACCTGCCTCATGGAGGTACGTGGTCCCGGCTAGCTAGGATGTAGTCCCCCCGGCCAGGAGGACACGGGGGCGCGCGAGCTGGTGCGCGCGGTGGCCCGCGGCGACGTGCCGGCCTTCGAGGCGCTGCGCGCGCAGGCCGCCGCGCCCGAGCTGCGCCGCGCCGACCAGAGCGTGCGGCAGAAGGTCGCCATCACCTGCCTCATGGAGGTACGTGGTCCCGGCTAGCTAGGATGTAGTCCCCCCGGCCAGGAGGACACGGGGGCGCGCGAGCTGGTGCGCGCGGTGGCCCGCGGCGACGTGCCGGCCTTCGAGGCGCTGCGCGCGCAGGCCGCCGCGCCCGAGCTGCGCCGCGCCGACCAGAGCGTGCGGCAGAAGGTCGCCATCACCTGCCTCATGGAGGTACGTGGTCCCGGCTAGCTAGGATGTAGTCCCCCCGGCCAGGAGGACACGGGGGCGCGCGAGCTGGTGCGCGCGGTGGCCCGCGGCGACGTGCCGGCCTTCGAGGCGCTGCGCGCGCAGGCCGCCGCGCCCGAGCTGCGCCGCGCCGACCAGAGCGTGCGGCAGAAGGTCGCCATCACCTGCCTCATGGAGGTACGTGGTCCCGGCTAGCTAGGATGTAGTCCCCCCGGCCAGGAGGACACGGGGGCGCGCGAGCTGGTGCGCGCGGTGGCCCGCGGCGACGTGCCGGCCTTCGAGGCGCTGCGCGCGCAGGCCGCCGCGCCCGAGCTGCGCCGCGCCGACCAGAGCGTGCGGCAGAAGGTCGCCATCACCTGCCTCATGGAGGTACGTGGTCCCGGCTAGCTAGGATGTAGTCCCCCCGGCCAGGAGGACACGGGGGCGCGCGAGCTGGTGCGCGCGGTGGCCCGCGGCGACGTGCCGGCCTTCGAGGCGCTGCGCGCGCAGGCCGCCGCGCCCGAGCTGCGCCGCGCCGACCAGAGCGTGCGGCAGAAGGTCGCCATCACCTGCCTCATGGAGGTACGTGGTCCCGGCTAGCTAGGATGTAGTCCCCCCGGCCAGGAGGACACGGGGGCGCGCGAGCTGGTGCGCGCGGTGGCCCGCGGCGACGTGCCGGCCTTCGAGGCGCTGCGCGCGCAGGCCGCCGCGCCCGAGCTGCGCCGCGCCGACCAGAGCGTGCGGCAGAAGGTCGCCATCACCTGCCTCATGGAGGTACGTGGTCCCGGCTAGCTAGGATGTAGTCCCCCCGGCCAGGAGGACACGGGGGCGCGCGAGCTGGTGCGCGCGGTGGCCCGCGGCGACGTGCCGGCCTTCGAGGCGCTGCGCGCGCAGGCCGCCGCGCCCGAGCTGCGCCGCGCCGACCAGAGCGTGCGGCAGAAGGTCGCCATCACCTGCCTCATGGAGGTACGTGGTCCCGGCTAGCTAGGATGTAGTCCCCCCGGCCAGGAGGACACGGGGGCGCGCGAGCTGGTGCGCGCGGTGGCCCGCGGCGACGTGCCGGCCTTCGAGGCGCTGCGCGCGCAGGCCGCCGCGCCCGAGCTGCGCCGCGCCGACCAGAGCGTGCGGCAGAAGGTCGCCATCACCTGCCTCATGGAGGTACGTGGTCCCGGCTAGCTAGGATGTAGTCCCCCCGGCCAGGAGGACACGGGGGCGCGCGAGCTGGTGCGCGCGGTGGCCCGCGGCGACGTGCCGGCCTTCGAGGCGCTGCGCGCGCAGGCCGCCGCGCCCGAGCTGCGCCGCGCCGACCAGAGCGTGCGGCAGAAGGTCGCCATCACCTGCCTCATGGAGGTACGTGGTCCCGGCTAGCTAGGATGTAGTCCCCCCGGCCAGGAGGACACGGGGGCGCGCGAGCTGGTGCGCGCGGTGGCCCGCGGCGACGTGCCGGCCTTCGAGGCGCTGCGCGCGCAGGCCGCCGCGCCCGAGCTGCGCCGCGCCGACCAGAGCGTGCGGCAGAAGGTCGCCATCACCTGCCTCATGGAGGTACGTGGTCCCGGCTAGCTAGGATGTAGTCCCCCCGGCCAGGAGGACACGGGGGCGCGCGAGCTGGTGCGCGCGGTGGCCCGCGGCGACGTGCCGGCCTTCGAGGCGCTGCGCGCGCAGGCCGCCGCGCCCGAGCTGCGCCGCGCCGACCAGAGCGTGCGGCAGAAGGTCGCCATCACCTGCCTCATGGAGGTACGTGGTCCCGGCTAGCTAGGATGTAGTCCCCCCGGCCAGGAGGACACGGGGGCGCGCGAGCTGGTGCGCGCGGTGGCCCGCGGCGACGTGCCGGCCTTCGAGGCGCTGCGCGCGCAGGCCGCCGCGCCCGAGCTGCGCCGCGCCGACCAGAGCGTGCGGCAGAAGGTCGCCATCACCTGCCTCATGGAGGTACGTGGTCCCGGCTAGCTAGGATGTAGTCCCCCCGGCCAGGAGGACACGGGGGCGCGCGAGCTGGTGCGCGCGGTGGCCCGCGGCGACGTGCCGGCCTTCGAGGCGCTGCGCGCGCAGGCCGCCGCGCCCGAGCTGCGCCGCGCCGACCAGAGCGTGCGGCAGAAGGTCGCCATCACCTGCCTCATGGAGGTACGTGGTCCCGGCTAGCTAGGATGTAGTCCCCCCGGCCAGGAGGACACGGGGGCGCGCGAGCTGGTGCGCGCGGTGGCCCGCGGCGACGTGCCGGCCTTCGAGGCGCTGCGCGCGCAGGCCGCCGCGCCCGAGCTGCGCCGCGCCGACCAGAGCGTGCGGCAGAAGGTCGCCATCACCTGCCTCATGGAGGTACGTGGTCCCGGCTAGCTAGGATGTAGTCCCCCCGGCCAGGAGGACACGGGGGCGCGCGAGCTGGTGCGCGCGGTGGCCCGCGGCGACGTGCCGGCCTTCGAGGCGCTGCGCGCGCAGGCCGCCGCGCCCGAGCTGCGCCGCGCCGACCAGAGCGTGCGGCAGAAGGTCGCCATCACCTGCCTCATGGAGGTACGTGGTCCCGGCTAGCTAGGATGTAGTCCCCCCGGCCAGGAGGACACGGGGGCGCGCGAGCTGGTGCGCGCGGTGGCCCGCGGCGACGTGCCGGCCTTCGAGGCGCTGCGCGCGCAGGCCGCCGCGCCCGAGCTGCGCCGCGCCGACCAGAGCGTGCGGCAGAAGGTCGCCATCACCTGCCTCATGGAGGTACGTGGTCCCGGCTAGCTAGGATGTAGTCCCCCCGGCCAGGAGGACACGGGGGCGCGCGAGCTGGTGCGCGCGGTGGCCCGCGGCGACGTGCCGGCCTTCGAGGCGCTGCGCGCGCAGGCCGCCGCGCCCGAGCTGCGCCGCGCCGACCAGAGCGTGCGGCAGAAGGTCGCCATCACCTGCCTCATGGAGGTACGTGGTCCCGGCTAGCTAGGATGTAGTCCCCCCGGCCAGGAGGACACGGGGGCGCGCGAGCTGGTGCGCGCGGTGGCCCGCGGCGACGTGCCGGCCTTCGAGGCGCTGCGCGCGCAGGCCGCCGCGCCCGAGCGAGAGCGAGCGCACGTGTACGTGCGGTAACGCCTTACTTATAACTAGGGCCCGGAATTTTGCGTGCGGTCTGTGAAACGTCATAGGGAGAGAAAACCAATGTTTATCGATATATCGATAAATGGGGAGTTTTTTTATTAGTGTCTTTAAAAAATAATACCTCAAACTTTCAAATGATACATACTCTTTTATTATAATAAATAATTAAAATGTAATAAATTATAGTTTTATAAAGGATGATGTACGGTATACGTACCAATGCTCGACACTGTCCCAATGGATAGGGAACGTACCCATACTACGTGACCCGTTTAGGGGGGGGAGGGGGGTCGTCAAAATACTACTCTTGGTCACAAGGGGGTAGGGGGGGGTTTAGGTTTACGTCACGTAATCAATAATTATTATAATTATGCTCTAGGGAAATCTCGCGCAATTTTTTTTTTCACTTTTTAGGGTTCCGTAGTCAACTAGGAACCCTTATAGTTTCGCCATGTCTGCCCGTCCGTCCGTCCGTCCGTCCGTCCGTCCGTCCGTCCGTCTGTCCGTCCGCGGATAATCTCAGTGACCATTAGCACTAGAAAGCTAAAATTTGGCACTAATATGTATATCAATCACGCCGACAAAGTGGTAAAATAAAAAGTGGAAAAAAATGTTTTATTAGGGTACCACCCCTATACGTAAAGTGGGGAGTGATTTTTTTTTTCATTTCAACCCTAACGTGTGATATATTGTTGGATAGGTATTTAAAAATGAATAGGGGTTTACTAAAATCATTTTTTGATAATGTAAATATTTTCGGAAATAATCGCTCCAGAAGTAAAAAAAAATGTGTCCCCTCCCCTCTAACTTTTGAACCATAAGTTTTAAAAATATGAAAAAAATCTGAAAAGTAAACCTTTATAAAAACTTTCTAGGAAAATTATTTTGAACTTGATAGGTTGAATAGTTTTTGAAAAAAAAATACAAAATTATTTCTGAACTAAGTTTGTAATTTAACCGTATAAGCAGGTGTGTGTATTGTACCTGTAATTTCTACAAAATTACAATGAAAGGACTTGCTTTCAAATAAAGTAAAAACGGTGAAAATCGGTTCATGCAATAAAGAATTATCCCATAAAAATCATCTTCCATACTTTAAGCTCGCGCGCAATAGTTTACTTAATTTCCCGATAGATGTCGCTGTACGTAGAACGCTCATATCATATCCTACATGGCGTTGGCGGTGTTATTTTAACTCCTTAGTGGGGACACTTACCGTGACGGACGAAAAACTACGGAACCCTACACTGAGCGTGGCCCGACAAGCTCTTGGCCGGTTTTTAATTATGGTTTGCACGCACCTTGAGGCGTTACGCGGCAACCGCCGTTTTAATAAATACAAATATACGCCAAATTATGATATTTTTTACTTTCTGTTTGCAAAAAAACAATATTAAGAATTACTACGTGACAACCAGAGGGGAGGGGGGGGATCTTGGCATATACTACGGTTGGTCACCGAGGGGGGGAAGGGGGTGAAAATTGTAAAAAAAATTGGTCACGTAGTATGGGTACGTTCCCATACCACCTTTATTAAGATTCGTGTTTACTGTGGCAACATCGTGTCACAGTGATAATTTAAAAATATTACCGTTGTTCGTCCTGTCAGTTGACTAGGAGAGTCAGTGTCATCTCGAACCTCGATAGAGTGAACACAAGCTGTCGACTGTCGTTATTGTTAAGAGCACCATTATCAACCCGCTTTCTCGTAGAACTTAACTAGAATCAGTGTTGTGCAAGTGAACAATGCCGGCGATATCCTGGTGTACATCAGAGGTCTAAGTTAAAGGATCTGAGGTAACGGTTACTAGATACTCTAGCTAGCGACGAGAGACGGCAGCCTGAACTAACGGTCCCATAACGGAAGCCAACGATTTGCACCACACAATCCACGGAATCAAGTTAACTTCACATCACACGCTCGTAACTCTAGCTAGTCCAGATCTCTAAAACTTTATACTAACTTTCTTGCTCAACCTACTGTCCCTAAAGATATCTACGTCCGGTTTTTCCATTCCCCTTTTCGCGCTTTCGAAACTACAGTCCGCATCCTGTCGCAATCGAACATTGTCACTGTCAAAAGAGGTGACAGAAGGGTGTCATCTATTGGTCATTAGGGTGTCGAGCACTGGTACTTTTACTTTATGTATCATTTGAAAGTTTGAGGTATTATTTTTTAAAGACACTAATAAAAAAACTCCCGATTTATCGATATATCGATAAACATTGGTGTTCTCTCCCTATGACGTTTCACAAACCGCACGCAAAATTCCGGGCCCTACTTATAACTAGACCCCGGATTTTTGTCGCCATGACGTCACAATAGGGTGATTTGGGGAGTAAACGGGACGGCGTTATGAAATACGGTTAAAAACTCGGTTGTTAACCGAATACATTTTAATTAGACATTTTTAACAATATTACTTAGTAAGTTGATCAATATTATCGTTTGCTATATTACTTGCAAACCATGCATTTGTACGTTATACTGGCATTGGTTTTGTCGGCCACTTACTCTTTGTTTGTCACAACTGTCACCAAGCCAGTTTAACGTACAATTGTATGGTTTGCACTAAAAGATAATATTGATCAACTTACTAGATAATTTTGTTCAAAATGTGTAATTAAAATGTATTCGGTTAACAACCGAGTTTTTAACCGTATTTCATAACACCGTCCCGTTTACTCCCCAAATCACCCTATTGTGACGTCATTGCGACAAAAGTCCGGGGTCTACTTATAACCATACATCGTTATCGCGGGAGCAAAAACAAATGTGTTGAAGAATATATATAACAGAATGTCCGTTTAATACAAACAGAATATTATGCCTACACGTCTTAACCTCTAAGAAGTTCTTCATATATAGCCCAATGTTTTTGCTAGAAATGAGTAATCAAATTCGTTTTGCTCCTTTTCAACGTTCGTGAAAGTGCGTCTTTTTGAGTAGAAATTTCGTTTAACAGAAGGTTTATTTTTTATGAACGAATTTACGAGTACCTAGCGTTGATTTTTGAGAAAATAAAACTCTTCGTGTGTCTAAATTAATCCTTTATCTACAAGTCCAGACAAATCGATCATGAATGAAAAATGTTTTGAATAACAGGTGAATGAAGAGGTTGTCTTTAGGATTGCATGGCTAATCTTTTTAGTATGTACTATAATCAAGAAAAAACATCGAAAAAATTTGAACTTGTAGGTACAAACGTCTTGATACTACGGTCAAATCGTTTTTGCTCCCGTGATAACGACGTATGCTTATAACTTGAAAACGCCACAATTATTGACTTAACACACACGTAACTGTATCATTTTATAGCGGTGTCTCGGAAAATAATGTAATATATAAATGTATATTTCTAGCTACATACAGTAAAATCACTGAATCCTCCAAATCTATAAAACACTTTTTATTATGTTTGTAGGACCATAAAAACAATCATCTAACCAATTTTCAATCGGGACGCAATGACCGGTTTTTTTAGGGATTAAATGGTCGCCGTTCCTCAACCTACCAACGGAGCGGCCGCTGACCTTAACGACGCTTAACCACTTCACAAGTTATCGCATGGGACGTGATTGGTTATAAAATTTGTTTCTGGCTTATGGGGTCACTTCCAAGATGGTTTTTTTATTTTTTATTAAATTGCTCACTAAAAATATATTTTTCCAGATGGCATTCAACCGCACATCAGCGACTCGCAAGCTGACGTTCGCTGAGATAGCCCAGGAGGCGCGCGTGCCGCTCAACGAAGTGGAGTTGCTCGTTATGAAGGCTCTAGCTGAGAAACTCATCCGTGGACATATTGACCAAGTGAGTGTTTTATCTTATATGATACATGGATACTTATCATTATCATATCGGGTACAAAACAATGTTCAGGTTGCTCAACGAAGTAAAGTTACGTAAGGAGAAAGGAGGTTCTATAATATACATAAAAAACAATCTTAAATATAATAAAATGAATTGGATTAATGAAATGTCAATTGAGAACGAATTTGAAGCCTGCGGAGTATCTGTACCTGATTTGAATTACATTATCATCTGTATCTATATAATTTTAAACAAAAAAGAACCGACTTTACTAAGCATCCACCTTTCCAACACGAAATGCTCGATCTGCTGTAAAAAATACTCAAATCACCATAGGTGTGCCTATAATAGTTGAAGAGTTCCCTCGATTTCTCCAGGATCCCATCATCAGATCCTGATATGGTTACAATGGGACCAACTGTGAAGTATACGCTTTCAAACAAAAAAATAATTTTCCAAATCGGTCCAGCCGTCTTCGAATAATCGGTGAACATACATAAAAAAAAAATAAAAAAAAAATAGCAAAAACAAAGATCCCGACGAATTGATAACCTCCTCCTTCGAAATCTTGAAGTCGGTTGAAAACACCTTGTACAGTCGAGGACAAAGAGATGTATACACTTTTGGACCTTATTGCGTTGTAATAAGGTCCAAAAGTGTATACATCTCTTTGTCCTCGACTGTAGTAACTGTTCAATATTTTTAGATAAACTAGACTCAATATTTAGTAAAATATTATCCTTAGATAAAAAATCAGTCAAGAAAATGATTGTTGCTGGTGACTTTAATGTAGACCTCTTAAAAGTAGTTATCTAGTAAAAGAAAACATTTCCAAGACCTGCTAGAAATATACAAATTACATTTTGAAATAAAAGATCCCACGCGAATAACACCATATACTCAAACATGTATTGATAACTTCATTACGAATATAAATAACTGTCAAACTGAAATCATTAACAACGGTCTCTCAGATCACACAGCTCAAAAGATATACATAAAATGCAAACGGAAAACTTACCTTAATAAGAATAAATGTGAACTTGTTAGAGACTACTCGGAAGAAAATATTTAAAAAATTCTATCGTGCTTATCAGTTTTACAATATGAAGAAGTTATTAATTCCACCGATGCCAACATGGCCTATAACAGATTCATAGATGAATTTAGTCTTTACTATAATCTTTGTTTTCCTACTGTGAAAATAAGAATCAAATCAAGAGTATCTAATACATGGAAAACAAAAGGGATATCTATTTCATGCAAAAATAAAAGGAAAACATACCTTGGCCTTTACAAAGATAAAAATAATTTGAACTTAAGAGAATACTATAAAACATACCAAAACATATTAAAAAAAGTTATTAATAAATCGAAACGGAATAGCAACATGAAGTACATACACAACAGTGATAATAAATGTAAGGCGACCTGGGCGCTCATCAACAGTATAACTAATAACCACAGCTCGGATTTTTCACGGCAAAACAAAACACTAGCGTAATTTAGCCAGTGCTTGAAATATTATTTTATCGATATCGATAATTCAGAACTAGAAGAAATAAAAGTCACCAAATAAAATTAATATGTAATAAAACTAATAAAAACATTTGTATAAAGTTACTATACGAGGGCTATTCTGAAAATTTTTAGTTAAACAAAAACTATAAGGAATATAATAAAACTTTATTTACAACTTTTCAAAGTATTCCCCTGCTACATTAATGCACTTATGCATTCGGCTGAACCAGCTTTCAAAACAGGAAAAAAACTGTTCTTGCGGAAGGTCAAAAAAAAGTCGCCTAAATTCGTCCACTGCTTCATCCGCCGTCGAAAATCGTCGTCCACGTAATAATTTTTTTAAGGTGGGGAACAGAAAAAAATCACACGGAGCCAGGTCAGGACTGTACGGAGGGTGTGGTAGTAGTTGCACACCTGATTTGCTCAAAAAGTCCATGGTTCTGGCAGCCGTGTGAGCCGGAGCATTATCTTGATGAAAAATGATGCCCCGAGTTCCAGTACTTGGACGACTGACGTTCAGCTCTTGGAAGGCCTGTGGCAAGCAAACTTCACTGTACCATTGGCTGGTAACTGTTTTGCGATCTTCAAGTGGAATTACGGCTACAGGTCCACTGCGTCGAAAAAAAACAGCAACCATTTTTTTGTTGACGCTTCGGCCGCGAACTACTTTAGTAGGTAAATCATCTCCTTCAAAGAGCCATTGTGTTGATTGCTGTTTTGTAAATGGGTCGTAACTATATATCCAAGATTCGTCAGATGTCACAATGTAGGTCACTTGTTGAGAATCGCCATTATCGAATTTCTTCAACATATATTTGCACCAATCGACACGACTATCTTTTTGCTCCTGTGTGAGAAAATGTGGTATCCACCGAGACGAAACCTTCCGAACTTGAAGGTGGTCATGCAAAATGGTAGAAACTGCCCGGGATCCAATCTTCAGTTCGTCCTGAATCTCTCGGTGGGTAATGTTTCGAGATTCCTTTATTAACCACTCCGCCTTGATAACATTTTCTGGAGTAACTGCCGTTGGCGGTCGCCCCGGTCGAGGCTCATCTTTGATGTCGCTCCGCCCACGCTTAAATTCACGGAACCAGTAACTGACAGTGGCAAGAGATGGGGATAATGTCCCAAAAACACTAGTTAAATTTTCATGAGAATCCTTGTATGATAGCCCTCGTTTATAATCATAATATATCATAGCACGAAATGCTTCCCGCGTTAGCTCCATTTTTGCGAACAAAAAGTGACAGACATGTTTTTTTTCTGATTTCATAAAAAAATTACTGATTGTCACTGGCCAGTGACATTTATACCAAAAAGTTTGTAATGAAATTTGCCTTTAAGCTACAGTAAAATTAAATGAATACAGTTAATAGTACGCCGTTGACTAACTATTAACGGAACAACCCTCGTATATTAGAAACAGACGCAATTTCTTCTTCAAAATCTACGTCAGTACACACAGCAGCACAAGACATTTTATTTGGGTAATAGTGATAGGAGTAGATGATCATTATCTTTTCAACATTCTCTGGGAGTAAACAGTTGCGTTTATCACTATAAATCCATTTATGTACACTAAATGTACGTTCAACTTCAGTTGACGTCAAGGGAGCAAATTTATAGAATTCATTATCAGTTCGGGTAATATTTTCAGATATGTCTCTTAAAATTTCGTAATCAGGATTTCGTTCGAGCACGGCTTCAAATTTACGTATCACTGGTAAAAGTTTACTCCAGTTTACGTAGCAACGAACAGTATCCAGAATGAGGAAGGATTCCGCAATGGATAAAGTCGAACATTGCAATTGTTCTATTGAAGAGGCTATTACTTCGTAGTTGTCGCGAATGAAATTTAACTCCGGTCGTAGTTTGCGTGTTTGAAAACATTTTTTTGCAGCTCTTATAGCTGCCGAGTCATTAGCAAGTATGGAGACGACATCACGTATTTGCTCATAGTATTGAGCGTAATATACCGCAGCAGATATCCAAGTTCCCCATCTGGTGATAATTGGCTCGGGAGGTAGGGGAATGGACGGATATTTTGCCTTAAAAAGGCGTACACGCTCTGGAGATTTTAGGAATATCTTTTTGAAATTCGATATCAACCCATCCACACCTTTGAAATTATCTCGCACTTCTTCGGCAACCCGGTGCAGACCATGAGCTAAACACGTAATGTGTTTCATACGAGGAAACGTTGCTTTTAAAATACGACCGGCTTTAAGCATATATGCGGCACTATCTGTGCAAAGTAAAAGCAAATTGTTTACGTTATCATTGAAAGAATTTTGAAACAAAAATTTTAATTGGTTTATTATTAGGTTTGCTATTGTTTCCCCATTTACCTTCTCTAAAACCTTCGACCCCAAAAGATAAAATTGCTTAGAACAATTTTTTTGCAAAGACCGAATCACCACGTTTGTCACACATTTTCCCATGAAATCTGGTGTTGCGTCTATAGATATCCACAAATAATTGGTTTTGTTTACCTCTCTTATACCCTGTATAGTTTTTTTGTACACGAGATTTAAATAAATTTTTCGCAGGGTCGATTCGTCCGGTAAAGAAGTCATAGAGCAGTCGCAACATAAATACTTGTTAAAAAAATGACGAAAATTATTGTTGTTGACTGTTGCCCATGGTATGTTGCATGAAATAAGAAAAATAATTAAATCGAAATAAAATTGATGTTTCCTATTTGGTTGCCCCGAACGGTAATTGTGGCGGTTGCTTTTCACATGATTCTCAATATTGCATTTCTTCAGTTTTAGATGCATATCGCACATAGAGCAGTATATAGTGGAGGTCACTTCATTATAGACTAACTCAGGGTGATTTTCAATCCACGTTTTGATCCGATCTTGTACATTACTCATTTTTGTATTAATTGATACCTTGCAATATTAAGTTATTATACGTATATCCAACACGTCGGATTCAATGCGTTGCGAAATAAATAATACCTAGATGCAATTTACGTTTTATACGTAATGAAATGACAGTTAAAGTGTGAATGTCATATGTCATGTGAGATGAAATTTGCAGTCGTTTCTATCATTTTAAATGAGGATTTTTTTAGTTACTTCGTTCTAAGTTGTACATGCAGACCTACCTCTTTGTTGCTCGACTATGGCAAAGCTAAAATGAAAAGTTATTTTATTACTTATACAGGTGTCCGGTAATTAATGCACAACCTTCTAACCCCCAGTAGGTCACCTTAGACTGGTCAAAAATATTGATTTTGAGCTCTAGTAAGTCTCCTGTTTTTCGAAATTTTCGCACGTTTGTTAGTTTTTAAATTTTGACATTCACACTGATAGGTGTACCATCGAATAAAAAAAGAAAAAATGTACTGAGGCAATACCTGTCATATACTCTAGTAAGACTCGATAGGTGTCGATAAAATAATATTTCAAGCACTGGCTAAATTACGCTAGTGTTTTGTTTTGCCGTGAAAAATCCGAGCTCTGCTAATAACCAAACAGATCCCAAAAATATCACAGAAATAATCGATATACAGACTAAAATTTAATTGCGAGTCTAAGGTAACACCTAAGTCCCTAATGGAAGATACACGGGCTATATTTTTCCCAGCTAAAGTGTAATTGAAAGTTAACGGATCATTTTTACGATTAAAGCTGATTATGAAACATTTATCAGTATTCAAGAAAAGCTAATTATCTGAACAGTAGAGCGAAAAGTTATCTAAGTCATGCTGTAATGCACGGCAATCTACTCTTCTTCTTCTTCTTCTTCCGAGGACACAGCTTTGTAAATTTTAGTGTCATCTGCATAGACGGGGTGCTCAGAGTTCCGAAAACAGGTTGCCATGTCATAGACATATAAGATAAACAATAAGGGACCAAGGTGAGATCCTTGGGGTACTCCGGAAGGTATAGGAAGAAAGCATGAAGTATAATCCTTCAAGGCAAGGCGTCTTGGTCGCTTTAAAACAACAAATATTTACAAATTAATATCTAGATTCTTCACCCAATGGGCTGCGTTTTTGCTTAATGATAGTAAGTCCAGAGGGCACTCTCCAGGGTATTTCCTTATTTGGCATTCATGGACAATGTGGTGGATAGACTGTACAGGAGCCCCACAGTCGCACTTCGGAGAGTCGCGGCAGCCACACCTAAACATAAATTCGCCAGATCGACCGTGCCCAGTTCGCAGCCTGTTTAATTGGCACCATTCCCGTCTCGGAGCAGAGAATTCCTGGGGTTTTTGAGTAGGGTCATAGCTGTTGTGAGCCCCACCAGGCAAATTAGTAATCCAGTACTCTCTCCATTTGTCATTTAAGCTGAAATTACACTCTTTCAGTTCCTCTACCGTGTCACATGGTGGATGACGGGATTTTAAGCGTGTCTTAGGGGGGCCGAAAAACTATGAGAAAACTGGCAGCTCTGGGTTCGCAGCAATTTTGTCGGCTTTTTTTAGTAAGACTTGTTGTCCCTTAAGGTGAGGTGCGGGTATATGGCTTAGAGTCGGCAGCCATTCTATGAGCCATCATCGAGCTATTGAGTCGAAACGGGCGCGCATTATTCTCCAGCGGAATAAACAAGGCTGATTTCTGTGGTGCGCAGCACGTCGGCGCTGGCTCCCCATGTAGTTCCAGTCAGTTTGTGCAGAATGGTTGTTGTGAGAGTTTCCATGAATGTTATTGCGGGTTCCTAGCTTCTTGCTAAGCTTACTAAGATGGGGGCGGTATGTAAGAGAGCGATCTAGAGTTAGGCCCAGGTATTTAGGCTGTGAGTTGTACATAAGATTTTTGCCATCAAAGCTTACTGAGGGGTTATAAGAGGCCAGTTTATTGTTTAGGTGGAAAGTGGAAATCTCTAGTTATACTGGCGTTAGGTACCAGTCTTTAAAGTATGCGTCAAGGTATTGGAGGTCTGTGGTGGGTTGTGATTCCGACAGTTCAAATGTGTTATGCTGATGGGCCAGGGCAATGTCATCAGCATAGATGAACTTTCTGGATGCTGTTTCTGGAAGGTCGTGTGTGTATAAATTGAAAAGCAGGGGAGCCAGAGTGGATCCTTGTGGAAGGCCGTTGTGAAGTTTTCTGGGCCGGCTGTCCTTATCTCCAAGGTGGACGACGAATTCTCTGTTGCAAAGCATGTTGATTATTTATTAGGCTATAGTCGGTGGTGCACACGACAACAAAGGGCATTATACGGATTTTAGTGATGATGGGATCTCCTTTTGCATAGTGAGACTTTAGGACCCACAGGCCATTTTAGGAAGCAGAGCCACCTAAATTTATGGTGCGGTGAGGGTAAAAAGGGGGGGGGGGGTTAAAATTTTCGCGACACATAGATTGAAAACTATAAGTCTTAGCAACATACTTCAAAGGCAAGTATTTAAGAAAATTTCATGAAGAATATTTTCTTCATTGAAAGTTTTGTGGTAACTTGAACCGTTATTGTAAAAAAAATATGAATGTTCCTACTTTTGTGGGAAGTGGGGAAAATAATTTTTATATTTGTAACACATTATAGTGCAGAGTTTAGATTTGGCTTGAAAGTCTCTTATCCAGGCCATAAATTAAATAAGTAAAATAATTATTTTCTGTTTGACTAGATACTATTAAAATATTATTATTGGTATGGTATTTATGGTATACCATGTATATTTGAGTTAGGTAAACACCCCGATTCTAATAGTAGTTAAATTAGTATGTTATACGTCGTATATTAAATGGTTTAATTGAAAGTAATGATGCAGGTAATGTACTCAGGGCTAAAATAATCGATAGGTCCTAGGTACCATTCATCACACCACTAGTGTAGCGTACCTAAGTTCATATATAATATAATGATATTAGGCATTGTCCGTTGCTAAAAGATTTAAGCGCCCCACGATTTTAGTTTTTTGTCTTTTCAATGCTCTAGCTACATTGATGAGGAAGAGTGGTGTGATGACTGGTACGTATAACCTACCGAATCCTTTTTATAGCTTTTTGTACATTATCCATAGCATTGTTTATTTTCAATAAAAGCTTTTGAATTTACCTAAACAATATTTATTTTCTTTTCAAGTTATTATGTTATTAAAACTGTCTAAACTCCGCTTAATTATTATTGATTAAAAGGAGTGTATAGGTTCTTAAAGGGTAGGCAACGCGCATGTGAATCCTCTGGGGTTGCAGGCATCCATAGGCTACGGTAACTGCTTACCATCAGGCGGGCCGTATGCTTGTTTGCCACCGTCGTGGTATAAAAAAAATATGATCCGCAATGCACTGTGTTCTACTAGTGAATCCCTTTCATTTTATACTTAATTGTGGGGGTTGTTAAGAAATACGCGGCATTCTGTAGCGGCAGCCATCTTGGATTTACAATGATACTGAATCTATTAAAATGTAATTGTCATCAAAACTTAAGGTGTACACCAGATATCGGATCAATTTGTCAACAGGACGAGGGTAAAATTTCAACCACAAAATTATGGAGATGTGGGATGAAGCATGTAGATATGCAAACTTGCATTTAGTTATGTTAATATTAGTTATAATAAATTAACAAATTTTCAAATAAGTTTGTGTAATGTCTAAGTAGGTATAACACAAAACTGTTATTTTTATTTTAGAGCGCACTATTCGCGAACAGACTGTCCTCAGTTGAAGATGTATACCTACCACTTAAGTTTTCTCTCTAAAAAAATTAACAGACCCTTATTGATAATCCCCAATGATGTACCTTTCACTTGAAAACGTCACTAGATAACAGGGACCGGAGAACTCCTCTATTTGATAACTCTTTTCGATAGGGTAACCCTATTATTTGGTTACAAAATTATATGGTTACCCTATATTCAATGTTATGTCCAGTGATCGGCACGACCCGTGTCGCACGGTGTCAATGACCTCAATCATTATGTTAACATGGATATGCCCCGAGATTTCGGTCTTTTTAGGAAGTCAGTATTTCCGATTGTAGTACATAAAGGTATTCCACACAGGAAGATGAATGATTTTTACCATTAAATAAAACGACATCAAGTTTAAAATAGGTATATAATCACATAGTAAAATGATCATAATTTTTATCAAATGTTCGTACAATAAAAACTTATAATGTAATTAAATTATAAACTAATGCAATAAGTTAACAAGAATTAACATTAATATATAATGTATAAATCAACAGTACTTTACCATTTATTTTTCATTTGTTCGTATAAAATTATAATAACAGATCATAATTTTTTCTATGTTTTCTATTTTTAATCTGTTTCTCTTAACATCTAAAATCCACTTATATGCTGAAAAACTTCTTTCTACTTCTACTGATGTAAGTGGAGCGAATTTATACAAATATTCTTCAATGGTTGCGGATTCATTCGAAATATTATCTGCATAATTTCTAACTTTATCTAAATCAGGATTACGCATCATGACCGCCTCTAATTTGGCTTGTATAATTAAGTTGGAACTCCAATTAACTAATGTGCGAACTTCGTCAAATATTTCTAAGGTATCAACAATTGTGGTATCGCGATGTTGTAGTCTTGTTAAGGCAATTTCGATTATTTGAAAATATTCGTGAATATAAATTAAATCCCTTCTTGTGTTCTGCTTCTTTAAGATATCTTTTGCTTTTTTTATCGATACTGCATCACGAGCGTTTAAACGTTGTAAAACATTATTTATCTCATTGAAATATTTGACAAAGTACGACACTGCGGAAAGCCAAGTGCCCCATCTGGTTATGACAGGTGCAGGAGGCAAAGGAAGGTCTGGGTACATTTCTTTTAATAGTTTCACCCTACTTGGGGATATCAAAAATATTTTTTGATATCCCCAAGTAGGGTGAAACTAGTTTGCGATCAAATTATCCACATCTGTATGTTGTGATCGTATTTGTTCCGCAACCCGATGGAGAGCATGAGCCAAACACGTTACATGCTTCATTTTGGGATAAACTGATTTTAAAATTCGCCCCGCTTTCAGCATATACGCGACACTATCTGAACAAATGCAAAGGACATTTTCAATGTTATTTTCATAAGATTCGCCCCATAAGTTTTTTAAACAATCAGTTACAAAATTTGCAATGCTTGCACCATTTACCACATCCAACATTTTACACGCTAGCAAGTATGTCTTCTTTGAAGTACTTGAATTCAGAGGCTTTACTATAAAATGAACAATGTATCTTCCAAGAAAGTCCGTGGTTTCATCCAGTGATATCCACAATTTTTCATTTTTCACTTCACTGTGTATAATAGTCATCTTGCCTTCATAAAACTTGTCCAGATGTCTTCTGATTGTTCTCTCGCTAGGTAATTTTGAAAAAGGCATCTTAGCACAAGTGCAGCATATATACTTTTATAAAAAATTGACAAATGCCGGATTTTCTATTTGTTGCCATGGTATGTTGCAGAGAATAAGGAATTCTATCAAATCATCGTAAAAGTGTTTAGGGTCATTGTCGGATGATCTGTTGTGCAAAGGCCCTTCAATGTGTCTTAACTGAACTTTGTCTACATCCAAAGTTATTTCCACATGTCGTACAGTATATCAAACGTCGCGTCGACTCGTACATCAATTCAGGGTAGGGTTCAATCCAACTATAAATGGTTGCTTCTTGAGGAAAGGTCCGAGTTCTCCTACGCGTCATATTCAGGACACCAACGAGCAACAGTTCACTTTGTCCAATCAGCAGCCAATAGGAAGTCCAGTTAGTGTAACATAAGAGATTATCGAGTCCGTAAAACAAGCCAAAGTCGTTGAAATAAACACTGAGATAATAAGGAACATTAACAACACGTGCGAACTTAATGAACCGAGGAACATAAGTAAACATATTTGCCATTAGAAAATAGTTGCAATCCTTATCAGTAAACTAGAAAAGGATGGCATTAACTCTTTATTTAGGCATTTCAATTAGCCGTCTTTTTTGCACCGCACCAGTTTAAACAAACGCAAACAATAGAAAATTCGCAAATGACCTTCGATAAGCCAGGTAGTCGGTCGAAGGGTTTAGTTGCACTTGAAATGGTTACACCGTTTTAACACTTAAGTATTTTGTATGAGTGCAAAATTACGAGCCGCTACTTAATATTTCACAAACTGTCAAATTGAAATATTCAACATTTGAAATATATCAATTTTTTATTTAATAATTAATTATACATTTTATAAGCTTATTTAACACTTTATCGTATATTTGCAAATATATATCATACAATAAAATTATTCTATTTAACAAAATCACGGAGTTATGTTATAATCTAATCATGTCCATATTATGATTTCTGCTCGCAATCCCGCGGTGCGTCACGGGTCGTGCCGATCACTGGTTATGTCACTGTCTAATGTCTTAGCAATAGAAATGAAATTAGCTTAATAGGTAAACGTCATTTTGAATTTTCATTTCGGTAAGCGCTACATTATCATTATTAGCAGCAGCAGTAACAGCCAGTATCAGTCCACTGCTGGACATAGGCCTCTCCTATGGCACGCCACTGTGCTCGATCTTCTGCTCTACTCCTGCAATCCGTACCCGACAAGCGCTTACCTTTGGGTAACGCAATGATGTGCTTACTAAATTGATAGTTTTTAAAAACAACCCTACCAAATACTCACTTGATCTAATACCCCTTTATTGGTAACCGGTTCCGGTATCTTCTAAACGATCTCTTTATTTCACTTACGGATTATAACAAGCATACTAAGGCAAGGTAAATAATAGCGTTTAAAATGGTTTACGTCCATTTAGTTGTGAAAGATATATTTAGGCAAGCATTAGAGCTCAAACCACATCGTTTTTCCTACATAATTATACAGGGTGAAATTTATGTCGTGAATCGTAATATGTTTTACCTACACTCATACTGTAAGTACTCTAAAATGCGTTCAAAAACCGTAGACAATGACAAGCATTACAACAAACGATTTAACTATGATTAGTTTCTTATCTGCGGCAGTAACGTAATTTTAACTTTGCATGCTCAAATATTGTTAAGCAATGAGTTTCAAATTTGGAACATCGAATTTGATAACATAATGTTACCGCCATGGCCAACTCGATTGGTCCCGCGCGAGCGCCGGCACAATCGAGTTGGCCATGACGGTACAATGGCGGTCATTCTATGGTTTCCGAACACTTAATTTAATATATATAACATGAGTGTAGATAAAGCAGTGTATGCAACTGTACTTAATTAGGCCTTAAACACTCGTGTGATCTTATTATGAAATTCGCCTGCGGCTCATTTCATAAAACCACACTCATGTTTTAAGGACCCTTATTACGTAACAGTTACATAAACTACTATTTCTAACTCCATAAACAACAAGCAATTTAATGCCCCAACTTACTAAAATTTGTCGTTTATTTTACTTTTAAAAGTGGATTTAGGATATTACAACGGCCTATTAAGATATTTGAATTAGTAAATTGAATTGCCTCTTTGAATCGGAACTGTCATTGACATCAAATTTGTCATTTGTCTTAGTTAGAAATGAAATTTACTTAATTTTTCATCTGAAATATCCCATAAAGCTGTTTTAATCCACATGATCACTTTTAAAAGTAAAATAAACAACAAAAAAAAAATTTTTTTTTGTCTGATTTTAGTAAGAGTTGGGGCATTAAATTGCTTGTTGTTTATGGAGTTAGAAAAACATATTACGATTCATGACTTAAATTTCACCCTGTATATATTATTGTGGTTGATAACAGGCCTATTAATATATATTTTTAACCGACTTCAATTTCATAGAAGGAGGAGGTTCTGTATTCGGTTTGGGCTTTTTTTTTATGTATGTTCACCGATTACTCTGAGACGCGTGGTCCGATTTGAATAGTTCTTTTTTTGTTTGAAAGGGTCTACTTCCGAGGTGGTCCCATATTAATCTGGTGCTGTTCTGATGATGGAATCTATGAGGAATTGAGGGAACTCCTCAATTTTTAAAGGCATATGTATGGCGATTTAGGTGTTTTCTTAAGCAACTCGAGGGTTTTCTCTCGGAAACCACCAATTTGATGATGTGGACCAGATAATGATGATTGTTTTTATGATAATATTGATGATTTTTTTTAATTTAGGATGTTCAGCGATTACTCCGAGACCCGTGGTCCGATTTGAATAATTCTTTTTATGTTTGAAAGGATGTACTTCCAAGGTAGTCCCAAATTAATCTGGTGCTGTTCTGATGATGGAATCCATGAGGAATTGAGGGAACTCCTCAATTTTTAAAGGCACATGTATGGTGATTTGGGTGTTTTCTTAAGCAACTCGAGAGTTTTCTCTCGAAAACCACCAATTTGATGAAGTGGACCTGATAATGATGATTGTTTTGATGATAATGATGATGATTTTTTTAAATGTAGGATGTTCAGCGATTACTCCGAGACCCGTGGTCCGATTTGAATAATTATTTTTATGTTTGAAAGGATGTACTTCCAAGGTGGTCCCAAATTAATCTGGTGCTGTTCTGATGATGGGATCTATGAGGAATTGAGGGAACTCCTCAATTTATAAAGGCATATGTATGGTGATTTGGGTGTTTTCTTAAGCAACTCGAGGGTTTTCTCTCGGAAACCACCAATTTGATGATGTGAACGTCATGATGATAATTGTTTTGATGATAATGATGATGATTTTTTTAAATGTGGGATGTTCAGCGATTACTCCGAGACCCGTGATCCGATTTCAGGAATTCTTTTTTTTATTTGCCACCTTTTTCTGATTATTGACAAAGTAGACGTGTATCAGAGAATATATACATAGGTACCACATTTCATCAAAATTGTATTAGTAGTTTAGACGTGAAAATGTAACAGATAGATTCATATTCACCTTTTCAATATAAGTAGGTATCGATATGTTTTGTGATTTTCAGACTTGAAGCTGATTTGACCGGTATTGTAACTGTTTGGCTTGGCACCGACTTCAAACATATCAGTTTGTAACGCATATAAATAATATAATAATTTATTTTATCCTTTTTGAAGTCGGTTTATCTTTTTTTCGTTAAAGATATTATAACCAATATAGGATTTATATACTTTTTATAAAGGGAAATAACAGGGCTTTATCATGAAAATATATTATTCATGTTACGACCGTAAATAATAAAAAAATGGGCATTTATTCAAAAAAATAAACATTGATTTCATATTTTTTATGTTTTCTCAGTTTTCTTATATGACAAGGTATAAATAATACCAAAAATGAATTCGGCATCCTTGCTTTACACGAAAATGATATCAAACTTGACTATATAGCTCTATTTTATCAACCGACTTCAAGATTTCGAAGGAGGAGGTTATCAATTCGTCGGGATCTTTGTTTTTGCTTGTTTTTTTTGTTTTTTTAGGGTTCCGTAGTCAACTAGGAACCCTTATAGTTTCGCCATGTCTGCCCGTCCGTCCGTCCGTCCGTCCGTCCGCGGATAATCTCAGTGACCGTTAGCACTAGAAAGCTGAAATTTGGTACTAATATGTATAACAATCACGTCGACAAAGTGGTAAAATAAAAAGTGAAATTTTTTTTTTTATTAGGGTACCTCCCCTATACGTAAAGTGGGGAGTGATTTTTTTTTTCATTTCAACCCTAACGTGTGATATATTATTGGATAGGTATTTAAAAATGAATTGGGGTTTCCTAAAATCATTTTTCGATAATGTAAATATTTTCGGAAATAATCGCTCCAGAAGTAAAAAAATATGCGTCCCCCCCCCTCTAACTTTTGAACCATAAGTTTTAAAAATATGAAAAAAATCTCAAAAGTAGAACTTTATAAAAACTTTCTTGGAAAATTATTTTGAACTTAATAGGATGAATAGTTTTTGAAAAAAAAATACAAAATAATTTCTGAACTAAGTTTGTAATTTAACCGTATAAGCAGGTGTTTATTGTACCTGTAATTTCTACAAAATTACAATGAAATGACTTGCTTTCAAATAAAGTAATAACGGTGAAAATCGGTTCACGCAATAAAGAATTATCCCATAAAAATCATCTTCCATACTTTATGATCGCGCGCAATAGTTTACTCAATTTGCCGATAGATGTCGCTGTACATGGAACTCTCATATCATATCCTACATGGCGGTGTTATTAACTCTTAAGTGGGGACACTTACTGTGACGGACGGAAAACTACGGAACCCTACAGTGAGCGTGGCCCGACACGCTCTTGGCCGGTTTTTTTATGTATGTTCACCGATTATTCGAAGACGGCTGGACCGATTTGGAAAATTCTTTTTTTGTTTGAAAGAGTATACTTCACAGTTGGTCCCATTGTAACCAGGTTAGGATCTGATGATGGGATCCTGGAGAAATCGAGGGAACTCTTCAACTATTATAGGCACACCTATAGTGATTTGAGTATTTTTTACAGCAGCTTGAGCATTTCCTTTTGGAAAGGTGGATGCTAAGTGAAGTCGGTTCTTTTTTGTTTAAAATTATTTTTAATTAATTATGGGGGGCACCCCCCACTTCGTCAAAAATTTGCATCATAAATTTGATTGGCTCCCCTTCTTAAATTAATCTTAGAGCCTAAAGGATTAGCTCTGCAAATGGAAATTTCATCATCATCATTTTCCGTATAAATAAGTGTACACCACCGACTACTAGTAATTCGTCGGCAGGGGACAGATTTCATTAGCTTCAGGTGGAGGCCGGGCCGCCATACTGTATCGTAGGGTGTACAAATACACCAACTGTTTTAATGTGCTTTTGAAATCCAGTCTCAATATGTGTCGTAATATCAACTTGGTCAACACAATTACGACCCTCTCTGAAACCAGCTGTTCCACGGGAACGATCTTATTAATTGGGGCGAAATCCTGCTTGAGAGCTACTTTTCCAACAGTTTGTATAAAGAGCTAAGCAGGGCTATTGGTCTGTAGTTTTTGGGTCATCTGCTGGCTTGTTAGGTTTAAGGATGGCTATCACTATGGAGTAGTTAAACGAAGGAGGCAATTTATTTCGAGCCAAAATGTCCGAGTAGAAAACCGCTAGACATACCTACTGCTAGGCCCCAAATTCTTGAGAAATTCGTTGTAGAAGCCATCTTGTCCAGCTGCTCTCCCCGATTTAAGGAGTTTTATGGCGTGTGAAGTTTCTTCTACCGTAAAGGGCCTTGAGATAACGTCGTCAACTGGAAGCTCTTTCTTCAGGTTTTGGGCAAGTTTCTTCACGGTTTTAGTGTGGGCCTTATCTCCTTTAACACGTGACGTTTCCACGATCCGGTTTGCTATCGAGTCAGTCAAAGATTGAGACAAAGATACATTTTTTGAACCTGATTTACCCGTTTATATCTGTTTACGACTCTCGATGGCTTCCTGCAGGAGGTTTTAAAATTGATACTTTCTTCAGTAGACATACATCTGCTCCTCCGTTCCGTGTCCAGCGAGTCCAGCAGATGACGCCCTATTTCCTGGTTTTGGGTCTCTTTTTACTCCTTGTAGAGCTCCTCACTAACTACTCACCTAAATCTTCCATATCTTAAGTGCGCGTCTCTTGTAGTAGTAAGACATCCACATGGTGTGTTGTCAGTATTTTATGCAAAACTTCGCACTTAGCTGCGCTGATTCCCTCTATGTTCAGCTGGCATATCCGTAGGTGAGGCCCGATGGTTAATTCTGAGCGGAGACTATTTATGGTGTTGGGAGAAATCATCTTCCCGTTTCGTATTAATTTGCATCCGTAAAACATTCGTTAACGCGACTCGATATCGTGCTGTGAGGTTATTTTATCTACACTCATACTGTAAGTACTCTAAAATGCGTTCAAAAACCGTAGACAATGACAAGCATTACAACAAACGATTTAACTATGATAAGTTTCTTATCTGCGGCAGTAACGTAACTTTAACTTTGCATGCTCAAATATTGTTAAGCAATGAGTTTCAAATTTGGAGCATCGAATTTGATAACATAATGTTACCACCATGGCCAACTCGATTGGTCCCGCGCGAGCGCCGACACAATCGAGTTGGCCACGCCGACACAATCGAGATGGCCACGGCGGTGCAATGGCGGCCATTCTATGATTTCCGAATACGGCATTTATAATAAATAATATGAGTGTAGATAAAGCAGTGTATGCAACTGTACGTAATTAGGCCTTAAAACACTCGTGTGATCTTATTATGAAATTCGCCTGCGGCTCATTTCATAAAACCACACTCATGTTTTAAGGACCCTTATTACGTAACAATTACATAAACTACTATTATAACACGTACAGCAGCCAAGGTTTGTTACTCGTTTAGCGCCACCCGGGGGACACGTGCAGGATGTTAGTGGCAATTCCTGCGGACGTGAGTAACATTCATCCCCCAAAACAATGTTCTGGTTGTTCAATTAAGTGGAGTTGCTTGTTGATGAAGGCTTTAGCTGAGTAACTCATACGTGGACATATTGACCAAGTGGATTATGTATCGTGTATGATACACGGTTACTTATTATTATCATATCGGGTACAAAACAATGTTCAGGTTGCTCAACGAAGTGGAGTTGCTTGATATGAAGGCTTTAGCTGAGAAATTCATCCGTGGACAACTGGACATATTGACCAAGTGAGTATTGTATCTTATATGATACATGTGTTATATGTCTACGGTTTTTGCAACTTTTATTTATCGATTATTTGAAGACTGCTGGACCGATTTTAATAATTCGAGGGAACTCTTCCAATATTATAGGCACATCTATAGTGATAGGAGTATTTTTTACAGTAGCTCGGACATTTGCTTTAAAGATAAAATTAGGTTATTGAATGGTGTGTTTGTCCGTAGGTGAGTTCCACGGTGTCCGTAACGTGGGTCCGTCCCCGCGCGCTGCCTCGTGCCGCCGCCGCCGCACTCGCCGCGCGCCTCGACACGTGGCGCGCCGCCGCCCGGGCTGCTGCCGACCTGCTGTCTGCGCAGCCCGACCTGCTCACGCTATAGGTGAGATGTAGTCACTACAGGTACAGGTACAGGTGCCCCACGTGTCCGTGACGTGCCGCCGCCGCCGCACTCGCCGCGCGCCTCGACACGTGGCGCGCCGCCGCCCGGGCTGCTGCCGACCTGCTGTCTGCGCAGCCCGACCTGCTCACGCTATAGGTGAGATGTAGTCACTACAGGTACAGGTACAGGTGCCCCACGTGTCCGTGACGTGCCGCCGCCGCCGCACTCGCCGCGCGCCTCGACACGTGGCGCGCCGCCGCCCGGGCTGCTGCCGACCTGCTGTCTGCGCAGCCCGACCTGCTCACGCTATAGGTGAGATGTAGTCACTACAGGTACAGGTACAGGTGCCCCACGTGTCCGTGACGTGCCGCCGCCGCCGCACTCGCCGCGCGCCTCGACACGTGGCGCGCCGCCGCCCGGGCTGCTGCCGACCTGCTGTCTGCGCAGCCCGACCTGCTCACGCTATAGGTGAGATGTAGTCACTACAGGTACAGGTACAGGTGCCCCACGTGTCCGTGACGTGCCGCCGCCGCCGCACTCGCCGCGCGCCTCGACACGTGGCGCGCCGCCGCCCGGGCTGCTGCCGACCTGCTGTCTGCGCAGCCCGACCTGCTCACGCTATAGGTGAGATGTAGTCACTACAGGTACAGGTACAGGTGCCCCACGTGTCCGTGACGTGCCGCCGCCGCCGCACTCGCCGCGCGCCTCGACACGTGGCGCGCCGCCGCCCGGGCTGCTGCCGACCTGCTGTCTGCGCAGCCCGACCTGCTCACGCTATAGGTGAGATGTAGTCACTACAGGTACAGGTACAGGTGCCCCACGTGTCCGTGACGTGCCGCCGCCGCCGCACTCGCCGCGCGCCTCGACACGTGGCGCGCCGCCGCCCGGGCTGCTGCCGACCTGCTGTCTGCGCAGCCCGACCTGCTCACGCTATAGGTGAGATGTAGTCACTACAGGTACAGGTGCCCCACGTGTCCGTGACGTGCCGCCGCCGCCGCACTCGCCGCGCGCCTCGACACGTGGCGCGCCGCCGCCCGGGCTGCTGCCGACCTGCTGTCTGCGCAGCCCGACCTGCTCACGCTATAGGTGAGATGTAGTCACTACAGGTACAGGTACAGGTGCCCCACGTGTCCGTGACGTGCCGCCGCCGCCGCACTCGCCGCGCGCCTCGACACGTGGCGCGCCGCCGCCCGGGCTGCTGCCGACCTGCTGTCTGCGCAGCCCGACCTGCTCACGCTATAGGTGAGATGTAGTCACTACAGGTACAGGTACAGGTGCCCCACGTGTCCGTGACGTGCCGCCGCCGCCGCACTCGCCGCGCGCCTCGACACGTGGCGCGCCGCCGCCCGGGCTGCTGCCGACCTGCTGTCTGCGCAGCCCGACCTGCTCACGCTATAGGTGAGATGTAGTCACTACAGGTACAGGTACAGGTGCCCCACGTGTCCGTGACGTGCCGCCGCCGCCGCACTCGCCGCGCGCCTCGACACGTGGCGCGCCGCCGCCCGGGCTGCTGCCGACCTGCTGTCTGCGCAGCCCGACCTGCTCACGCTATAGGTGAGATGTAGTCACTACAGGTACAGGTACACGTGTCCGTGACGTGCCGCCGCCGCCGCACTCGCCGCGCGCCTCGACACGTGGCGCGCCGCCGCCCGGGCTGCTGCCGACCTGCTGTCTGCGCAGCCCGACCTGCTCACGCTATAGGTGAGATGTAGTCACTACAGGTACAGGTACAGGTGCCCCACGTGTCCGTGACGTGCCGCCGCCGCCGCACTCGCCGCGCGCCTCGACACGTAGCGCGCCGCCGCCCGGGCTGCTGCCGACCTGCTGTCTGCGCAGCCCGACCTGCTCACGCTATAGGTGAGATGTAGTCACTACAGGTACAGGTACAGGTGCCCCACGTGTCCGTGACGTGCCGCCGCCGCCGCACTCGCCGCGCGCCTCGACACGTGGCGCGCCGCCGCCCGGGCTGCTGCCGACCTGCTGTCTGCGCAGCCCGACCTGCTCACGCTATAGGTGAGATGTAGTCACTACAGGTACAGGTACAGGTGCCCCACGTGTCCGTGACGTGCCGCCGCCGCCCGGGCTGCTGCCGACCTGCTGTCTGCGCAGCCCGACCTGCTCACGCTATAGGTGAGATGTAGTCACTACAGGTACAGGTACAGGTGCCCCACGTGTCCGTGACGTGCCGCCGCCGCCGCACTCGCCGCGCGCCTCGACACGTGGCGCGCCGCCGCCCGGGCTGCTGCCGACCTGCTGTCTGCGCAGCCCGACCTGCTCACGCTATAGGTGAGATGTAGTCACTACAGGTACAGGTACAGGTGCCCCACGTGTCCGTGACGTGCCGCCGCCGCCGCACTCGCCGCGCGCCTCGACACGTGGCGCGCCGCCGCCCGGGCTGCTGCCGACCTGCTGTCTGCGCAGCCCGACCTGCTCACGCTATAGGTGAGATGTAGTCACTACAGGTACAGGTACAGGTGCCCCACGTGTCCGTGACGTGCCGCCGCCGCCGCACTCGCCGCGCGCCTCGACACGTGGCGCGCCGCCGCCCGGGCTGCTGCCGACCTGCTGTCTGCGCAGCCCGACCTGCTCACGCTATAGGTGAGATGTAGTCACTACAGGTACAGGTACAGGTGCCCCACGTGTCCGTGACGTGCCGCCGCCGCCGCACTCGCCGCGCGCCTCGACACGTGGCGCGCCGCCGCCCGGGCTGCTGCCGACCTGCTGTCTGCGCAGCCCGACCTGCTCACGCTATAGGTGAGATGTAGTCACTACAGGTACAGGTACAGGTGCCCCACGTGTCCGTGACGTGGGTGCGGTGTCCGCGAACACACACACACACACACACACACACACACACACACACACACACACACACACACTTTCAAAATGAGCATAAACGCGCAAAAATATACAGAGAGGTCGCAATCCCAAAGAAACAAACTTCTCATTGGTTATGGTCTGGTAACGTCTAATTCATTCAGAAAAACATCAGAAATTACTCGATAATAGGCGTCAAAAAGCACCGTTTATAATCTGTGGATTTTTATCCTCAATTATTTTGTTGTGCTGCTAAAATCGATCAAAAGAAGAACTTGAAATTTATCTTGCACCCAGAAATCATGTTATCATATTTTACCTTATTTTGACGCCATTTTCCATAAATTTCTTCCTTGCTTACCTGAAACGGAAAGTTGCAAGTTTGAATCTATCTACAATAATAGTTGCGTTTGCACACGACACGACATAAAAAGGTCAAATACGGCTTTTCGTGAACCGAAGGTTCCCTATGGCATGATTACCCGTATATATAAGGTGCTAACAAATTAGTCACGGATATTTTTACCGCTGATAGTACTCGGTTCTGGGAGTATATTTAAGTATGAAACATCATAGAGAAAACTAGGAAACAAATTTCCTACGGTAAAACACCCTGCTAATAAGATAATTAAATGAGACCTCTTTAGGCCCGAATCATAATGACATTTAAGAAAAAAAACTTTTGACGTGACATGACAGACAGTGTTAAACATCTTGACAGGTACATTATAGGGGATGGTTATTTTAAAAATTAATTATAATATTTTTAGTTCGGTAAATGAAACCAAAAAAACCGGCCAAGAGCGTGTCGGGCCACGCTCAGTGTAGGGTTCCGTAGTTTTAAGCAATAAGTGGGCACTTAAAAAAATGGGCCCATGGTTGGGTTATTTGAAAGCACGTCATTTCATTGTGATTTTGTAGAAATTATAGGTACAATAAACACCTGCTTATACGGTTAAATTACAAACTTAATTCAGAAATTATTTTGTATTTTTTTTCAAAAACTATTCAACCTATCAAGTTCAAAATAATTTTCCTAGAAAGTTTTTATAAAGTTCTACTTTTGAGATTTTTTTCATATTTTTAAAACTTATGGTTCAAAAGTTAGACACATTTTTTTTACTTCTGGAGCGATTATTTCCGAAAATATTTACATTATCAAAAAATGATTTTAGTAAACCCCTATTCATTTTTAAATACCTATCCAACAATATATCACACGTTAGGGTTGAAATGAAAAAAAAAATCACTCCCCACTTTACGTATATAGGGGAGGTACCCTAATAAAACATTTTTTTCCACTTTGTCGGCGTGATTGATAGTGATTACAATGGGACCAACTGTGAAGTATACTCTTTCAAACAAAAAGGAATTTTTCAAATCGATCCAGCCGTCTTCGAATAATCGGTGACATGAACATACATAAAAAAATTTAGCAAAAACAAAGTTCCCGACGAATTGATAACCTCCTCTTTCAAAATCTTGAAGTCGGTTGATAATAAATAAATATTATAGGACAATCTTACACAAACCGACCTAGTCCCACAGTAAGCTCAATAAGGCTTGTGTTGTGGGTACTAGACGACGATATATAGAATAGATAGATATATGTAGAGAAATACTTCTTAAATACATAGAAAACATCCATAACTCAGGAAAATATCTGTGATAAACACACAAATAATTGCCCTTACCAGGATTCGAACCCAGGACCTCCTGCTTCGTAGGCAGGGTTACTACCGACTGGGCTAGGAGGCCGTTAATATAGTTTCAGGCAAGGGAAGGGAACCGTATTTGTAATTTAAAATCCAGCGTGCCTTGTGAGGGACACGCTACACAGGGGTTAGGGAATTTGGCACTCAAACGGTTACTGGATGGATACTCAACGCACGCAAACTACGGCGCAGCGAGCACCAAGCGAGCTGTCGTTAACAGTATTTTAGACAATCGTGACATAATGTAGAGCTTTTCAGTCGAGTACCGTGTTTAGGCCTCAAAGCTTGCCGAGTGACCTAAACAAAGTACGAGATTGAAAAGCTTAAATAATTGAGTTCGACTCTGCGTTACAATCTGCTGCCTCTATATGCTTGAGTAACTTCAATCTCCCGGTGGATTGTCCGATTTTGATGATTTTACAATTTGATGATCTGATTTTCTTGCAAATGCTTGTTAAAGTATAAATGGTATTAGATAACTGACCGACCGAGTAGCTGACTTTTCCTAAAATTATACATGAATATTAAGATATAATGAAGCATATACAATCGGGCTACAGAGAAAATAACCTTACCTAAATTGAGAGCAATTTTATTTATACAATGAATATATATTATGAATAAAAAGGAAAAAGCCATAAAGTAAAGAGATATCTTGCAGTTAAGTTCTCATGAAAAACTATACATAAAATAATTAACTAATTCTAAGTAAGGCTCAAGTTTTAATGCAGTTAATAATATATGTTTGTGTAAAAGTGAAAAATAAATTTCTAGTGGCATTCAAAGGATATCATACTCGAGGTGGCATTCCTCTAGAAATAAAATTAATTCCAATTAATAATTTTAAACAAAAAAGAACCGACTTCACTAAGCATCCACCTTTCCAACACCAAATGCTCGATCTGCTGTAAAAAATACTCAAATCACCATAGGTATGCCTATAATAGTTGAAGAGTTCCCTCGATTTCTCCAGGATCCCATCATCAGATCCTGACGTGGTTACAATGGGACCAACTGTGAAGTATACGCTTTCAAACAAAAAAAGAATTTTCCAAATCGGTTCAGCCGTCTTCGAATAATCGGTGAACATACATAAAAAAAATAAAAAAAAATAGCAAAAACAAAGATCCCGACGAATTGATAACCTCCTCCTTGAAATCTTGAAGTCGGTTGAAAAGTAATTGCTATAATTTTAATTCAAACTATTATGAATCAAAAAGAGTGCCGTAAGAATTTTTTTAAATTCGTTTTCAAATGATAATGGAGAAGGCAACTGTCAATTTCCTTGTTTTTTCCAAATTAGCTTTTTTTTTTTTTTATTTTTTTATTTATTTTATTTTATATTAAAGATCATATAAAAATTTACACGATAAGCGCCTTTGTCTATGGTATATGTCAAATCTCATACCAAAAAAGGACTATCGTACGCAGCGCCATCTATAATGGCTTTTCATCGGCCTGCCATGCCATATATATAAAATACAAAGTGATTAAATCCTCCGGTGCCCCCGGCTAGAATCAAACCCGTGTTTTCTGCATTGATTTGGTCTGTAGTTAAATTAAAAGTTTTTGAAAGTGCAAGTATTTAAGCTATTAGTGGGACCAAATTGTAGGCAGAGATCGCCATATTTTTATGTTTTAATAATTTAATAAGTACCTGTTTACCAAAAAAACTGCTAATGTCTAGTTGCTTTCATTATTAAAATAGATATATGTATAATTTCAGTTATTTACTATTGTTGCATATATATTTATTTATTTTAGCTCTTTTTATTTCGTTCTGAAGAACACTGTTTATAGAATGTCTCTCAGTTCGTGCCAGTTGGCAAAGGCCTCCAATGATTTCCACTGTTGTCTGTCTTGGGTAACCCTTCTCCAGTTTTGTAGCTGTTAATTTTAATTCATCTTCCCATCTTGTTAACTGCGTCCTTGCTTTCTTTTACCATCTTTTGGGTACTAGTGCATATGTACATTTAATTTAATTGAATCTTTAAACGGTTTTAAATGCAGTACCCCAAACTAATGTCACTACTCTTCATTATTTGCCACTTCATTTCCATAAATAAAATGAATATTTATTAATGAAAAAGTATTCATTTTTTCCATAAATGTTATGAACAAAAGTGTAATAAGAATTTCTTATAAAATGTAAGTAGGGTGATATACATATTAGTACCAAATTTCAGCTTTCTAGTGCTAACGGTCACTGAGATTATCCGCGGACGGAGGACGGACGGACAGACATGGCGAAACTATAAGGGTTCCTAGTTGACTACGGAACCCTAAAAAAATACACAAAGGGTATATCTTTTTAGGGTTCCGTAGTCAACTAGGAACCCTTATAGTTTCGCCATGTCTTAATTACAGTTAAAAGTTAATTGTTTTAATGTAATGTATTATCTCTTAAAATATCCGTGACTAATTTGTTAGCACCTTATATTATATAATAACATCTTAGTTTGACATTATATTTTTTTAATGAACGAATAATAGGGCTCTCTAAAGCACCTGTTATCATTTCATGATTCATAATTGTTTATAAGTTATGGTCTTTTTTCTTGTGAAATAGGGAATTACAAACTAAGTTATTTTACATGTTTACAAAATGATACCATAAATGAATTCGGCGCCCCCGATTTATACGAAAACTATACCAAACATGGCCTAGTAGCTTAACTGCTGTAGATATCAATATAAAGTTGAGAGCCTTCCCCCCCCAATTTACATCAGAAATCTTGGTGGCTCCACTTCTGAAATCCATCCTTAGGTCCTAAGGAATAATCATGCTGAATGAAATCTCTTGTTCACGAAAGGCCTTTATTTTTCTGCTACAACGGCCACTTTAATGACAAATAACAATTAATATTTTACATATTATCATCTACCATTATATTTCCACGATAATTTGCAGTGATTTTATACTAATGTTAAAATACAAGCCCTACCCCTAAGCGAGATTTTTTTCTCGTATTAACTATTTATAAATTATTTATATAGGTATTTTATCAGAACATGTTTTCATTCTGTACTTACGTACAGTACATTTTTAATTCCTTTTTTATCAACTCAAAAATATTATTGGCTTAACCTAACCTCCAATGAATAGCTGCCAGATGCCCAGATATAGTAATAAGGATAGTAACTAACTGGAAGGGTTTTGTTGTTCTCGTTATTGTGTAACATTTCCCAAAACTAACTCGTAGTCTATAGTGACGGACAATCAAACGGTTAGCTTATATTTAATATAGATATTTCTTTTTTACAGATTGGCGACTGGTGCGCAAGAGTTTCCGTTTGTTATCCATAGATTAATGTATTTGTATTAAACACGACTACTAATGTCAAATTGCTATAAAAAGAATAAAACTAAATAAAACACATGTGTTTTTATTTATTTACAAATACCTGATACTATTATTTGAACGTAGCTAAGAAATTGAAATAGCAAGGTTCATCCACGAATTACGTCACACTGACTTGATGATTACTGGAGCCCTCCCTCCCTCTTGTCACATTTTGTGTACCCGCTCCCTCTGGTGTGACATCACATTTTACACATAAAATAAAATAGTAAAAAAATATTTTTAAAAAACAAGCTTTTATTCAAAAAGTGAACTAAAAAGAAAAAATAATTTGTACTTTAGTGGCATTACTCACTTGGCCCTTGACCGCGTTGTATGGGGGGACATCGTACGTGGTCACGATTCTCAGCCATGAGGGAAAGACAAATAAGAAGAAGAAGAGTCATATATGTGTATAGTAGGTATACTTTAAGGGACAGAATAGTAGAAAAATGAGTTCGCGGAACGTAAGTAGGTATCTTATAAATAATCTCAAATTCTGATAAAGATTTAAAAGCTTGAGGCACTGAAAAACAGTAACTCCTATATCAGACAGTGCCTCACAGTTCACTTTTTTAAATACTTTAAGGGACAGAATAGTAGAAAAATGAGTTCGAGGAACGTAAGTATCTTATAAATAATCTCAAATTCTGATAAAGATTTAAAAGCTTGAGGCACTGAAAAACAGTAACTCCTATATCAGACAGTGCCTCACAGTTCACTTTTTGAATAAAAGCTTGTTTTGTAAAAATATTTTTTTACTATTTTATTTTTTACTTTTTAGTCTTAAATCTTTGGAATTATTATTCATAATACCATTGACATACATACAACATTAAAATTATTTATACCGTTGAATTTATTTACACAATTTACAAGCCTCAATTTACGTTGATCAGCCGATTCTTTTCGTCTTGTCCGAGCTTTTTGAATGCGATTTTTTTCCTTTCGCCGCTTCGCATTTACTGGACATTCAATTTCTGACTCTTCTTTCCCGAGTTTTTTCAAGACGCCGTTTTCGTTGTGTTGATGTTTCATATGTTTTTTTTTATTAACATTTTGATTATCCATGTTGTTCCCACGAGACTGGAAGAAAAAATGGTCCACCCTCCCAGAGATTCCGTAATAGAAGGCTAAGGCATTTAATTCGACGGGGTGCGCCTGGTACCCCGAAGTTGGTACATTAGCTACAGTACTGTTGACTGTCTTAGCACTTTCTAGGTTAGGGAGTTCCGGCTCCATCGTGAGACCCTCGCCATCATGTACAATAGTAAGTACTGAAGGTAACAAAACAAACGAGCCCAAACTCTACTATCCGTCATAGAGTTCCAGTGGTCATCTTCCGGCTCCATCATGTGCAATGGTAAGTACTGAAGATAACAAAACAAACGAGCCCAAACTCGACTAACATAGCACTTTCCGTCATAGAGTTCTGAAGATTACAAAACATACGAGGCCAAACTCGACTATCATAGCACTTTCTTTCATAGAGTTCCAGTGGCCATCTTCCGGCTCCATCATGAGACCCTCGCCATCAGGTGCAAGGTAAGTACTAAAGATAACAAAACAAACGAGGCCAAACTCGACTATCATAGCACTTTCCTTCATAGAGTTCCAGTGGCCATCTTCCGGCTCCATCATGAGACCCTCGCCATCAGGTGCAATGGTAAGTACTCTAGATTACAAAATAAACGAGCCCAAACTCGACTATCATAGCACTTTCCATCATAGAGTTCCAGTGGCCATCTTCCGGCTCCATCATGTGCAATGGTAAGTACTGAAGATAACAAAACAAACGAGCCCAAACTCGACTATCATAGCACTTTCTTTCATAGAGTTCCAGGGGCCATCTTCCGGCTCCATCATGAGACCCTCGCCATCAGGTGCAATGGTAAGTGCTGACCTTAACAAAACAAACGAGCCCAAACTCGACTATAATAGCACTTTCCGTCATAGAGTTCCAGTGGCCATCTTCAGACTCCATCATGAGACCCTCGCCATCATGTGCAATGGTAAGTGCTGACCATAACAAAACAAACGATCCCAAACTCGACTGTCATAGCACTTTCCGTCATAGAGTTCCAGTGGCCATCTTCCAACTCCATCATGAGACCCTCGCCATCATGTGCAATGGTAAGTGCTGATCATAACAAGACAAACGAGCCCAAACTCGACTATCATAACACTTTCCGTCATAGAGTTCCAGTGGCCATCTTCAGGCTCCATCATGAGACCCTCGCCATCATGTGCAATGGTAAGTGCTGACCATAACAAAACAAACGATCCCAAACTCTACTATCATACCACTTTCCGTCATAGAGTTCCAGTGGCCATCTTCCAGCTCCATCATGTGCAATGGTAAGTGCTGACCAAAACAAAACAAACGAGCCCAAACTCGACTATCATAGCACTTTCCGTCATAGAGTTCCAGTGGGCATCTTCCGGCTCCATCATAAGACCCTCGCCATCATGTGCAATGGTAAGTGCTGACGATAACAAAACGAGCCCAACCTCGACTATTATAGCACTTTCTATCATAGAGTTCCAGTGGCCATCTTCCAGCTGCAGCATCAGATCAGCTAATTGATGACAAAGTATTGCATTGTCACCAAACATACATAAGAATTCCAAATTTTAGCTCAATCGGATAACGGGAAGTGACTGAAAAATGGATTGCAAATTTTGACGGACAACTTACATATTTATTTACTTACGAGGGCTGCTATTTATATATCCGGAAACCGGGATTACAATCTTCTTAAATAGCATATTTGACCTCCATGGTAAAATTTGAACTTTTTTACGTACTGGCCGGTATATTTTTTCTTTCTTATTAACGCTCGTGTTTTGTTTTTGACGGGTTTTAAATGTCATCTCGCAGCAAGAATGGAACTCACTCGTGAAAATATTCGTGCTATGATTTATTATGATTTTCGGCGTGGTTTAACGCAACAACAGTGCATAGATCAACTAACTTCAACTTTTGGTGATGAAGCCCCATCTAAAACTACTGTGTATCACTGGTTTAGTGAGTTCAATCGTGGACGTAGTATGCTTACGGACGAAGTTAAGGCAGGTCGCCCGAAATCGGTCGTTGTACAACAAAATATCGAGGCTGTGCGAAAACTTATAATGGACGACCTACATGTTACGTACCGCGAGATAGAGGCGACTCTGGGTATTTATATGACCAGCATTAATAGCATATTACATAATTATTTGGCTGTAAAAAAAATTTGTTCGCGTTGGATACCCCACAACTTAACAAAAGAGCAAAAAAATGCTCGCGTCGAATGGTGCAATAAAATGTTAAAAAAATATAACCGTGGTGACTCAAAAGCCGTTTATAACATCTATACAGGTGACGAATCCTGGATCTATGCATACGACCCCGAAACGAAGCAACAATCAACGGTATGGGTGTTTCAAAATGAGCCGAACCCTACGAAAGTTACTCGTGCAAAAAGTACATTGAAACAAATGGTGGCCTGCTTCTTCGGTATTAATGGCCATGTAACTACAGTGCCACTAGAAAACCGTAGAACGGTTAGTTCAGAGTGGTACACGACCATTTGCTTACCGGAAGTATTTGAACAAATTCGTAAAACTAACCAGCGACGAAGAATCATTCTTCATCATGACAATGCCAGCTGTCATACGTCACGCGAAACAACTCTATTTTTGGAGGGTCAAAATGTGGAATTAACGGGTCATCCGCCGTACAGCCCTGACTTGGCACCCAACGATTTTTATTTATTTCCAAATATAAAGAATAAATTACGCGGTCAACGATTTTCGACCGCTGAAGATGCTGTCGACGCATTCAAACAACACGTTATGGAGGTACCTCAGGCGGAGTGGCAGAAGTGCTTTAAAAATTGGTTCACGCGAATGCAAAAGTGCATAGATCATCAAGGGGAATACTTTGAAAAACAATAAAACCATTTTCAGCCGTGTACGTTTGTTTGTTTTTTTGTTTCCGGATATATAAGTAGCAACCCTTGTACATACTTACGAACAGTGCAAGTTAAATAAAAGCTTGTAAAAATAGTCTATTATTAATCCCACTCAAAATATTTTAAATTAAATAAAGATAAGAGAAATAATCGAAAGGGTTGGATAATAAAATAAGGAACAATTTTACACATCCTAGTCCCACAGTAAGCGGATTGTGGGTATTAGAACTAGACGACGATATATATATCCCATCAAAGACATAAATGTGAAAGGCTGCCAAGTTCGATACTATGGGAATGCTTCGCCTATAAAAGAAGTGAGATCTGAATAAGTACCAAGTTCCATAAAAATACCTCAAATCATAAATAGTTATAGGAATGCACACTTGATTTCCAGCAGTTTTTAAGGTACATTTTGAATAAGTATCACGTTACATAGAAATACCTAAAATTATAATAGTCAGAGAAACGCACACCGGTTTTTATAGCAGTTTCCTGATAACATTATTATTTTCAGTACTTTTTAATGATGTTACTTGGCAAGTTTTCACAGACCACACACCTTTTCAATGCAATGAATCGACACCTTTGGACTGCAATGTGTCAAGTATATAATTTTCTATTAAAACTCGCCAAGTTACATCATTAAAAAGTACTGAAAATAATAAATGTTATCAGGAAACTGCTAAAAAAACCGGTGTGCGTTTCTCTTACTATTATAATTTTAGGTATTTCTATGTAACGTGATACTTATTCAAAATGTACCTTAAAAACTGCTGGAAATCAAGTGTGCATTCCTATAACTATTTATGATTTGAGGTATTTTTATGGAACTTGGTACTTATTCAGATCTCACTTCTTTTATAGGCGAAGCATTCCCATAGTATCGAACTTGGCAACATTTATGGTTTTGATGGGATTTCATTTATTTTTGTTAGGTGTAGGTTCTTTATTATTTTTTTATCACTTTTGCTTTAGGAAATGTCTCATTCCACTTAGGTATGTACTTTATACTATAACCCTTTATACTAAGCGTCTAATTCTATTTTACTATTTATTTATAGGTGATTTTTACAAATAAACTGGCTCCCTACACCTATAAAATATACCTACTTACATATAATTACATACATCAATAACGTACTTTATTCTGTTTGTAAGTACGCTACCTACATAGATAATTAATAACTTGGTAATAGGCCACCAATTATAATACCTACTGGTAGGTAGGCCTACCAGTAGGTATTATAATTGGTGGCCTATTATGTAGCCCTAGAAGTGCACCATCCCATCTCATCCCGTGGCGTATCGGAGGGTGAGATGGGCAGTAGTATATATAATTCCATCTTAGAGTATATATGATTTCCATGTTCTTGAATCTGCGATTTTATTAGTTGTAAAATTAGAAATTATTTAGACTATGCGAGAAAAAATAGTCTTTTCATTTTTGTTTGACTGATTTAGCGCACCTAGTGTACCTAGTGACCTGCTTTGCACTTCGTAAATCGTGGGTTCGGTTCCCGCAACAGACACACACAGAGTGGTGAACAATTTTATTGTTCTTGTCTTTAAGACAAACATGTATTGTCTTAAATTGGTATGTATCTAAATTTAAATAAGTCTTATCCCATTTCCACTCCATACCTACTTATAGTAGAACAAAATTACACATTCGTTGTTTTCGAAACTGACTCACACTTGGCCGTTTTCAGATTTTTACTTTATTTCGACCTAAAGACAAACCTTCGAGCCAAATTTCAGGTCGGTACGACCATTGGAAGATAGACCCATTTAGTTCATTATGACTTCATAGTAGAACAAAGTTACACCTTCGCTATTTTTAAAACTGACTCACACTTGGCCGTTTTCAGATTTTTCCCTTTACTTTGACCTTAAGACCTATCTCCATGCCAAATTTCAAGTCAGTACGACCATTGGAAGTGGTCTAGGTTTTTGATGAGTCAGTGAGTGAGTGTATAGTAAAAATAGCGATTTTCTGACGTCAATATCTCAAGAACTGTTATAGGTAGAATAATGAAATTTTGTATTCTAGACAATTAAGGGGATGTCAACAGACACTCGAAATTTCATATGCGTAGATAAAATATGTTTTGAGTTATAGGGTGGTCGAAATTTGCCCGAAATGGTTCGTGTAATATAACCCACGGCCGGTGTGTCGCTTTTTTTGCTCGAACTTGGCGGACACACTGCAGTGTGTCTAGATAGGTTATAGGTTTACGCGGGCTGTTTTCCGCAACTCGACGACTGTATATTGCGCCTATTTTGCGTTCTGGGTGGCCTATTCGTGCCATCCCAATTCCTCCAGGAAGCCTAGCAGACCCTTTACGTTGCCGACGACTTCCGGGAGTGCCCTCGGCGAACCAAGATGTTTCGCCCGGTATTCTGCCACCCCCGGACATGTGATGATGACGTGGGCGGCTGTCTCGTCCTCCTCCATGCAGGCTCTGCAGAGGGGACTGTCTGTGACACCTAGAGTGAAAAGATGCTTGTTTAGAAGGGCATGACCAGTTAGTGCTCCGGTAATTAGTCTGAGCTGCGGCCTCTTGAGCTGTATTAGCTTCCGAGACAATCCGGGGTTGATCGTCGGGAGGGCCTCCTTGGCTTGCCTGCATGTACTTAGGTTAGTCCAATAATGTTGGTGCTCTACCTTGGTGTTATGTAGCAGTGTTCTCCGCAGCCATGCAACAGGTAGAGGTAATATGGGCTCGGGACGATATATATAATAGATAAATACTTAACTAGATATAAAAAGTCCATAACTCAGGAACAAATATCTAAGATAAACATACAAATATATGCCCTGACCAGGATTCTGGAACCTGGGACCACATGCTTCATAGGCAGGATCACTACCTACTAGGCTAGGAGGCCGAACCTTTAGAACGCTTTCATATTTGAATGAATCAAAAATCAATATTGAAACTTATGCCCTTCGAAAGTACTAACCAATCTGGTAGTAACAAAAATTGGTAGCCGACCTTAAACCTGCAGCTTTTGTTATTAGGCCAAGTTTAATTTTTTTAAGTGAATATCAACTAATGTTAATACGACATGCAAATGAGTTTAAATGATACCTACTGATTAACAACACCACATAAAGATGCCTACTGTTTATCAACAAGTGCTAAAAAATAATAGGTTGCATGGCCCAAAACTGGCAACTTGATGATCCAAATTGAAATATTTAACCAACTAAAAATATAACTTATTACTTTCGGACATAAAACTTTATTTTATTTATTTGAGGAATTCCAACAGCCGACATATATACAATAAACATCTTAAATAGAAATACAGAGCCAATTACAGGAACTCACAGATAGAAAACATAATATGATAGTATTCATCTGAGGTATACACTATACTTATTTTATTACTTTAGTAGAAGCAGAGACTATCTATTTAATAGAGGAGCACAGTCTTATAACTATTTGAAGCTCCAAGTCTGAAGCACCAGCTGAATGACAGCAATCAAAAATTACCACATAATGAAAAGGAACCGTGCAGCGCCAACGAGTAATGTTACTATGGTTCCTCTACATTTTCTTTTCGGTAACTTATGGTTGGTCTCGTTCAGATGGTCCTTCAGACTTGGAGCCTCTGTGCGCTCCTCTATTAAATATATCTCTGGTAGAAAATAAAACTTGTACTTGTCTTGTATTATTCGAAAGAACTCATCAACTTTTAAAGAAAAAAACCTAAGGTAGAATTAATAATTCAGTGGAGTGATTTGACAGCTCTCGGCATAAAAAGCGGTTGTCAAATGTATGTAAAGTTCTGTCAAATCACTCCACTGAATTATTAATTCTACCTTATTATGTCAAGTCTGCGTATGGCTACCACCATTTCTTGGCACTTCTTGACGAGCACTATCGAATGGACCACATATCTGCTTATTAGTCAATGAAGTCGTTTTTGTCAAAAAATGGGGTCATGATTTGCTTACTGTACAAAAAGTTTGGCTCAGGCTAGCAGGTACTAAAATACATATGTTTTTTCTGTGCATTGCCCTAGATACGCCGAATCCTGTTACTCGATGAGGTAGGGTTGCCAACGGCCTACTCTCCGTCTATAGGTTTTTGCAACCCCTGTTGATCGCTGACTGTATGTACACTGCCCGAACAGATGCGAACTAATCTATCGTAATAATGTGCGTACTTAATTTGAGAAGTAAATTAGCTCTACGAATCATAGACTTATATATTCCTTACTATTGAAATCTTCAGCTACGAATGAAATTATCTTATCTGCTCTGCCGGCAAGTAGTTTTTCTAAAAGAAAACCACACTACAAATCTAATGAAAAAACCCTCACCCACTCGTTACTCGTTGATTGCCACCGGTCGGGCACCTGCTTATAAGCAATTCACATATTATAAAATAAACAAGGCGCGAATAATTGACATTGAAATAGTCTTATTTGATGTTTTACAACTTAAAGTGAACTAAAAATCCCGCCATATTGAATTCACGTGACGTTTTAAAAATGTTGCCATATAACTGACCGACTTGCTTAAATCGAACTATCGATTACAGCGAAATGGAAGCTTATCAAAATATTTAACCCAATTTTTATCGGCATTATTAAAAATGTGGCATAAAATTAAATAATGATTGCAATGTAAGTATTATTTATTGATAATTAGTCATAAAACGGCAATAATATCGCTTCAGTATGGAATAAAGTGCACGCCAGCAACAGCACATTACAAAAACAAATGGCGGCCGCGTGACGGACGAGGTCGATGGGAGGATGCACTTGCAATGTTTTAATTAGTAAAACACTGCAGTGTTTTTGGACACTACACTAGCCAGGAGTATGGTAAGTCCTTAATGATATTAAAGATAATTATAATTACGTAATGCATTTTTGTTTTTGTTATAAGCTTCTCAAGTCGTCTCTTTCGTTTGTTATGATTCCTTGCTGTCATTATTTACAATTGGGGACATATATCCGTCCCTGTCTCTCGCGGTTTCCCCGCAATAGGTTTTCATTTTTACGGCCCCGCGCGACTGAGACGGAAAAGCGGGTCCGATGGAAAAATATGAACAATTTCGTGCTCTTAAAAATTATTGATTTTTCATCGTTAAAAAACATCAGAGTAGCTAATTGCATACGTGATGCGAGGTGGCACGGACGGCGGCCTCTGTAAGTATTGCATCCATTTCAGTTGTTTTCCCTACAAGGTTGTGAAAAGTCACATTTTTCAGTGTAATACCACCATTTTTAGAACCTATTGCGTTGCTTAGTGCCTATTTGTAAATCTGATGTTAGGTTCGTTTCAATATTGATTTTTGAAGGCCCGCGGAGTGAGTCAGGCCGAATGTTTATAACATTACTTGGGGCCTGCTATATACTATTTTGGGAACGGCCAAATGTTCCAATGCTCATGTTGGAGCCATCATTAGGTTCCCGTCCGCTGTAAAAGCCAAAACTCTTGTTATTCCTTTATCTCGCATAAGCAGGTAAGTGCATAATTTAATTTTTTTCCGTGCTCCATTTTGAGTCATGTACTTTTTTATCGGTCGAATAACCAAACCTAATGTTTACTGCCTTGTGGAACGTGGTGTGATAAGATATAGCTCCTTGAGATTTTGAGGTCTTATGCAGTACTAAGTTTTATAAAGCAATACGCCGGTGTTATGACATTAATTTTTGAAACTTCTAGATGCTTAATGTAATCTAATTGGATTAAAATTTTATACAAATACAAAACTTATTAAAATTAAATAAGTATAAAACCTACATACATTTATATTTTCTATAAACTCATGGTAAGTATTTATTTAGTGGTCGCGAGTGGTAACAACTTGAGCGTTATCACGAATCGTGATTCACATATCGAAGTCAAAACGTTTTATCTTGATTTCGCAACAGAAGACCCAAATAACTTACGTTTCCTGGAACAGAGGTCGTAAATAAACATACGCCAAAACATAAATACCTACTCGTGCAAGTGAATTTGAAATGCGGTTTCTGTAATTACTGAAAATGTGTTTCGGTAAGTTACTTTAATCTTTTGCTAGGACTGAAACAGATTTTTTTTCCTATTGGCCTTACGTTTCCTTTTACGTTTAGTATGAATTATGTGATCTATACCAATTTTGAATAGGTACAATTTTTTTTTAGTTATAGCTCGACGCTCGACTACGCTATCTTTGCACCGGCTTTCCAAACGCAATGTGTTTACCTCAAACGTCAAATTTACACAAAAATAATTATGACGTTTAGAATGGCATAAAAGCCAGGGGGAAATAAAAAATATATATAACGGGATTTCCACATTTTGGCATTGAAAAGTCCGTGCAGACTTAGCGTGGTCTGTGTCTACTCGGAAAAACTTCGTTTATAAAATAGCCAAGTGTAGTTCTGTGATTTAGTAATTAAGAGTCCGGTAACGATTTGAAAACGAAAATCGCTAATAAGGTGAATTATTTATAAATGAAACATAAAATCAAAAAATGTTTAAAAGAAACTATCTTTCAAAATATTTTGAATACGAGTATACCTATATAGGTATACTCGTATACAAACTAATAGCAGTCGGATTAGTTACTGTAAAATAGTATCGAAAACTTGAGCAAAATAAAAAAAAAATTACCGGGCTCTTAATGTAATTATCAAATGTTCGTTCAAACTTCACTTTAGTGCCAAAATAAAATAACCTCTCTTTTTTAATTTTTCCATGTTTCATGCTCGTTGTGTGTTACGTTTTGCTTTTTTTAATAATATACGAAAAATCTCACGTATGTTTTAGAATCGTATTAATTTCGACAAACGTTTTAAGAGGTCCTTATTTTAGTCCGCCGAATATTCCCCAGAAATACTAAAAATAATATTTGTAGTACAGTAAAGATACGGTTGCGTCAAACATTAATTTATAATAGCCTGATTTTTTTGTTTTTCATTCTTATGGAATATTTATAGATCATATATGCAAAAATCCTACAAACTTTTCACCTGGAAGTAGGTAGTTAAATAGGTACAAAAGAAGATATAAAACATTACATATATGAAATCATTCTAAGAGGAATTCTAACTTAAATTGATGGAGAAAAAATAAACGAAAACTTATCGCAGATATTCGGCATTAAAAACAATTATAGTACGATTTTTTAAGATGTAGGAATTGTCGATAAAACTCCTTAGTAAGATACCGACATTAAAAAAAACACTACTATAAGAAAGAAATGCATAATAAATACTCCAGCAACCAGATCTTAGCCAGGATTTTCACGCCTTAATCGTAAAATTTTGATGAGTTCTGACTGGATGTTCCTTTCGTTGTGAGGGAACATTAGATCTAAGAGGCGATCGTGGGTGTAGGTAGTTTCGTTTCATTTTATATCGCATTCTGAAGGACACAAAAGGCATCTAATCGCAGGCACCCGTTGAAGGGCTATGTGGAGTTGATAGGAACCTTCTAAGACTTTTTAATATCATTGAATTTTAGTGCCGAAATATGATAAACGAAACTGGTACGTGGATGGTACGGTGATCATATTTCCGGCCTTTATTCCTTAAATAGGTCCAGCTTAATGTCAATTCACTCATATGCCTGCAGCTTTGGTATCCTGGGGATCTCATTTAATGGCCATCATCGCCCACCTCTCCGAGTGCATCCAGCCCAGCCCCACTTAAATTTTACGCGGAAGTGTACCTCCATTGATCAATGATCAATTCGCAGAAATTCGAGTTTTCTGAGGTCCCGCTGCCACTTGAGACCTTTTATAAAATGTACTTGTTTATTTTAGCAAATGTCCTGAACAACATAAATAGCATGGTGATTATTTAGGTCAGTTTGTAGGTCACTAGTCTGCTCATTTGAAGTAAGATTTTAAAGATTATTTATTAACTAGCATTTTGATCAATGGGATTAACAAACATTCTTCGAAGAATTCTTGAATGTTTACCTTTTTTTTCGCAATCATTACTTTCTATCTATATTTGAGCTTTATATATTTTAGGTAGTTTCGAAAATCGTTCTAAAGCCTCCGCCGGCAAAAATCGGCTTTAACATTTCCGGCATCAAATAGGTATAGTATGTCGGCATTGTCGCCCTCCTTTTACCAATTTTCGTTTCCATTTCGTTATTTTCTTCTTGACTACAAATAACATTATGTGATAAACTAATTTGTAAACTAAATAATTAACAGAATTTTTCGTTTTATTTTGATACCTTATGGCATTTTCCCCCCAAATTTTAGGGACTTGCGGTGTAGCGAACTAATGGGCCAATTTTAGTAGTAGTAGTAGTAGTATGTATTAGTAGTTTATGCAACAGTTGTATAAGAGGGGTCAAAAAAGGTGAGTGGCGTGGGTAACAATTTGAGCCGTAGGCGAAAATTGTTAAGAAAAACGCCACGAACATTTTTTTACCTACTTATACGACGTTGCATACAATACTTTTTCTACGAATACACTTACTTTTACATAAAATGCGAAATTGAATCTTCATGGATATCGCAGTTATTTTGTCAACATAATCAACAATCATTTAAGATTTAGCTTTTAAAACACTATTTTTCAATAATACTAACATTACTAACACAAATACACACCGTCGTTATTTGATCAATTATTAAAGAGCTACAGAGATTAGTAAAAATACCTAAATTACTTTCAAAGTTTGCAATTCGCCCCAACAAACGAACGGGAAACGTAAAAAACTACGAAGTAGGTCTGTGGTTCTTATATTTTTTTCTTTTTTAAAGTTTTTTTTTCTAAAAACGCTGCGTTTATTTAGGTTTCTTAGGTTGGCAGTAATTTATTTTATATTAATAGCCGTGTTTGCACGCGATTCCGCGATACTATTTTGGCGCTTTTATAGAACAAGTGTTATTTTGAGGAATAGACTAGATAGACTTTTCATCGAGTGTATTATCTATGTTCTTATAAAGGTGTTAACGAATGTATAAATGACAGATAAAAGTACAGGAGTAGAAAAAATACTTTATTGTACAACAAAGAAACATACAACAGAAAGAATATATAATATTTGTAAAAAGGCGGACTAATTCATTAATTTTGTAATTTTTATTGTATTCCAGCTAGTTAAATCATTTATTCACAAGATCTCTTGCCAAGACGGCGTAGGCGTCTGCCATAGTTTCATATGTGTTATTGTCTGTTGTTTGTTTGTTAAATTATGTATTTCGATCGTTACATTTGCTTAGCGTTAAGCTATTGTTTAGTCGTCTAGTATCACTCGTGACATCATTTGACAGTTTGTTAGTAATAATTGCTAGTTTACTAAGCAATGAACATTACGTCTTAATCTTTGCATGTACTCATAATACATGTGCATATTGGTAAACTTATTTCAGGCTATTATGTACTATCAATGACCCTATAATAATAGTGACTAATTATCGTTGACGACAAAATCAAAAAAATATTTCTAAAGTACGCATTGTTTTCTGTATATCGTTTACTTAACTGCCCAGCCAATGTCAATTCGAATCATAATTATTTAGGTATATTGGAAAGGGTCACGCAACTAACTGTGTTTTATCGAATCGGCAGTTCGGCAAAAATTTGGCCTCGTTCTATTCAGCTCAAATACCTTACTTACTCATAATTAACAATTGATATATGACTTTATTTAATTGCTTTAAACGCAAATGGTATGATATTTAATAGAATAGTATGTATATTTACCTACCTATCTATTTTAGTCAGCAGTTTATTTTAAAAATGTGCAAGTATACAAAATCTGTATACTGGAGTAAAGAGATTATGTGTGTTCATATTTTACTGTAAAGACGTCCCGAAAACGTGCTCCCATACTTTATGTTCGTTTTTGTCTCATTCAGTCTAAATATTTTGTCATTTATTTCATTGTCTATTCATCAAAACGTTAAGTAGAATTTAGGCCCAAAAGGAAGTTATGAGTAAATTAGTCGTTTAAGAACACTTAGCAACGTTAACGATATGTAACCCGTAGGTTCTACTACCCAAAAAAGTTAGGTATTAAAATCCCAATTTTCAAGTTGCAACACATTTCCATCTTTGATTTTTTATACGCCTGAGAATCGTCTGCGAGTCTGCGACCCTCCAAAAAACAAACTCAAAAGTTAAGGGTGTAGCAGACGAGTAGGGGGGTCCGGCCGTCGACCCTAGGGGCGCGCCCGAAATAGACCGCGCGGGGGTCTGACGCTATATCCGTACGGGAGGCCACGGCGACTAACAGACAACGTCAAATACTGGCTATAATGGGAATTTAAGTTATTGAACGCCGTGAAAATGCTAGGGTCAATCATTATTGTGAATAGGTAGGTAAAGGTTTTACTACGCAAAACAGAGAAGGTGAAAGTATTTTAAAATTTAAATAAGAAAGTATAATGGGGAACTTATCCCTATAATGCATCTTTTCCAGCTAACCTTTTAATAAGAACGGTACATTTGTTACCAATTAGAGTTGAGATGTTTGTTTCAAAAAACGAGCAATCCTAAAATCCGTTGGTATTCCAGCTCTTTGTGTTTTAACCTTAAATCTAGTCAGAACTCGGTCGGTATTTTTTTTTCAGTTAAGTAATTTGATTTGATTTGCAGAGGATATCATTGCATTAAGTTTCCATTTATATTTTTTAGTTCTGCAATAATAGGTAGATAGAGGTTTGATGAAACCAAAAGATTTTTAACATTCCTGATGATATTTAGAGACTAAAATGTCCTATAAATTTTACTGCCTAATTCGCCTAGTTTCAGAATTAAATGCAATTATTTTATTTTATTTTATTATTGTAACTTAGTGGGAAAACTCCTTTTTGATGGGGATTTGCTACTATGGGCCCTAGTCTATAAAGATATCCTTATTGAAATATTGACAGATAAACAAGATAACAAATTGACTAGGAACACATGGCATAAACTAGTTTTTACGAAAAATGTGTAATGTAAATTCATTTTAATCGATAGTATTACGAATTACATAGTGAGATCGCGGTCACACGTTTGCCTATCCTCCATAAAAAAAATATAAGTGTAAGTAATTTGCGTGAGGATAAGTACTTTTACACGTAATTTTTAAATTATAATTCAGATATACATATTTAAATACGATGCGACCCTGGTCGGGGGCATTACAGGTATATTATTGAACTTACACGTGAGTGACTTACATAATTAATGTTATACCTATCAAACTGTCATTTTTAGGGTTCCGTATAGACCGTATAGTCAACTAGGAACCCTTATAGTTTCGCCATGTCCGTCTGTTCGCGGCTCAGTGATGGTTAGTATTAGTACTAGAAAACTGAAATTTGGTATGAGTATGTGTTTTAATCACGCCGATAAATTAGTAAAACAAAATCTGAAAAGATATTATTTTTTAGGGTACCTCCCGTACATAATGAAGTGGGGGGTGATCTTTTTTTTTCGCTCCAACCCTATCGTGTGGAGTGTCCTTGGTTGGTCTTTATAAAATAATAAGGGTTTTGAAAGCAACTTTTGGATAAAGTTAGTACTTTCGTCAAGATTAGCTCCGAAAGTTTAAAAAAAAAAGGCTCCCCCTTTTAACTTTTGAACCGTGGGCCCAAAAAATTAGGACAAATTCATGAAAGTGAGGCCTAATAAGGACTTGTAATGAAAACTATATTAAATAAGATCTGTTGAGCAGTTTTTGAGTTATAACTCAAAAACGCATAGTAAAATTATGTAAGTGCCCCAAAATATCCCTTAATAAATAACCTTTTGAATGGATGTATTGTAAAAGGCTACAACTACGGGACCCTATTACCCCGCCATGCTCTTGGCCGGTTTTTATGAAACCATTTAGAATTCTAAAAGACACTGAACGTGTAAAAGAAATAAGAGAGTACCTATTTAATTTATTTTATTCTAGGATACACATAAATGCGACGGTAATCCAGTCTGTATCTTTTTTTTACAGCTAAACTGATTTTGATGATATTTTTGGCATGTAGGGCCAGGGCATGGACTAATCCGTTTTTCTCCAATCTCTTAGGGGAGGGAGATACAATGAGATAGACTGATATCCTAACAGGCGAAGCCCAGCTATACCAAATTAACTAAAAACAACAAACTGTGAACCCACTTTTCAGTCTGTTGGAATTTTTTAGTTATTTATCAGAACCATTAGTCATCTGAATATTAATATTGTTTGTTTATTTATTCGTATACGGTAAGGGTCTTACATCGACCGCGTTTATATTGGTACATTTTCCGTAGAAAAACGAAGTCACTCGTGGGGTCAACGTACCAGGGACGTAGGGTCACAGTGCCTATCGATTTTCCCGCTTTTTGTTTGTAACTTTTGCCTCCCTCTCTTTCGCTCACGAAAATTGTATTTATGGTTTGATGTTTTCTTAAGGTTTTTTTCTCGGTTTATTTTAGAAAGTACTGTGATGTTTTATTTTAAAAGTTACAGTGCCTATTGATTTTCCCACCTTTTGTTTGTAACGTTTGCCTCACTTTCTTTCGCTTACGAAAATTTTATGTATGGCTTCAATCGGTTTCATGCTTTCGTAACGTTTTTTTCTTGGTTTATTTTAGCAAATCCTGTGATTTTTTCTTTTAAAAGTTCGCCGCGTTGCTTGATTTAAATGGTTAACAGCGATTTGTTGAAGCAGGTAGGTATGTCTAATTAAATTTTTATAAAAGTCTTTTGCAAATATATTTATTTTGATCACTGAGTACTGTTGATATTTTTAACATCGTGGTCCTCGCCTACCACGAAATTTCGAAAACGGAAATGTCATTATCTCCTACTCTATCGCACTTGCTTATTCGAGCGAAAGAGACGTATATAACAAAATTTCGATTTTCGGGGTTCGCGGTAGGCTCTATTGCTGAGCTGAAAACTGTCAAATAGATAATATATAGTTTCGCCAGGGACTGTTTTACTTCAAGCATAGACAGAGAGAATAATACTGTCTCTTTCTTACGCTCGTACCCTCGCTAGTAAAAATGGGATAAGTATAACTTATTACTTCCGCTGTTACTGCACATTTTGGCCAGCCAGACTTAAGACGCGTGCCTACCTCGATAACCTTGAGCATCCGGCGTTTGCGCACTCCCCGGCCCCGCTTCACCGCAGGTATATTTCGCGATTCACCGCTGCGAGTTATAAGTACGGGCGATATAGTCCAAGCGTCTGTCGCGGTTCGATCTTCTCTGTATGTTACTCTATTAATGGGAACCAACAGGCTTATTGATAATAAACTGCGAGAATTCTTAATGATTTTTATTTTCTTCAAAAGCACACAATACACCATTCATTACATATCCGCCATGTACAAAGGTAAGTTGCATTGACAGAGGCGCCACACAACGGAACTTTTAGGAACTAACGTTTATGAAGTTACCTACAAAACAAACCAACAAACAGCTGCGTTTAGAAAGATAGATGTAACCTTTTAATTTATATTCCAATACTCCCACTTAAATTAATAAGGCTACATTTAATAAGCTGCTATTCACAATAACTAATGTCTTAAGCTTAGTGTTAAACATAACAAAACTACATCTTAAAATAATATTTTATCCCGAATGCAATTAAATTTTCCAACAGGCAGGGCTTTAGTGAGAAAATCTGCCAGCTGAGATGAACTTTCCACATATTTAATATGAATTATTTTTCCTTCAACTTTCTCTCTAATAAAATTATATTTAATATCTATATGTTTACTTCTCTTGTGGAAGACAGGGTTCTTAATTAATTTAATTGCACTCTGGTTATCTGTATTTAAAATGACACACTATTGTGGCTCATTTATTTCTATCAAAAATTGTCTTAGCCACAATATTTCCTTAGCCGCATCACTGGCTGCCATAAATTCTGACTCGGTTGTTGACATAGCCACGGTGTTCTGCTTCTTACTAGCCCATGTAACCGGCCCACCATTCATTAAAAAGATATAACCTGTGTTTGATTTCCTAGTGTCTATATCACCAGCGTAGTCAGAATCTGAATACCCAACAAGTTCATTGTCATTGTAATAGCGAATTGACATATCTTTAGTATTTTTCAAATAGCGAATAATTCGCTTTAAAGCATTCACATGTGCAGGACCTGGATTGCTAACATACCTACTTACAAGATTAACTGCGTAGGATATATCAGGTCTTGATACAGATGACAAAAACAGTAACGCTCCCACTGCCTCTCTATATGGGAAATCATTGGGTTCTTCATTTTCCATATCCCTACATAACTGTACATTTACATCTGCAGGAGTATTACAGCCTTTGGCATCTGTCATATTAAATTTATTTATTATACTCTCTATATAACGTTTTTACATATGGACACACATCCTTTATGTTTATTTATCTCCATGCCAACAAAGGAATTGCAATCTAAGGTTTTGTTATCAAAATTACTTTTTAAGTCACTCAAAATGATGGATAAAATGTCCTTACTTTTTGACAGTAAAAGCCCATCGTCAACATAGATAACTAGCAATACCTTGACATTATTAAAATATCCCACAAATACACAATTGTCAGATTGGCACGGTTTAAACCCATATGTAGTCAAAAATGAACAAAACTTTTTATTCCAACATCTAGAACTTTGTTTGAGACCATATAAAGATTTGTTTAACTTACATACTTTAGATGACTCAACTTGAATTCCCTCTGGTACTTCCATGTAGATTTCTTCTGAGAGCTCACCATATAGGAAGGCGGTCTTAACATCAAACTGCTGGATCTCAAGGTCTTCTTTTGCCGCTATGCTCAAAAGCAGTCTGATGGAGTCGTACCGAGTAGTTGGCGAAAAGGTTTCCTTGTAGTCCAGACCTTGTACCTGTGTAAAGCCTCGAGCACATAATCTTGCTTTAAACCTTTCAATCTCTCCATCTCTATTTCGTTTTACACAAAACACCCATTTACATGTTATAGGTTTCTTAGCAGTCCTGTCAGTAATTGTCCATGTATTGTTGCGCTCATGGGACTGAAGCTCTTCCTTAATAGCTTTCTTCCAGTCATGGCAATTCACACTACTAACTGCTTCTTCATATGTGTTTGGTATTTCCACTTCAACAAAATTTGCTTCCAAATTTCTCTCATATCGAGGCCGAAGTGTCACTTTGCTTCGCTCCTCTTCATCAATATTGATTTCTATAGGAAGGTGGTACGTTTCATCAGCAGAATCATTGTTTATACTTTGCATACTATCATCAGACACCAATTCTTGAGCACTTTCTTCATGTTGCTCTTCTCTTTGACGCGAAGATGAGACAACTTGTTCTTGATCTTCCTCTGGGTTCTGACTTATCTTTATTTGTGCAAAGTTGTGTCGTTTTTCAGGAACACTACCTTCATCAAACTTCACATCCCTAGACACTGTTATTTTTCTTGTATTTTGGTCATACATTCTGTAGTTCTCTTGCTCATATCCAACCAGAATCATCTTAACACTCTTCTTATCCAACTTCTTCCTTTTCTCTTTTGGAGTATGTACATAGCCTACAGAGCCAAATATTCTTATATGCTTCAGGCTTGGTTGATCTCCAAACCAGAGTTCATAGGGTGAGATATTAGGAGTCTGGCTGGATGACGTTCTGTTCAAAAGATATACAGCGCAGTGTACAGCTTCTGCCCACAAGTTCATGGGTATGTCTTTAGCATAAAGCATAGACCTAGCAGACTGCATTATCGTTCTCAGTTCTCGTTCCGCCCGTCCGTTCTGCTGTGGGCAATAAGGGGCTGTGCACAATAAGGGGCTGTGCACTCATGGCTTATACCTTTTTCTTCTAAAAACTTCTTAAATTCATGGTTCACATACTCACGTCCATTATCTGTATGTAAAGTGCGCACGTCATGTAAAAATCTATTTTTCACAATAGCATTATATTTTATGAAACAATCAAGCACTTCACTTTTATGTTTCATGAAGTAAATATGTCGATAGCTTGTTGCTCCATCCTTGAACAAAACAAAATATCTCATTCCTGATACAGAAAGTTCCTCAATAGGGCCACAAACGTCACTGTATACAATATCACCAGGTTGTGATTGTCCTCTATGAGATTTATTGAATGGCAATCTCGCTTGCTTGCCATATTGACATGCTTCACACACAAAAGTGTCACTTCCAGTCAGTTCAGGAATAGCACCATTTTTACTCATATTTTGGATTTCTTTAATGTGTGCATGACCTAATCTGTCATGCCACACCTTAATGTCACTTTGCACTACATTACAGCTTTCTGGTTTGACAGGTCGAATGTCCAACTCGTACAAATTGTTTTCTTTTAACTGAGCGCACATAACCACAACATTGTCTTATGTTATAAATGCACTTTTGTTCTTCTTGTTAATCGCGTATCCTTGTCTAATTACTGCACCTTCCGAACATAGATTTCTTCTCATATCAGGCACGTAAAGTACATCTCTTAACATACTTTGCTCCCACTGGCCGTTAACTAACTTGTTCATCAGTATGGAGCCTTTTCCATATACTTTGATACCTTGCTTATTTCCTAATATGACATTTCCACTTTGATACTCCTCCAGTTCACAGAAGAACTCCTTTTTATAGGTCATGTGCCTACTTGCACCAGTCTAACAGCCATATATCTTCATCACTTGCATAAGAGGAACTATTCTCAGCACTGAACGATAACATGTCCGACTGCTCTTGGTTCTTACGACCAGATTTCTTTGGTGCTTTACAATCCCTTGCAAAATGTCCCCTTTTATTGCAGTTGTAGCAAACAAATCTATGTTGTGTGTGACTGGATGAGCTTGATCTATTGTTATTGTTTCGCTTATACTGTGCACCAGGCTTATTTGCAGCTAGTAATGCCGATTCACTTGATTCTTCAGAAGTTAAATTAGCCTCTTCGTCTAACAATCTTGAAGTTAAATTATGTAGTGTTTGTTTAGACGAATCCAAAGATAACCAAGCTTGGCGAAGAGACCGATAACTTGGTGGCAGGGTTGACAGTATTTTAGTAATGACAGCCATGTCACTTACATTTTCACCGCTTTCTTTTAACTGCTTTGCCAGATTCTCGACCTTTGAGATGTGTTGTGCGATGCTGTCGGTGGATGACATTTTGTACTGGTAGAACTTCTCATGTACCATCATTTTGTTGAACTCCGACTTCTGTTCATAGATCGACTCCAACTTATCCATAATCTCCTTAGCAGTTTCACAGTTTTCAATCAATGAAATTTGATTGAAGTCCATGGACGACGTTATAATAAACATAGCCATGCCGTCCTCCTTTGACCATTGTGCTGATTGTTGCGCCGTCCCTTGTTCGGGTTTTACTTTGGTAATATCCAAACCCTTGGCTTTTAAGGCACAATTAATCTGAAACTTCCACTGACGAAAGTTTCTTCCATCAAACTTCTCTACTCGCATTGCATTTGTTACCTCCATATTCGGTAGAGGTTATAGCCACCACGCCATGCGAGCCGCAATTTGCTTTTGATACTTTGCTCTTCACCGTCTATTTTCTTTGCGCACTAGCGTGCCTGGGCCCAATAACCTATTAATGGGAACCAACAGGCTTATTGATAATAAACTGCGAGAATTCTTAATGATTTTTATTTTCTTCAAAAGCACACAATACACCATTACATATCCGCCATGTACAAAGGTAAGTTGCATTGACAGAGGCACCACACAACGGAACTTTTAGGAACTAACGTTTATGAAGTTACCTACAAACTAACAAACAGCTGCGTTTAGAAAGATAGATGTAACCTTTTAATTTATATTCCAATATACTCGAATGAAATAAAAATGTTACGAATAGAATATATAGCGGTGATTTTTATTATATTTAACAATTTCAATTTGTATATGGAATATTAAGGGCGGGTTGCACCACGCACACTTAACGAACTCATCATGGTTACAGTAGACGTCTAGTCCGTTTTTCCGTTGCACCATGCACTTTAGCAGTCAGAAAGTTACGTTAACCTTAACCAGCCATCGAGCACTGGTTAACTCAAATCTACGTTTAAATATGGCTGACAGTTTGCAAAAATGTCTCGTATTTCAAGGATAAATGCATTATTAGACAAAAAGACAGTGATATTTGATGAAAAATATTAAAATATTGTTTGCAGTAATAAATATATGCGAGTATCTGAACGTAAAAAGGCGTATACGATTGACGTTTGGTTTTATTCACATTTTTTAGATCAGATAACGGTATTAAATAATAAGTACATAAAATTCTTTGTAAAAAGTGCGTTATTTAGTTAAAATCGAGTGCCGAGTGACTTCAGGTTGAAATAGTACAGACTTCTGTTATGTATCACAAACATACCAGAACCTACAGTCATTGTCATGAAAGCCGACAGCCGTAGAATGAGCAGGACCAGAATCATGACAACCATTAAAAAACCACTCTGTTTTTGTCAATGAAGACCAAACCTTTGGAAACAACGGTTGACTTGAATACTGCAAGGTAGAAGATAAAAGGGAACGTAAACCTCCGACGCGGTGGAATGACCAGGTCAAGAAGAAAAACAAGTTTTATGACACGGTAGAACAGCCCACGAACGGGACTTGATGGGAGCAAGTCATACGATTCAAAAGATGCCAGATGATCAGAGAGGTTTCTTTAATGCTTTTAATAAGGGCATGAAGTTATACCACCAAACATTTATCGCCAATGTCCTACAGAAATCGAGCCTCGACACCTAACTAAACAATGTTCAGAACAGTACATGTAAATAAAGTGTGATGCGGAATTTACAATCAAGTAAATAAGAGTGTCATGTGTTGTGGGACAATAAAAAAATAGTTCAACAATGGTTAGGTATCCACAAATTCAAATGTGTATGAAAATTCATTATAGTAATTCATATAATTCTTGTTTTTTATTTGATTTCATTATTTGCCTTAAAACAAGCACAGCACCTCTATTTAATGACAACTTGTGATAATGTCACAAAATGTCCGGTCCCTTGAGTGTTGATAAAGAGCTTACACTGTATTTCAGTTTAATTTGTGAAATAAACACAAAGATTTTACAGATCTATTGAAACATTAAACCCATATAAATAAATAAACTATCTACTGACAACTAATTTGACTTCATGTGTGTCGCTCTTCTATGGCAATTGTTACCTACCATTTGCTGCTCGTCGCTGCAATCAGGATTATGGCCAATCAAGTGTTTACAGATGGTGCCGGCATAGGTTGTAGTCTCAGTCCTACCAATAGTGTCAAATTCTTGTTTTATTTGGAATTTACTGGCATTAATTTTAGCCCTTTAAGCCAAATCTCATTCAACAAAACTAGTGGTAGGTGCCTACTTATGCTGGCACCTCCTGACTTTTGACAGATACCTTCCCCATTAGTATATTTTAAATCGGACATTATTATGAACATGCTTTTTTTAATCCAAATTGTACTCACTGTACAGTTCATGTAGGAAGATACTATTGCCGGTGACTGTACGCAAAATAAGTACATGCATTTCATTTTGCAAGTATAAAAAGTAGATATATTTTCATACTTACATTTCTATAAGGGAAAAAGCTTCCTAAGATGATGTATGTATGCATGCATTTTTGATTAGTCCTAGTCCTATCATCAGTGCTCAAAATCAATTATAAAATATGTGTTATGTTATGATTTTACTATGAATTTATTAGTAATAAATAATAAAGGTCTCTCTTTATCATATATCTTTCCCAACCAGCATAGGTACCTATTTACAAATAAAACATAATAGTAACTAGGTACCTACCTACATGGCTGTTGTATGACTTGTAAACATATATCATTACAAAGAAATAAATGATTATGATTATTAAGATACAAGTGATAAGAAAACATTTTTGGAATCCTAGCCACACTGTTTTATGGTCACTTTTACCTGAATAATATTTGTAACATGTATCAAGAGTAGAGTATTGTTAATAACCATTATCAAAGATCTGTGGTTCAGTATATGAAGTTTTTGGTCCGATCAATAAGCTGGCTCACTTTGGCCAAGGGTCCGCTTCACACTATCTAAGAACTGATTGATCTGACTTAAAATACTTCAAGTGTCAAGTTTCATTGATTATTTATGCCAAGTGCTAGAAAACTGGTGAATAATATTTGCAGTAGAAATATGTTTGGAGGGGGGAGGATCTTGCTTCCATCTACAAAGGAAACCTATGCCAGTGTTTGAATAATAAATAAAACAAAAATAAGGTAACTAAATAAATATAATTATGTATTTTATTATCAAAATTAAAATACTGATTGATTAGGTTAGTATAATTATACTTTATTTTTACATTGAGATTCTACCAATTTCTTGAAATCACTGCATTTTTACTTTCAAACATCCTGGAGTTAGGCACTGAGTAGCATAACAAGCCTCGATTTCATCTTGTCTTCAATACCAAAGGTAAATTCAAACCTGAAATAAAAAACATTGTGTATCATTATTCATTAGTGTAACATATGTGCTACTCATCATTTGTTAACAAAGATAAATATTATAAATAAATAAATATTATAGGACAATCTTACACAAACCGACCTAGTCCCACAGTAAACTCAATAAGGCTTGTGTTGTGGGTACTAGACGACGATATATATAATAGATAGATATTGATAAATACTTAAATACATAGAAAACATCCATAACTCAGGTACAAATATCTGTGATAAAGACACAAATAAATGCCCTTACCAGGATTCGAACCCGGGACCCCCTGCTTCGTAGGCAGTGTCACTACCGACTGGGCTAGGAGGCCGTTAAGATACTTTAGAACACTCATTTAATAAGTAAGTACATGTATAAGTTCAATATTTAGGACGTTGGTTACAGTGCCAGCCATAATCAACCAGGTTGGAGGGATTCAGTACCCTATTTTTACGAATTTTCAAGAGTTAAAACTAGTGATGCCTTTGTTTTGCGATTGGGCTCCTTCTCGCCATTTGGTGCTTCCAGCAACGGCTTTACTTGTTTAGGGTTCTGTAAGTAGTAATAAACTAGCAGGATGATTTACTCACTATAATATAATGCACAATACACCAGCCGACTATTCTGGCTTTCGCTTTAAACTCCACTCTCAGCACAAGTTGCATTATCCTTTGAAAAAATTTCCTCGTAAGGCGCAATGGATAGCCCACTTTTTGATTGAGTAATAAACATGTTCAGGAATGGCTAAATGTTTGTATATTCTTGATTTTCAAGCTGCAGAGTGCAAAGTTAAGTTTAGTTCGCGCTCCTTTCTTTAGATTTTTTTCTTCGTGTGACGATTTTGACAAGTTTAGTTTGGCATTTATGGTTGTGTTGCCATATTGAATAAATATTCTACCATAAAAATGTGAGTAGAAATGCGTTTAGACAGTGGCATCCCGCTTAACTCTTACGTTCTGTTATTTTGCACTTGGTGCAACCCATTTATGTTAGCAATCGTTAAGTAGCTCCGATTAGCGTAACATTTGGCTTACTTTTACAGGCGGTTTGGTGCAACCCACCCTTAGTCTATCAAATACGTGACAAGTACATGTAATTTCAGTGTAATGGTTAAAAAACTGCTTAATAAAAATAAAAATTGACAATTGCAGTAGTAGTTGAAAGCAATTACTAATATTGAGTTGGTAAAAAATAGGATTGATCTAGATGATTTTAAGAGGCCTTATTCCCATGAACGTTCCTCAATTTCATGAAATCTTACTCGATAGATGGCGGTAGCGCTCAGTACGCGACCGCTGGCAATGACCGACGATCGAACGATCTTGATCGTTTTCAACTTCAATTACAAGTAAAATTCTTTTTACGCATAAGTTACACACAGGCTATTTATTTTCTTTTATATGGAAGATACTACTAATTAAAGTATGTAGTAGGGACTGTTGGAGATACTTTTCGAATTAAAAGTATCATAAATTTCGAATTTCGAAAATTAGGTTTATTTAGTATTGTATAGACTGTTTTACACTTATGTTTCATTTTTTACCCTCCTTCAATATGCCTGTATTCGGTAGGAAATAATTTATTACTTATACATACATAGGTAGTATTTTTTTTATTTTTTTTTATTCCAATATGGCTGAAATTTTTTTTTTGTAAAAATGGTCATGGTTGCAAATTTCGACTACTTCGGGTGTGTCGATTACGAAAATGATCATCGTCATGGTAGTCATTTTCGACTAACTCAGGATGTGCAGAATTTAAAAATAATGGTTATTTTAAAAACAAAGATGGCGCTCATACACTTTATGGTAAAAATCGTTATGGTAGTAATTTCCAATTAATTCAGGGGTGTAGATTTCGGAAAAAAGGACGGTTTTAAAATCAATGATGGCGGAAACGGAAAATTCTGTCAAAATCGTCATGGTAGTCATTTCCGACTAATTCGGGTAAGCAGATATCGAAAATAATGTCTATTTTGAAATCCAAGATGGCGGTAATACACTTTTTTTGTAAAAATCGTTATGGTAGTCATTTCCGATTATTTCAGGGGTGTAGATTTCGAAAATAAGGTCCGTTTTAAAATCGAAGATGGCGGAAACGGAAAATTCTGTCAAAATCGTCATGGTAGTCATTTCCGACTAATTCGGGTAAGCAGATATCGAAAATAATGTCTATTTTGAAATCCAAGATGGCGGTCATACACTTTTTTGTAAAAATCGTTATGGTAGTCATTTTCGATTAATTCAGGTGTGTAGATTTCGAAAATAAGGACCGTTTTAAAATCAAAGATGGCGGAAACGGAAAATTCTGTCAAAATCGTCATGGTAGTCATTTCCGACTAATTTGGGTAAGCAGATATCGAAAATAATGTCTATTTCGAAATCGAAATGTTGGTTATACACTTTTTTTGTAAAAATCGTTAAATTTGTCATGGTAGTCATTTTCGACTAATTAGGGTGTGCAGATTTCGAAAATAATGTCTATTTAGAAATCCAAGATGGCGGTCAAACACTTTATGGTAAAAATCGTTATGGTAGTCATATCCGATTAATTCAGGGGTGTAGATTTCGGAAAAAAGGACGGTTTGAAAATCAAAGATGGCGGAAAAGGAAAATTTTGGTCATAATCGTCATGGTAGTCATTTCCGACTAATTCGGGTGTGCAGATTTCGAAACTAATGTCTATTTAGAAATCCAAGATGGCGGTCAAACACTTTTTTGGTATAAATCGTTATGGTAGTCATTTTCGATTAATTCAGGGCTGTAGATTTCAAAAATAAGGTCCGTTTTAAAATCAAAGATGGCGGAAACGGAAAATTCTGTCAAAATCGTCATGGTAGTCATTTCCGACTAATTAGGGTGTGCAGATTTCGAAAATAATGTCTATTTAGACTTCCAAGATGGCGGTCAAACACTTTTTTTGTAAAAATCGTTATGGTAGACATTTTCGATTAATTCAGGGGTGTAGATTTCGGAAAAAAGGACGGTTTTAAAATCAAAGATGGTGGAAACGGAAAATTTTGTCAGAATCGTCATGGTAGTCATTTCCGACTAATTCGGGTAAGCAGATATCGAAAATAATGTCTATTTTGAAATCCAAGATGGCGGTCATACACTTTTTTTGTAAAAATCGTTACAGGAGTCATTTTCGACTACTGCAGGGATGTATATTTCAAAAAAAAAGACCGTTTTAAAATTCAAGATGGCAGAAATGGTAAATTTTGTCAAAATCGTCATGGTAGTCATTTTCGACTAATTAGGGTGTGCAGATTTCTAAAATGATGTCTATTTTGAAATCCAAGACCGCGGTCATACACTTTTTTAGTAAAAATCATCATGTAAGTCGTTTTCAATTAATTCAGGGGTATAGATTTCGATATAAGGACCGATTTGAGATCCAATATGGGTGTTAACCCCTTACCGCATACCAAGCCATATTTGTTCACCAAATTTAGATTTTTTTTTAAAGATATTAAATTTAATTAAATATCGAAACTACAATACTATTTTTAAAAAGCTAGTTTTCGTGAATCGGAACGTGTTTTTTTTATTTCGGTGGGTAGTCAATTTATTGCAATAATGTTGTGGGTAAGTGACAGATGCTCGTTCAGTGCAGTGCGGAGTTAATAGATAAACTTTCCAGCTACATAACAACGATACAAAGGTAAGTAATGACACCAAAAAAATATAAATACATAGTTTAATCATTCATTAATACAGGTGATATATGGATTTTGCGATATACGTTGTTTTTGTAATAGTTTTGACCTTGTTCTTGTAAAGGCCAAATTTGGCTTCGTATGCATTCGAGTCATGCAACATGTCCTGTCATATTTGGCTTCCTATGCATTAAGGTGTAATTTATTAGCAGTAGATGAGCAAATTATCCCTACAAAGTGTCGTCATGAGTTAAAGCAATACAATCCAGCGAAACCACATAAGTGGGGTTACAAGAACCAAGTTTTAAGCGGAGTATCAGGCTTCAGCTATGACTTTGATATCTTTGCTGGTGTCCAAAGTAATTCATATCCTGCTGATGCACCTGACTTTGGCGTCAGTTCAAATGTGGTTACTCGACTTACCTCAACGGTTCCTCAACATCTCAATTATAAGGTATGTTTTGACAATTGGTTTAACAGTCCAAAACTTCAAGTATATCTATTTAAAAATGGTTTGTTTCTTTTGGTACTGTATGGCTTAACCGTGTGCCAAACTCAAATATACCTCCTGAAAAAGAGATGAAAAAACGAGGACGTGGAAGCATGGAGGAAAAGACGGCAATAATGGATGATGTGAAGTTAAGCTTAGTTTCATGGTTTGACAATAAAAGACAGAGAATATGCTATCGGCGTATGTGGGAAGCGAACCGACAACAAAAAAAGAACGTTATGTTCGACAGTAAAAGGAATACCAAGATATAACTTCTCCTCAAGCAGTTATGTTTACAACCAACACACGGGAGGTATCGACCTATTAGATTCAATGCTTGGATATTACCGGATTCATCTACGATATCGAATGTTACAAACGGATTTTTTTTCATATGGTTGATATGTGTATTGTTAATATGGCGTAATATGGTTGTTATGGCGTCGAATCGGTCGTCGAAATTTAACGGCCTCCTAGCCTAGTCGGTAGTGACCCTGCCTACGAAGCAGGAGGTCCCGGGTTCGAATCCTGGTCAGGGCATTTATTTGTGTGGTTATCACAGATATTTGTTCCTGAGTTATGGATGTTTTCTATGTATTTAAGTATTTATCTATTATATATAACGTCGTCTAGTACCTATAACACAAGCCTTATTGAGCTTACTGTAGGCCTAGGTCGATTTGTGTAAGATTGTCCTATAATATTTATATTATATATTATATTTATATAATCAATGAAGATCAGTATATGGCATTGTTTTATTTCAAACTTGCTGTTGCAGAGCATTTTCTGAAAGTAGGTCAACCTAGTGCAAGAAAAAGAGGCAGACCAGCCGGCATTAACGCAACACCCACATCAAGTCGTCTAGGTACTCCCTCCAGCCTACCCGCGTCTCCTGTTTCGACCAAAAAGTTTCGCAAGACTCCAATGAGATCTCAAGATCTACCCCTCAATGCTGTTAGATGCGATAATATTGACCATTTTCCTATTTGGACGAAAAACACCCGCCTGTTGCGTAAATATTGTGGGAAGTACCGTTCTTTCACAAAGTGCGAGAAATGCTTGGTATATTTATGTTTTAACGATAAACGTAACTGTTTTACCGATTTTCACAAAATATAGTTAACACGATACGATTAAACCTAGCCGCATACGAAGCCAAATATGATTAACCAGTGAATTCACTATAATGCATATGAAGCCATATATGGCGTTGCCTTGTAGTTTCTTTATTAATGAATTAAAAAAATCAATAACTATGTCAAAGTGTTATATATATCCAATAAAGTTATATTTTGCAAAAAAATATTTTTTTATTCAAACCTTTAATAATTCATGCGGTAAGGGGTTAAAGGACAATTATTGTAAAAATCGTCATGGTAGTCATTTTTACTAATTTACGTGTGTAGATTTATACAATAAGGACCGTTTTAAAATCAAAGGTGGCGGAAACGGAAAATTCTGTCAAAATCGTCATGGTAGTCATTTTTGACTAATTCGGTTAAGCAGATCGATATCATTATTTTCGATAAAATAATGTCTATTTTGAAATCCAGATGGCGGTCATACATCTTTTTGGTAAAAATCGTTACAGTAGTCATTTTAGACTACTGCAGGGATGTACATTTCAAAAATAAAGACCGTTTTAAAATTCAAGATGGCAGAAATGGTAAATTTGTCAAAATCGTCATGGTAGTCATTTCGACTAATTTGGGTGTGCAGATTTCGAAAATAATGTCTATTTGAATCAAGATGGCGGCCATACACTTTTTACTTGAAAATCGTAATGGACGTCATTTCTAATTAATTCTGGGATGAATAATTCGAAAATAAGGACCGTTTTAAACTCAAAGATGGGGGAACTGAAAATTTTGTCAAAAATCGTCATGGTTGTCGTCTTCGACTAATTTGGGTGTGCAGATTTTGAAAATAATGTCTGTTTTAAAATCCAAGATGGCGATCAAACACTTTTTGGTGAAAATCCATATGGTAGTCATTTCCGATTAATTCAAGTGTGTAGCTTTCGAAAATAAGGACCGTTTAAAATCAAAGATGGCGGAAATGAAAAATTTTCAAATTCGTCATGGAAGTCGTTTTCGACTATTTCGGTAATTGTCGAAAATAATGTCTATTTGAAATCCAAGATGGCGATCATACACTTTACTTGTTATTTTACCCATTTTCGATTAATTCAGGCGTGTAGATTTCAAAAATAAAGTCAGTTTCAAAATCAAGATGGCAGAAATGGTCATTCATTTATAAAAATCGTTGGTATTCAGATATGTCGATTTAAAAAACAAATTCTGTTTAAAATTCAAGACGGCGGCCATATACTTTTTTGTATCCCCGATTGAATCGAAATGACTACCATAACGACAAATTGAACGATTTTTACAAAAAAGGTGTATGACCACCATTTGGATTTCAAAATAGACATTATTTTCGAAATCTGCACACCCTAATTAGTCGGAAATGACTACCATGACGATTTGACAGAATTTTCCGTTTCCGCCATCTTTGATTTTAAACCGGACCTTATTTTCGAAATCTACACCCCTGAATTAATCGAAAATGACTACATAACGATTTTTACCAAAAAGTTTTGACCGCTATCTTGGATTTCTAAATAGACATAGTTTCAAAATCTGCACACCCGAATTAGTTGGAAATGACTACCATGACGATTATGACCAAAATTTTCCGTTTCCGCCATCTTTGATTTTCAAACCGTCCTTTTTTCCGAAATCTACACCCCTGAATTAATCGGATATGACTACCATAACGATTTTTACCATAAAGTGTTTGACCGCCATCTTGGATTTCTAATAGACATTATTTTCGAAATCTGCACACCCTAATTAGTCGAAAATGACTACCATGACAAATTTTAACGATTTTTACAAAAAAAGTGTATAAACAACATTTCGATTTCGAAATAGACATTATTTTTGATATCTGCTTACCCAAATTTAGTAATTAGTCGGAAATGACTACCATGACGATTTTGACAGAATTTTCCGTTTCCGCCATCTTTTATTTTAAAACGGTCCTTATTTGCGAAATCTACACCCCTGCATTAATCGAAAATGACTACCATAACGATTTTTACAAAAAAGTGTATGACCGCCATATTCGATTTCAAAATAGACATCATTTTCGAAATCTACACCCCCGAATTAGTCGAAGACGACTACCATGACGATTTTGACAGAATTTTCCGTTTCCGCCATCTTTGATTTTAAAACGGTCCTTATTTTCGAAATCTACACACCTGAATTAATCGAAAATGACTACCATAACGATTTTTACAAAAAAGTGTATGACCGCCATCTTGGATTTCAAAATAGACATCATTTTCGAAATCTACACCCCCGAATTAGTCGAAGACGACTACCATGACGATTTTGACAAAATTTTCCATTTCCGCCATCTTGTATTTTCAAACGGTCTTTATTTTCGATTTAACGATTTTTACCTAAAAAGTGTATAACCGTCATCTTGGATTTCAAAATAGACAATATTTTCGAAATCTGCACACCCAAATTAGTCGAAAATGGCTACCGTGACAAATTTAACGGATTTTACCAAAAAAGTGTATGACCGCCATTTGGATTTCAAAATAGACATTATTTTCGATATTTGCTTACCCGAATTAGTCGAAAATGACTACCATGACGATTTTGACAGAATTTTCCGTTCCCGCCATCTTGGATTTCAAAATAGACATCATTTTCGAAATCTACACCCCCGAATTAGTCGAAGACGACTACCATGACGATTTTGACAAAATTTTCCATTTCCGCCATCTTGTATTTTAAAACGGTCTTTATTTTCGATTAACGATTTTTACCTAAAAAGTGTATAACCGTCATCTTGGATTTCAAAATAGACAATATTTTCGAAATCTGCACACCCAAATTAGTCGAAAATGGCTACCGTGACAAATTTAACGGATTTTTACCAAAAAAGTGTATGACCGCCATTTGGATTTCAAAATAGACATTATTTTCGATATCTGCTTACCCGAATTAGTCGGAAATGACTACCATGACGATTTTGACAGAATTTCCGTTTCCGCCATCTTTGATTTTAAAACGGTCCTTATTTTCGAAATCTACACCCCTGAATTAATCAAAAATGACTACCATAACGATTTTTACAAAAAAGTGTATGACCGCCATCTTGGATTTCAAAATAGACATTATTTTCGATATTTGCTTACCCGAATTAGTCGAAAATGACTACCATGACGATTTTGACAGAATTTTCCGTTCCCGCCATCTTTGATTTTAAAACGGACCTTATTTTCGAAATCTACACCCCTGAATTAATCGAAAATGACTACCATAACGATTTTTACAAAAAAGTGTATGACCGCCATCTTCGATTTCAAAATAGACATCATTTTCGAAATCTACACCCCCGAATTAGTCGAAGACGACTACCATGACGATTTTGACAAAATTTTTCCATTTCCGCCATCTTGTATTTTAAAACGGTCTTTATTTTCGATTTAACGATTTTTACCAAAAAAGTGTATAACCGCCATCTTGGATTTCAAAATAGACAATATTTTCGAAATCTGCACACCCAAATTAGTCAAAAATGGCTACCGTGACAAATTTAACGGATTTTACCAAAAAAGTGTATGACCGCCATTTGGATTTCAAAATAGACATTATTTTCGATATCTGCTTACCCGAATTAGTCGGAAATGACTACCATGACGATTTTGACAGAATTTTCCGTTTCCGCCATCTTCGATTTTAAAACGGACCTTATTTTCGAAATCTACACCCCTAAATTAACCGAAAATGACTACCATAACGATTTTTACCAAAAAAGTGTTTGACCGCCATCTTGGATTTCAAAATAGACATTATTTTCGATATCTGCTTACCCGAATTAGTCGGAAATTACTACCATGACGATTTTGACAGAATTTTCCGTTTCCGCCATCTTTGATTTTAAAACGGTCCTTATTTTTGAAATCTAGACCCCTGAATTAATCGAAAATGACTACCATAACGATTTTTACAAAAAAGTGTATGACCGCCATCTTGGATTTCAAAAAAGACATTATTTTCGATATTTGCTTACCCGAATTAGTCAGAAATGACTACCATGATGATTTTGACAGAATTTTCCGTTTCCGCCATCTTCGATTTTAAAACGGACCTTATTTTCGAAATCTACACCCCTGAATTAATCGAAAATGACTACCATAACGATTTTTACAAAAAAAGTGTATGACCGCCATCTTGGATTTCAAAATAGACATTATTTTCGATATTTGCTTACCCGAATTAGTCGGAAATGACTACCATGACGATTTTGACAGAATTTTCCGTTTCCGCCATCTTTGATTTTAAAACGGACCTTATTTTCGAAATCTACACCCCTGAATTAATCGGAAATGACTACCATAACGATTTTTACAAAAAAAGTGTATGACCGCCATCTTGGATTTCAAAATAGACATTATTTTCGATATCTGCTTACCCGAATTAGTCGGAAATGACTACCATGACGATTTTGACAGAATTTTCCGTTTCCGCCATCATTGATTTTAAAACCGTCCTTTTTTCCGAAATCTACACCCCTGAATTAATCGGAAATTACTACCATAACGATTTTTCCATAAAGTGTATGAGCGCCATCTTTGTTTTTAAAATAACCATTATTTTTAAATTCTGCACATCCTGAGTTAGTCGAAAATGACTACCATGACGATATTGACAAAATTGTCTAGTTTTCAAATAAAAAATCATTTTAGGTCACACCTGGCCATAATGTGAGTTTTACCGCACGCTACGCTAATTGTGTACTCACCACGGGCAGTAAAAAAGAAAGCCCTCTATCGCATATTTACAACCCTCGCCTGCGGCTCGGGTTACAAATACCTGCGATTTCGGGCTTTCTTTCTTTTACAGTCAGTCCTTGGTAAGTAATGTAACTAATGTACTATAATAATATTAAAGTAAAGTAATCTTTTATTTCAAGGATCTTTATAATTCAATCGCACTTCTCGCAACTATAGGGCAATGGAAACCGGTCACTACGTGTTGGGGATTTCATACAACGTTACCCGTTTTAGTGGCCTCTTAGTGTATCTAGCTGGCAAACTTACGTAATGCGCGTAGGACGATTTAGCACAGGTCCGTCGTCTGTGAGTTCTCGTTCCATACTGAGCTAGAGGCGACGGCGCGATGTGTTTTGTCAAGTTTTTAACCGATTTAGAGTCATCTTCAAAAAATTACACTTTATTTAAATTTTGCGTTACAGTAATGATTTTTTTTTTCGTGGTAGATCTATAGCTGAACTTTAATATATTTATATCTTTAGGGCAGAATATTTATCGGCCTTCCGTGAAAAATATTAAATGTAAACCTGTTTTCATCAAAAAAATTGCAATATTCAGAAGGTATTTTGTCTATTATCCAAGATGAATCTTCAATTTTTCTTACCATGGCCGTCTTGAACATGATATACTGAATTGAATTGTATTCAAATTTTATGAGAAAGGTTCCCTTTATTTGAGTAATCTGAAAAAAAAACCAGACGTCTAACTGCAAACTCTGAAGAGGCCTGCCAAGAGAAGCCATGTTTTTCAGGTTTTTTTCTCAAAAATGTAATATTTTTTCCCATGGCCGTCTAGATAAAGGAACGGACTATTATATGCATTAAAAGTTAATTTAAAAACACAATGCATTTTCGCTATAACCTCCGAAGAAAATGATGCATTTCGCAAATTACGCGCATTTTGGGAATAAGGCCTCTTAATTACCTAACTTATTGATTTATGTATTGATTAATTTACAAATAAGCCTAAAGTTTTCACCAAGTCACTTAGAATTGAATACTATTGGGATACATATTACGCATGTTTAGAACTTCAGGTAAAGCAATGTGAATTCTGTTAATAATCATCATAATCATTTTTTTTACAATAAATTGTAAACCACAGGTACAAAATGTGCAGCTTCAACTTACCCCTAATATATAAACAAAAAATAAAAATGAAATAAAAAGGATATAAAAATGAAATAAAAATGAGATAAGAATGAAATAAAAATGAAATAAAATTGAAATAAAAATTTAATAAAAATTTAATAAAAATGAAATAAAAATGAAATAAAAATGAAATAAAAATGAAATAAAAATGAAATAAAAATGAAATAAAAATGAAATAAAAATGAAATAAAAATGAAATAAAAATGAAATAAAAATGAAATAAAAATGAAATAAAAATGAAATAAAAATGAAATAAAAATGAAATAAAAATGAAATAAAAATGAAATAAAAATGAAATAAAAATGAAATAAAAATGAAATAAAAATGAAATAAAAATGAAATAATAATGAAATAATAATGAAATAAAAATGAAATAATAATGAAATAAAAATGAAATAAAAATGAAATAAAAATGAAATAAAAATGAAATAAAAATGAAATAAAAATGAAATAAAAATGAAATAAAAATGAAATAAAAATGAAATAAAAATGAAATAAAAATGAAATAAAAATGAAATAAAAATGAAATAAAAATGAAATAATAATGAAATAAAAATGAAATAATAATGAAATAAAAATGAAATAAAAATGAAATAAAAATGAAATAAAAATGAAATAAAAATGAAATAAAAATGAAATAAAAATGAAATAAAAATGAAATAAAAATGAAATAAAAATGAAATAAAAATGAAATAAAAATGAAATAAAAATGAAATAAAAATGAAATAAAAATGAAATAAAAATGAAATAAATATGAAATAAAAATGAAATAAAAATGAAATAAAAATGGAATACTAACGGAATAAAAATGGAATAAAAATGAAATAAAAATGAAATAAAAATGAAATAAAAATGAAATAAAAATGAAATAAAAATGAAATAAAAATGAAATAAAAATGAAATAAAAATGAAATAAAAATGAAATAAAAATGAAATAAAAATGAAATAAAAATGAAATAAAAATGAAATAAAAATGAAATAATAATGAAATAAAAATGAAATAATAATGAAATAAAAATGAAATAAAAATGAAATAAAAATGAAATAAAAATGAAATAAAAATGAAATAAAAATGAAATAAAAATGAAATAAAAATGAAATAAAAATGAAATAAAAATGAAATAAAAATGAAATAAAAATGAAATAAAAATGAAATAAAAATGAAATAAAAATGAAATAAAAATGAAATAAATATGAAATAAAAATGAAATAAAAATGAAATAAAAATGGAATACTAACGGAATAAAAATGGAATAAAAATGAAATAAAAACGAAATAAAAAGGATATAAAAATGAAATAAAAATGAGATAAGAATGAAATAAAAATGAAATAAAATTGAAATAAAAAAATAATAAAAATTTAATAAAAATGAAATAAAAATGAAAAAAAAATGAAATATAAATGAAATCAAAATGATATAAAAATGAAATAAAGATGAAATAAAAATGAAATAAAAATGAAATAAAAATGAAATAAAAATGAAATAAAAATGAAATAAAAATGAAATAAAAATGAAATAAAAATGAAATAAAAATGAAATAAAAATGAAATAAAAATGAAATAAAAATGAAATAAAAATGAAATAAAAATGAAATAAAAATGAAATAAAAATGAAATAAAAATGAAATAAAAATGAAATAAAAATGAAATAAAAATGAAATAAAAATGAAATAAAAATGAAATAAAAATGAAATAAAAATGAAATAAAAATGAAATAAAAATGGAATACTAACGGAATACTAACGGAATAAAAATGGAATAAAAATGAAATAAAAACGAAATAAAAAGGATATAAAAATGAAATGAGATAAGAATGAAATAAAAATGAAATAAAATTGAAATAAAAATTTAATAAAAATTTAATAAAAATGAAATAAAAATGAAAAAAAAATGAAATATAAATGAAATCAAAATGATATAAAAATGAAATAAAGATGAAATAAAAATGAAATAAAAATGAAATAAAAATGAAATAAAAATGAAATAAAAATGAAATAAAAATGAAATAAAAATGAAATAAAAATGAAATAAAAATGAAATAAAAATGAAATAAAAATGAAATAAAAATGAAATAAAAATGAAATAAAAATGAAATAAAAATGAAATAAAAATGAAATAAAAATGAAATAAAAATGAAATAAAAATGAAATAAAAATGAAATAAAAATGAAATAAAAATGAAATAAAAATGAAATAAAAATGAAATAAAAATGAAATAAAAATGAAATAAAAATGAAATAAAAATGAAATAAAAATGAAATAAAAATGAAATAAAAATGAAATAAAAATGAAATAAAAATGAAATAAAAATGAAATAAAAATGAAATAAAAATGAAATAAATATGAAATAAAAATGAAATAAAAATGAAATAAAAATGAAATAAAAATGGAATACTAACGGAATACTAACGGAATAAAAATGGAATAAAAATGAAATAAAAACGAAATAAAAAACAAAATAAAAATTAAATAAAAATGAAATAAAAATGAAATAAAAATGAAATAAAAATAAAAATGAAATAAAAATGAAATAAAGATTAAATAAAGATGAAATAAAGATGAAATAAAGATGAAATAAAAATGAAATAAAAATGAAATAAAAATGAAATAAAAATGAAATAAAAATGAAATAAAAATGGAATACTAACGGAATACTAACGGAATACTAATGGAATAAAAATGGAATAAAAATGAAATAAAAACGAAATAAAAAACAAAATAAAAATGAAATAAAAATAAAAATGAAATAAATTTTTTATAAAAATTTAATAACAATTTAATTAAAATTAAATAAAAATTAAATACATAAATTATAAAAAAAATAATAAAAATTAAATAATAATGAACCAAAAATTAAATGAAATTAAATAAAAATTAAAAAAGAATTAAATGAAATTTAATTAAAAATTGAACAAAAATTAAACAAAAAATTAACAAAAATTAAACAAAAATTTAATAAAAATTAAATGAAATAAAAAATACGTGAGTGTCGTGGAACACTCGGTTGGAACGAAGTTATATTAATTAATTTTATTAAACTTTTGACTTTTTTGACTTTGTTGACTTTTTTGACTTTTTTTGACTTTTTTTGACTTTTTTGACCATTTTTACTTTTTTGACTTTTTGACTGTTTTATCATTTCGAGTTTTTTATTTTTTAACTTTTTGACTTTTTTATCATTTTAAGTTTTTTAATTTTTTTGGACTTTTTGACTTAATTGACTTTTTTGTTTTTTTTTTTTACTTTTTGTCTTTTTTTGACTTATCACTTCACTTTATTCTATTCTATTTTATTTTATATGTGTATGGCTTTGTTTCGCCTAGCTCCCATCCGCTTTACTAAAGCACGAACTTTTGGTATTCGTTTCTTCTTATTTCATCAAATGTACGGAACCCTCCATCATGCGTTTGGCCGGTTTAATATTTATATTTTATATAAAAAGTGTAAAATTATTTTCATTACTCGTTAATCTTATAAAAATAAGCCCGCAAGCGGTACCCTTTAATTAACTGTAATTAATTTTAAATACCAATAAAAAAAAATTATCTTAAAAAAATATTAGGATTTTTTATTATTATTATTTTGATTATACGTCGATCGAGTTCATTCACAACCTGCCGTAAATGTATGTTACGGCATTCAATGTGCTAGACCACTATAATAACGTTCGTTCGTTATCTACAAGGTAAGCATAGGCTCCAAACAAAAAGTAGCATCGGTCTCTCGTACTATTATTAGGTCGCGTTGTGTACGCGATCGTGGCAGCACAGCGCACAGCCTCCCCCTTCGAACGCTAGAGTGACACTGAGGCTCGCGGCTCGCGCACAGTGTTGCCAGGTGCGTCCAAGTGGATTATCGTACCAACCATTAAAAATTATCGTACGAGACGTAAAATTATCGTACATCTATAAAACCGGCCAAGTGCGTGTCGGACCACACATAATGGAGGGTTCCGTACCTTCAACGAAATATGAACCAAACTAATGCCAAAAGGTCGTATCTGATGCCTTAGGAACAAGTTTTTTGGAGATAACTCAAAAATTACTGAACCGATAATGTTCAAAATAATTTTCGTGGAAAGTATGTGATAAGGCGCATCTTCTCAAATTTTTTCATATTTTTTGAACTTACGGTTCAAAAGTTACAGGCCACAATTTTTCTGACTTTCGAAGCGATTATTTCTGATACTATTCACTGAATCACAAAATGTTTAAAGAAACCTCGATGTTATTTTTAAAGATCTATCGACTGATACTGTGCAACAGGTTGATATTAGGGAATTTTTTTTTTAAATTTAGTTACATGTATGGAGCGCCCTCCCTAAAAGTATTTTTTTCTGCGATTTAACTACATAACTAAATAGCGGCATACAAAATACACTGTATGTCCAATTATTATTAAGATACGTCTTTTAGTTTCTGAGTAAAATGGCTGTGACATACGGATGGACAGACAGACGGACATGACGAAACTATAAGGGTTCCGTTTTTGCCATTTTGGCTACGGAACCCTAAAAATGACACAATCGCATTATTTTCTTTGGATATAAGCTGAATTATGAAACGTGTAAAAGAACACACGCACTTTACATACTAAGACTTCAAGGTTATTTATTTTAACCTTAATTTTGTTAATGACAATTAAATTAACACTTGACATCAAGACTACCTATAGAGTTTGATTTAAGGCCCTAAAGCCACATGCTGTCCCTTTCCTCAGAGTCACTAAAAAAGAGATGGCAGTTGGGGCATGCAAATGTCATTTCTATAGTGACTCTAGTCGGTCATATTTCTTAGTTGACGCTAAATGCCAAAAAGGACCAATAGCATATCAGCCTGGTACACGATGCCATAAATAGGATAGTTTTTTTAAAGTTTAGTGTACTGTACTACACTGAATACTAGCCTATTTACCCTAAAATTATCGTACTTTTGCGTACGATAATCAACATTGGAACGTACATCGTACGGAGGGGCAAATTATCGTACATGTACGACAATTATCGTACGCCTGGCAACGCTGCTCGCGCATGGTTTTACTGCACCAAATCGCCGTAAAAAGGGTTTTTGTTTTTGTTATACGAAATCGTTAAATTAAACAAAAACAAACAATAATTTTGAAGATAAATATGTTGCCAATATTATGTCGAAAGAACGGTGAAAATATCTTTTGTAGTTTAGGAGCACAAGCGACTTTTATGTTGAAAACGACCTAATTTAAATATTTTATTTTGCCATGATAATTAATTTTTTTCAAATATTTCAAACAATAATTATATTAATAACAAATCAATAGTTACTATATATTTTCTTCAGAATTTTTGATTGAATAGATTACGAGCCTTAATTAGGTCGTTAAAAGGACCCATTTTACGTAATTTCAGGTAGGCACGCGCCTTAAGGACAAATTTAACTACACGAGATGAGCCGTTTCTATTCGCTTTGTCCGCTCCGTCTCCGTCCGCACTTTACGCATAGCCAAAATAATGTGATGTGAATTATAAAATATTAAGATCCAAATTCTCCTAGATCGATAAAAAAAATCGATGAGAATGATTTTACATGCGGCAACATTATTGCATTTTTTAAAAACAACAAGTCCATAGTCTTATGCTGACCACACTTCGCCTATGCGGACAAATATTTGTGTTGCGTCTCTTTCTTATTGTATAGAATAGGAAAGAGACGCAATACGAATATGGTAAACCATTACTAGTAATGGTAACCCATTACTTGTTTTTGAATAGACCAAATAATATGACAATGACAGATGGAATGGAGGTCGGAGGATGACGTTTAGTCTTGCTTGTAATGCTTGTTATGATATGATTGTTATGAATTATAATAACTTATGATTAAAGGTAAAGGTTAGAAAGTTTGTACACCGGTTAGAATTTATTACCAATTGCCATGTGGCTGTCGAAATATAACGGTGAATGTGAGTCCAGACAGTCCAGGAATTAATCAAAACCTAAGCGCCCACTGAAACTTAAGAAACTGTGTTCCCATTCCCGTATATTTATATGTATTTTTTTCTTCCTCAGGTATAAATAAGCAGCAAGTGGCAGTATTCAAACTATATTTCTAGTCTAAAGAGTTTCTACGAAAAAAAGAGTGAAAAAGTATTAAAATTGTACTTAATTATATTTATATATTTTACAAAAAATCTGTGATAGACAATTTGGACCGTGCAATTTTTACAAGCGTGTTTGCCAAAGAGAATGGTGTTAGTTTTTATTTTATGATTGCCCGTTGAGTTTCGTAAATGGAACAGAAGATGGCGCTGCCCCCGCAACAGTTCTGCGTGAGGTGGAACTCCTACCACACAAATTTACAGGTAAATATTTTTTACAAATAGGGGTAAGAGGAACATATTTTGTTTTGTCCAAGGCTAGAGACACAGTATTTAAATTCTATGGCCTACCTCCTAGCCTAGTCGGTAGTGAACCTGCCTATGAAGCGGAGGTCCCAGGTTCAAATCCTGGTCAGGGCATTTATTTGTGTGTTTATCATGGATATTTATTTCTGAGTTATGGATGTTGACTATGTATTTAAGTATTTATCTTCAAGATGTAACAAAAATGCTGGTGACCCTTTTAAGGGTATAATTGGTATCATATTCTAATATTGAAAAACTAAAAAAAACTTGCGAAAAACAATAGGTTTTTCACCTCAGCAGCGAATACACAGTGACGAAAGTTGCACTTTCGTCACTCCAGGGAGCGAGAAAAAGTAGTTTTTTAATTTAGTGAAGGCCATAAATAAATAAATAATAAATAAAATTTATTCAGTTTCTTAAAATTACTTTACAACATCCAGGCTGGTATCTCTTTTTAAGTATTGGAAATACTTGTGTTAAGAGACACCGCTCTTCCGCAAGTGGTTACATTTTAGATGGCTTTATAGTTTACATAATTTAATAAATAAATAAAAAGGAGAAATAACAAAAAGTTTATGCAATTTATGCGCTGTTAGTTCACGTGTAGCTTAGATAGTTGTGTGTGTGTGTGTGTGTGTGTGTGTGTGTGTGTGTGTGTGTGTGTGTGTGTGTGTGCGTGTGCGTGTGCGTGTGCGTGTGCGTGTGTGTGTGTGTTTGCGTGTGTACGTATTCAATATACATTATTATTTTCTCAGATTATTATACATTATTATTTTCTAACAACTTTTCAATTTCTGTATAGCTTTTTAGTTCTAGCCACTTAATTAACCTAGTTTTACATTCATGCGATGTGTTGGGGTAAATTTCTAAATCTTTGTTGATGGAATTGTATAATTTGGCAGACGGTGATGCATATTGCCTTCTGGCAAATGCAGTGTTTGTATCTGGTATAGGGATGATTCGAGTCTTTTTTCTTCGTGTAGATGTGAGATCTGGCAAATAGATAGTAGTCTTATGAGTCTTTATAATGATTTGTAGTATGTACAATTATCTGATAGTTAAAAGATCACATATTCTATATAATTGAGCTGTGGGAAACCTATACGGCTTAAAATACATGACTTTTAGTAATGATCTTTGTGCTCTCTCCAGCTCCAAAAATTTGGTTTTAGTAGCGCCGCCCCATATAGGAACACAATGTCAGGATTGATTGTACCAGCGAAACATATATTTGATTGAGCAAGGTTGTTGATGCAACATGAGGTAGATTTTTAAAAACCCAGATGAGTTTACGCATTCTAGTCATAAGAAGTTCCGCGTGAACATGCCACGTTAGGCGCTGATCGACTACAACCCCCAAGTACTTCGTACTCTCTACTTTTATTAAGGAAGCGCAGGAACAGACTCCTTGTGTTACGTCAGTGCAAGTGTGGATTTTGAGAGAGAAGTTTGAACCAGGTTGTGTACTTTTGTAATTCGAAAAGCAAATATAATTGGTCTTACTTGTATTTAGGGTAAGAAGATGACTCTGTAGCCAACTTGCAACCTTTTTTAACTCACGTTCAGCTGTTAAGCGCACTTCATCCCAAGTGTTTCCTGAAAACACTATGGCAGTATCGTCAGCATATGTGAAGATGGTTCCCTTATCAATATTCATACTGCAGAGCTGATTTATGTATAATAAAAACAGGGTTGCACCAAGCACACTGCCCTGTGGTACTCCGTAAGTAATAGTGCACTCATCACTAACTTGATTACCTATTTTTACCCGTTGTTTCCGATCTTGTAAATAACTTTTAAAAAGGGATAAAGGGATCCCTCTTATACCCGTGTTTTCTAGAGTCTTGACAAGGAGTGGGATAGAAACGGTATCAAAAGCTTTTTTGAGATCCAAAAATACTGTGATACATTTTTTGTTTTTGTCTACTTGATCCACTATTAAAGAAGAGAGAGCAAGAACCGCATCTTCAGTGGAGATACCTTGTCTAAATCCATATTGGGAATTGGAGAGTAATTGAAATTTATTTAGAAAACTCATCAGTCGTACATTTAACAGTTTTTCCAATATTTTAGATATGGCCGGCAATACCGATATAGGTCTGTAGTTGGAAATGTCACCTTTATCTCCACCCTTGTGAACCGGTGTAATAAGAGATCGTTTAAATGCTTCGGGGAAAATTCCCTGTTTAAAGCACAAATTTGCTAGATGTGCTATTATCGGTACTACTATACCACTGGCCTGTTTTAGAAATTGTGTTGGAATTTTATCTAATCCCGTAGCACTACTGGATTTAAGATTTGATAAAATAGCATGCACTTCTTCAGGATTTGTCTCAAATAGTACGAAAGAGTTCGAAGTAGAAGATATTGAAAAGTTAGATGAATTGGTATTTCCACTGCAGTTATTACCGGTGTTCAATAAAAACTCAGCTAGAGACCTGCCAATGTTAGAGAAGTACCAATTAGCAGCATTTACAGAATCAAAGGGTGAGTCTCTCAAGTCTAACAGTTCAATGTTATCGGTTCTAGTTTGATTTCGATTAGTTACGTTATTTATTGCCTTCCAGAGTGCTTTAGGGTTTCGACTTGATTCTATTAATCTGTCTTTTTGATATTTACGTTTCAGTTTTTTGATAAGTCCATTGCAAAAGTTTCTATAACGCTTGTAGGTAATTTTTAACGTTAAGTTTTCAGGATTAGAACGGAGTTTTTTTTGCATACTATTCCTATTTCTTATGCAACGAAGGATGCCAACGGTGATCCAGGGTTTAAGAATGCGGTTATTGTTAGGAATCAGGGTGATAATGGTGTTTTCTTTGAGGCATTTGCTTATTTTATTTATGAGAGTGTCAGTTAGAATATTAGGGTCCGTTAATTTAAATATCTCTGTTAGGTTATCATTAGATAGGTATTTTATTACTGCCTCCAAGTTTATTGATGTTTTTGTTTTTTGGATTGTATCTTTATTATTCATCCTACCAACTCTTAGTAAAATCATAGCATGATCCGTTATCGTTGTATCTAACACAAGGATATCAGCTTTGGAGTAAATTTGATTCAGTTTGAGCATAAAGTGATCAAGGCAGGTTTTCTCCCTTGTAGGCAAGATGTGCCCAGGGAGTAATCCGTGCGTTGCCATCAAGTTTAAATAGTGTAGCCTGTTTTCACGTTCATATGTTTGTTCATTGATCTTATGAACGATATTTATATTAAGATCCCCAGTCAAAATAATATTTTTATTAGAGTGAATTGATTCTAAATGATCACTTAGACTGTTTAAAAATATTTCTGCATTTTTGTTTGCCGGTGATCGATATAAACCTAATATTACAACATTTTCGTCTGCTTCAATAGTAATTTCTAAGCAAGACGCGTGCGCTAAAAATACTTCCCGAGCCTTGGCCTTATGTATATTTCTAATATAAACTACCACTCCGTCGTTCTGGTTTAGGTGATTGGTGGTAAAGAAAGTATTATAATCATCAATATTAGGGACATTTTTATGCGGGTGCAGTCTACACTCGCTTAAAATAATAAGATCTACATTAAATTTAAATTGTTTGAGGACAACTAAAAGATTATCTATGTTGCTGTAGACACTTCTTATGTTTTGGGAAATAATTGTCAGGTCTGATTTATTGAAGCTAAGTTTTTGAGTAATACGGGAAGTTTCACATTCTGAAGCGCGTGCAATGTTAAATTCGTCTATTTGATTCAAAGTTGAGAGTGTGCTATTCGTGATTAAAAGTATATGCAGAGTCATTAGGGGTAGCTTTAAGTGGAGTATTTGATGCTTTGAAAATGTCTGTATAAGCAGTATATGATAATAGTTGAATATTTATGTAATATATAGTGTGCTGATATTGCTGATTGTATGTAGTATATGAGTATTTTAGGTGAATTGTGTATAAAAGTTGTGAATTTTTTAGTGTAAGTTGTATACATTTGAGCGTGAACAAAGTTTCAATCCAATTATATACTATCAAAACGCATGTAGTAAAGTGGAAACAGCAAAGTGTACTTAGACTTAAAACTAGTCAGGAATCTTGCAGTAGTCTTTGCACCTGTAACTCACTTGTGATGTTTATTACGGGTGATAATTTGGTCTTCCTCACAAAAACTTTTCCTAGTGCTGTCCAACAAAACTCGTATCCTTTTGAGCGTGCTAAATCTCGTGCTAGTAAGTGTAGTCTGGCAGCTTTCCCAACTAGCAAAATAGTCCATTAACTTAGCAGTTTATCACTAAAAAGTCATTATAAAGCGTTATAAAGGTATGCGTTATAACCATCTGTTCTATAAAAGTATCTTTTATCACTATTCAACTGTATAATTTTATACAGCACTTTAGTACTATTAAGTAGTGACGTAAACGTTTACATGACATGCCTAAATCACACCTTTAACGCAGCACTATAAGAGATACTGTTTTACCACTATAGAGCTTCCTGGTCCTATTAAAGTTCTAGATAGTACCGCTTTAGGACACACTTGTGTTATTGTCGCTTCCAAATGAATATTATAGTGCAAGTGTCAAAATAAATACATAAACTCAGTTATAGGATAATAATGCCCTATTCCGTGTTCTTGAGTGGAGACCGCGACTCGGCAAACGTAGTGTAGGACGCCCTCTAGCAAGGTGGGATGACGATCTGCGAAAGACTGCAGGCAGATGCTGGATGCGGCAAGCTGAAGACAGGGCGCTATGGCGCTCATTGGGGGAGGCCTATGTCCAGCAGTGGACTAAAATAGGCTGATGATGATGATGATGATGATGAATGCCCTATTGTTGATTTTTGCAACACTGTTATGTTCAAATTTGCGCTATAAGTATTCCCTAAACGCTACTATAGGACGATTGCTATAGTAGCCCTGAGAATACTATTTTAACACTGAATGGTTCTAAAATGGGTTATTTGGTGACTAGTATGTCTCATAGTTGAGTTATAGAGTTTGTATTACTTTTAATGAGCTTTTCTGATACATAAAAGTAGCATTTCACTACTTATAATCAACCGAAATATCCAATAGCGGAAATTTTGAAATCTTTTATATAACAAGATGGTAAGAGCGCAGCAAGGCTGGGTTCCGTACAAAATAATAGTTCGATTATTCCAGCATGTCTGTCTGTCTGTCTGTCCGCAGCCTAGCTCAGTGACCGTTAGCGCTAGAAATCTAAAATTTGGTTTGATATTAATCACGCCGAGAAAACGGTAAAATAAAATAAAATGTTTTTTGGAGTGCCTCCCGTACAAGTGAAGTGGGGGTTATGTTTTTCTCGCTTCAACCCTATTTCCAAAAGAATAGAAGGCTTCAATAACATTATTTAAATAAATCCAATTGTTTTGGAAATATGTAATGGCTCCCAAAGTTCAAAAAAATGTGTCCCCCTATCTAACTTTTGAATCGCGGGTCGAAAAATATGAGAAAATTCATGAAGTGACGACTAATAAATACATTCAATAAAAACCATACTTAATAAAATCGGTTGAGCCATTTTTTTGTTGTCGCAAAGAGTTGTCATTTTATAGTAAAGGGACGTAAGTACCGTAAAATATCCTATAAAAAGCAACCTTTTGACAGAGTGTCTTGTGACGGGCCGACAACCATGGCACCTTACATTGAGCATAATCCGACATGCTCTTAGCCAGTTTTTCAAAGTCACAATGTACTTCCAATTTATACCATAATTACGTGATGATTGCCCTTCATGTAGTATAACAGTTCACTCACCGACACCAATTTAAAAAAAAGCACACGTTTGTAACTATGACATCAAAGGTTTCTCATACGGTTTATCCGGTGTTAGGGAACCCTATTTTTGTCATGGCGGCAAATGGCTGACCTGACAGATAGTCATATACTAAGCCTATAATAAGCACGAAAACACTTGTTTACCAGCGAATGAGACATTTATAAATTTTAATTGTTCTAATTTAATAAATATTAATAATTAAGGGAGCGCATGAAAATTTTGTTAATTATACTAGTATACTATTTCAATAGAACTTCAATCGCAAGTAAAAACAGCTGTGTAGAACATTAACACTCCAACTTCACAAACAGTGAGCGGCCATCATGTTTTAAATAATTCAATCACTTTACTTACCACAGAAACTTGTTTTTATTTTTATTATGTTGGGAGTACCACTCACTGTCACAACAACTTACATTAAGCTTACTGATGAACTATATAGTAGCTCCTTGATCTTCATTACAGGTCTAAAAAGTCCATTAACAGCACTGTGATTACTTTTTTGTAGCTTTTTTGTGATGTAAGCGGCACGAAAACCACTGTTAAAACCTTGAAAAGTGTTACAGTAACTGTTATAGTACGACTATAGTACTAATATGTGATCTATGGAGCCGCAATAACATCGTTATGTCACGGAATTGCGATATAATTGTGCCAAAACCTGCCTTTGTTAACGTTTACATCAATGTTATAGGACATGTATGAAACACTTATTGGTGTTTCTGAAAACGTTCTAGGAACTTTTATAGTACTTATTTTTGCTAGTTGGGTTAGCTGTCAGATTTTCTGTGACATAGATTGGTGTCTCTAGTATTGTATGGCCGAGTAAACCCAGGTGCTTAGCACGTAATTTGTTGCTAGAGTTTGCCTGGTTATATTCTTTGCATTTAGCTAGTATGTCAGCTTCTGTATAGCCGATACCATTTCAACTATAATAGGGCAGTTTTGTTTATCTTTCGGCCGGCCACGTACCGGGTGTATGTCCGAGATGTCCGAGGGTGATATAGGTAACCCGATGGTCTCTGATAATTTAGTGACCATATCAACTAGGTCTCCTCTGGTCTCTTTCTCAAGTTTCGGGACATTTTTAATTTCGAAATTCTTTTTTCTACTGTCACGCGACATGTCGTCTATTTTGTTCTCCAGGATATTTATGTAGTCCCTGTCCATTCTTCTGTCCTCTTCTAGCTTCTCCACTTTTTTCTTCAGTTCTTCATTTTGGCCCACTAGAAATTTGACAGTGCTATCTATACTACTGTTAGACTCCTTTATTTCCATAAGTGTGGGATTGATAGTTTTTATTTCTTTTTCTTGTTTTTTCTGGGACGATCTTATTTCTTGTATCATTTGTCTCATCTCCTCCTTGAACTTTTGCAGTTCCGTCCATGAACTACCACTTCATATTTCGGGGTCTATTACAAATTCGAAATACATATTTTTAACCTTTAATATGTTCTCACTACTGAGGTGAAAAGTTGTATGTGTCACACGAGAGCAAAGTTATTTTACATCTCGTGTTTTTGAGTCCCTCGGTACACTCAAGAGTCTAACTTAGAATCACTCGCTTCGCTATAGAATCTTTCGCTTACTCGGGACTCAAAATCAACACTTGCAAGAAAAACCAACTTTCCTCTCTTGTTGCACAAATAACTATTGTATGGAGGGTTGACTTGTCCCATACAAAAAAAAAAAAATTTTTTGCGTCAAAAAAATTTTTCTCCTACTTTTTCTTACTCGCAATATGATACAAATTATGTCCTTAAATGGATCACTAGCATTTTTGTTACATCCTGTATATCTACATACTCTATACACCGTGGGCCCATATAACTAGACAGATTTTAACAGTGTATTCCTGATCATATTTAGATACTAAAATGTCATATAAACTTTTCTGGCATACGCCTAGTTTCAGAGTTAATACCAATTAAAAAAAAATACGCTTTTTATTATAACTCATCACAAAACGCCTTTCTAATAGCGTTGTTGCCACTATTGGACACAGTTTGCACGTCCTTATTGACAGATATCAAAGAGACAAGGAAAACTATGCAGAAACTATTTTTTTCCAAAAAAAAATGTACCAATTTGTTTTAGGCGATAATTTTATTAATAACATTTGCTTTTCATGTGCAATAAACATTCAAAAAATAGAAAAAAAAAATTAAAAAAAAATTTTTTTTGGCGAAATTGATCTAAAGTCACGTAACATTTTTTCCTTCTTTTGGTCTCAGAAATTCGTGGTTAAAATCTGTCGGGTTATACGCGCCCACGGTGTATACTGTCGCCAAGTACCCACAACACAAGCCTTATTGGGCTTACTGTGTGACTAGGTTAATTCTTGTAAGATTGATAATAGTACATTGTTGCCGAGGGATGGAAAGAAAGGCATTTTCTGACGAGGTACCTAGATGCCAGGCCGAGGCTTGTCGAGGCCTGGCAAAGGTCCGAGTCGGAAAATGCCTGTTTCCATTGAGGTATACATAGTGCTTTTCTCAAATTATGTGAGGAAATCAAACAAATTAAATTTCAACTATAAGTAATAAGTTTTTAATAAGGGATAAGTGACATAGTACAATACAAAAAATAAGGCATATTATTAGTTAATGTTAAATGTTATATTAGACATTCCAGGGCTATTTGTGAACGAAAAGGTATTTATAGCATTTTGGCTGTCCTTCTCCAGCATGAACGTACCATGTCGTAAGTCCTGTTATATTTGTCCCGCGACTTAGCAGGAAGCAAGTTGTTCATTATTAAGACGATTGTCGCCGGAGTGTCCTTGAGCGTTTGGGCGCTCTCTACCCGCGCCACCCGCGTACCCTTCTCATTGCGATCGTGCATAAATCCGCTGCGATGCACCGCAATAATGTTCAAAGAATATGACTTTACTCAGAGGCGCGCGGGCAGATTTATAATAATCATACCTAATCCTTTTGTGGATGTTTTGTGATTTGAATACTGTGATTAAGTACTACGGTGACATTTTTTAGGAATGCTACTGTAAAGGTTGTCTACCTTTACAACCTCTCTTCTCAAACACTGTCTGGCACGGTGTTATTTAAATTAAGAATTACAACGTTCTATGTCAGACGTTCAGGATTCTTTGAGGAGTCTCAAAGGGACAGCCTAAGGGTCTCCCCAAACCTATCGACGCGGATTCGGCAAAATCCGTTGGAAAAAAGCTTTATGACCACGCAATAAGAGCTAACAATGCACGGTTCGACTCGGCTCGGCTCGGCCGACGCCTGCCGACGCGTCGACGTCTTTTTCGCTCTTATTGCGTAGACATAAAGCTTTTTTCCACCGAATTTTGCCGAATCCGCGTCGATAGGTTTGGGGAGACCCTAAACCGATAGTCGATTTTGATGTACTAGCTAATAATATAAAAAAAGAAAATAAATAACTATCAAGTATGCTTAGAAAAAATGGAAAAGTAGAAAAATCCACTGCCTCAGGCGAGACTCGAACTCTACTCTTTCCATTTCTCTTTTCTACTTTTCCATTTTTTCTAAGCATTGTGGTATCGTTAGCAGACGTTCTGCTTAATACAAAATTAACTATCAAGTATATTTTGAGAGTATTAATTAAGGATACTCTCTACACTACTAAATAAGATAAGTAATAACGATCTCGATTAGTAGATTTTTATGTAAAAAAATGAAAACCTAGATTTTGAATTTGAAGTACAGTGAGCGGCAAAATATTTATGAATTTACAAAATATGGTTAAAAATATTCCGCATATCAGAAAAAAAAAAATACTGACTAGTACAGCAAAAAAAACCGAATGCACATCAAAGCGGTGTTTTCATATTAATTTGGATTTTTTTGCTGTGCAAGTGAGCTTAAGAGATGGTTATTTTTTTGTTGCGATTTTAAATATTAACCGTAAAAATTCACTTAATTACGATAAATTAACAAAACTAAGCCTGTTGCGATTTGCGAATAGTAAAAATGCACATGCAAGGAGTGGTATTTGTGCACGAAATCATCATACAAATGACAGCTGTAAGGCCATTAAATTTAGATCTTTAAAATATAACACAGCGCAAACACTTCTTAGGGTTCCATAGCCAAAATGGTAAAAACGGAACCCTGAAAAGTTTTTTGAAACATGTCCGTCTGTCCGTATGTCACAGCCATTTTTATTATAAAACATATATTACTGAAATTTTATCTAGAGGTGTGTTTCATGTGCCGCTACTTAGTTTTCTGGCTAAATTGCTAAAAAAATCTTTTAGGTGAGGCACTCCATACATATGCCAAACTAAATGTCAAAAATATTTTTTTTGTAAATATGAACATGTTGTACGATACGGCTTTAAAAATATCTTATATATATATATATATATATAATTGCTTCGAAAGTCTAAATATAATAGCCCCCGTCTAACTTTTAATCCGTAAGTCTAAAAAATATGAAAAAATACTAAGAAGGCTTAGTACTTAATTTTCTACGAAAATTATTTCACATATTAACGGTTCATCCGTTTTTGAGTTATCTCCAAGAAACTACTTTCTACGGAACCCTACATTATACATGGTCCGATACAAACTTGGCCGGTCTTTTAAAGATATTTGATAGGTAGTATTAACCCTTAGTAGTAATTTATTTATTCACTTGTGTTGACAATTAATATAAAATTTGTATTTATTTGCATTTCACCGACATAGAGTAAAGTTTTTTTAGGGTAGTCAACGCGCATGTGAATCTTCTGAGGTTGCAGGCGTCCATAGGCTTTATAACTGCTTTCAATCAGGCGGGTTGTATGCTTGTTTGCCAGCGTCGTGGTATAAAAAAAAAGCTTTATTTCCTTTATTCTTGCATAAATTGAACTCTTAAATATCAGCAATTTTTTATTGGATTCTCAATCAGGCTTTGCTCAGTGATAGTTAGTAGACTGAAATTTGGTATGAGTAATTATGTGTTTTAATTACGCCTACAAAGTGGTTAAACAATAAGTATCTGAAACCCATTGTTGGATAGGTCTTTCAAGAAGAATATGCCTCAAACAACTTTTGGATAAAACGAATATTTTCGTAAATAATAGCTTCGAAAGTTAAAATGCTCTTTGATTTTTGAACCGTGGGTCCAAAAAAATTGGGAAAATTCCTGGAAGTGAGGCCATTGAAATACTTATCACGTATTTTCAATAAAAACTATATGGAATACAATCGGTTGAGCTGTTTTTGAGTTATGCCTATAGTAAAATAACGTAAGTGCCACAAAATATTTCTTTATAGACTACCTTTTGAATAGATGCATTGTAACAGGCCGGCAACTACGGATCCCTACACTGAGCATAGCCCGATATTCTCTTGGCCGGTTTATCTGCAATTTACTTTGCAGTTTACTTGGCAATTTCTAGATTTGAGGAATTAGAATAAATCATAACATTAAAGATTGTGTTTAATCTTAAAATAAAACGCATATTACATTCGTTTAGAACACGGTATTCTTAAATAAATATGTTTAAATAAATTCGGTTCTTTGGAGTTTTTATTAAATTAATTATTAGTGTATTGTATTGCAGTACTAGCAGATTTCCGCAACTCGACGACTAATGCCTATTTTGCGTGATGCATGCGTCTACTAAAACATAATAATTTTAGTTTACTTACATGACCAAATTTGTTTTCAGAGCAATGTGAGATTCATGATTTTTGTTTTTTCTCCATTATTATTTCATTTGTTTTTTACTTGTATTATAATCTAAATAAAATACACTTTTTATACGAACGTACATAAACATGCATACGAGTACATTATCTTAAAAGATAAAACGTCTATACATTATTGATTCCGGGAAGACACGTTATATCCGCACCGCATGAACCCTCTGCAGTTATTGTCTTTAGGCACAGTAAGTCCGATATTATTGCTCACGGGCCAAGCACAAGTATATGTAGTACAAGAGAAGCACGGAGCGACGAGCGACACAGCCTCCTCGTCTCAAAGCTAGCTCACGACTGCCAGCAACGCCGTTTTCGAGCTAATAACGCACGAAATATGGAATTATGATCAAGTTGTTTAAGAAAATTTAATCAATTTAAATATCCTACGTTGAGTTTGTAGTGTTCTGTAGTACATATTCTTTAGTTCAACAATATTTTAAATGGAATGAGCCGTTCAGTAGATATAAGCAAAATTAACCGTAAAACGACATTTCGTTACATTTACATAACGGAGAAACTATACGTTACACGAGTTATTCAAACGTTGACAATGTTGTACATGAAATGGTAAATAACATATATTTTTTTCAAAATTTTTGAATGACCCGTTATTGAGATATATCCCTTAGAAAGTAACAGTTTTCGGCCACCATCAGCGCCTAGCGCCTTAAGCTTGCTTCTTCTTTCAAATGAGGCGGTGTGCCGTCTATTTCCATCTCACTTTCGTCATTTGAGCTCATACTGTTTACTATTTTAATTAATTTTTTCACACAAAACGATAACTTATTTCACAACGAATTGCCGTCTTTTATGTATATTGCATATATGTTTTTAAATCTATTACCACAGACAATAATCGTCCGATACGCGCATGCGCCAGTGCGCGCGCATCTCGAATCGCGAGACCGTGTTTGCGATTATTTTGACATTTGTCTGGTTTAACGAAGGTTTCACTTGGCTGAATACAACATTTCCTTAGTTATTTATTTGCAATCGTAGGATTTAAAAAGTTAACCCAGCGGATAAAAATGGATTTTCATTTCATACAGTCATTTTATTCCTAGGAGTAAAATGATTCTATGGAAACTCATTTTTTTCCGCTGCGTTTTTACTTTTTAAAGAAAAGAATAAAATTGAGCACTTTGCGTTTTCAATTTGCGAATAAAATGCGACCATTTACGAGCATGTTTGAGAAATATTTATTTATTTTCCAAAGGCGGTGTTCCCCCGGCTGCTCCTGACCGAGCAGTTTGCTGACGTGACCCTCGCGTGCGAGTCCAGACAGCTGCGATGCCACAAGCTGGTGTTATCAGCCTGCTCTGCCTACCTGGAGAGGCTGTTGCTGAACAATCCCTGCAAGCACCCCATCGTACTGATGAGGGACATGAGGTAAATAGTTGGAAAAGTTCTCGGAAAGTTTAGGATTTTTTTTACATGAAATACAATGAAGGAAAACGCATCAGTTGGTAAACTATGCACATATTATGACACTGAAGTAAATGAGAATGTTCAAACACAACATTTCTGAGAATTATAAATAGGCGGGTTCACACCTGACGCACTGCCTCGTGAAGAAATTTCCGCGCGAGGCGGTCGGCTAGTGCGGACGTGCCTCGCCCACATGACGTGACACACCTAATGACCACTAATCATCAACATCAGGTCGGTTCTGTTTATCTCTAGTCCGGTTTGATCAGAGAGGAGGGCCAGCACCATGTAACAAAATGTTTACACACAAAAAATTGTCCGTAAAGTTTTAGAACCGGAAAGTGCCACTTTTATCGCTTTTATTATTATTTATTGATAAAAATGTTTACATGACATTACAGTTAAACCAATGCGTCACGAAACTTAGACTAAAAGCAATTAGTACATTGTTGCCGAGGGATGGAAAGAAAGGCATTTCCTGACGAGGTAGGTACCTAGATGCTAGAGAAGGTCCGAGTCGGAAAATGCCTGTTTCCATTGAGGTATACATAGTGCTTTTCTCAAATAATGTGAGGAAATCAAACAAATTAAATTTCAACTATAAGTAATAAGTTTTTAATAAGGGTTAAGTGACATAGTACAATGCAGAAAATAAGGCCAGTTATTAGTTAATGTTAAATGTTATATTAGACATTCCAGGGCAATTTGTGAACGAAAAGGTATTTCTAGCATTTTGGCTGTCCTCCCACAGCATGAACGTACCATGTCGTAAGTCCTGTTATATTTGTCCCGCGACTTAGCAGGAAGCAAGTTGTTCATTATTAAGCTTGCTTCTTCTTTCAAATGACACGGTGTGCCGTCTATTTCCATCTCACTGTCGTCATTTGAGCTCATACTGTTTTCTATTTTAATTAATTTTAAAGAAAACGATAACTTATTTCACAACGAATTGCCGCCTTTTATTTTGCATATTTTTTTTCAAATCTATTACCACAGACAAATAATCGTCCGATACGCGCATGCGCCAATGCGCGCGCATCTCGAATCGCGACGTGTGCGATTATTTTGACATTTGTCTGGTTGAACTTATTAACAATTACAGCAACAATAATAGCACATTGACAAATTAAATTGGAACTGTTGAGCACCTAGCATCCATCGTCTCACAGAATCCCAAGCATTCACATTTTATAAGGACCGATGAAAAACTCCTTAATTAAATAGTTGGTGTGAAAAAATTATTGATTTCATGTGTTATAGTTTTACAGACATTGAATTGTTTATGATGAATAAAACAATAAAATGACAAATGTAAAACTTTGCCATCCAAATAATTTTGAATTAATTAAGGCATTTTTTTGTTGCAGGTTCAGCGAAATGCAAGCCCTGGTCGACTTCATGTACAAGGGTGAGGTGAATGTGACCCAAGAGGAGTTGCCAAGCCTCCTCAAGAGTGCAGAGGCGCTGCAGATTCGGGGTGAGTTTTAGAAAAGGAAATATTGAAATCACCTCTCATCTTCTCATCTTACCGTATTGTACATGTACGAGGGTTGCTACTTATATATCCGGAAACAAAAAAACAAACAAACGTACACGGCTGAAAATGGTTTTATTGTTTTTCAAAGTATTCCCCTTGATGATCTATGCACTTTTGCATTCGTGTGAACCAATTTTTAAAGCACTTCTGCCACTCCGCCTGAGGTACCTCCATAACGTGTTGTTTGAATGCGTCGACAGCATCTTCAGCGGTCGAAAATCGTTGACCGCGTAATTTATTCTTTATATTTGGAAATAAATAAAAATCGTTGGGTGCCAAGTCAGGGCTGTACGGCGGATGACCCGTTAATTCCACATTTTGACCCTCCAAAAATAGAGTTGTTTCGCGTGACGTATGACAGCTGGCATTGTCATGATGAAGAATGATTCTTCGTCGCTGGTTAGTTTTACGAATTTGTTCAAATACTTCCGGTAAGCAAATGGTCGTGTACCACTCTGAATTAACCGTTCTACGGTTTTCTAGTGGCACTGTAGCTACATGGCCATTAATACCGAAGAAGCAGGCCACCATTTGTTTCAATGTACTTTTTGCACGAGTAACTTTCGTAGGGTTCGGCTCATTTTGAAACACCCATACCGTTGATTGTTGCTTCGTTTCGGGATCGTATGCATAGATCCAGGATTCGTCACCTGTATAGATGTTATAAACGGCTTTTGAGTCACCACGGTTATATTTTTTTAACATTTTATGGCACCATTCGACGCGAGCATCTTTTTGCTCTTTTGTTAAGTTGTGGAGTATCCAACGCGAAAAAAATTTTTTTACAGCCAAATAATTATGTAATATGCTATTAATGCTGGTCATAGAAATACCCAGAGTCGCCTCTATCTCGCGGTACGTAACATGTCGGTCGTCCATTATAAGTTTTCGCACAGCCTCGATATTTTGTTGTACAACGACCGATTTCGGGCGACCTGCCTTAACTTCGTCCGTAAGCATACTACGTCCACGATTGAACTCACTAAACCAGTGATACACAGTAGTTTTAGATGGGGCTTCATCACCAAAAGTTGAAGTTAGTTGATCTATGCACTGTTGTTGCGTTAAACCACGCCGAAAATCATAATAAATCATAGCACGAATATTTTCACGAGTGAGTTCCATTCTTGCTGCGAGATGACATTTAAAACCCGTCAAAAACAAAACACGAGCGTTAATAAGAAAGAAAAAATATACCGGCCAGTACTTAAAAAAGTTCAAATTTTACCATGGAGGTCAAATATGCTATTTAAGAAGATTGTAATCCCGGTTTCCGGATATATAAATAGCAGCCCTTGTACCTAAGTCTGCCTAGCACTCCCAACTTTCTTTCTCAATTGCTCAAAGGTTAACTGGAAGAAACCCCTGAAAGTTATAAGTTCGCCTTGTATGTATATGTTGTTATGTCTTTTGTTGTGTTTTCTTGTACAATAAAGTATTTTATCTACACTCACACTGTAAATCCTCTAAAACGTGTTCAAAAACGGTAGGCAATGGCTAGCATTACCACTACCGATTTTACTATGATAAGCTTTTTATCTGTGGCAGTAACGTAATCTTAACTTTACATGCTCATATATTGATACGTTATGAGTTTAAAATTCCGAACATCGAATTTGATAACATAATGTAAATCCTGTGCTCCTTCCTGACCAACGGCAAGCGCCCGCGCGACCGCCGGCACAATCGAGTTGGCCATGGCGGTGCAATGGCGGTCATTCTATGGTTTCCGAACACTTAATTTAGTATATATAATATGAGTGTAGATAAAGCAGTGTATTCAACAGTACGTAATTAGGCCTTAAAACACTCGTGTGATCTTATTATGAAACTCACCTGCGGCTCTCTTTCATAAAACCACACTCGTATTTTAAGGACCCTTATTACGTAACAGTTACATAAACTACTATTACTACTACTACTACTATTATTCAGTTCCAAAATAGAAGTTGTGATTGCTACATAATGAATGGCATTAAAATACGAGTGTGGTAATAATAATATCACATGAGTGTTTTAATAAGTTTGAAACACAAAATGCGGATATCTTCAACCGACTTCAAGATTTCGAAGGAGGTGGTTATCAATTGGTCTGGATCTTTGTTTTGTTATTTTTGCTATTTTTTTTAAAGGCACTGGTCCCACCGGCGGTGTAAAGTTAAGCGAGTAGCATTACATTGCGGTTTGTCGAGGTATAGAGTGACGAATCGACCTTTCAAGGCCCGCGATGTAATGCTACTCGCTTAACTTTACTCGCTTACCCGCCGCCGGTGGGACCAGTGCCTAAGCAAAGTTGGTTCTTTTTTCTTTAAAAGTACTCAATTTTTTTATAACAATGTTTCCGTCTCCAGGTCTATGTTCAAGTGACAGCAGCGGTCTGGCGTCTGAATTAAACAAGCCAGAGCGAGACAGCAAGGATTACACCGTCGCCACGGAGGCTCTCGTCGCACACGCGCAACGCGAAGCCACTACTAATGGTATGTAATGTCCTCTTGTCTACGAAAACCAAGGATGATTAAGACATGGATTGACAATGCCTGATACAAAATCGCGTTCCAGGAACCTTCAGGCTATACGTCTGTTTTCGGTACTGAGTGCCAGTCGAGTCTGGAGACGAGTTATTCTGTCAGCGTTAATCGCCGAACAAAATATTAGAAACTAGAATTTATTTATTTAATCTTAATTGCACGAAATAATATGGTATGGCGGACTTAATGCCATAAGGCATTCTCTACCAGTCAACCAATGGGCTTAACAGAAAGGTTAAGTAGGAATTTAGTGTTTGTGGTGACCGATAGATGACGCTAGTGCTTTAGCCTGAAATAAGGGAACGCGATTTTGTATAGGTATTGTCAATCCATGTCTTAATCATCCTTGACTAAAACTGTCTCGAACTGCCTGCGAAGTACGAGTTAACCAGTATAACAAGACCCCTTACCAAAGCCCTTTTAGGCCTTCTGATTGAACCCCCAGATCAATCTCGCTCGTATAAGAACTCTCTACTTGATTATATTGATTTATTCTCTAGTACAGCCCCAAAAAATTTCAGATTTTCAGAAAAGCGTTACTAAAGTTATCGCGGAACAAATATTTAAAATCAAAAAGCCGTCGAAATACGTGGACATCCCAGCCAGCTGACAGTTGTCTGTAGGAACTTCGCTTCGCTCGCTCGTTCGATTATAAATATCTGTTTGGCCCTATGGTTGACTGGTAGAGAATGCCTTAAGGCATTAAGTCCGCCTTTTGTACTTTTTTATTTTTGTGCAATAAAGTTTAAAATAAATAAATAAATATAAATGCTAAAGTAACTTTGTCTGTCTGTTTGTACCTTTTCGCGCTTTATTGGTTGAACCGATTGAATAGGCAAGATGCAATATTTTTATTTTTGCTTTCATTTGAAAGAATTGCACGTAGAATAGACCACGAGTGTATTATAAAATGAAAATACTATAATTTATGGTCAAAAATTGCTGTTACAAACTGACAATTTAAATTTTCGCGCCTAAACGGATCTACAGTGCCTGTGACGTCACTCATGTGTGTCAGTGTCACTCGCCATAGTCGCCATATTTGTTCATCCTTAATAGTTATATGGATGGTAGAAGTTAAGGATGACATGACAATCTCTGTTTAAAAGTGTCCAATCAAAAGGCGTTAAAATGGTAGCGCCACAATAGCTACAGAGATAGTGGCTAGAGAGTAAATTTCTGGCCCGGGCGGTAGTGACCCTGCCTACGAAGCAGAGCGCCCCGATTCTAATCCTGGTCAGGACGTTTATTTGCGTTCATCACGGATACTTGTTATTATGTATATTATGATGTTTTATATTAAAATGTAAAAATCCGTACATATTTAAAAATAATTATCTTCAGAGAGAAAAAACACTCAGCATATTCATTTTATAGTTATTTTAGATAAGGTTAAGGTTTTTAGCTTAATCTAGTGACGTACATTTTGAAATTTCCAACGCAACGCATCCACGGTCAATCACATGCGGTGCACTTCACTTCGTCAGTAAACTGCTAAGTTCATTTCATACATAGTTAATTTGATTTATCGTATGGCTAGATGTCACCGGATATTGAAAGGTACATAATATAATAATAATAATGATGTATGTAATTGTAATTACTAACAAAAATATGGATGTTTTATAATCCGAAATAATTATTATTAATTCATTCAATACTCTCTAGCTATACTAGCGCCATTTTTGAGGGATTTGGAACTGTTATTTACTGCTTACAGCTGGACACTTTTTCGACTGTTCCGCCATATGAGATTGTTATCCTTTACTATACCATCCATAGTTGTCACAACAGGAGTGATGTCACCAAACGCTGATTATCAATACGCTGATTGGTGTATTTAAATACGTTCCGTTTAGAGATAGTTTGAGAGCCGTGGAAGGACATTGGATAGTTTTTTACGTAAATCTTTCCCGTAAGGGAACGAAAAGGGCGGCAAAGTTGAATGTGCTGATTGAAAGTTTGCAATTACATTTTATGTAAACGCGTACAAACAACGTCGCACGCAAAAGTTAATTAAACTTAAATTTTAAATTAAAAACTTGTTTTGTTAAACAAGTTTTGTAATTGCATGTAGCGTTTACCTCCATTTTATTGTACACTTAGCTTTTGGTTTTTTGAAATCAAAATTCATGTAAACATGCACCAGTTACTGGTAAACCAATAAAATAAAATAAAAGAAATAAAAAAGATGTGCAAATTACCTATGACAAATATGAATGCCCCCAGGCCCCCGCCCCCCCACGCCCCCTCAGCCCCAGGCCTCCACCAACGGCCCCCTGCCCGCCAAGAAGCGCAAGCACGACGCCGAGGTCAAGGAGGAGACCGTCGAGGAGGACGGCCTCTACTACGGCGAGCTGGACCACGAGAACATGGAATATAACGAGGTTACTTACTCAAGTTGTCGCTAGGTGGCGCTGTACCGTCTACTTGCAGCGCCATCTAGCATTCAATTTAGAAACTACCAAGCGCTACTACCCTCCAACTACCGTTGCCTAAGAAACTACCCACCAAACAACGTAAGTAAGACGAAGCGGAAGTCAAAGAGGAGACAGTCGAAGAGGACGGACTTTACTACGGCGAGTTGGATCCATGGATGTACTATATAGGGGATGCGACATATGCAAATCAAAACACATAAAAATATATTCGCCTCGTTTTAACTCAGCGCCATATTCATAAGCAAAAAGAGATGACGAGTATATACGTAAAAACCCAATGCGGCCGAAAAATCCGCCATATTGAGAGCTCAGGATGTCAAAACCTACATTACCTACATTTTAACCGCCATGTTGGTAGCTCAGTACAAACAGCAACACGCTTAACTGTACATCGGTGAACCTTATTTCAAAAGGCATAAGGTCCACCGATGGGCAGTTAACAGTGTGGGCGAGGGTACCTCAAAATCGACACTCGTCTTTCGTTGATATGTCATTTCCCCTATATTTATGTCAATGGTTGGATCACGAGAACATGAAACATAATGAGGTTAGTTACTTATGTTGCCGCTAGATGGCACTATTTCAAGTTGCAGCGCCATCTATAGTTCAAAATCTGTAAGAATGAACTTTTGACACTTCAGTATTGACGTCATTAGTGATGGGGCTAAGACGTATCGTTTGTCAAATTTAGCGATTATTTATGAATTGTTCGAATCGATTTTACTACAACCGATTTTTTCTTGTTATATGCCTATATATTTTGTATCACAAATCTTCTCGAATGATAAGAATAATGTTTATTGACTTAAACCTAATACAAGTATAAGTAATATTTGCACAGTAGGTACGCTAATAGCTTAAGAGAGACTTATGTATTAGGTTTGAAACAGTTTCACCGGAACTGATCCGCCTCTGTCTCCAGAACTAGGCGGATGCCTGTGACTCGGAAGTCAGTGATTCCACCCAGAATATGAGTTGAGATGAGTTATATGCAATTATGCCTAATATACAAAAATAAATTAAAAAAGGAAAACTTAACTATAACAAAGCAGAAAATAAAATTATTTAGGAAATGATCATTTAATAATTGTTATCTACTAATTATGTATGGCATTATAATAATTCCATAATTAATACAATATGATAAGAAAGTCTTATATTGTCTATCGATTTTATCGACTTACGGAAATGTTATATGAATCGGAACAGCAGATATGATCACAACACTAAATTAAAAAAAAAGTAGGCGTAGACCGTAACTGTTTGCATGCTAAATTGTTATTGTAAAATATTCAATAACTAAGATATGAAAAAATTTAACATTAATTAAGTTATGTTTATAAAAGGTCAAATATTGTGTTTACGTACATGACAAGCTGTAAAATCGTTATGGGATTTTGTTTATAATTTCAAAGTGTCTTGCGCGTTTACGTTCTACGAGCGTTGCGATGTGTCAAAAGTTCATTCTTACAGATTTTGTACTATAGTGGCCTATTATTATTATCCTAGCGTTTCTCCCAGCATTTTGCCACGGCGCAATGGAGCCTTGGGTCTGCTTGGCAGCCTAATCCCGGGAACGGCGTAGGCACTAGTTTTTAAGCGACTGCCTTCTGACCTTTCAACCCTGAACTTGAAGGAAACTAGGCCTTGTTAGGATTAAGTCTGGTTTCCACATGATATTTTCCTTCACCGAAAAACGACTGGTAGATTGTCAAACGGTGCCGTGGTAATTAAAAAAACATAGTGTTGTGTTCCTGCTGGTGAGTAAGGTTGCCAAAGAGCTCAAGGAACCCAGTGTGTTAACGATGAGGGACCCTCTTGTTCCTTTATCCCTCAACACAGTGAATCCTCCTTTTTGTAAAGGGTCGGCAACGCGCATGTGACACATCTGGAGTTGCAGGCGTCCATAGGCTACGGTAGCTGCTTACTATCAGGCGGGCCGTATGCTTGTTTGCCGCCGTTGTGGTATAAAAAAATATATAACACAAGTATCTCATTTTCAGGACGAGGAATCAGGCAAACCCGGCAGCAGTCTAGGACAACCATCAGGTAAGCTTACACTTAGTTAACAAACCTACATTATTGTCACTAAGATTTGAGCACAAAGAAAAAAAATTTTTTTACAAAATTATACAGGGCAAAATTGGACGGTATAACTGCTGGTTGGGTTAAATTGCCCATTACCAAACCTACATCGTTAGCGCTGAAATTTTATAGTGGACAAGGTTTTCATTTTCAAGTTACTGTAACAATATTATAAATTACCTTGACATGATACTTTAAAGTTTATTTTGCAAAAATTATACTGGGCAAAATTGGACGGTATAACTGCTGGTTGGGTTAAATTGCCCATTACCAAACCTACATCGTTAGCGCTGAAATTTTATAGTGGACAAGGTTTTCATTTTCAAGTTACTGTAACAATATTATAAATTACCTTGACATGATACTTTAAAGTTTATTTTGCAAAAATTATACTGGGCGAAATTGGACAGTATAACTGTTGGTTGGGTTAAATTGCCCATTACCAAACCTACATCGTTATCGCCGAAATTTTATAGTGGACAAGGTTACCATGAATTCTCAAGTTACTGGATTTTACTGTAACAATTTAGTTTAATAAATTAGTAAAATATTAGTAATTTAGTTTAGATAGTGAGAAGTTGAAATAGTTTATAAAATGCTTTACAAGCAGAATGTTTCAATCGAATATTTTTTTGTGCTCTGATCTTTAATATTTTGCAATTTACACATTGTATCGTTAAACAATGACTATACTTATATTATAAATGATGAATGTTTCTTTGATTGTTTTTTGTTTTTAAACCAATGTTTATTTGCAATGTGACTTTGTCACTTGCTTTAAAAACTTTTTGTTTATTTATATTTCTAAACTCGCGCGTGTCATATGTCCGAAGTGTGTGAAGACTCATTGTGAATGGACATTGATAAAAAAAGAATGTCTGTAAGGTAGGCCAGTTTGTTTATTACTTGTAGAGGGAATAGTGAAATTGGTATTTAGTAGTTTTCCGAACCATGAATGTGTTTTAATGGTTTAAAGTTAAAATTTCATCTGACAGGGCTATCTTACAGACATGTCAGTCTTTGTGAAAGACATTCATGGTTCGATGAGAACAAGCTTTTATTTCGTGTTTCAAGAATCAAAAAAGTACAAAATATGTGAATGAATTGTCAAATGTGAACTTTATTTTGAAGTTGGTTAAAACAAAACACGCACTGACAGAATAAAAGGTTGTTTTATTTTTGTAATAAATTATAATAAAATATGGGTGCTTTATATATATTTCGATATTAAAAGAGTGTCTGTACATATTTATTACAATGTTAACATTTCCCTATTCAATAGTGATTCTCCATCTCACCAAAATCATAGAAATAATAAATCTGTATAGCACCAACGGGAAGTAAAAATACTTTGAATTTACTGTAATTTTCAGGCTACTGAGAATGTTAATTGGACACAATTTCTGGAAAAATCACTGCATATCTAGTTTTTGTAGTTGGTTGTTGCTTGTTATGTAAATCCGGACTAGCCGGTGGATCTAACCTTTGCAGACTTGTGGCGATACCTAAAAAAAATCTACTTATATTAACATTTTGACTACCGAGAACCCGCCTGGTAGACACTCGTAATGTTTGCTCAGATGCCGGGCACGCGGCGTGCGGCATTGCGTTGCACGTCGCAGCCCGCCTGGCGGGTTCTGTCGGTTTCTGGGGTATTGTTCAAAATTTTGCCCGGTTGCGAAAGTGTTAATTAAAACTGGTCATTCTGAAAAGTAAACTGTCGTGTAATATAATATTGTAATAATTTTATGGTTTAAATTGTTTACTTTAATCTGAGACACGTCGTTAACGCGAACGGCTCTCAGCATCAGATCAGCATACTTGAAAAAATTATTACGAAGCTGATTTGTCAGTAGCTAATGTGGCTTTTAGCATATACATGTCGAATGCAATCCATTTTGTGATTACATTAAAATAACAAAGAACGGCTTGTAAAAAATATTTAGTGATTTATTTATTCAATTCAATAACAATACTTGATTGTGTCTGAAATCACATACTTAACTAAAATATATAACGACAATATAAAATTTCATGCAAGACAATATTTACAATGAGTAAAATAATAGTTTGAGTTACACAAAATACGACCGAAAGTAACGAGAGAAACTACTATCAACTTTGTAAATAATTATTATGTGTTCCCATACAAACTCAAATATTTTAAAATTTTAAGTAGAGAACATATTTATGCCATACGATAAATAAATAAATAACTCACAAGATCACACCCATCATGCACACATGTGGGCTCAACATGAAATCACTAAGAGAGGAAGTAGAAAAACAGTCAAACAAAGAACCTCAATTCTATAGTCTATTACAGTTTAAATTTTACCAATTTCTTACAAGCTACGATAATTAAATATTATTTTTGGTCAGGGAAAAATGAAGAAACGATCAGGGAAAATCAGGGGAAAATTGTGATTTAGAGTGGACAGCCTGTAACGCGAGCGAGACGTAAAATTTCAAATGAAAATGGGCTAACAATAGTTTTCGCCACAAGTCTGTAAGGGTTTTTTTTTCAAACTGACTCAATATTTAAATAGCAATTTATTTTAGGTCGCCAAAACTATCTACGCGTTAAACCCGAAAGCGAGCTATTCTTCCAAACGAAACTCCAAAACTTAGCCAAGGCTAATTCCGAGTACATCAGCAGACTGGCCAAAATGAACCCGACAGAGATACGCCAAGAATTCACCAAATACGGCTTCCAAGAGGAACCGAAAGACAAAACAGAGAACGACTATTACAAGTCCTGGTTGGAACAGAACGGGGAGTTGGAAGTGTCTCTGCTTAAATGTGGGCAGAAAAAGCCGAAGCCCGATTTCAAAAACCAAAAATCTGAAGTGGAATTAATTCCAAAGCCAAAAGAAGCTAAAGATTTCCCGAAGATTCTCGAGAAACAGATTCGTAGAAGAGGCAGACCGCCGATTTTTAAAGATAGGAATGTCGATATAGGGGAGACGGTTTTGAAGTCCGATTTGGATCAGTTTCTGGAAGGGAAAGAAGTGAGCTCGTCTGGACTGTCCAGGAAGGATCTGGAAAGGGTGATGATGGGCAAATTTAACCCGAATCGGCGGTATTCGAATGAGGCCATGTGGGCTGCACTTATGGATGTCAAAAAAGGGGGAAGTATTTATAGGTAAGTCGATTTTAGATGTAAGTAAAGAAATGCTTTGGTATGGAATAATATTGAAAGTATTAACTTAGTGAAGTGAATATCAAGAGCAACCTTTTTCTAAGTATCACTTCCACTACAACAGATTTGCGTTCTTTTGAGACTTATTGGTTCAGTTTTTGGGTAAATTCTTATCTTGATCACGGGTTCGTCTATCAATGTCTATTAAAATAAAAATAATATTGCCATCAGAAATGAACGAACAAGATTTTTTTCAATCATCATCTAAGGCTGTACAGCCCGGGGTAGGCCTTGGCCTGGTCGATCAACTTTTTCCATTCTGGTCGGTTCACGTTTTGAAGTCTTTCTGAACGCTTTTTCTACATCGACCTTGATACACCTTCATAATTTTTAGACATTCTTCCATTCTAATAATGTGGTTCATATGCGTGAACACAATTTAAGACAAAATCATTTATTTTATGAAAGATTCTTTTTATAATTTATCGTATCGAAAAATTGCCTCACAATAGTGCTGGGCCTCAATTCGACATGCCAAACTGTGAGATGTGGATATCACACTTGTATCGCTAGTGGATATCAAGCTGTCAGTAGGTCTCGCTAGAGCGTTTTGTCTATGGCTATGGACACCATTTTAGATATCACTCTTGAGTGATTTCACCCCAAATTTCAACTGTCACAAAAATGTGATATCATAGTTGTCTCGCAAGCGACTGTCAGTTATGCCATGTCGAATCGAGGCCCTGTAAGAACGACTCGTACAGCTGTTTCTCTGACAGTCTTATTACGGTATAACACTTGCCGGTTACAAATTTTCAGGAGCCATATTTTCGGTAACTCTTGTTTGAGACTCTACCACCATGCGAGTACATGTATAGAGTACAAAAATAAGAATCAAGAACCCACTGTCACCTACCACCTAATGACTTCGAGTACCAACTTATTATTTGCAAATAAAATACATAAATACATTAGTGATTAATATTTATTTGTGTTTATTACAGAGCGGCCCAAACACATAAAGTGCCCCGTAAATCCCTACGCAACTGGATGAAGCGATGCCACATCAAATCCTCCTTCCCCATGCCACAGCAGCTAAAGCAGTTCGTAGAAAACAGCAAGAAACAGAAAGAGGAAAAATTCGAATTCCCCCCAGAGAAGTTTGAAGAGGCAAAGAGTGGGGAAGAATTTGAAGATATGGATTTCGGGAAGCACTTTTTGAGCTTCGCGGCCGTCTCTAGCGATGATGATAGGGAAAAGAAAGATGATTCTGCTATTGATATGACGGTGCATGAATAGGATACATTGCGAGGCAAAGTATTGCTAGATTTCATTACGAAACTGGTGAATATAAATATATGGGCATAGTCAAAGAAATGTGCTAACACGTCGCTAGAAATTTTACAGTGTTCTAACTTATTTATTTTTATTTATCAGAAAAAAAAGAGTTTTATTGTAAACCGCTATTTGACCAAGGATTTCATAAATTTGCTAATATTCTTTTTTTTTCATTTGTCTGGAGATGTCACTAGCAATTTTTTACTGTTAAAAGTCCTGGGCAAAGTTACTATTTGCAGACTACCGGTAACTTGGCCCACAAACTTGATAAAAGACAAGTTGCCAATTTATACTGTGTATTGCATGCCGATATGGCAATATATTTCTTAATATTACTTGCACCAGTAATTAGTATCTATAATTTATGAGGTCTGAAAAATCAGACACTGTAGTAGGAAAAATCTGCATGGCCATTTTAGAAGAATCGGATTAATATATAAATTGAGGTGTATACGACCTTTTTAAATTTTTAACTGCCAAAGAGTAAGCAAAGATTTCTTTATATTAATTTAAATAATTAAAAATTATATTCTTATTCCTAAATCCAAAGAAAGCATACGTTTTATCCTTACCCCGCAATAAATACCCAAAGAGTTACTTTTACCCTATTTTGCCAGTTGTTACCTTAAAAAGGGTAACTTTAGATAAGGGTAAATCTGAGGCATATTTTATTTATTTTATTTTAAGTGTAACACTAAGCGCGCAATTTTATCAATTAAAAATGTGCTTTTATTTGTTAAAATTGTGGTTAGATATAATTAATTATAAATTTATATTTAAATTTAATGAAATTGGCCTTTGAGAAAAACTTTAAAGAGTGCTTGTTCGGACAACGTCCACTAACAATGAAAAGACTTAAAATGAAATTAGAATAGAGTTAAGGAATAGCCCTGGTACTGGTTTTAGGGTTGTCAAAAATATCGCAAACATTTTTAAAGCATAAAAGCCTTCTATGGCATCTTTGCTAAATAGTGATATAAAATTAAAAATATTGCCTTAATCGGTTTGGTTATATTGAAGTACATAATTATCTTATTTGAGTCAAATTAGGAGTAAACTACAGGATAGTTGGGCGTAGTGTTTAAAAAAACATAGTAATAGAGTTACTTAACTAGGGTCATTCATATTTTTATTATATAGCCTTTGTAAGGACTAATAATAATAAAAACGCCAAACGCCAGCTTATATCAATTGGTTACTTCATCTAATTCAGTTAAATTATGATATTGACACAATATGACTTCAAAGTACTTTAAATTATGACTGATGAATATATTTTTATAACCCTAAAATCAAACACGAGAGTTTCAAAATTACGAACGGCTTAAAACAATTACAATAAATTGTAATTTATTTGTGTTTTTAATAAATAATGTACTTAATAATATTATTTCCATTGTGGCTTCAGCGTTAAGTTTTAATGAGCATTTTCGGTAGAATAGTTGTTTCTTCTACGTACAATATACCCCAGAACCGGAAAAAAGATAAAAATAAATGAAAATCAAAGAATTAATTTGAGTATAAACGTCAGCTAAGGCCTAATATTGAATAACATTCTAATTTAGTCAATTTATTTGACTGAAACGATGTAACTGAAGGTGATAATATTCCGGTTTCGTGATTCGTGGTCGCGTGTTGTACGTAACCGATAGTTGCTCCTTAGTTCAAAGGCACTTCGGCCAAGTAAAATCACTATTAACTTCAAGTGGTTTTGGTGGCTCTAGTGCAAATTTATGTTCCTAATTTCCAAATAGTTTAAATATAATGCCTTAATTTTGTTTCTGACTATTTTGTTTTACAGGGACTCTTTTATATTTGCGATAATTTCGTTAAACTGTTTGTTACCGTAATTATTGTCGAGAAATTCCACTTTATTTATAATAATAATATTTTTCACCGACTACCTTGTTAAACCTATAGAGCTTCTAAACTTATATAAATGTCATATACAAAGGAAAAAGTGACATAGCCCTCCGGTGCCCAGGGCTGGAATCGAACCAGCGTCCTCTGCATTCGCGGCAGACGCCTTAACCGCTTGGCCACCCGGGTCACAGCAGCACCGATCGAATTTTCCCGTGTATATGGAATCTTTGTAAATGCTAAGGCGTATTTTAGTCAATCATCTGGGCACCGAAGGCCTAGGTCACTTTTTCCTTTGTATCATCTATATAAGTTTATAATTTATATAGTAGTGTGTCTACTTAAAAATAAACAAATCAAAATAATTTGATTTGTTCTTCAGTTCTAAAGCTTCTCTTACGTTTCTACCACTTATATCGGTTTTATCTCATTGACAAAATTATTATATTATGTAAGCAGATATATCTTAAAGTAATCATAAGTAGAGAGTTTTATAAAATTTATATTATTTGTCTTATTTATTCCAAAAAATAACTATTCTCCATATTTCGCCATTTTCCAACCTTATACACAAAATGGTGAACATACTTCTCATAATATAAGAATTTATTGCAAATATAAAATTGACCCAAATCCAAGAAGTGCCTACTAGTGTATAACTAAATATACATAATATATAGTATGTAAGTGCTATTGTAGAAATATATACTATTATTGTATACTGAACTTAATATTAATAACTAAGAGTCGTTTGGTCACCTAATTGAAGTTATTTGTTGCTGAATTTTGAATTATACAAGAAAACAAAAGTGGCGCCAATTCACAGTTTAATTTCGGCACGTTTTTTACCAAACAGCCTAAATAGGCTAACTTTAAGTTTTGCTATAAAAAAAACGAAGGTTTTTTCCTTGTGTATAAAACAGATGAAACTTATCAGTAGGTAAATGACAGGTAGAATCCTTAATACCTACTGACTGGGCAAAGTTGCAGCCCTTAATATATTTGTAGGAAAATGTGCGTACCATGATTTTGATTGGATACATTCCGGGATGACGTAATTTTTTTTCTGGCAATAAATAAATAATATTTAGTGACTCCTCGATACTCTTTTAGATTAATATACAGACATGATATTGTATGAAAACAAACAACAGTTTGATTCATATAATAATGTCGTAGTTAATTAATCTAATGCCTTGTCATCGATCGTATTAAATGTTGTAAGCAGTATTAGTTTCATTTTGTAAATGTTGCTGCTTGGTTGATCGAGTTCAAAAATAAGTTTTAAATGCTTATTACTGTTGTGATAACGCATAGATTTATACATATTTTTGCACTGGATTGTTATTATTTTAACAGTGCGTACATTTTCCATGTATGATTGAGTTTGTCGTTATGTTTTGTTAGTTGGGATTGTACTTAAAATGGTGGATCAGTCAGAGATTTTGAATTTTACTATTTCTAAATTAATTGTTTTATTTTAAGTGTCAATTTTGACACCATGTTACCAAAAAAATTATCCTAACTTACGACGGGTAGTTATACTAACTACATACTTTTAGCGATTGTATTTTGGACATACATTATAGTACTTAATATGTTAAATTCAAAATCTATGGTTGTCTCACCGATGTCTATACTATCTTATTATTGTTTAAATAAAACGAGTGTTTAGTTTATAGAGACGTATTGTTATACAAAATTGACTTTCTGAGAATTATGTTCATTAAAATGCCGGGTGTAAACCTCCCATGGTGTAAATATAACACTTTTAATACTATTACAAAGAAAATAATTTGATTAAAAAAACGTCTAAAGTACATTAGATTTTTCTTTTTTTATTTACAATTATGGCTATTATTATTTGGCTAAAATATATGTCGTTTTGTTATCTCTGTATTCAATGAAAAAAGAATTCAATTTGTCCGCCCGTTGAATTTATATTAATAAATACAGGCAAATTGGTTAAAAAAGTCTATTTTCAGCAGGGACAGTTGAAATGGTTTATAAAAACATAACGCCAGTAGTGCAAGTACCTACTTGTATTACTTTTAGCCTTGTTGTGGAATAATGGAAGGGTGAAGTGTATGAAAGGTGGTACACGAATCATCGACATAAGATTCATTTTCGTTTGTTTTTGATTTCCAATAATAGACTTATTTATGCAATTTGCATGTAAAATATTTGTATTATTAATATTATTATATACTATCTATTATATGGAAATGATTGTACCAGTTTTGCTATATTACGGGAGTTATGAAATAAACTTATATAAAATGAAACTGCATTTTATTTGTTCGATTAACAGACTTTGTAATACAGACATTCCAGAATCCAGCAATGATGACATAGTTATTTTTTATTGATTTAGTTAAATAAGTATAGCTTGGCATCATTATAATAAGATAAATATTGCGATAAGAATAATGATGCTAACCTTTGATTAAACAATTTTATATCTTTATTTTTAACCTATCTATAGTTTAATTGTTGTAAGTCATATTCATATTCATTTATTTCGTAAATGCACAGATACAATACACGTCAAAAGAAAAAATAATACTAAAATTAATACTAGTGAGCTATTATGTAATAATAATTCGCAGTTTATAGTAATAAGGTAAAAAAATATATTTTAAAACAAAAGTCAAACGATGTCCATTCTGATTACAATAGAGCTACACAATTATAATTAAGTCAATTTTATGTCACATAATTCTCTAAGGTCAAAGAAAGCATTTCCAATTAGCCATTTTTTCAATTCCATAACTAATTAAGAAATTCAGATACACCTAAAAGATATTCAGGACAGTTTTTTGTCTAAAAAGCAATGAAGTGGGTTATATTTTCGTCTTAACTATTTTGTTTGCCTTTAATTGATGTTAATGACGAAAAAATCTTTTCAACCCTGATGAGTTCTCTATTTTTAACGGTTTTGTAAAACCTTTTCTGATAATTTGGTGCTACTTTTCCTCGCCCCCGCCCTGTAGGAAGCCAGGAAAAGCCGCCCATTTCTTTCAGCTCTCTCTCAAACAAACTAAGCACTAATGGGCACTTTTCCTGGCTTGTTGCAGGTGTACGAACTTCCACGGAAATCGTGACGCGGCATTTCATCGACATGGACCACGGCATACCTCTCAACATACACGCCAGACCCAGGATAGTCGGACGGAGGCCTAACGCGATAGTCAACATAGAAACGGACGTATTTCAAGAGAAAAGCTACAAACAATACTCGTCCCAGCATCTCCGAGACGCTCTGATAGCGGTGAAGAAAGGATACAGTGTATATGCGGCTTCTAACAAATATGGCGTACCGAGGAAGACTTTAAGGAATTGGATGGAGAAATATGATATAAAAAGCCAGTTTTCTAAAGGCAGACGCGGGGCCAGGTCGACGCAGATTCTAGATCCGCTGGATTTGATGACGGAAACGCGTTCAGAAAGGTTTGATGAAGCGTTGTAAACTTTGTTTTCATTATTTCTATAATTTTAACAGTATTTATTCACAAGCTTGTTAATACCATTTTGGAACAAATCTAAATAATTTAATTTGAAAATAATAAAATATACTTGCACCAAAAATATTTACCAAAGCCAGATTAATCCTGAATTATTTAATATGGACAATATTAAAAAGTTATATTTAGTTTTCACTCTGAATACATGTTTGGCAACGGTCACATATAAGAGCTGACGTTTTGCGCTCACGTGCGTGTGGGCAAAGTTGCCATAATTCTGATAATCAGATTGTAACGGTATCGGCAAAGTTGTACCAGATTTTCGCAAGATTGAATTTTACCTAAAAAAGAACAAAGCTTGGTCTAACTATTGAGAGACTAATTGCAAGAGTAAGATTATTTTAAGGGTGATGCAGCGAACATTATTAAGAAATATATGATATCGAAGTAAGTACTAAAATAATCTTGCCAAAAATATAAATATTATTGTAAAGTACTTAATTCTATTCGTAACTTTAAATGGATATGAATGTTTAAACGTAAGTTTATAATGAATGAATATAGTTCTGTATTTTCAATGGGGTGATATATGAAAAGGGCATAAGTCACGTTAAATTGATGATAAGTATATCAACCCCATTTAACTGCTAAATATACTACTTTGCAACAGAGTATATACATGCCGAGAATTATATCCTACAGTAACATTTTGCTACGATTTTTTTTTTACTTCAACTGTAAGAAAATAAGTTATTAAATTTATGTATAAAGTCAAATTAATGCATAAATTCTCTTACGACTGTTCGATTTTCACAGTTATTAATTTTGAAGCAGCTAATATTTCTTAATATAAAACACGTTTTATTTTAGCTTCAAAGGTATTAGCTTATCCAGACAAAGACTTACTAAATATGTATTTACAGGGACAAAATATATAAACATAGGAGCCAAAGTTAATTATTATAATGTAATGTAAGCTAAGATTCTATATTAATAAATATATTGATATAATTATAACTATAAGGCGATTTAGGATAATAATGCTTTCAAATAATAGTCATCTATTTTATTTTTATTTACCGGCATCTACTGGAAATATAAAAAAAATATTCGATATCAAGAATGAACTTAAATCTGTAAAATGTTATAATGCCATACAACACTTTGACCTTAGTAAATTATGAAATTTACTAAGGTTAAAGTGTTTTGAACTAAATTAAAATTTTGAAATATATAATTAGAAGCCGTTCTATTATTAACTAAATAAAAATAAAATATTTTTTTCTTACTAGAAAAAAATCCAATATTCGCAAATTCTTCTTGGCAAAGTTAAATGTAAATGGGCAAAGTTGGAATAACATTCGTCAGTTTTAAGTTTAATTGAAATTTCAATACACCAGTAGATGGCGTTAGAATCAATGTAATTAGTTTGCTAAGAAAATCAATATGAAATAAGATATATTACTTTACTGTCTTACTGTCACTGCAGAACAGGATTCTGGGTTTCGACCGCTTAGATATAAAGAAACAATAGTTGAATATTACCGCCATATACTAGATATCTCTATACTCCGCTTAGCGCGTTATTTCTTTGAAACCTAAGCTGTCAAAAAGAAGGGGTGCGGGAGGGGAACACGCAATGCTAGACAGGGAACGCGCCGTTGTTTCGTGGGGCCTAAGAGAGCCAGACATTAATGGTTGCCATGGAGACGTACTAAGTTTACTGTCACTTACAATAAGTTCGAGCGTGGCAGCGGGGGTCGCCCGGCTATGCGGGGTCTTGGGTTATTAGTCTATGATTACCGCAAACGAAAGTTTACTAAAAAAATCTAGGTATTTAAAATCGTGGGTACTGATATTAAGAGGCTGACAACACCCGATGACCTTCAAATTGACTTTACTCAAACAGCTTTTTAGCTATAACTACTTGAAATAAAACAACTAAAAACCGGCCAAGAGCGTGTCGGGTCACGCTCAGTGTAGGGTTCCGTAGTTTTCCGTCCGTCACAGTAAGTGTCCCCACTTAAGAGTTAAAATAACACCGCCATGTAGGATATGATATGAGCGTTCCACGTACAGCGATATCTATCGACAAATTAAGTAAACTGTTTCGCGCGAGCTTAAAGTATGGAAGATGATTTTATGGGATAATTCTTTATTGCGTGGACCGATTTTCACCGTTTTTACTTTATTTGAAAGCCCGTCATTTAATTGTGATTTTGTATTAATTACAGGTACAATAAACACCTGCTTATACGGTTAAATTACAAACTTAGTTCAGAAATTATTTTGTATTTTTTTTTGAAAAAACTATTCAACCTATCAAGTTCAAAATAATTTTCCTAGAAAGTTTTTATAAAAGTTCTACTTTTGAGATTTTTTTCATATTTTTAAAACTTATGGTTCAAAAGTTAGAGGGGGGGACACACATTTTTTTTACTTCTGGTGCGATTATTTCCGAAAATATTTACATTATCAAAAAATGATTTTCGTAAACCCCTATTCATTTTTAAATACCTATCCAACAATATATCACACGTTAGGGTTGAAATGAAAAAAAAATCACTCCCCACTTTACGTATAGGGGAGGTACCCTAATAAAACATTTTTTTTTCACTTTTTATTTTACCACTTTGTCGGCGTGATTGATATACATATTAGTACCAAATTTCAGCTTTCTAGTGCTAACGGTTACTGAGATTATCCGCGGACGGACGGACGGACGGGCAGACATTGCGAAACTATAAGGGTTCCTAGTTGACTACGGAACCCTAATAAAAATGGATTATATCGCGTGTACTGAGCTTAAATTACATCCCGACGTTTGGAACACTTTACAGCGTTCGTGGTCAACGGGTCGGGTTGTTTTATTTCATGAATAACTATCGCGGCAACCGAACACAATACTAACTTGTTTTGAAAAAAAAATGTTATTATTCGTTATATTTAGAAGAACTTTGTTAATTCCGATACACGATTGGACGAAATCAGCTCGATAGAAAATAATTCCAAAGTTACATCTTAAAATTTGCTTTAAACAGTTGTGTGTCTTTAGTTTCTTGACTTATACGTCTGTAACTGAGGACAACATTCCACCGCACTAATACTAAAAACTTCGTTGTTCTATAGTTCTTAATTAATGCGTAGTTTTTTTTTTTAATTCATCATTTTGCAAAATTTGCAATGAGCTCCCATACTAATTGTAACACAGTGTTTCTCTTTCACTCGCGCTGAAAAAGATAGGGAGGGAATTTAGCCGTTGTCAGCCCCTTAACTTTTGTGTATTTTCGATCTTTGTTTCTTTGTATTTGAGCGCTCGAAAGTAAAAAAAGTCTTACTGTTTCTGTGACAGCTGTTAGTCCGCTACGCTATAAAGTCGTAAAAACATAAATGAATACTGTGGGTAATTAATTACCATAGTCTGGCCAGCCAACGAACACAGTAGCAATGTACAGCGAACAAAAGTATGACAACACTAAGAATCAGTGAAATAAGCAGCAATGGTATTCAAATTTTATGATTTTAATTTTAGTTGGTATTTCCGCCCCTTTCATTACACAACACGGACATGGACACGGACGGGTGACATTTACGGTGTGTAAAAAGGAGACGGATATATTTCGTCTGATCTGTCTTCAACTGCAACAGATAATCTGGTTGAGGCAATTGACATATGCCTTAAAAATGAATTTAAATTTAATTGGGAACGTTGCAGGAGTTCTATCTCACTCGCGCTTAAGATGAGAGTGAAATGCACTAGAAACAAATTCAATGTGAATTGAAATGTTCATCATGAAATACGATGTCTCATCACATAGGGTTGCCACATTTACGTATTTTGAATTTGCCGCGCGTTTCTACTGACAGAGATAGTTTGCCAGACTACAATTACAGCTGACACAGGCAATACAAGAACTGAAGACAGCTTTGACGTGGCATTGAAACGGTTAATGAAATAGTCACATCGTGTACTTAATATATTCTTCTAGTCTAATATAGGGTTAATTATATTAGGACTGAATTTCTAATTCGCCATATTGAGCAGCTATAGTTTTTTTAACCTTCGGTAAAAGTTTAAATAATATGTGAAGGTGTCCTGTATTTTTGTTGATTTAAAAGTATATTTTAAGTATTGTAAGCAATTTTTTTAATTTTCTGTATGGCAAGTTTTCTAATAGACTGGGAGCTGGCCACGTCAGATATCACACAATAATGAGAGCAACAAACCCCGTCTAATAACGTATTTTTAGATTTAAGACAATTTACAATGTAGGACAGGAGCTGTCAGGCTACTGTTTTGAATTAAAAATACGATATTAGTCAGACTGCTATACTATCCTTATTGCGGGCATCTGGCAGCTTTTAATGGGTATGGAGGTTAGAATTACAGACTAGCAAAATTTTTCAGTTGGTAAAATGTAATACCAACATAGGTAAAATCTGCCGAAGTTGCGTATAGAGGACTGGGCTGGGCATAACTAGGCATTGTAACATTAGAACAAAAAATGTTGCGTATTATTACGGATACAAAATCCGATTTTAGAAGGGATGAACTCTTAAGGAATTCAACCAACCGGAGCGGCCATGTCTGTAATTTTATATACAATAAACGTCTGCCGATTTTTGCGGGGGAGCGGCAAATGTATGGCTATTCGTATGTAACTTACAAATAGCCACGTCAGATAAACGTCAGTCCATACAATAAATATGACCAATAGTCATATGTTTTCGGCAGAGGGGAACGCCTGTCAATGGCCGCTCCGGTTGGTTGAATTCTCTAAGGATGAACTTATATATTATTTACGACAAAAGAGAGTTGAGAATGAATTAATCTATGAACTTTTCTATTATCTCTCTCTGTAGCTGGAATAAGTAAAGGCACGACACAAGTTGTACACATACATCAGTTGGAAGTCGGACATTTATTGTCTATGGTGGCAAAATTTTTGTATGCAGCCCATATACAAAATTCAGCCGGAAGTTGGATTTTACGACTTCCGGCTGATTTTGGTCTATGATAGCTAAATTCCTACCCTGTTACGAATAAGGCGTAATCGTATCTCGGGCCTCAATTAGTTAATTGGTGTTGCGTCCTTATCTGTCACTTTGACAGTTGTGTTTGTTAGAAACAGATAAAACATAAATTATTATTATATATTCGTTTGAAGCTCAAGATGGCTGCGCCGTCTTTAGAGTAGTTTTTATTTTATTTTTGCTCATTTACGTAGTTCAGTGTGTAATATTGATAGCTTTTTGTGCGGTGACCTAACGAACAAGTGTGCAGCTAATGAAAAATTAGTCTCAAAACGCGCGTAACCACTCTTTAGTTGAACAAACGGTTATCCGGGGTCTCGGCCACCCACGTGTCTGTAAGGAGGCTATCACCTTATAATCGGCAAGGCCTCAACCGAACAACGTTGCTTAAACTTTATTAAAATTCAATAAAATCAAAAGTACACCTTGACATTGGCAGAATTCACCTTCACAGGAGTAAAAGCCATTAAAAAAAACATAAATTAACTAATTAAGGCCTGAGAGACGCGTTTATGAATAAGGGGGTTAGTGTGTATGTGACTAAGGCGCTCAGCACACATAGCTAAATTCAGCTATTCATAGACAAAATCAGCCGGAAGTGCTTAAATTTGTCTATGGTAGCTGAATTTTTGTATCCCCATACAGCCGCAGACAAATTTCTGCTACCATATACAAATGTAAGCATATCCGGCTGATTTTGTCTATGAATAGCTGAATTCAGATCAAGTGTGTGGAGCGCCTAAGACCGATAAAGCCTGACCAGGAATATATGATCATGCGCCATGTTGCGGAATTTCATTGGAACTAATTTCTTACACTGGCAATATTTTTAATGACAGAATGATATGTATATGTGAGTGCATGTTAGGCATAAAGCTCTATAAATGGAGTACGCTTCGCCTCATCTTTCCAAACAAAAAAGTCTGCCAAAATCTGAGGGGGGTGAGGTAGCACGCATGTGATGTTTTCTAGTCAAAGGTACATCATTGTCGGTTGTTAATACAGTTTATTTCTAAATGATGTTTTATGGCAGCAACGCTTTATTGACAACCGACAAAGATGTACATTTGACTTGAAAACACTAAACATATTTGACATATTCTTTTTATACTTCATAACACTAAATGGAGCAATAGATAGTCGACTGTACTTACGTTAATATATGGTTCATTATTGGAGGCAGTCTTTGCAAATGTCAAACAAAAAAGCCAAGGATCATTTTTGATTGTATTTTCAAACAAAATATAGAAGACAGCAATCCATAAGCGCGTTAAATATGGAGAAATGTCAAACGTCAAATAGTTACTGCCCGTCAGAAAGAAAACGATTGTCTTTGAATCGATTCTGTAAACGAAGCTTGATTTTCGATTTAGGTTAAATCTTTTATTACGAAAGTAATGATAAATAAAGTAAAACTTTACTCACATCTGAAATGGTATTTCATCTTTTTGTAAACTAGACGAAATATAACATTTTTTACATCCAAAAGCAGCGCATAAGGGCATTTTCACGGAGCTTGTTATCCATCGACAGCGATGACGAAAGTGCGTGACATCGATTATTGAAATAGTTTTTATAGATGTACTAGATTTTCCTGCTAATACTTTTGACAGAGGGGAAATGATACCTAAGGCCTCTCCTGGTTTAGAACTCTCTGATGTTAGGCCGTCAGTGTTGTCAAATGTCATCGAGGCGGTTTACTTGAATAATAATAAAGTGTTGAATATTAAATAATAAATGTCAAATATCCCAAAATTATCCATATTCAAGAGCGAAACATTGTGAATAGTGTATATAATAAACTGCTAATACGCTCGGGAAATGAAACTATTTCGCTGTGAAAGATTTTCTAATTAACATCAGAATTGACAGGTAAACAAATCAAGATGTCACTATACCAAAGAGAATAATACGCTCTATGACTGTTGCCATATAAATGAGAATAATAGCGCCCTCTTGACAATAATCATATATTTCTGGTCAGGCTTTAGATCAGATAGTCAATTTTCACTGTTCGCGGTTGGCCCTCTGATTGCAGCCAGACTGTCCATACATGTATTTGCCAAATATTAAGTTCCTAGAAAGCCAAATAGAACATCCAAAGGGTTATCCAACATAATATTTATTTGTTGATTAGTTGTTAGTTATTTTTTGTTATTTGTCAAATTATAGTTTAATTTTATTATATTGTAAGTTATTATTATTTACTATTTTAATTTCTTACTGTAAACGTAATTATATTTTTAAAAAATGCAGCTCTGTTTCTATTAGAAATGTAAATACACTTTGCAGAATATTTATAAAATTTTAGTACAGTTCTCAGAAACTATAGATTTGCATAATTATTTTACTTGTTTTTAAAGTGGGTATTCCACTCATACATTAGTATGTTATTTAATCAAATACAAACATTGAAACATTGAAAAAATAATCAACCCAGTTACTAACTGCGGGTAGCTAACTGTAGTAGTTGGCACCTAGATGTCGCTTACGGCTGCTATAAAGTCGATGTAAAAATAAATGCAAAAAGATGATTGAAGGCGTTGAGAATTTCGTCAGCTCAGTAACTGAACCCATAGCCTTATTGGTAAAGCGATATCGAGCCCCGGTAAGGCGTATCGATGTTTGTTCAAGTCAAACTGGGTTGATTATTTTTTCAATGTTTCAATGTTTGTATTTGATTAAATAATATAGATTTGCAATTTTCGAAAATATGCGTCAACAAATAATTTAATCTTTCTGAACAAGACTACTGCTAATAGTAGTTTATGTAACTGTTACGTAATAAAATAAGGGTCCTTAAAACATGAGTGTGGTTTTATGAAATGAGCCGCAGGCGAATTTCATAATAAGATCACACGAGTGTTTTAAGGCCTAATTACGTACAGTTGCATACACTGCTTTATCTACACTCATATTATTTATTCTAAATGCCTTATTTGGAAACCATAGAATGGCCGCCATTGCACCGCCACCATGGCCAACTCTCGTGTGCCGGCGGTCGCGCGGGCGCGTGTCGGGCTGTCGGCGGATCCCCGGGAGGGTGCAGGTGTACATTATGTTATCAAAACTCATAGCACATCAATAATTGAGCATGAAAAGTTAAAATTACGTTACTGCTACGGATAAAAAGCTTATCATAGTAAAATCGGTCGTGGTAATGCTAGCCATTGCCTACCGTTTTCGAACACGTTTTAGAGAACTTACAATATGAGTGTAGATAAAACTATTTTCGTATTTATACACAGTTAATTTCACTTTCCATCCTAGGTATCTACTTACATAAATGCGTATAATTATACACTTTTACAGGATTACCAGACGTAAAAACGTACCTTACCTGCAAATGCAAAACCTAGTACTTATTAGGTACCTTTTTACAAATAGTTAACTCAAATCGAATTAATGAGTAAAATATAAGAGCTCAAGATATAAAAATAATGTAATTATAATAAAAATATGCATTGCTATATATGAAACTTAATAAACTACTTACGAAAATAGAAGTCGCGTGGAATAGGGACCGTGCGTGTTGGAGGGTCTGCCATCTTGCAATTAAAAATTGAAACTACTCCAAGCCAATAAACGGTGCTGCAACGTTTGACTCACTTACCCTTGCACCTTAATATAATAGTATTTCATACAGAAGTTTCTCTTCCCTATAAAATCAGTGTTTGACGGAACTTTGACAGATGAACGGTGACACATGACGTCGCATATAATTTTTCCTTTTAATTATCTAGGGTTGACAAGTACGCGATTGTTTGATTGCTGGACCTGCCCCAGTCTGCCTCAATCTATCTAATCCATGAGTAATTTTAATACAAAACTAGATAATAGTCAGATTTATTGCCTAATTTGCCCAATTTGTTATTTACGAACAAAACTACTACTATAAACTACTTAAATATTTTATCTTATCTGTGGTCATGCCAAAAATAAACGAAGGGGATTTTGACACCCCCGAAGTCACTTCGTGGAGATGTACTCACTTGCTTGCACTTCGTAGGTGCTGCCATCTAGTTGGCTAATTTGGAAACTTCAATTGTCATTTTGCTATTCGCGCCAATCAAGGGCGTCCTGTGCTGCCCTCTTCAGTTTACGCACGTTCCCTTTTTCATCAAAATAATAGTATTCTAACTAAACTTCTTTTTACAATATTGTTATTTACGACACATAAATAGCGACATCTGTTTTCTATAATTACAATGACGTCAGAGACGAGATACCTGATAAGATAATACAAACCATAAACGTATGTCGTAAAACTCGTAGTTCGTATTAATTGCAATAAACGTATCTACTTTTATTTTAAGTGACACTATCAATTTACAATCTATGATATACACGGTGAATCTGAGTAACCCGAAAGATTTTAACCATAAATAACTGAGGTCATAAGGAGTAATAAATGTTATATGAACTTAGGTCAAATTCGAAAAAAAAGAAAAAAAAATTTTTTTTATTTTTTTTCGATTTTTTAAATGCTTTTGAACATGAAAGCATAAATGTTATTGTTATAACTGTCGATTAAAATAGTTAACGTATAGTAATCCTTGGCACTTTGATATCTGTCAATAAGAATGTCTAGACTAGACCCCATAAAGGGTGAAATCGCCATCAAAAAAGCGTTTTGCACTGAGTCACAATAAAACATGTTTTTTTATTTAGTTGGTAGTAACTCTGAAACTAGGCCAATTCCAGAAAAGTTTATACGACATTTTAGTCTCCAATTATGATCAGGAATTTATGGTTAAAATCTGTCGGGTTACTCAGATTCACCGTGTATAATAATGACAGATGGGTTCTGCACGGTCCAAAAGTGAAGCACCTAAAATGAGTGAATTCAAACTAATGTCGCTAGTCACGCACCAGCAAGCGAGAGATGCGGACGTGCTAATGAGATTTCGTCACCTGCGTGAGAAAGAGACAAACTGTAATTTTTCGACAACGAGAGTGACAAAGATCTAATGATTGTCAAAATGGATAAATATAACAGAATCATTGCTAGGTTATGAAATAACTTTGGAAATATTTTTTGTGCTCATTTTGTTAGAGTATAACCTATCCATAGTAAATATCATTGTTTACAATAACTTAATTTAATGTAAACTTAGCCCGAACATTGTGATTAAATAAAATTGTTTACTATTTACTCATCTCTGACTGTCATATATTCTTGTATAATAATAATGAAATATATGAATAATACGTATTTGTATGGACTTAATTATTTATAAATGTATTTATTTATAGTACCTAAATATCGAATTATCGCCATCTTAGGCTAAGGGAATGTAAACGGGATAATAAAATGTTTTTGTCGTCTATTTCTTGTTTTATTTTCTGACACCTTTTTAAAATGAACCCACCTTAACACTTTGACTACCGAGAACCCGCCTGGTAGGCACTCGTAATGTTTGCTCAGATGCCGGGCACGCGGCGTGCGGCATTGCGTAGTTGCACGTCGTAGCCCGCCTGGCGGGTTCTGTCGGTTTCTGGGGTATTGTTCAAAATTTTGCCCGGTTGCGAAAGTGTTAAATAACTAGTAGTCCGCCTCGAACTCAGAACTCGCGATATCGTTGCAAACAAAATGACCAATATAACAAAACCCTTTGATGAATTTCTCGCACCTTCTAGTTCCATGACCCCTTGGTCGATCCTGCTCATATACGAACTCTCAAATTATATGTATCTCTGCTACAACCCCAACAAATTTCATGACGATCAGAAAAGCGTTACTAAAGTTATCGCGGAACAAACTCTCAAAATCAAAAAGCCATCGAAATGCCGAGACGTCCCACTAGCCAGAAGTTGTTTGTAAGAATTTGCTTCGCTTACGCTCCGCTCGTTCAATTAAAACTATGAGCATAATAGCGAAGTTAACTCCGGCATAGCCCGCGTCGAAGTCATAATGTCTGGTCCCATAGAAGAAGGCATGAAACTGCATGCACGTAGCTTATAATATAACAATAAGAAAAAAATAGAAGTGGAAACAGGTCGTCCAGTACGTGTACATCAACACAGCAAGAAAGGCATTAAATGTTATAATATTGGTTATATAGGGTGGGGCCTGTAACTAAAGCAAAAAATTAAAACGTAGATTCTAGTCCTCAAACTAGACAACTTTTGTGTAGCAACTTTTTAAAATCATAAAGTTTTTAGATTGTTATTTTTTCAAACAAAGTAAATAGTATTTTCAATGTACTTAAAACTCCGTCTAATTGACATCGCCTGTCAGTCAAGTCACTCTACAGACATAATCAATTTCATAGTACATTGCGTGTTCGAATTAACTTTAAAATGTAATAAAATTCAAACCGCAAGTTTTTTTTCAAAGTCGTCAAACAAACGTTGCGTAGTTTGAGGAGAAGAATGTACATTTTAATTTTTTGCTTTAGTTACAGGCCCCACCGTGTAGATGGACTATGTCCATAAAAGAGCACCAAAAGTTGGTCTTTAGCCATGAACTATACTTCTAAACCAATTTTGGATAGCCCAGTGTATCCTACGTCGCTCATACGGTTCGTACTGTGTCACATGGCTGAAACCACATCTCAGCACAATTTTCGCAACTCATAATTTGAAAAGTATAAGGCCGAGCAATATACTTCTTTGACAATTATTGTAGAGAATTGAATGGAGAATGTTTTGTTACTTTCCAGTTTTGTTGTAAGTTTTACCGTTTTCATAAAAAGTATAAAAAACTGCAAATCGAGACACAAAAGTGTATATACGTTACTATTATAAAAACATAGGAGCAAGGTTTTGGCGTATATCCACATTCTAATAATGCTGCTGCCACTGATAAGGCCAAGCACTTGGGCTTGCAGCACTGCATTATCGTATAGCCCTACCCCTCCCCTGCTTCGAGGAACCAAGGAAACCTTGGAGTCTTATCATACTAGACACCGTTTATTTTTAAATACGCTGCCAAGTTTTTGCATTGCACTAAGTATATATATTTAATCTAGGAGTCTTATCGAACTAGCAGGTTTAGTGTCGCGGGCTCTTATACTAAGAGCCATCGGCCCAACGTGCATTACAAAGTACATCCAGTACAACCATCCATTACTGATCACCAAAGGAACAGCAACAATAGAAACATTAGAAGCTCATTAGACGGGTCCACATCTGACGCACCGCCTCGCGAGGAAATTGCCGCGCGAGGCAGCTCGGCTAGTGTGGCGTGCCTCGGCCGAGGCAAACGCACGCGCGGCCGCAATGCCTTGGCCGAGGCACGTCCACTAGCCGAGCTGCCTCTCGCGGCAATTTCCTCGCGAGGCGGTGCGTCAGGTGTGGACCGGCCTACTCAAGAACAAATTTCAGAAGATAAATTCAATCTAAATCATTTTAACCCTTAATTTGGCACAAAATATCCATGGTCGTGGGTTCTAGCCTCCGTGATCCTCAATAGTCTAAAAGATTGAGCAAGAAAAAAATACAATAATTTTTAAGAAAAAAAAACCGACTTCCATGGGGGTAGCCGGTGAAACATTATTGTAGATGGTGCACTTAGACTCCATACAATGAAATAACTTGCTTAACAAACGCAGCGGAGAGGACAAATCGCCAAACGTGAACTATGCGTCGTTGAAGAGTTCCGTTTTGATTATCATCAGCAGTTCCACTTCATCAAATGTCACCCTTTTGAATGAAAATGCTTGATTTGTTGATAAAAATACAAAAGTCACTTTATGTATGCCTTTAAGATTTGAGGAATTCCCTCGATTCCTCGTGGAACTCACCATCAGAACTTGAGCTTGACGAAAATTGGTCCTGACAATCTAACTTGCTTAACAAACACAGCGAAGGGGACGAATCGCCAAACGTGAACTATGCGTCGTTGAAGAGTTCCGTTCTGAGCATCATCAGCAGTTCCACTTCATCAAATGTCACTCTTTTGAATGAAAATGCTTGACTTGTGGATAAAAATACAAAAATCACTATGTGTAAGCCCTTAAGATTTGAGGAGTTCCCTCGATTCTTCATGGATCCCATCATCAGAACTTGAGCTTGACGAAAATTTGTCCTGACAATTAAACTTGCTAAACAAACACAGCGAAGAGGACAAATCGCCAAACGTGAACTATGCGTCGTTGAAGAGTTCCGATCTGATCATCATCAGCAGTTCTACTTCATCAAATGTCACTGTTTTGAATGAAAATGATGGTTTTGTTGTTAAAAATATAAAAATCACTATATGCATGCCTTTAAGATTGGAGGAGTTCCCTCGATCCCTCATGGATCCCATCATCAGAACTGCGTTTTGACAAAAACGGGACCAATCTGTATATATATACTTACAATCAAAAAAAGAATTTTCAAAATCGGTTCAGACGTGACAAAATAAAAAACAAAAAAAAAAAAAACATACACGCCGAATTGAGAACCTCCTCTTTTGAAATCTTGAAGTCGGTTAAAAAGATGGTCATACCTTATGTTCATCAGGTCATACATTGCCAAATTAAGGGTTAATGTTACCGTAACACCATCAAACTATAGTCCAACCCTTGCAAGGCATGGTACATAAACAAGTACATATAGTCTGGCCAGCCAACGAACGCAGTAGCAATGTACAGCGTACAAAAGTAAGACAACACTAAGAATCTGTAAAAAAAGCAGCAATGATCATCAAATTTTATGTTTTTATTTTAGGTGGTATTTCCGCCCCTTTCATTAATTAGGTGACATTTACGGTGTGTAAAAAAGAGAGGATATATTTGGTCTGATATGTCATCAACTGCAACAGATAATCTGGTTGAGGCAATTAACATATGGCTTAAAAATGAATTTAAATTTAATTGGGAACGTTGCAGGAGTTCTATCTCACTCGCGCTTAAGATGAGAGAGTGAAATGCACTAGAAACAAATTCAATGTGAATTGAAATGTTCGTCATGAAATACGGTGTCTCATCACAAAGGGTTGCTACATGTACGTATTTTGAATTTGCCGCGCGTTTCTACTGACAGAATTGGTTTGCCAGACTATAGATACCTACCTAATTTAAGTATCAACCCCAATCTTTTTGTTTTTAACCGACTTCAATTTCATAGAAGGAGGAGGTTCTGTATTCGGTTTGGGCTTTTTTTTATGTATGTTCACCGATTACTCCGAGACGCGTGGTCCGATTTGAATAATTCTTTTTTTGTTTGAAAGGATATACTTCCAGGGTGGTCCCATATTAATCTGGTGCTGTTCTGATGATGGGATCTATGAGGAATTGAGGGAACTCCTCCATTTTTTAAGGCACATGTATGGTGATTTGGGTGTTTTCTTAATCAACTCGAGAGTTTTCTCTCGAAAACCACCAATTTGATGAAGTGGACCTGATAATGATGATTGTTTTGATGATAATGATGATGATTTTTTTAAATGTAGGATGTTCAGCGATTACTCCGAGACCCGTGGTCCGATTTGAATAATTATTTTTATGTTTGAAAGGATGTACTTCCAAGGTGGTCCCAAATTAATCTGGTGCTGTTCTGCTGATGGAATCCATGAGGAATTGAGGGAACTCCTCAATCTTTAAAGGCACATGTATGGCGATTTGAGTGTTTTCTTAAGCAACTCAAGCATTTCCTCTCGAAAACCACCAATTTGATGGAGTGGACCTAATGATAAAGACCACATATGACATGTGGAACTTTCCTTACATTGAGTAGGTATTATGAACTTTTTCTTATATATCTTCACCGATTATTGCGAGATCCGTTGTCCGATTATGATAATTATATAACCACTAAAAATGGAAAAATAAAAACTTTTTACAAAAAAAACATAAACCGACTTCAAAAAGGATAAAATAAATTATTATATTATTTATATGCGTTACAAACTGATATGTTTGAAGTCGGTGCCAAGCCAAAAAGTTACAATACCGGTCAAATCAGCTTCAAGTCTGAAAATCACAAAACATATCGATACCTACTTATATTGCAAAGGTGAATGTGAATCTATCTGTTACATTTTCACGTCTAAACCACTAATCCAATTTTGATGAAATGTGGTACCCATGTGGTACATACTCTGCTACACGTCTACTTTGTAAATAATCAGAAAAAAAAACGGCAAAAAAAAAACATGTTGGTTGACCTTCCATAGAAAATTTGAGATATCGCGCCTTTTTCTACTGAAAAGGTGGGTCCCACACACCCAGTGTGTCTGAGTATAGAAATATCAATCTAGCCATTGAATTCCTTTACACTTCGATATTACACCTTAAATGAAGTAGGATAAATAATTCAAACCGAAGCACGGGCTCCGTTCGAGATATGGTTAGTCTGAAAACTAGTAAAAAAATTTTATTAAGAAACATCATAAGACGCGTGATTATACTTTCTTTCTATACTTGAATGAAAACCTACGTGCAGTCAATACCGTATTAGAATAGTTTTATAGTATGAAGAACAATTCACTGAACAAATACGCCTCGTTCATATTAACTGTTTTGTGATTTTCAGACTTGAAGCTGATTTGATCGGTATTGTAACTTTTTGGCTTGGCACCGACTTCAAACATATCAGTTTGTAACGCATATAAATAATATAATAATTTATTTTATTCTTTTTGAAGTCGGTTTATGTTTTTTTTGTAAAAAGTTTTTATATTATCTATAAACATATCCATTGCGTGATTTAGGTAAAAGTTACACCTAAACGAAGATAACTATCCAAGTTCGTATTGGACCATAGTTAGGAACTTGGGAGCGTTTGCTGGACTATTATTACGTCATTTTACGGTACCCAAAAAGAATAGGTATATCTTGCAATAGCCGCCGCGAATAGAAATAACATCGAATTAATGGAATGATACTCACCAACTACTTAAATACATAAGTACACAAACACCAAATGGCGCTCTTAAGTTCCACGTCTATACCCGATGTATTGTTGTATAACTACGTCGTTATATCTTGCGGTGTAAGTAATACCAGTGGTAGGTAGGTATATAATAGTACATTGTGATACAAGTGTGCTAAGTTGATCATTACACACGAAGCGATATTGTGCGCACGAACGCATGTGAGTGCGCATAAGGAAGCTGAACTTATGTAATGATCAAGAACACGCGTTTCATACGACGTTTTCAACACATTTGCGAGGAAATAACAGAATAGTATAATTAATAACTTTTGATAAATACATTAATTGTCTATGATATATAATAATGACAGATGGGTTATGCACGCTCCAAAAGTGAAGCACTTAATATGAGTGAATTCAAACAACTGTCGCTAGTCACGCTCCGGCAAGCGAGAGATGCGGACGTGCCAATGAGCTCCCGTCACCCGCGTGGGAAAGAGACAAACTGTAATTTTCTAACAATGAGAGTGACAAAGATGTAATGATTATCAAAATAGATAAACATAAAAGAATCGTTGTTAGGTTATGGCATAACTCTGGAAGTATTTTTTGTGCTCATTTTGTTAGAGTATAACCCATCCATAGTAAATATCATTGTTAATTGTCAGAATGTTTACAGGATAGAGGTACTTACGAACCTAAGCTAATTAAATTTAACTAACCTTTTTTGTGACTTTATTGAGTATCTGGAACTCTTTTTCAAATCATTTCATAAAATAAAAGACTTCATCTTTATTAACCGACTTCAAGATTTATAATTTTTAAGAAAAAAAAACCGACTTCAATGGGGGTAGCCGGTGAAGGATTATTGTAGATGGTGCACTTAGATTTCATACAATGAAATAACTTGCTTAAAAAACGCAGCGGAGAGGACAAATCGCCAAACGTGAACTATGCGTCGTTGAAGAGTTCCGTTCTGATTATCATCAACAGTTCCACTTCATCAAATGTCACTCTTTTGAATGAAAATGCTTGATTTGTTGATAAAAATACAAAAGTCACTTTATGTATGCCTTTAAGATTTGAGGAATTCCCTCGATTCCTCGTGGAACTCATCATCAGAACTTGAGCTTGACGAAAATTGGTCCTGACAATCTAACTTGCTTAACAAACATAGCGAAGAGGAAGAATCGCCAAACATGAACTATGCGTCGTTGAAGAGTTCCGTTCTGTTCATCATCAGCAGTTCCACTTCATCAAATGTCACTCTTTTGAATGAAAATGCTTGATTTGTTGATAAAAATACAAAAATCACTATGTGTAAGCCCTTAAGATTTGAGGAGTTCCCTCGATTCTTCATGGATCCCATCATCAGAACTTGAACTTGACGAACATTTGTTCTGACAATTAAACTTGCTAAACAAACACAGCGAAGAGGACGAATCGCCAAACGTGAACTATGCGTCGTTGAAGAGTTCCGTTCTGATCATCATCAGCAGTTCTACTTCATCAAATGTCACTGTTTTGAATGAAAATGATGGTTTTGTTGATAAAAATACAAAAATCACTATATGTATGCCTTTAAGATTTGAGGAGTTCCCTCGATTCCTCATGGATCCCATCATCAGAACTGCGTTTTGAAAAAAACGGGACCAATCTGTATATATATACTTACAATCAAAAAAAGAATTTTCAAAATCGGTTCAGACATGACGAAGTTATGGAGTAACAAACATAAAAAATAAAAAAAAAAAAAAAAAACATACACGCCGAATTGAGAACCTCCTCTTTTCAAATCTTGAAGTCGGTTAAAAAAGAGGAGGTTCTCAATTCGGCGTGTGTTTTTTTTTTTTTTGTTTTTTTTTTATGTTTGTTACTCCATAACTCCGTCTTGTTTGAACCGATTTTGAAAATTCGATTTTTGATTGTAAGTATATATATACAGATTGGTCCCGTTTTTGTCAAAACGCAGTTCTGATGATGGGATCCATGAGGAATCGAGGGAACTCCTCAAATCTTAAAGGCATACATATAGTGATTTTTATATTTTTATCAACAAAACCATCATTTTCATTCAAAACAGTGACATTTGATGAAGTAGAACTGCTGATGATGATCAGAACGGAACTCTTCAACGACGCATAGTTCACGTTTGGCGATTCGTCCTCTTCGCTGTGTTTGTTTAGCAAGTTTAATTGTCAGGACAAATGTTCGTCAAGCTCAAGTTCTGATGATGGGATCCATGAAGAATCGAGGGAACTCCTCAAATCTTAAGGGCTTACACATAGTGATTTTTGTATTTTTATCAATAAATCAAGCATTTTCATTCAAAAGAGTGACATTTGATGAAGTGGAACTGCTGATGATGAACAGAACGGAACTCTTCAACGACGCATAGTTCATGTTTGGCGATTCTTCCTCTTCGCTATGTTTGTTAAGCAAGTTAGATTGTCAGGACCAATTTTCGTCAAGCTCAAGTTCTGATGATGAGTTCCACGAGGAATCGAGGGAATTCCTCAAATCTTAAAGGCATACATAAAGTGACTTTTGTATTTTTATCAACAAATCAAGCATTTTCATTCAAAAGAGTGACATTTGATGAAGTGGAACTGCTGATGATGAACAGAACGGAACTCTTCAACGACGCATAGTTCATGTTTGGCGATTCTTCCTCTTCGCTATGTTTGTTAAGCAAGTTAGATTGTCAGGACCAATTTTCGTCAAGCTCAAGTTCTGATAATGAGTTCCACGAGGAATCGAGGGAATTCCTCAAATCTTAAAGGCATACATAAAGTGACTTTTGTGTTTTTATCAACAAATCAAGCATTTTCATTCAAAAGAGTGACATTTGATGAAGTGGAACTGCTGATGATAATCAGAACGGAACTCTTCAACGACGCATAGTTCACGTTTGGCGATTTGTCCTCTCCGCTGCGTTTTTTAAGCAAGTTATTTAATTGTATGGAATCTAAGTGCACCATCTACAATAATCCTTCACCGGCTACCCCCATGGAAGTCGGTTTTTTTTTCTTAAAAATTATTGTGCAATAAATTATAGTATTTATTCTTACGTATTGCTCACTAGGTTTTTATGATGACAGTTTACTAGTATGTATCACAATTTTGAAATATATGCAGAGGTTAAATTAACGCTAAAGTTGTCTTCTTATTCATTGAAAATATAATTTGTTTAAATTAATAAAACACGACGAGAAAAATTTAACAAATAAACTATGATTTTAGGTTAACTTATAAATGGCGCGCAATTTTCTTTTTTGGATGTGCGTGCAGCTTGAGGCAAAGGCGCGGACGTATAATGCCAAACAGCCAATATTAAAACAGACAATTCGTGTTTAAAACGTAATTTATTGTGTATTACGAGTAATATAATAAGTTGAAATGATTCTTATTCACAATCAGGATTGTATAATTTGTATTCTATCGTAAATGTGTATAGGTTACGTTAGAATGTAAACTCATAAAGAGTTAAAAAAAAGTAAAGGTAATACCCGACTAAATTACAACGATTCGTCTGCGTACGTAGAACTTGGTACTAGAGTAGAAACGTCACTTGATCGGATTATTAAATTATTCCACTAGTTGGATAATTATTGTGAAATGCACGCGAGTTTAATATCTAAGATTATGAGCATAAAAGCGGTGGAATAAGAACCTCGTTACGAGCAGGTGTGTTGAAAAATAATTTACGTCACACCTGGCCATAATGTGAGTTTTATCGCACGCTACGCGTACGGTAAAACTCGCATTATGGCCAGGTGGAGACGTAAAATTGTGTACTCACCACAGGCAGTAAAAAAGAGAGCCTTCTATTGCATATTTACAACCCTCGCCTGCGGCTCGGGTTACAAATACCTGCGATTTCGGGCTTTCTTTCTTTTACAGTCCTTGGTAAGTAATGTACTATTATCTAACAGCCATATCATAAATCCTCTATTTTACGTTCGGAAACCGTATGTATTTACCACCATTATTGCAGTGTCGTAATAATGTTCGAAAATTCATCGATTTTGGTAACGTAATGAAAATCCAGTCCTCCTCCCCGACCGCAGTTGTCCTCCCCGACCGTTCGCACAATCGAGTTGGCCATGTCGATGCAATGGCGGCCATTCTAATGGTTTCCGAACACGTCATTTAGGTTTTATAATAAATGTGTGTAGATAGAGCAGTGTATGTACCCGTCTGCGGCTCGTTTTATAAAACCACCCTCGTATTTTAAGGACCCTTATTACTACTAAGATACTTGATCGTGTGCTTGACAATGTGCTAGATAACTACCTAAAGATACATGACGGCCAATTCGGATTTAGACCAGGGCTGTCCGCAGATAGTGCAATTCTATGTCTTAAGCACACGGTCAGGTATTATACTGATCCCATCAAAAACATAAATGTGAAAGGCTGCCAAGTTCGATACTATGGGAATTCTTCGCCTATAAAAGAAGTGAGATCTGAATAAGTACCAAGTTCCATAAAAATACCTCAAATCATAAATAGTTATAGGAATGCACACTTGATTTCCAGCTTTTTTTATGGTACATTTTGAATAAGTATCACGTTACATAGAAATACCTAAAATTATAATAGTCAGAGAAACGCACACCGGTTTTTTTAGCAGTTTCCTGATAACATTAATTATTTTCAGTACTTTTTAATGATGTTACTTGGCAAGTTTTCACACACCACACACCTTTTCAATGCAATGAATCGACACCTTTGGACTGCAATGTGTCAAGTATATAATTTTCTATTAAAACTTGCCAAGTTACATCATTAAAAAGTACTGAAAATAATAAATGTTATCAGGAAACTGCTAAAAAAACCGGTGTGCGTTTCTCTTACTATTATAATTTTAGGTATTTCTATGTAACGTGATACTTATTCAAAATGTACCTTAAAAACTGCTGGAAATCAAGTGTGCATTCCTATAACTATTTATGATTTGAGGTATTTTTATGGAACTTGGTACTTATTCAGATCTCACTTCTTTTATAGGCGAAGCATTCCCAGAGTATCGAACTTGGCAGCCTTTCACATTTATGTTTTTGATGGGATTTCATTTATTTTTGTTAGGTGTAGGTTCTTTATTATTTTTTTATCACTTTTGCTTTAGGAAATGTCTCATTCCACTTAAGTATGTACTTTATACTATAACCTTTTATACTAAGCGTCTAATTCTATTTTACTATTTATTTATAGGTGATTTTTACAAATAAACTGGCTCCCTACACCTATAAAATGTACCTACTTACATATAATTACATACATCAATAACGTACTTTATTCTGTTTGTAAGTACGCTACCTACATAGATAATTAATAACTTGGTAATACCTACCTACCAGTAGGTATTATAATTGGTGGCCTATTATGTAGCCCTAGAAGTGCACCATCCCATCTCATCCCGTGGCGTATCGGAGGGTGAGATGGGCAGTAGTATATATAATTCCATCTTAGAGTATATATGATTTCCATGTTCTTGAATCTGCGATTTTATTAGTTGTAAAATTAGAAATTATTTAGACTATGCGAGAAAAAATAGTCTTTTCATTTTTGTTTGACTGATTTAGCGCACCTCTAGTGACCTGCTTTGCACTTCGTAAATCGTGGGTTCGGTTCCCGCAACAGACACACACAGAGTGGTGAACAATTTTATTGTTCTTGTCTTTAAGACAAACATGTATTGTCTTAAATTGGTATGTACCTAAATTTAAATAAGTCTTATCTCATTTCCACTCCATACCTACTTATAGTAGAACAAAATTACACATTCGTTGTTTTCGAAACTGACTCACACTTGGCCGTTTTCAGATTTTTACTTTATTTCGACCTAAAGACAAACCTTCGAGCCAAATTTCAGGTCGGTACGACCATTGGAAGATAGACCCATTTAGTTCATTATGACTTCATAGTCGCTGAACCAAATTTAATCAAGCAAGTATACCTTGCACTATGTCAATCGATACTAACGTACTGCATTTCTTCTTGGGGTGGCACAGCAAAAACTACACTTCTAACCCTAGAAAGGGCTCAGAGAGCGGTACTAAAGGTAGCTACTTCCCGCCCATTCTTATACCCTACTGACCTCCTTTATAAATCATGTGAAGTATTAACTGTTCGTCAATTATATATATTAAGCACAACGCTAAAGCAGCACGCCAGAACTTCCTTTAACCCTGAATATAGAAATAAGAGACGCAAAGATATTGTAGGTATTAAAACAGTACAAAAAAAACACGTATTTTTATCTAGATTCTTTGTCTTTGCGGGCCCATTTTTGTACAACAGGTTAAATGCAACACTAGACATATACCCACTTAGCTATGCCTGTTGTAAGAATACTCTACGACGCGCCCTTCAAAAAATGACGTACGATGATACAGAGAAATTACTATTAGTCATAAAATAACTACCTATATACTGTCCTTTGATATTTAATATTTAAGAACCTACTTATTTTGTTGAGGTGATAAGAGTTTTATTGTGTAATACTTATAGTTTATAATTAAGTGAATAATTAAAAATTAACTAATATTGTCCTTCGCTGCCTGAAACACAGGGAATCCTAGTTCAGGCATTTGTTAACCACGTGTCGTTAAAACATCTTAGTCCGTAAGAACAAACACTGTACTATACTTTTCTCAATAAATTATTTGTATTTGTATTTGTATTTGTATTTGTATAGTAGAACAAAGTTACACCTTCGCTATTTTTAAAACTGACTCACACTTGGCCGTTTTCAGATTTTTCTCTTTACTTTGACCTTAAGACCTATCTCCATGCCAAATTTCAAGTCAGTACGACCATTGGAAGTGGTCTAGGTTTTTGATGAGTCAGTGAGTCAGTGAGTGTATAGTAAAAATAGCGATTTTCTGACGTCAATATCTCAAGAACTGCTATAGGTAGAATAATGAAATTTTGTATTCTAGACAATTAAGGGGATGACAACAGACACTCGAAATTTCATATGCGTAGATAAAATATGTTTTGAGTTATAGGGTGGTCGAAATTGGCCCGAAATGGTTCGTGTAATATAACCCACGGCCGGTGTGTCGCTTTTTTTTGCTCGAACTTGGCGGACACACTGCCGTGTGTCTAGATAGAAAAACACCCGTCTATGCCTGTTTCCTCGATTTGTCCAAGGCGTTTGATCGAGTCAATTATGATCTGCTTTGGCAAAAACTAAGTGAAACAGGTGTACCGACGGAGTGTGTGGGCCTGTTTAGGCACTGGTACAAAAATCAGTTAAACCAGGTAAGGTGGGCAGGTAGGTTGTCCAGCGAGTATAAGCTTGAATGCGGGGTGAGACAGGGTGGTATTACCTCACCTAAGCTGTTCAACTTATACATCAACAAGCTGATAGAGGGGCTTAGTGGCATGCATGCGGGATGCTATGTGGGTAGCACTTGTGCTAACAGCCTAAGTTATGCCGATGACATGGTGCTGCTGAGCCCGGCTGTCAGCGCGCTGGAGGAGCTGCTTGCCCACTGCGAAGCCTACGCCTTGACCCATGGACTGGAGTACAACACGAAAAAGAGTGAGGTGTTAGTATTTAAGGCGGGCAAAATCAAGCCATACTATGTACCACCTATTGTGTTGAACTCTAGTCCATTAAAAGTGGTTGATAAGGTCAAATACCTGGAGCACATCCTCACGAGTGACCTAAAGGATGACTTGGACGTCGAAAGGGAGCGCAGGGCGTTGGCGGTCCGGAGTAACATGGTTACCCGCAGGTTTGCTCGTTGTTCAAGTGATGTAAAAATAACGCTATTTAAATCGTACTGTCAAACCTTGTACACGAGCAGCCTGTGGGTACGGTACACGAAACGGGCCTACAACGCCTTGCGCGTACAGTACAACAATGCCTTTAGAATGCTGATGGGACTGCCTTTGTGGCAGCGCGCACGGATAGTTTTCAGGCTATAATTCGGAAAAATATAGCCTCATTACTAAGTCGTGTGCGAAGTAGTCCCAACAGCATTCTAAAGGAAATTGCCGACAGGTTTGAGTGTCCAATCCTAAAATATTGGACTGGGCAGATAAAAAGTGTAGCGCAATTTGAAGTGTAAAAATTATTTTATGTAAATTTTATAAAATTATTAAGACTAACACTAGATTAAGATTTTTGTTTGTTTGTTACTAACACTATGGATACATGTTTGTCCGAATTAAAGAAATTTTATTATTATTATTATTACGTAACAGTTACATAAACTACTAATACCTACTTAAATTATTTCAGATTTCCCGATCGCAAACGTGCAGTGCCAGTACGACTCGCCCGACGAGCGACCCGAACAGACGGATCACACTTATGACACGAGAGACGAACCGCCAGCCTTCATTATACATCAGGTCAGTGAGCTCATGGCTTGTTACATCTGTGGAGACTCTAGGGCAGAACAAAAATATTTGGTAAAGATAATAACCCAGGAACCTTGTCGCCGGAAAGTAAGGGGTACTGTGCGTCAAATCCGGTAGTTCTGATTTTTTTGTACACTTGTTTATGATGTTTGTCCAATGAATAGTCCAAGTTTGTGACCTCGAGCGCCGAACGCAACTTAGTCAAAAATCTAAATATCAATTTATTTTTCGGACTTTGGCGATTATGACCCTAAAGGACTGGTTTTTGATAGTATCTTTTAGAGAAATGTTTAAAGAAGACTAAATTTGCTACAATATGTGACTAGAACTGTCTCTGTAGACCCAATAGTTTCCGAGATAAAGCTTTTCAAAAAATCAGATCTACCGGATTTGACGCACACGCTGATTGTATAAAGTTACTGTATTATAAGTTAAGTTTATGCACGGCACAAGTTAACAGTGGGCAATGACCTGCATTACAACAAACTATTTTATTATGATAAGTTTTTTATCTGTAGCAGTAACTTGATTTTAACATTACATGGTCAAATATTGTTAAATTATGAGTTTCAAATTTGGAACATCGATTTTGGTAACGTAATGAAAATCCAGCCCTCCTCCCCGACCGCCGGTACAATCGAGTTGGTCATGGCGGTGCTATGGCGGTCATTTTAATGGTTTCCGAACACGTCATTTAGGATTTATAATGTGTGTGTTAACTGTACGTAATTCGGCCTTATGACGTAACAGTTACATAAAATAAATATTATGGGACAATCTTACACAAATCAACCTAGTCCCACAGTAAGCTCAATAAGGCTTGTGTTGTGGGTACTAGGAGACGATATATATAACAGATAGATAAATACTTAAATACATAGAAAACATCCATAACTCAGGAACAAATATCCGTGATGAACACACAAATAAATGCCCTGACCAGGATTCGAACCCGACACTACCGACTAGGCTAGCCGTTAAATACACGTTACATAAACTACTTATTTTTTTCACCACCATGTAATCTGTGAGTTTTATCATCGTTCATGAGCCATGACTATCAACAGCCGCTGCATCTCCAGCCGTCGGCCGCGCCGTACGTGGAGGTGGCGCCGAGCCAGAACTGCCAGAAGATCTATCCCGCTGTTAACGTCATTCATGTTGGGGAAAATAATAGGGTGAGTGGTTAAGAGTCATAAAACTCGCTGTCTGGGCTCGATTCGACATGCCAAACCGTGCGACGTGGATGTCACACTTGACATAGAGTGATATCCATCTGTCCACACGTGTCCACACCGAACTGTCAATCTGTCAGTAGGTCTCACTAGAGCGTTTTGTCTATGGCTAAGGCCACCATTTTAGACATCACTCTTGAGTGATTCCACCCCGATTTCAACTGTCACAAAAGTTGTGATATCATAGTTGTCTCGCAAGCGACTGTCAGTTATGCCATTTCGAATCGAGGCCCTGTAAGTTTGTCACATCAATCTCTAAAACCGACCGATTGAGATGAGATTTGGTACAGTCACCATCAGATATATCGAAGCGGCCAAGGTGGTCACAAATATCTGAACAACGCCTCTATGCTATACAATAAAAAAACCCTAAAATATCGAAACTTACAAATAATAAAAAAAAACTAAAATGACAATACATAAATCTTACAAGTCCACAAAATTAAATTTAATATATACCTTAATTAACACTTTGACTACCGAGAACCCGCCTGGGAGGCACTCGTAATTATTGGTCAGATGCCGGGCACGCGGCGTGCGGCATTGCGTTACACGTCGTAGCCCGCCTGGCGGGTTCTGTCGGTTTCTGGGGTATTGTTCAAAATTTTGCCCGGTTGCGAAAGTGTTAACCTACACTTAGCCTAAAAACATCCCGGCTGCATCGTACCCGGCTCAAAGGTCCCGATAATGCCTCCAGCACGAACACCAAGCACGAGGATCCCCACCTCTCTCCCCCAAACGCTGGTCTATTTCTCTAACGCCTCTATTGTCAAGGCGATAAAGTGCATGTTCAGATATTTTTGAGTACCTTGGCCGCTCCTATATATTTGATGGCGACTGTACCTAACACATATGATCTCCTACATCTCAGTGACCCAAAGACGGAATAGATAAATTTAACTTCTAGGGAATCTGATTGACGTTTTTGTGTTGTTGTTGGGGAGATGGATGTCTTAAGGAAAGTACAATCAGTTCCATAACGAAAAAAAAATTGACAAAAAATATTTTCCCATCTTGTAAACACGAATCAGAGACTATACACATAGAGACAGCCCAGAGATGTGCAAAATGGCTTAGAAAAAGTATTAAATACAAAATGCAAATTTTTTCATGATTTACTATTTCAAATGCAAAATACAAAATACTTAGCAAAATTGTATTTCAAATACTAAATAGGTATTTTAAAAATACAAATGCTTTTTTTTTTAAATTCCGTCGCCAAGATGGAAAAAACGGAATCCTTCTCGTCATGTCCGTCTGCCCGCGATCATATGTCATAGCCATTTCAAAAGACGACTAGTTACAAAATGACGAGATCGTCAGGAATGATAGCTTTTTCTTCCCTTGGTTACGCGGTTTCCTGTCCTACCAATCACCCACGTAGGAGCAATATAACTATAACCTGTTAAACCTACCCTTTCTATTTCTACCAACATTATACTAAATTACAAAAAAAAGTATTTTGTATTTTCAAAATAGAAAATGGGTCCCAGAAAGTATTTCAAATAAAATACAAAATGCTTTCGTTAAAAATGTATTTAAATACAAAATAGGAAATAGGTATTTTGCATTTTGTATTTGCATTTTAAATACAAGTATTTCAAATAAGTCACATCTCTGAGACAGCCACAGTCTTAAGAAATTTTTGAAGCTCCAACTTTGAAACGCCATATGTACGAGAACAACCTAAATATACCCAAAATGTAAAAGGAAATGACATTTGCACTGCAGCGCCATCTAGCGTACCGTAGTAACGCTACTCGTTACTAGATGGCGCTGCAGTGCAAGTCATTTCCTTTTACATTCTCGGTACCTTTAGGGTGTTCTCGTTCGGTGCTCTGCCTTTTCGCCGAATAACGTTTCCCAAACTGTTTCATTTGCCAACTGTGTCATGGCGTACTGCATTTTTTCTAAAACTATAAGAATTTCAGGATTGTTATAAAACAAACCTAACCTAACCTATATGGTTCTACACAATGATTATCAAACAAACCCTAAAAATTTTACAGTTTCAGAAAAAAATTCAGTATGCCAAATGACACAGTCGGCAAATAAAACAGTTTGGGAAACGTTATTCGGCGAAAAGGCAGGATCCCGTTCTCGTTCAGATGGCGCTTCAGAGTTGGAGTTTCAAAAAGCTCTTAGCCTGTCCCACTCTATTAAATATACTCTCTGCTCGAATCATAGAGCTACGGACCTTTAGTAGGCACGGTGAATTTTTTTCATGTATGGTATCAATCGATTCGTTTTGTTGTGAGGATCAAATGTCTATATGCGGCCAATTGCGTTAAAGCAACACAAAAGTCAGAAATGAGACTTAAAGTCCGAGATTTGCATTTGTTTCTCAAAACGCTCCTAACAAAATGACGTGCAAAAGTGACGTCACGATCACATAGTCGCCCTGTTTAAAGTATGAAAAAATATGAAATTGCTATTTTTACAGTGAAATGTTGCTTTTATGGATATGGTTGCTATACAATTTATTTTACAGTATAATGTTAAAAATCGAATGGTATCATCTTGTTTTTTTTTTCGCACTTTAAAAAATCATAAAATTTAGAAATTTTGCAGCTTGATATCTTTGAGACATTTCAATAGAATTTATAAATTTTCACTTTAGTTGGATATATTGATCATTTTGCATCCTATCAACTAAATTTTATTGCATAATTCAACATGTGTCATCATGCCTATTATTGAGCTATTATGGTACAAGCAATTTTCTTTTGTTTAATAGGTTTACTCTATGAAATGTCTAATGTAAGGTAAACCCTAAATTGCACTACAATTAAAGTCCGTAACCGTTTCTTTCATCATAGATGACAGACATATACATCAATAGCCGTGTCCACACCTGACACACCGCCTCACGAGGAAATTGCCACCTAATTAGTTTCAATCCTTTGTTTACAGCAACAACAACAACAGGCGCACCAGACTGAATACATAAACATCAACAAACGTATCCGCCGCAGCGAAGTAGTGTTGCGACAAGCGGCCGACTGCGTCAGTCGCGGCCTCACGTTCCAGACCGTGTCGCATCAGTTCAACATACCCATCTCCACTATACGGTAAGATAATAGAGATGGCTCGAATAGTCGTTGTTGCCGAATACTGAATATTCGGTGTTCATTTTTGGTCAATTTTATATAAAACTAGCTACCCGCCCCGGCTTCGCACGGGATAAAAAATGTTTATTGTGGGTTATCCCTAAGAGATAGACATATACCATTGCGGACTTTTTTGTAGACCTTTTTAAGGTGTACAATACTGTAGCACATTATTTTGATCTATCTCATAGGGTTCAGCCAGCGTTTGCAATGTAAGCGCAAAAATGTGTTTATTTACGACATTACATTAGTAATCTCAAAAAGTATCAGTGTTTCTCTACTATATTATAGATGTATTATACATATAAACCTTCCTTTTACATCACTCTATCTATGAAAAAAAACCGCATCAAAATCCGATGCGTAGTTTTAAAGATCTAAGCATACATAGGGACAAACAGCGGAAAGCGACTTTGTTTTATACTATGTAGTGATTTTTTTTTTTTTTTTTTTTTTAATACCACGACGGTGGCAAACAAGCATACGGCCCGCCTGATGGTAAGCAGCTACCGTAACCTATGGACGCCTGCAACTCCAAAGGCGTCACATGCGCGTTGCCGACCCTTTACAAAAAGGAGGATTCACTGTGTTGACGACTAAAGGAACAAGAAGGTCCCTCATCGTCAACACACTGGGTCCTCTTTGAGCTCTTTGGCAACCTTACTCACCAGCAGGAACACAACACTATGAGTAGGGTCTAGTGCTATTTGAAATTATCCAACATATTTGGATTAGGGTTAAACATTCTCCCATGATTTTAACGCCAGCACATTTGTTTTTTTTTAAATGGCTTTTACTCCTCGCCAGTTTTAGCGAGGTGAATTCTGCCAATGTGAAGGTGTACTTTTGATTTTATTGAATTTTGATAAAATTGAAGCAACGTTGTTCGGTTGAGGCCTTGCCGGTTGTAAGGTGATATCCTCCTTACAAACACGTGGGTCGCCGAAACCCCGGATAACCGTTTGTTCAACTAAAGGGTGGTTATGCGCGTTTTGAGAATATTTTTTCATTAGCTGCACAATTGTTCGTTAGGTCACCGCACAATAAGCTATCAATATTACACACTGAACTACGTAAATGAGCAAAAAACAAAAAAACTACTCTGAAGACGGCGCAGCCATCTTGAGCCAAACGATTATCCCCAGCACTGTTGCTATACTCTGTCATTCTATAAGGTCTCATTAAAATTTAGTTATACCGTTAAAATTGTAGGTAGGTAATGTTACTTTACTGTTATTTTAGATTTATTGCCCTTTTATGCCTTATTCAGTAGCAAACATTTTGTTTTAGTTTCTTCATGGCGAGAAAAGGAATTCTGCCACAAAGGAGACGCGGGCGTAGCACAGTGGTAAGTTAATACTACACTTCAGCACGTATTAATTGAAATTTAATTCTTACCCTTAATCCTTTAGTTTTTCTAAATCAGCAATAGATGGCGTTAGTGACCAAAACCATTATTTCAGCCTCCACGTCCGTGTTCGAGCCCTGAACCACCATACCATATGCAGCATTACAAACTACCCGATATGGTCGCGCTGCGGGACAGCGAGAACTCCAACGAGTAACGCCGCTCGTCCAGAGATGGCGCTGTTGTCAAAAGTATAACACTACAATACAAGTAACAGATCTGAAGCGAATGTAACAAAATACATGTATTATTGAGTGACAACGTCTTTTAGACTATATAAGCTTGTTAAATAAAGATGAAAAAACAATGTAACAGAATAGCTGGTAATGATATGGTATTTCATCAGTTACAAACATCGGAAATGGGAAACATTTCGCTGCAGCGCCATCTCGTAACGAGTGGCGTACCGTAGTAACGATATATAGCGCTGCAGCACAACGTCATTTCCTCCTACTATTTTTGTATGTTTAGGTTGCTCTCGTCCAGATGGCGCTTCAGGCTTTTACCTCTAAAGTTCTTAGACTGGCTATCTATATTATTTATAGTCTCTGATTACAGTCATATCGGTGCAGCCATGGTAAAACATTATTATGCTTGTACCAAAAATGAGTAATAAATATACACCTACAGGCAGCCTATTTATTAAATCAATCTCGTTTAAGTGCCGAATAGTTTTTGAAAGGTTCAATTTAAAATAAATGGGATTGTACATTAAAATGTACATTGGGCTATTCGCTGTGTGCATAATTGTGGCGCCATCTCTTGTGCAGGGGTTTAACTTTTTTTTTCTTTTTTATGAATGGCTTGGACTCCTTGCGTGTATGAAATGTATCTGGCAGATTCACTATTTTGACAGTTGACCGAGGGAGGTGACATAGGTGATGTCAAATATTTAGAAATTTGATATTAGCCCTTTGCAGTATGGATGGTACAAGGAGGATCGATCTCTCTTATAGGAAAACGGTCGAAAAAGTGTCCAGCGGTAAGCACTAAACAATAGTTCCAAATATCTCCGGGTGGCGCTAGGTATAGTTCAGCATTTGAAATGAATTACCGATATTTAATACTTATATGACATTCTAAATAAAATTAATATTCAGAGTGTTTTTCTTCTCCGCAAATAATTATTTTGCAAATATGTATGGATTTGATTTTTTAATATCAAAATTAATTTAATCAAATTTAATATCACTGTGGCGCCATCAGTTTATCGCCTTTTGACGGACATTTTTGTAACATAGAGATTTATATCCTTCTTGTACCATCCATACTTTGCAGTTTAATTTCTTGTCACATTGTGCACTGCGATCGTTCGTTCACGTTACCCCCACCATGCATTTTGCATATAGCGAATAGCGTATAGGTATAGTTTAAAAACTTGCTTAACGAACGTATTCAAAGATGTCGCTACTAATCAAATTTATAATAGTGTTGAACTAAATAGCGATTCATTGGATTGTTTCAATGGAAACAATAAATAGAAAAAGGTTACGCATTTGGAGATTAATAAATTATGAATTGTACATTATATTGTACATACAAATTAATCTTAGGAAAATATATAACTGATGCCTAGTATTTTTAAATAAGGTTTACCCAAAACTCCAACTATTAGTTAATTATAAATATACCTATTGTTAGGTAAAATTAACCGAAACTATTACTTTACTAAAAAATATTTTAGAAGACTTATCCAAGAAATCAATTAGGAGAAGAAAATGTTTTTGAATATAATTTATTGTTATGTATTTATAAACCCATCAACATCAGTATTACTAAACGATATTTTTTCTGAAAATCTAATATTTAAGACATTTTTATATACCTACTTAACTTACTGTTTTACAAATGTCAGAATATAGAATTGTAACAATTCAGTTTAAAAAATGTCTATACATATAAGTTAATCCCCTTATTCATAAACGGCCACTAAAGTTAAGAGATCGCTGACAATCGTTTGTCCCTTTCCCTCATATAGGTTGGACGGAAAGGGACAAACGATTATCAGAGGCCTCTTAAATTGAGTAGACGTTTATGAATAAGGGGGTTAGTATCTTAATTCTAACAGTTAAGTGAAAGAAAGATAAATAAATAGCGCATTTTTGGACACCACACTATGAAAGTATAAATGATAGGTATTTCTGTAGTTATGTGAATATAGAATCTCAGTATAAAACATAATCGTAGTATGTTAAAAGCGCCTGTATTATTAACATAAGGTATATATTACCCAATTATTCATAAACGTGTTTCAAACCTCATAAGTCTCATAACCATTTGTCCTTAACTGTCACTTTGACATTTGTGTTTGTTAGAAACAGACAACACATAATTTATATAAATGTGGTTAAAAATAGGTTTATGAATAAACGGTTTAGGGTAAACTCGGTCAATTCCGTGATTAATAAAAAGATATATCAACAAAAAAAATGTTCCAATATCGATTAAGTTCTATTTAAATGTATGCATAACTTATAAAATTAATAAGAGTCAGGAATCCCGAGTTTACCCGCAAATAATACAAAAAAATATTTATTCGTTTGGATTATACAGGATTTCGTTCTGAAAGTACAATAGATGCATAAAACTTCAGATAAATAGTATTTTTACACAATATTTTGATAGCAGCCGTGATAGTATTAAGTTGATCCGATCATGAATATTGTAAACGAAGACAAGCATTTGAATTTACTAAGTTTAATAAGCATTTTTTATTACATTTTTAGATTTTTTTCTCCGCGTAGACAGATAGTCTATTACACAATATTACGTACACACAACAAACGAGGTGTGTTACAAAAACCATGGTGATCGGTAAAAGTGCATAATTTGTAAGCTAACACTAAGAAGAAATAGGAGATTTTTATGGGATAGGGTAATTGTGCTAGTTTTCGTCCACACTTGTTAGTTTCCCGTCCATTCATATTTATATATTTGAATTCAAGGTTTTTCAAAGTTAAGCTTAAAATAGAAAAAAAACTACTAATTAGAATTAGAATATACTATAAATAGAAAATTTGTTGACCTTCAAAAGTTTTTCCCACATATTTGTAGCAGTTTAATCACGTGGACAATAAACTGGCACTGGACAGGAAACTAGCATTATCACCCTACTTGTCGTTCTAGGAGGTCAGACAACTCCTCCGTATAAACCTATAATTTTTCGTGTCAATTTTTTTTAAATAGTTTTCCTGTTTCGAATACGATAACAATTATGCCCTTAACGGATCAGCAGCATTTGTTGCATTACTAGGCGTGTCACACCTGACGCACCGCCTCGCGAGGAAATTGCCATGCGAGGCAGTTCGCCGTTCGGCTAGTGTGGACGTGCCTCGGCATGGCGGCCGCACGTGCGGTTACCTCGGCCGAGGCACGTCCACACTAGCCGAGCTGCTTCGCTCGGCAATTTCCTCGCGAGGCGGTGCGTCAGGTGTAGAGACGCCTATACAGTAATTTGTTTAAAATTCTTGTTACGTTTTCTGTTTTAAGTTGACACTCGTTGGCCGAGCAATATAAACTAATGTTCCTAGAACTATTATTTATAAGTTATAAGGCAGCTGTTAAGAAACAGTATTATTTTTAAAGAACAAATAAATTTAATGTGTTTTTTGCTAAAGGAATCGTGTATCCCTAATACCTAGCAGATAGTATCTATTTAATAGAGACGCACAGCTTAAGAACTTTTTGAGTCACTGAACTGTAGTAACGCTACTCGTTACTAGATGGCGCTGCACGGTTCCTGTACATTATGTAGTAACTTTTGGTTGCTCTCGTTAAGATAACGCTTCAGACTTTGAGCTTTGTCTCTATTAAATAGATACTCTCTGTCCCTAGCTTATACCTATGAGATTTGTGCCATTTCCTAGAGGGGTCAAAGTGATATTCTTGAGTCAAAACAATGAATCCAGAGGCAATAGATTAGATACATGACAGCAGAGGTAGCAATTTAGTATTTACACAATGCAATGTCAAAATGATGTGCAAATTTCGGTAAAAATGGGAAAATTCTCAGAAATGTCTTGAAAGTATCATATTAGACATTACTCTCAACAATATAAAAAGTTTTCATATAAGTACGGAAAATTTCGCAACTTTAGAAACATTCAAACAGCGGATGCTTTATACTTAGCACGTTAATCGCGCGCTATATATTATTTGCGATGACGTAAAATGACTTACTTGTATAGGCGTGTCCACACCTGACGCGCCGCCTCGCAAGGAAATTGCCGCGCGAGGCAGCTCTGCTAGTGTGGCTGTGCCTCGCCCGAGGCATTGCGGCCGCGCGTGAGTTTGCTTCAGCCGAGGTACGCCACACCTGACGCACCGCCTCGCGCGGAAATTCGTGCGTCAGGTGTGAACACGCCTTATGAGATTTCTAAACCGCGAAAGCGTTACTTACGGGCTCAAAGTAAATTTAGACAAAACTACCAATCTGCTTACATTACTTTCGTATGTTACAGTACTTGTTATTGTCCCTGGGATCACTTTATACCTTTTGTATAGTGTTTTGTTTTACTGTACTATGGATCTTACTATAAAAGCGTCAAATGCTAAGCCGATTATGATGTAGTTCTGCGATTGTAGCCGTGAGCGTGTGTAGATACAGTTGTAATAAAAATATTTTTGTGTATGTCTGTGTTTTTTAACCGACTTCAAGATTTGAAAAGAGGAGGTTCTCAATTCGGCGTGTATGTTTTTATTTTTTTATTTTTTATGTTTGTTACTCCATAACTCCGTCATGTCTGAACCGATTTTGAAAATTATTTTTTTGATTGTAAGTATATATATACAGATTGGTCCCGTTTTTGTCAAAACGCAGTTCTGATGATGGGATCCATGAGGAATCGAGGGAACTCCTCAAATCTTAAAGGCATACATATAGTGATTTTTATATTTTTATCAACAAAACCATCATTTTCATTCAAAACAGTGACATTGGATAAAGTAGAACTGCTGATGATGATCAGAACGGAACTCTTCAACGACGCATAGTTCACGTTTGGCGATTCGTCCTCTTCGCTGTGTTTGTTTAGCAAGTTTAATTGTCAGAACAAATGTTCGTCCAGCTCAAGTTCTGATGATGGGATCCATGAAGAATCGAGGGAACTCCTCAAATCTTAAGGGCTTACACATAGTGACTTTTGTATTTTTATCAACAAATCAAGCATTTTCATTCAAAAGAGTGACATTTGATGAAGTGGAACTGCTGATGATGAACAGAACGGAACTCTTCAACGACGCATAGTTCATGTTTGGCGATTCTTCCTCTTCGCTATGTTTGTTAAGCAAGTTAGATTGTCAGGACCAATTTTCGTCAAGCTCAAGTTCTGATGATGAGTTCCACGAGGAATCGAGGGAATTCCTCAAATCTTAAAGGCATACATAAAGTGACTTTTGTATTTTTATCAACAAATCAAGCATTTTCATTCAAAAGAGTGACATTTGATGAAGTGGAACTGTTGATGATAATCAGAACGGAACTCTTCAACGACGCATAGTTCACGTTTGGCGATTGGTCCTCTCCGCTGCGTTTTTTAAGCAAGTTATTTCATTGTATGGAATCTAAGTGCACCATCTATCTACAATAATCCTTCACCGGCTACCCCCATTGAAGTCGGTTTTTTTTTCTTAAAAATTATTATTTAATTTAAACCCTTTCATAGCCTCGTATCGTCACCATACATATTCTAAGATAATATTGTACGCCTGATAGGCAAAATTATAGTGACCGCTATGTATACTTATGATTTAATTTAAATTTTATAATTGAAAGAAAAATTGAATAATTCACCGCGTCAAGCAAAATTCGAACTTGCGAACCTTTCGGAACACCGGTGACCGATCGCTATTTAAACCTTAAATGGTTTTGAATTGAATCAAAAACATAATTTTACACCGCGATTTGAACATAAAATTACTTGTTAAATGAAGTCGATTATCCTTTGTTTCGAATTTTAAGAAAACAGAGGATACTCGTACAGTCGCCATCAGATATATCGGAGCGGCCAAGGTGGTCACAAATATCTGAACAACGCCTCTATTGTCGATAGAATGCATGTTCAGATATTTTTGAGTACCTTGGCCGCTCCGATATATTGGATGGCGACTGTACATGCTATTGTACATTTGGCGACACGAGGATAGATCCGCATGCGCATTATGGTCCTCATTATCGGCGTGATATGGATCACCAATCTTAAAAACGGGCGGTGTCAGAATAACTATAATATGCTATATCATTTATCATCACATGAGCGGTAAGGGCGACAATAAATATTACCTACTGGCTGCTAAAGGGTCCTGCGTACCTAAGGATTACGAGATAGATAAAAGGCCATAGTCGGTTTTCCATAGTGAATCGGCCGTAACATTCAATTCAATTAAATTCATTTTTAACACGTTCACTGTCCAGAGCCCCATGTATGGATCACGCTGAACTATCTCCACACGCCCGTGCCCCACAGATGGGCCACTAACGACCGTGTCCGCACTTAGATTAGTTAGTATCACTTCATACTGCATGATAATATAGGGATAATTCTGATATAATAATGTTTTTGGCTAGTTAGACAACAGTATACAGAAAGATATAGTACTTATTCCAAAGCGCGCGTGCTTGTTGGTTTCTTAGTGACCTATATGTGGAGCATGGACGTGTGATTGAAGTAATTTGCTTGGACGTACGAGGAGATGCATACATATTGTATGGGGACTGTTAACGTGTTAAGATAACAGTGATCTCATTTTTGTTAACAGCACTTAAAACTATGTTAAATTAAAACCATATTAGACTTAACCAATTTAACTAATTTAATCATAATAGGACAGCATATATGGTCGGCGATCATCCTAAGAATGCTGTTTGTGCTCTCCCGGGTTCTATGCAGCAGAGACGCCGCTTTTTTGCGCATAATCGCTGTAAGCCCGTCGGTTCGTGCCTCCGCGAACACGAGGGAAGCGCTGCAGACCCTGGGTAGCCCAACCAGCAACTTCAAGGCGTTGTTGAACACTACTTTTAGAGCGTTGTATGATTTTTGGGTATAGCTAGCTAACCCACAGGCTGCTTGAGTAAAAAGATGAACATCATAAATGCGCTCTGGAGCGCGATTCGACATGGCATAAATGACAGTGTCATGCAATACAACCACAATACAACTGAGATATCTCACTTTTGAGTGACGCTAAACTGCAATAGCTTCACAATAGTGAGATATCTACTTACGTCAAAGTCAACAACTATCGCTAGAGGATTGCCTCTATGGGCATGGATGCCATCTTATTTGTTTTGACGTAGACGTCAGTAGATGAGGGGAATCCCACCTATACTTCGTTTTTTTTGAGATTAGAAAAACGTTGACAGAACGATGTACAGGGTTCTTTATTAGGCACGATAAATGTCACAACTGTCAAAGTGCCTACGCCGTCATTAAACATACTTAAATATATTTGTATTTATAGTAAAGCCATGCCTACGTATTTGTAAATGTTATATTGAGTATTTAACAATATTTTGGTAGTTGTTATATGCACTAAATATTTTATTTTTTATCATTGTTAATGTTCTTGTGAATGTTGCACAATAAAATACCTAGAGATGAAGAGGTTCGCAACGGATGGTTCGATTTTTAAATATTTTCTCGCGTCATCAGTTATTAGTATCTCTCAGCCATACCTGGATAGTTGTATTGTGATTCTTATTTAAGTAAAGGTGTTTGCTTGCTCTATTATTGTACGTTTGGTTGGAGGGTTATGGAGCAATCAGAGGCAGGCCCGAGTGGCATACAACAAGAAAAGCCACCTCGTAGTCCACCAAATCTTTTACCATCACCTAAGACAGTTGCTTTATTATTTATATAATATTCTCTTTATTTCATTAATTTCATAGATTAAGTTTTTATAATATTTTGACAAAAGTAAAATATAAAAATACATCTAAAACATACAAAAACATAAAAACATAATAAAAAACCTAACCTAGGGTGCCGCCGGCAACGGATCAGGGCCCAGGCTGCCGGTGGTCAGGGCCGCAGAGAGAGGAACCTTCGGACTATGCGCGCCGTGTCCAGGATAACTGCCTTCAGAATCTCACCCTTGATCCAACCACAACCCCGTAGCGAAAGTCTCTCTAGATGTTGGTCGAGACTCTTCGCTATGAGACCGTTCGCAGAAGCAACTATCGGTACAATAATCGCCGAATCAACCTCCCACATGGCGGTTACCTCGTGAGCCAAGTCTAGGCACTTGCTGGACTTGTTCTTCTCGGCCTTCACGAGGTTCTCGTCACATGGGACGGTGATGTCGACGAGCATGGCCCGGCGTTGCGGTCGATCTATTACCACGATATCAGGCTTATTGGATACAATAGTCCTGTCCGTGATAATAGATATAATATTATTATTATATAATAAAACTATTAAATAACATTTAGACGCATTTTTATTTACGAAAATTGATTAATAAGTGCATATTATGATTAAATAATTTTCGTGAATACTGATAAAAAAAACTAGATCTTAAGTTTTCGTTGTAGAAGGTACGTGCGTCACTGTCAGGTCAGTTTTTCATTTTTCACGTGTCTCTAATGTTGGCATACAAAATCTAAAACGAAATTGTGTATTTATTGTTGTGTTGGATTATTTAACAGATTAAATAATCCAACACAACAATAAATACAAACCGCAGACAAATTGTTGTTATTTTTTCACAAATGTGAACTCTTAATCATGTTAACTAATCCTCTGTTGGTGTGCTTGCAGTGTTTAAATTGAACATTTAGAACAGGTTGGCAACTACTGTTTCTATGTTTGAAGTTGTTACATGAAGTTGTTACATGAAGTTATTATTTTAAACTGAAGCGATCTCAGCCAAAAAAATCAATAAGTAAAATGTACTCTAAGATAATTACTTTAAGGTGCATTTTCGCTCGACGTATGAGAAGGAGGAAAACGAGCCGAGAGAGATGCAAACGGGGAGACCTCTGACCCTTTCTAAAAGATGATTGTCGTTTCGAAATAATTATCATCTTTGGTCGGTAATAAATTTTAAGGCATTCGACGAAATTAATTCTTACCAGCTTGCCTACTTTGAGCACTCGTAGAAAAGGTAGTGTATACAATAGTGACATAATTAAGCTTTTCAATCTCGTACTTCATTATGTCACGATTGTATAAAATATTATTAATATTCTCACAATATTCAACACACGACTTCAATCGCATTATAAGTATATTAATAACTGGAAAATAGTACGCTGTGGTATTCTTTCTTTGCTTATAATATATTTATCTTGTTATCGACGATACAATGGTATCAAATGATGATTTATCTTATTCGGCTCTGAAATCATAGACAATTGTCTACGGTTGCGGAAATGTGTATATCAAACTATCTCTATACTAAATTTCATCTAAATTGGTCCAGTAGTTTTTGAGATTAATCGGAACGTACATCCATCCATCCAATCTTTCGCATTTATAATATTAGTAGGAAGTAGGATAAATTGGAATATACTCTTCAGTCACAAAGTGAGGCCGAAAGAGAGTTTGATATAGGGGGCTGCGTCTCGTTTTGACTAAGGAGGTAATGACGTCACCAGACAAAGCCAACATGAGAACAAGTTCAAATGTCAGTTTGTGACTATTTTGTAACGAGTGCGAGTGAGACACCGCCCTAATATTATGCTCTCTATCAGACTTTTTTTTCTAGTCACCTATGAACAACTGTTTTCGTGCTCGTTAGTAAGGTTCAACTGAGGTTAGGAAAATAGAGCAAAAGTACCGTCCAGACTCTACTGGCCCGTGGTTGTCTCTACCTTTTTCTATTTCACAGTAGATTGTAAAAAAATATATATAACTATCGGTCTGCCTCCAACATAATAAAACTACGGTACTTAATTGTTTATAGGATATTTAAAAAATGTCACGTTGACCACAAATATATGCTAAGTCTGGAAATGGGCTGGAATAAGGTATCAAATTGAGTAACTGATCCGGCTCAAGGTAAACGTTCGGTCTACGCGTCAGGTTGGCGGATTTCGTTCCCCGATCGGACGCGGCCGGTTAATTTTAATTGTTTGCATTCTTTTAAAAGTTCCAGGCAAACACCTTGCTGGATACGGTTATCCGATCGGATGACCTCCACACAGGACTGATTGATTTTACTTGTTTGCATTCTGACCTGAAGTACTCCTGGTGTAACATTTTCAAACCGCAAGTTCAACAATTTACAGCGACCGTGATCAGATTGTTTTGCTTTTGTGGGTTAAAACCTATGGCCTTACCAAGGCTCCAAGCAAACGTCCGGTAGCCGATACAGCCCCTGATTCGGTAACCTGACCGAAAGACATACTCACTCGTCCTGTTGACTTCTTTTGGCCTAACGTTAGATTTTAAAACCGCACGGCGTAGAACCCTGTGTGTGTGGGGCTCCGGTATTTAGTTAAGATATGCGCCTTCGGGCGACCTGATTGGGTAACAGGTTTGTTCGGAGCCTAAACCTATGTTATATGCTTGAATATACCTCCTTTTTTCTGTTTTTAAATTCGGTACTTCAAATTCATTCAGCTGTCAACCGGTTATTGTTTGAAATCACAGATATCAGAGAAAAGCAGATCTGAAATTATAAGTTGAACTTTTCTATATTCCCGATCTGCTCTCACTAATGTACTTATCAGTAAGTAAGAAAAAGATAGACACCATGCTATCTCACAGGTCTTCAGCTGTCATTGTCTCAGCCTTTCATGACTTCGTGACGAGATTTAGTGCAGTGAATGATAATTTTCTACTAAATATCGACATCGATATTTACTGTTGATATCCGTAACAGGTATTCCAATGTTACAAAAAATTAAAAAGTGCGTGTCGGACCACGCATTATGGAGGGTTCCGTACCTACTATCGAAAAAAATATATATCAAAAACTTGTATCTGCCTATGAAAGAAGTTTTTGGAGATAACTTTCTTCAACACTATTTTCGTAAAAAAAAAAATACAACGATATATTTTCTCAATTTTTTTAAAACATCGTGAGGAAACCGGACCTAATCCTAATAAGGCCTAGTTTCCTCTCTGGGTTGGAAAGTCTGGGTTTCTTATACTTGTGCTATAAGACATTTAGATTCCTTTAAGTGTGTCAAAGTATGACATAAATATATTTTTATTGCGTTAACTCAGATAGGTATATGAAAACAAGGTCATATCAATTTCGTCTCGTTCTATCTTATAGCGTCGTACTACTCTGCTGTCCGCTGCGCTGAAGCATGCAATTGTAGACGGTCGACCGAGCGCGGCGGTCGGCATCATGTCCCTACGTCTGGCCACGCCTCATAGGAGATTATCTGTGGTCGCAAAATAAATAAAACCGATATAAAACATTGCAATTTCTACAGAAAGGGCATAATCTGTCAGATTGCGCCGTGTAATAAAAGTGGGAGGGGTGGAGAGAGACAGGGTACATGACAAAATGGGGCCAAGAAATTGCAAATATTGCGTTGTCTAACATCGATTTAAACAAGCGCTTTCTCAACTTACCTCAAGAGGCCTCTGAAATATTGTAGGTATTGCATTTGGCAACAATATTTGTCCATTGCAGGTAGTAAAAAAATAGTCATTTTTAAAATGTTTCGAGCAAATCCTTTGATGTTTGTTCGGCGTCTAATTATTGAGCCCTACGGCGTCAATCCATTTTTGATGCAATATGTTATGTTCCGGAAATCTGAACAATTGACAATTAATTATGTAAACAATAATTTAATATAATAATATTTTGTGTTTGCCTAGATAAATATTTCATATCGATAAAATATCGACATAATTATTTTCATTTAGTTACAACACTAGCGTTGTTTACAAAAATTGAATTTTACCAACATAGATTATATAATTCTCAGATGGAGTGCGGCTAACAAAATTTTGTGATTCCATAAAGAGCCAGTGTCCTCGTCAGTGTTGGCCGAACGTTAGTGTAATTGAAAATTAAAAATTGAAGATTGAAACACGTTAGTTAAAATTGAACACTAATAGTTTAGTGCAAATTGATTTCAATTAGAATTGAAATTAATTGTAACTAACGTGTTAATCCTTTGCGAATAACTAATAATTGAAGATATTTAATTTTTAGTCTTTCTCAAAAATTGAAACATTAATTTAATTTTTAGTGTAGATTGAATTGGTAATAGACATTAATAATTTACCTAACTAAACGCGAATTTAGGTTAAGCTACGAGGTTTTGATTTTTGTTTCGATTTTGACTCTGGACTCGGGGGCTTGTATTAATAAGCAATGGGACCGGTATCCTAAGATGGAAGTCATTCTGGACCCTGGGGATCCCTACTGGATCTCGGGTTTGGTGCATCATAGACTCATGCTGTTTGGGCTCATTCGACTTGTACTGATGAGCAGATGGTACCGGGATCAAAATCTGGAGCTCATGCTGGACCCTGGGGATCCCTACTGGATCTCGGGTTTGGCGCATCATAGACTCATGCTGTTTGGGCTCATTCGACTTGTACTGATGAGCAGATGGTACCGGGATCAAAATCTGGAGCTCATGCTGGACCCTGGGGATCCCTTCTGGATCTCGGGTTTGGCGCATCATAGACTCATGCTGTTTGGGCTCATTCAACTTGTACTGATGAGCAGATGGTACCGGGATCAAAATCTGGAGCTCATGCTGGACCCTGGGGATCCCTACTGGATCTCGGGTTTGGCGCATCATAGACTCATGCTGTTTGGGCTCATTCCACATGTACTGATGAGCAGATGGTACCGGTATCAAAATCTGGAGCTCATGCTGGACCCTGGGGATCCTTACTGGATCTCGGGTTTGGCGCATCATAGACTCATGCTATTTGGGCTCATTCGACCTGTACTGATGAGCAGATGGTACCGGTATAGCTCTTTTTACTTTTACTTTTGACCTTTGACCTTTGACATTTGCCCTTGACCTTGACCTTGGCCTCGACCTCGACTTTCACTTTCACTTTGACTTTCACTTTGACTTTCACTTTGACTGTCACTTTCACTTTCACTTTGACTTTCACTTTAACTTTGACTTTGACTTTCCCTTTCACGTTGACTTTCACTTTGACTTTGACTTTGACTTTTACTAAGAAAGTAAAAGTTAAAAGGAGCTCCAGATTTTGATACCGGTACCATCTGCTCATCAGTACAAGTCGAATGAGCCCAAACAGCATGAGTCTATGATGCGCCAAACCCGAGATCCAGTAGGGATCCCCAGGGTCCAGCATGACCTCCAGATTTTGATACCGGTACCATCTGCTCATCAGTACAAGTCGAATGAGCCCAAACAGCATGAGTCTATGATGCGCCAAACCCGAGATCCAGTAGGGATCCCCAGGGTCCAGCATGACCTCCAGATTTTGATACCGGTACCATCTGCTCATCAGTACAAGTCGAATGAGCCCAAACAGCATGAGTCTATGATGCGCCAAACCCGAGATCCAGTAGGGATCCCCAGGGTCCAGCATTGGCTCCAGATTTTGATACTGGTACCCTCTGCTCATCAGTACAAGTCGAATGAGCCCAAACAGCATGAGTCTATGATGCGCCAAACCCGAGATCCAGTAGGTAGCCCTAGGGTCCAGCACGAGCTCCATCTTGTGATATTGGTCCCGACTTCCGAACCCGAGATGCAGTTTTAAAATTAATTATTAGTGTAAAACAGGATTAATTTAGTTACACTAACGTTAATCTAATTGACTGTAATTCTTATTAAATTTTCGAGACGTTAGTGTAACTAATAGGTTAATTCTAATTGACGGTTAGTGTAATTGACGACGTCACAAAATCAATGCGAACTAACGTTAGTAAAAATTGATGTTAGTGTAATTGATTAGTTACGGAATTAATCTTCAATCTTATTGATCAATTTTCAATTCTAATTGAAATTAACGGCCAACACTGGTCCTCGTCGTTACGCACTACACACACATACGCACAGCAATAATGAGCCGCTCCCCCGCCATTCGTGTCCAATAAACGTCTATGCAGTCAAGAGCAGTTAAAAAATAATAAAAATATGCCGTCGTGCGTTGTCAAATGCTGCAGAAATGCCACCGGTCGAAAGAAAAAAACGGATGGGATAACTTTTCACCGTTAAGTAAACAATTCATTGCGTAATCACATTAAAAATCAGTAATTTCGTAAACTATTAACTTCATGGTAGCGGTGTTGCCAGATGGTTGAATAGGGAAACTTCCCGAACGTAAGGGGGTCTATAATCGCCGCGATATGTTGTCAATACGACATTGACGTCCACACTACTAACTATACGTTTCATTTCACGCACGTTTTCAACGAATATTAAAACGTTACCTAATAGTTAATAACTTTTATGCTTTTGTGAGCAAATTATTCTTTCAATCAAATACAAACATTGAAAAAATAATCAACCCAGCAGGATGTTTGATTGAATAACATACTATTGTATGAGTGGAATGCCCCACTTTAAAAAAAAAAAAAACGTAAAATAATTATGAAATTATTCTTTATTATTTTTTGAATCAAATTTATAATTAAACATAATTATATATTTCTTAAAATTATTCCAAAAACTTCTTAAAACAAAAAGCCCATATCTAATCGTAGATTGAACGCGCGAAGTTATGTCACCACTACTGATCTGTCAAACTTTCGTCTCATTCTAACTATCGCTCCCTCTCACTCTGAGCGGCTTCAGTAATCGACTGGTCAAGCGATTAGAACGAGATGGAACTATAGTTAGAATGAGAGGTCAGCTCTTAAGTCAAACCGATTGTGTTGATGGATCGAGGAGCATTTTTAACCAACTTCAAAAAAAGGAGGTTCTCAATTTGACCTGTATGTTTGTATGTTTGTGCGCGATTATCTCGCGCTTGGCTGAACCGATTTTAATGCAGTTTTCAAAAAGTATTTGTTACATTCCAAACAAGGTTTAGTATAAAAGCCAGAGACACCCTTCCGCCCCTACGTAAGAAAAAAAAAATAATAATCCTCTCTACGGTAGAAGTAAGACATGGTCAATTCCCCTCCCTCCTTAAATCGTCTTACGTAATAAATGAATACGTAATTACACTTTTAGTTGTCTTCGTCTTAGCGAGGGCACTGCCGTGCCTCCAGATTAAAAAGGTATAAAGTATGCTTAAAATAATAGTATTGGGGACGACAAGAGAGGCCACCACACTCAACAGTAGTCGTGTAATTTTAATAAATAGATTATTTATATTTTTTAAATTTTACCTTTTAGTCGCCTCTTCAGAAATATATTTCATCAAATTTATTAAAACAGGTGCTTATTAATTCTATTTAAATATGTATATTAATAATCTATTTTTTTAAATTCAAAAATACTGTATTCTTATTCGGGAAAATTTGTATTACATGGCAACACTCGTCTGGACACACACATTCAAACCAGCCGCCATCTTGCGTCACAGTTTGTTGTACAGCCATGCTCCGTCCTTTAATTTATTCGTCCAAGTTTACCAATATATTTCAATAAAATCAACTTGGAACTACGCAAAAGGTTCTTATTTTATAGTATCCAGCATGTGCAGTTATCCGAGACTATTATATTACATAATGTGTTTGAAAATTTTGAAATGAAAACAATAGTTTCTTACCGATGGAAACTGGTATTTTCTCCGGACTTCTTCGCTGATTTGAACCACCTCCGGCGGTATGGAACCATGCACGACATTTCTGCCTACATATAAATAATGAATATTCAATGTATACAGCTTAATTTTCAGAAATAGCACGATAACTTGCAAGAATCCGTCTTTTGCTACAATTTTGTGTTTGACGTCTAGGTTAATTTGACAGTTTGGTTAAGTTTTAAATCGAGACAATTCGTTAACAGCCGAACAAGGTCATACTATCTGTCCCATTCTAACTGATCTTGGTTAACCATAAATAACCAAAGAGACAATTATATGAAAAAACGTCTGGCTTATTTTTTCGGATCTGTTCTTTGAGATATCTGTGGTCAAAACAAAACGCAGCCGCCTCTATTCCGCTCTCTTTCGGCATTACTCTGTGGCCGAAGAGTATACTCCAGTTTAAAATAATAACTTTATGGTCTACGCATAGACGGACGCATCCTCAGATTTTTTTTTTTTTCTCTAATGGACTTTAGGGCGATGTTGCCCGTAGCCAACGTCAAGTAGATTGTATCTGCGTCTGGTTCTTTCGTTAACGAGAGAACGAGACGCAAATACAATTCTCCTATTACACACATTCAAGAATCAAAATGACACTACAAAGACCTTGTGCGTTGATGGCCTTCATCGCAAAAATAATTATTTGATATTGGCTACTTCGTGCAGAAAAATATTGCGTAATCTGTGTTTCTATTGTATGCTAAAAAAAGTCTCCTTTTACTCTTTGCCAGGTGTGGCCGCCAGGCTACTCTCTGGCGTCAGTCTGCATCAGCGACAGCACAGTCTAAATATTTATTTATGCGGATACAGAGCATTCGCTGGTTCGGGATCCAATTCCTCCCACTGTGGAACGGGACTCTCAGTTATAACACTCACTGCACTTGGATTCTTATTTATTACTAAAACACAATCACTCGGTACACTTGGCTAACTATGGCTATTTACACTATTTACAACTTATATCCTAGAACAGGTACATATACCCTGTCCGAGGATAGGCACATTTACCCTACTTCGCACTGTCACTAACTTTACTTGAACTACTTAGTCCACGAACAGGTACATATACCCTGCCCGAGTACTGGCACGTTTACCCTAAGAGCACTAGGTACAAACTGAGACACTAACACTTTACTTATAACGCTTAGTCCATAAACAGGTACATATACCCTGTCATATGAACCCTAGGTACGCTAGGCACTAAACTTTAACACTAGGCACATAGAAAGCCGGTACGCACACTGATATACTGATACTGTCGACTACTGGTCACTATTATCTCTTCTTCTTCTTATTTTTCTTGCTGGAACTGCTTGCTGAACTGAACTGTACTGCGGCGGTGCGTGCCGGCTTTTATATGATTCGAAAATAGCGAGGGTGGAAATATCTAGAACAATCTGAAAGAGAGATCTATCTTCATCTCTTTTACGCTATGGAAAAATCTAGATATTTTAGACAAGGATATCTCTATCTTTTTCATACATTCGAAGACTCTAGAAGTTTTAGACAGAGAAGTCCTTTGTTTACATTGCTATCTCTTTCTTGCACTCGACTTAGGATATTTGCGTATTTATTTACATTTTTGCTTATATCTCGAAAACTACTGGACGGATTTTGATGATTTATACCTTGTTAGAAAGGTCTTTGCAAGATCTGTCTATCTAGGACATTATCTTTACATAATATCAATAAACTAAAAAGTTGCTTTTTCTTATTAGTTAATTTTGTATGGGAGTGAGCTTCTATCTACTCTAACTCCGGTATCCTAAGTCCGAGGCTTACAAAACTATTTCTACTGGATAGTTTACTAGAAAACCTATCTCTAGAGGTATGTATGACCTATGTGGGCTGCGGCATTTTCCGGAAAAATCAAAATGTTTTCGCGGCTCTCGCTTCGGTCAAGCTTTGCCACCTCAGTCGGGGCCCGCGGTCGTCGTTTGGTAATTACGGCTGCTTGGGTCAACATTCAGTCAAATACGCCGCTCCCCCTCTGCCCGCCCTCAGTCGGGCGCGTACCATCACAGAGGGCACACATACTGCTTTTCAGCGGTACAAACAAGTCTTGTTTCTGCACAGACATCAATCAATCTAGTTTTACTTTAATAAAGTTGACCTGTGTGTACCACTTATTTATCACCTTACCTAGAAACCTTATAACTAACTAGGTAGAATACAATTTATTTAGGTAGGGATCTAGGCTGTCCGTAACAGTTCTGCCCCCGCTGACGCTCCTGCGGCTGCTCCTGTTGCAACGGTAGGACAGCCAGCTTCGTGACGGGTCTCCGGAACACGCCTCCCTTGGTCTGGACGTCGGCTGATCGGACTCCACCATCTGGTCCCTGGTACACCTTCGTGACGATCCCTCGCGGCCATACGTTGCGTGGTAAATTCCCATCCACGATAATAACGTAGTCGCCCTCCTGGATCGGTCTCACTCCGTTAGCCGCTGACTGTCGTGGTGCAAGTGTGGGTAGGTACTCGCGCACCCACCGCCTCCAAAAATGGTCCGCTAGAGCTTGGCTGGCGCGCCAAGTTCTTCGGTCGGCTTCCTCGCATGGTCCTGTCGGTGGAACCCCCGTCGATCCGCCCAGTAGAAAGTGTGCTGGTGTCAGAGCTTCTTCATCTTTAGGGTCCACCGAAACGTGGGTCAGCGGTCTTGCGTTGACGGTGTTTTCTGCTTCGGCTAATACGGTCATCAGTAATTCTTCTCTCGGCGCCTTTGTGTGCAGAGTGGCTGTTAATGCGCTCTTTACGGAGCGCACCAGTCGCTCCCAGGCTCCGCCTTGATTTGGTGCACCGGGTGGGATAAACCTCCACGAAATGTTCTTCTGCACGCCGAACTCTTGAAGTGCAGGTATCCATTCTTTGTACGCGTTGCGTAGCTCGATGTCCGATCCCCGGAAATTGGTTGCATTGTCACTGTATATGACCGCAGGCCATCCTCGTCGTGCCGCCAGTCGTCGTAGAGCCATTATCGCTGAGTCTGTCGATAGGCTGTGGACGACCTCCAGATGCACAGCTCGCGTAGTTAGACAGGTGAACAATGCAACCCACCTTTTTTCGTGTCTTCGTCCGATGGTTACCATGAGTGGCCCAAACAGGTCCACGGCTGTGTTCGTGAACGGTCTCTTATACGGCTCGATTCTTGCCAGTGGCAAGTCTCCCATTGCTGGCACCTTTGGCTGTGTCTTTCGAAGAATGCACAGGCGGCACTTGCCAGCCACTTGTCGCACCGTCGGCCGTAGGTGAATGATCCAGTGGAGCTGACGCAGATCATTCACAACCCGTTCGTTGTTGGCGTGTCCAGCTTCCCGATGTGCTCGAGCGATCATTAGTTTGATCACCCGATGCCTGCCGTCCAGGATTACAGGTCTCTTTTCCAGTCCTTGCACTGGCGCTGCGTTGATCCGTCCCCGCATCCTTATTAGACCATCTTCATCTATTACTGGGTCTAATTCGAAGATCCGACTCTTCCGGTTCACTGGCTCCTGCTTAACCAGACTTCGGTATTCCTCCGGGAAACTCGTCCGCTGCACGTACTGGAAGAGTAAGTGTTCCGCTTTCTTCCGATGTCTCACTTGCAGCGGCATTCGTTGTCGGGTCTTAAGGCACTCGACGAACTGGTAAACGCGTGCTGTCGCGTTTAGCAGTCTGTTGTAGTCGGAGAATCGATCGATGTCGGGAATAGGCTCCTTGTTTACCTTTGGTTCTTCTGTCGCAGCGCAAATTATTTCTTCCCTCTCGGCTGGATCCGTAGTCTCCTGGGACATCTTCTCCTTTGGCCATTCGTTTTCTGGTCTCTTCAGAAAGTCTGGTCCTTGATACCATCGGCTGTCGAAGGTGACTTGTCTTCTGTTATCCGGCCGCGTAGCTTCGTCTGCCGGATTCTCCTTTGTAGGTACCCAGCGCCATTGACTTGGCTTCGTTAGCTCCGCTATCTCTCCTAAGCGGTTGGCTACGTAGGCGCTGTAGCGTTTGGCGTCGTTGCGAATCCAGTGGAGTACTGTTTCACTATCAGTCCACAAAACGACTCGTGCTGGCGTCAGACGGTGCTCTTCTCGGATGGTCTGCTGCAGTCTCGATCCGATGAGCGCTGACTGAAGCTCCATGCGTGGCACGCTGAGTTGTCTCGTTGGCCCCACCTTACTTTTGGCGGCGACCATGCTGACCAGGGCCGTCCCATCTTCTTGGACGACTCTCCAATAAGCCACGCATGCGTACGCCTTAGTGCTGGCGTCCACGAAGACGTGTAGTTCCTTGCTCGCCGCTGCCCCCGTTGACAAGTAGCATCTTGGAATTCGAAGTGCTGCAACGCTGTCCAAAGCCCGTAACCATTCTTCGAAGTCGTGCTTGTCCTCTTCTGGCAGTGGTGAGTCCCAGTCCAGTTTCTTGGCCCACAAGTTTTGTAACTGGACTTTGGCCGTTATTGTGTAGTGACTTAACAGCCCCAGTGGGTCGTACACGGACATCACGGCCGATAGCATTTGCCTCTTCGTCGGCGTAGTCTTCATGTCTCGTACCTCGGCCGGTACCCTCATCATGGCCGTGTTAAACCCGAGCTCGTCCGTTTCAGGGTTCCAGTACATGCCAAGGATCTTGTTTTCCTTCTTCCCTAGCTGCGCCGGTGCGTTTGCGTGCAGCTCTTGTGGGATACCTTGCAGTAACTTCTTACTGTTGGACGTCCATCCACGAAGCTTGAACCCTCCTTTAGCGTGTGACGATGTTACTTGCGTGGCACGATGTACGAGCTCTTCCTCGTCCGGATAGCTTGCCACGTAGTCGTCCATGTAGTGGTTACGGACGATGTCCTCTACAGCATCCGGGAATTCTTCGGCGTTGTCCTGGGCGTTCCTGTTGCGAACGCTGTGCGCCAGGAAAGGCGAGCTCGCTGCGCCGAACAGCATGCTCGTCATCTTGTAGAACTGCGGGTTTCCGGTTCGGCGGTCTCCTCTCCAGACGAAAGTTTGTGAGGGCTGGTCCTCACTCCTCATCTTGATCTGGAGGAACATCTCCTGTAGGTCCGCCACCACGGCGAACTTCCCTTCGCGGAACCGGAACAGTATCCCGATCAGTGACTGTAGTAAGTCCGGCCCTTCCAGAAGAAAATCGTTGAGGCACTTCCCTTGGCTGCGACACGCTGCATCGAAGACTAATCTGATCTTTCCTGGCTTGTTGGGGTTGGTCACAGCGAAGTGCGGTAGAACCCACGCGACGTTGCTATCTGGCGGCTCCTCCAGCGGCTCAGCATACTTCTTAGCAAGCAAGTTATTTACTTGCTCGGTGTAGCTCGCTGCGAATGCCGGGTCACGGTCCATCTTGCGCTCGATGCTATGCAGTCGATTCAACGCCGTGTGCAGACTCGGCGGCATTCGTGGCTCCTCGTCCCGCCAAAGCTGTCCCACCTCGTAGCGTGGTCCGTCGATTTTCTTGACCGACTTCTCGAAGATATCCAAGGCCCTCTGTGTCCCTGGATCTACCTTCTTGACATTCTTGATGCGGAGCGAGTCTATGTTGAAATATTCCCGCAACATAGAGTCCAGGTGCTCGTCATCCTCTTGGCGGCAGTGTAGCGTCACGTGCTTCTCGGGTGGGTTGACTATACGTGGCTTACCTCCGAAGACCACCCAACCTAACCCTGTCAGTACTGCTGCCGGCTCGTCCAGTCCCCGTATTCTTGCCTCCTGAGGTAGCAACACTGGCCATTGGTCTGTCCCCACAAGTAGTCGCGGTACGGCTTCGTCGTAGCAGGCAGTCTGGATATCCTTGAAGTGCTCCATCTCCATGACCTGCTTGCTCATCCTTTGCGTTCGTAGTCCTAGTCTCTTCACTGTGGTGAAGACTAAGTTATACGCGGTCTCTAGGCCCTTTCCTTGTACGCGAACTCTGACTTGTCTGCTTACTTCTGGCACAGCTTCCATGTTGCTTACCCCTGCCAGGCGCAGCGGCGTCTCGGGTCCCGTGGCTCCTATGGCTTCGGCCAAGTCTGCTTGGATCAGACTCACTGTGCTGCCATCGTCAAGCATAGCGTAGGTATCCACCTTCCCTTTTGGACCCTCTACGGTAACAGGTACCATCTTCAAAAATACGCTGGACGTGCTGTTTACTTGTTCCACCGTCGTGTTCGACGTGATCTCCGGCTCTGTTGGTTTGGCCGCCTGCGGATGTCCGGACCCGTCGCGGGCGGCAGGTTGCGGGGCAGGTGAGGCCGCGCGGGGTGGCGGCCGGCGTACACGCGCTTCTCTCTGCGTGCTGCCCTCGCTGTGCAGTAATCGGTGATGCCATCTGGTGCATCCGTTGGAACCGCATGCCTTTGCGTGACATTTCAACTTGGAGTGTTTACCGTTCAGGCATTTGTAGCATATGCGGTTGCTTTTGGCCCAGTCCCATCTCGCGCCTGTGTCCATGACCAGGACTCGCTTACATTCCGTAGTCCTGTGTTCACCGCCGCAGCACAAGCAAGGCTCCCGAATGCCCACGGTGTTCCCTGTTGTGTACGTCTGCTCGGCGTGGTACTGCGCTTGCGTCCTACGCGCGCCTCTTCCCTGGACTGCGCGACTCGGTGATGGTCGAGCTACCTCCTTAGTCGCCGCTTCCCTCCTTTTATTGGTGCCAGGCATGCGAGCGTGCGAGAATTCTAACTCTGCGTCGCTCTCTTCCATTAAGAAGTCAGCCATCAGCATCAGCTCACACTTGCCGCCCTTTATGTGCTCCTTTGCGTAGGCGCACCATCGACTTCTGAGGTGTGGACTCAGTCTGTCTGTTATCTCTCGAACTAACAACGGGTTGTTGCTATAGTTCCTGCTGTCGAGTTCGCAAAGTGTACTTACAATGTTTACAATCTTCGTTGCGAATTCGTTCAGGTCGATGGCACTGGGTCCCAACGGCGGCAGCCGCTTTAGCTCGTCCAGCGCCTTGTCCACCAGTAAGTCGATGCGCCCGAAATTCTTCTTAAGGAGCCTTATTATTAGCTCTGGCTGTGTCGATGTGGATAACAGATGCTGCACACACTGTCGTGCATCCCCACGTAGACAGTTCCTCAGCCGAGCCATGTTCTCGAACGCACTGAAGTTGTACCGTAGGGTTGACTCCGTGTAGGCGTTGAAGAACAGTAGCCATTCGTTAGGGTTGCCCGTGAATGGCGGCAACTCGTAACATTGCTTCGGCGGTGTGGTCCTGACGGCGTCCCGTAGCTGGTCGGCGAGCCTGTTGAACGCTGTCGCTGCATCACTCGGCAGCGGCTCTACCGACGACCTTAGTCTGGCGTTTTCGGAATACGGCGTCCATTCATGTCGTCCTGGTGGCTGATCACGCGGTTCCACGGGCGGCGGCGCTCGTGCCTCAATACGCGGCCCACGCGGCGGCGATTGGGCGCGCCTGACCCGTGACGGTACGGGCGGCGACTCTACGCGCACTCGATGACGCGGCGTGTCTTCAATGGTGCGCAGCCACTCGTGCACTCGACTATCGGGTTCAGCCGGTCGTTCCCTGGCCGGGCTGATTGTGCGCGATGACCCCACGGACGATGAGTCAGTTCCAGTTCCAGTTCCAGAGCTCGTTTCTTCGAGTACCTCGTCCCTCTTGAGCTCGTACTCCTTCCTTAGCAGCTCTCGTTCCAACTCGATCTCTCGCCGTTTTAGCTCGACCTCTTTCCTCATTTGCTCGAGTTCGAGCTCTCTTAATTTGGCTGATCGGAGGCTGCTTACGTGTGATGCGTGCGATTTCCTCGACGGATGAGACTTGACCGTCGGTACCTTGCCTGGTGATGGAGTCGGTACCTTTTGTGTCTCCGTGGCCTTAGGGTGGCCCTCTGACTGGGCCTCCTTACTCCCTCTTTCCGAAACCGGAGACAGGTTCTGCGCGCGCCCACTCAGGTGCTCGCGCTCAACTCGGCGTTGCTCCGCCTTTTCCTTGTGTCGCAGCTGCTTCTTGATCGCTTGCTCGATCCTTCGCCGTTCCAGTGTCGACGGCGAACGTGGTGGTCCCTTATGGACAACCTTCGCGGGCCCAGACGATACCATGGCTCCAGCTCTTACAGGTACCCCCGCAGAAGATTCTTGACACGGCTTCCCGGCCTTGCCCGTGACCCCATCCTGTGGGGTGCGCACGGTACCGGGTGCCCCTGCCACGTTCGCAGATACGCCTTCCGCAGTATCTTCTAGTCGGCCTTCTTCCTCTCCGGTGCGGCGGCCAGACTGCGACCTCGTTTTTATTCCTGAAGATTCCATCTCGGCACTTTATAGCACTATTTCACAACACAATGTCACAAATAACACACACGCAAAGTGTCAGTAGTCACTATAAGAATCCACTTTTCACTAGTCCAAGTTCCACTGAATCCCCTGATCCGGCTCGAAGGACCATAGAACTGTGGCCGCCAGGCTACTCTCTGGCGTCAGTCTGCATCAGCGACAGCACAGTCTAAATATTTATTTATGCGGATACAGAGCATTCGCTGGTTCGGGATCCAATTCCTCCCACTGTGGAACGGGACTCTCAGTTATAACACTCACTGCACTTGGATTCTTATTTATTACTAAAACACAATCACTCGGTACACTTGGCTAACTATGGCTATTTACACTATTTACAACTTATATCCTAGAACAGGTACATATCGTGTCCGAGGATAGGCACATTTACCCTACTTCGCACTGTCACTAACTTTACTTGAACTACTTAGTCCACGAACAGGTACATATACCCTGCCCGAGTACTGGCACGTTTACCCTAAGAGCACTAGGTACAAACTGAGACACTAACACTTTACTTATAACGCTTAGTCCATAAACAGGTACATATACCCTGTCATATGAACCCTAGGTACGCTAGGCACTAAACTTTAACACTAGGCACATAGAAAGCCGGTACGCACACTGATATACTGATACTGTCGACTACTGGTCACTATTATCTCTTCTTCTTCTTATTTTTCTTGCTGGAACTGCTTGCTGAACTGAACTGTACTGCGGCGGTGCGTGCCGGCTTTTATATGATTCGAAAATAGCGAGGGTGGAAATATCTAGAACAATCTGAAAGAGAGATCTATCTTCATCTCTTTTACGCTATGGAAAAATCTAGATATTTTAGACAAGGATATCTCTATCTTTTTCATACATTCGAAGACTCTAGAAGTTTTAGACAGAGAAGTCCTTTGTTTACATTGCTATCTCTTTCTTGCACTCGACTTAGGATATTTGCGTATTTATTTACATTTTTGCTTATATCTCGAAAACTACTGGACGGATTTTGATGATTTATACCTTGTTAGAAAGGTCTTTGCAAGATCTGTCTATCTAGGACATTATCTTTACATAATATCAATAAACTAAAAAGTTGCTTTTTCTTATTAGTTAATTTTGTATGGGAGTGAGCTTCTATCTACTCTAACTCCGGTATCCTAAGTCCGAGGCTTACAAAACTATTTCTACTGGATAGTTTACTAGAATACCTATCTCTAGAGGTATGTATGACCTATGTGGGCTGCGGCATTTTCCGGAAAAATCAAAATGTTTTCGCGGCTCTCGCTTCGGTCAAGCTTTGCCACCTCAGTCGGGGCCCGCGGTCGTCGTTTGGTAATTACGGCTGCTTGGGTCAACATTCAGTCAAATACGCCGCTCCCCCTCTGCCCGCCCTCAGTCGGGCGCGTACCATCACAGAGGGCACACATACTGCTTTTCAGCGGTACAAACAAGTCTTGTTTCTGCACAGACATCAATCAATCTAGTTTTACTTTAATAAAGTTGACCTGTGTGTACCACTTATTTATCACCTTACCTAGAAACCTTATAACTAACTAGGTAGAATACAATTTATTTAGGTAGGGATCTAGGCTGTCCGTAACACCAGGGATTCCCGACGTCCTGTCATAACAAACAAAATGGTCGCCATAGTCATAGACAAAACCTTCTAGCGATACCTACTGTAAATGTGACAGATAAAAACAACAGCAATAGGACCGCAATAGGATCATCGGTAGGATCGCAATAGAAGCACAATAGAAGTGAGATATCTACGTGTGTTACTTTCGCATCTCGAATCGAGGCCCTGGATTATTTTTTGTGAATACCTCTTATAGTGGAGCATATTTATACTGAGTATCAACATATATCTTAGCTGTGACAGTTTTTGACTTATGATTTTCTTACAATTTTTTTTAAGTATTTGTTTTCGGGATCTATTTGAGCCATTTGGTTCAAAATTCTTTCTTCTCTTTATTTTAGTGCATGTTAATGTTATTAACAAAACTGTAAGCTAATAGACAAACTCAAATTGTTATATGATATTAGCACTGATTTATTTTAGTTTTTCTAGGGGGAGGGCGAGATGAAAAACAAAGTCCAACGTGGGTCAGCGCGGGTTGCACGGGCTGGTTTCACAACACGCAGGGAGCTTAAATACCGCGAGTGGATTCCGGTTGCCTCTCGGACACTGTAACTACGCGCCATTGTTTAAACTATAATCTCAGGAATTGGCGTAGGCGCTATACTTATCTAATATCTACTGTTTGTAAATAAAAAACTTATTTAGCGATCAATAACGTAAGTAAATATAATTTATATTTACAATTTATTTCATAAAAAAACTTAATAATACGCGTCATGTTTGCTTATAATATAACTTAAATTAAAACATAATAATTTTACAGCAACACAAGAGTGCGTAAAAAAATTATTAATCTCCTATGATTTTGTTTTGAAACTTTTAGGTTTTGTAATGTTGGAATGTTGGCGGAGTATACAATAGAAATACGTAAATTAGTATGTAAGTCCCAACTTGTGACCTCAGGTTGAATTATTATACAAAATGAACATACATAAATATTGTTCACGAAACAGATTAGTTATTAAAATAGAGTTGATTTTCATTTGTCTTAAAATTTAAAGAAACAATAGAAAATACACTTCATTGGGTTTAAAATATGGTTTACGTTCTATTGAAATATGTACAGTCGCCATCAAATATATCGGAGCGGCCAGGGTATTCAAAAATATCTGAACATGCACTTTATCGCCTTGACAATAGGCGTTGTTCAGATATTTGTGACCACCTTGGCCGCTCCTATATATCTGATGGCGACTGAACATTGGGCAGCACGTGGGTATAGAATGCCTAATGGTAAGCAGACAGAGCCTAACTAAAGCATAGTTCATATAGAATTGGCACACGGTTGTCGCAAAATTAATAATTGTTAGATGCCAAAAATTCAAAAACCGGCCAAGAGCGTGTCGGGCCACGCTCAGTGTAGGGTTCCGTAGTTTTCTGTCCGTCACAGTAAGTGTCCCCACTTAAGAGTTTTTGAAAGCACGTCATTACATTGTGATTTTGTAGAAATTACAGGTACAATAAACACCTGCTTATACGGTTAAATTACAAACTTAGTTCAGAAATTATTTTGTATTTTTTTTTCAAAAACTATTCAACCTATCAAGTTCAAAATAATTTTCCTAAAAAGTTTTTATAAAGTTCTACTTTTGAGATTTTTTTCATATTTTTAAAACTTGTGTTTGTGGTTCAAAAGTTAGAGGGGGGGGGGGTGCCACTTTTTTTTATACTTCTGGAGCGATTATTTCCGAAAATATTTACATTATCAAAAAATGATCTTAGTAAACCCTTATTCATTTTTGAATACCTATCCAACAATATTTCACACGTTAGGGTTGAAATGAAAAAAAAAATCACTCCCCACTTTACGTATAGGGGAGGTACCCTAATAAAACATTTTTTCCACTTTTTATTTTACCACTTTGTCGGCTTGATTCATATACATATTAGTACCAAATTTCAGCTTTCTAGTGCTAACGGTCACTGAGATTATCCGCGGACGGACGGACGGACGGGCAGACATGGCGAAACTATAAGGGTTCCTAGTTGACTACGGAACCCTAAAAAGACGATCGCTATTCAAAGTCAATATTTTGTAGTCTTAGCGGTAAATATTTTTACTCGGATAGATTAACATTTTCGAAATTATAGACGATGGAAGTTGAAAGACTAACATTTACACAACTACAAATACTTAGAAAATCCTTCTTGGTCCGGATCTAAGATCACTAAGTCGTAAAATTTATATACGACCGAATTCTGACAAAATTCAAGGGTTGCCTATTAGATGACCATGACGTAATATGATTAAGTATATATTACTATAGTTACAGATTATTCAAATAGAAGAACTGTTTGAATATATAAAACCGAAAAAAAAATACCATATCAATATCATGCGTGCCCGGATTCTATCGTGTAGTCTTTAATACCAATAAAAGTGTACGAATATTATTAAATTTTCGCTTAAAAGCTATGTGTCTAAGCTTGTCTATAAGAGATCGCTTTTTAGCGATAAGACCGCGAATTGTTTTACCTCTACTTATCTGTTTGTAACTTGTGTATGTGTATACTTTGTTTCTTTCAGTTGTGGTGTGCAATAAATAATAGTACATTACTTACCAGGGACTGTAAAAGAAAGCCCGAAATCGCAGGTATTTGTGACCCGATACGCAGGCGAGGGTTGTAAATATGCGATAGAGGGCTTTCTTTTTTACTGCCCGTGGTGAGTACACAATTTTAGGTGGAGACCTAGCCATAATGCGAGTTTTACGCGAAGCGTGTTAATTTTTGTATATGGTATTGTCTATGCTTAAATGTCATATTACTAGGTTTTTATTGCATGTTGCAACTCTCCTTCTTCTTCTTGTCAAAGCGGACCTGTAAGCAACCATTATTTTTCTCTCCGATGTGTTTTATATTTAATTTAATTTAATCTAAATGATCCTTAGTTTATTCACTGTTATAAATGTGTATATTTGTTTCGGTGCAATAACAGTAAAAGCTGATAAGTAATATTTTGATTGTTTCATTATTTACGCACACCAGGATAACCTCTACGTCCACCCTCTGTCACGCCAAGATTGGCATATCTCCTACGTTAACTTCATCAGGCTATGGGCCCAGGTAAAGCTTAAGAAAAGCCTTGGTGTGCGTAAAATCAAAATATATCTAAAAACAAGAAATGAATGTCCAACTTGGAGACTGCATGCATGGCTTCAGCACTCTCCAGCGAGCTAGTTAGAGCAAGACTCCTGCAAGAAGAGTTCCGGAGGGTGTCGACCAATGCGGATAATACTACTAACTCGGCTTATTTTTCAAATTCTAAGTTCTCAAACACAATTTGTAACTACTGCAAAAGGAAAGGACATTTGAAGTCTAAATGTTTCAAATTGAAGCGTGATAAGAAGAAAACAGACAAAAGTGGACAAAGTTTTATTGCCTCTGCCTTTCTTGTGAGAAAAGAAGATTGGATCATTGATTCCGGAGCTTCTCAGCACATGACCAATGATCAACATAGTTTCAAGCATTTTAAAGACTCTAAGAGTGTAATATCAGTTGCAAATAATGCTAAACTAGAATGTCATGGTCATGGTGACATTGCTTTAAACGACAAATTGGTAAGCGAAATTAATAATGTACTTTTTGTTCCCGAGCTTTCTGTTAATCTTTTATCGGTCAGTTGCCTAGTCAACAAGAGTTTTTCTGTTTACTTTGACAAGGAAGGTTGTTTTGTTTATGATAAATGTAAAGTTTCTGGCAGCATAGTCGCAACGGCCAGTCAAAATAATGGCCTTTTTATACTAGACAAAGAGAAGAAGTGTACTATGACAGGTAACTCCCAACAGGAGCACTCTTTAATGTTCTTGTGTCAAAATATGACTAGACAAGAACACCAGAGAGCCAATGTTGCTGCCTCATCGGTGTCTATCGACCTATGGCATCGAAGGACTGGACATTTAAGCCTTAGCGGTTTAAAAACGTTAAAAAATTGTGTTTCTGGTGTAATTTTTCAGGAAGATTCACAGCAACTGCAAGACTGCGAGCCCTGCCTTAAGGGAAAGTTGTGCACACTACCTTATCCCGTGGGAGAGGCTACGCGTGCTAGTAAGCCCCTGGAACTTGTGCACTCAGACGTGATGGGTCCAATGCAGGAGGACAGCTGGGGAGGTGGGAGATACCTCGTCACTTACACTGATGACTACTCTCGAAGAACTCATGGATTTATTATAAGACACAAGTCTGAGGTAATGTCTAGTTTTCTTATTTATAAGGCCCTAGTCGAAAAACAGTCTGGCTTGCCTATTCTTTGCCTTCGGACGGATGGGGGTGGCGAGTACTGCAACTCTAAATTTATGACCTATTTGCAAAAAGAAGGTATAGTGCATCAAAAGACAGTACCTTACTGTCAAGCACAGAATGGAGTCGCGGAGCGCCTGAATCGCATTTTGACAGAGAAAGCAAGATGCATGCTGCAAGGTGCAGGTCTCTGCAACAGATATTGGGGTGAGTCCATTATGACAGCAATTTATCAAAAAAATCGTAGCCCTACATCTGCGTTGTCAGGACTGACACCTGAGGAAGTATGGACCGGGTCCAAACCGGACCTTAGTCATCTACATGTGTTCGGCTGTATTGCTTATTCTCTAGTGCCAGATCAGTGCCGCCGAAAACTGGATCCTAAGAGCAAAAAATATGTGTTTGTAGGTTATAGTGAAACTACTAAAGGATACAGGTTGGCGGACCCCCTTAATCCAAAGAAAATTATTTTGTCTAGAAACGTAGCATTTTTAGAAAACAAATTTTTAAACAATTTTGACATTAAAAATAATAATGTGATAAATGATGAATTTATATTTTATGAATGGTCATGTAATGACAATTTTAATAATTTAACGAATTTAAATTCTTCTGGCAGTGCTGATTCTAGTGGTGCCGATTGTAGTAATGCTGAATCTAGCAATGCTGTAGTGGATAGTGATAGTAGTCAAATGAATTCTAGTCATCATAGTAATATAAGTTCTATCACCAGTGATAAAATCACTTTAAACAATGATCCTAATGAAGAGTCGGGTTCAGCCGAGTCACCGGTGCCGGACGCGCGCTATGAGCGCCTGACGTCTTCGTACCAGTCGCCAGTTGGTGGGGAAGATGCGAGTCGCCCCCTGTCGCCTGTACTCGCCGATACGCGCCCCATTCGCAGCACGCGCTCCAAACTACCTACCAGGTACCAAGACTATGACATGGATTATTCCCTCATAGTCAAAAGTTTATCCATATCTGAGCCACAATCCTATGAGGAAGCCATGTCTGAACCTAATAGTGATCAGTGGCTAGCAGCCATGCAGCATGAATATAATTCAATGTTGTCTAATAATGTATGGAAACTAGTAGATCGCCCTTCAGGTGAAAATATTATAAAATGTAAGTGGGTTTATAAAACTAAACATGACGCCTCTGGAAAATTTGATAAACACAAAGCTCGACTTGTTGCCAGAGGTTTTACTCAAGTCCATGGGGTAGACTATATGGAAACCTATTCACCTGTAGTTAGGCACTGTAGTATGAGAATTTTGTTCTCTTTAGCTAATAAATTAGATTTAAATATTGATCACATCGATGTTGCCACTGCTTTTCTCAATGGAAATCTCGATGAAACCATTTATATGGAACAGCCTCCAGGCTTCAGTAATGGGAACAATAATAAAGTATGTTTGTTGTTAAAAGGCATTTATGGGTTAAAGCAAGCCAGTAAGATTTGGAACAATAAAGTTCATGACTTGCTTTCATCCAATGGCTTCATACAGAGTAAATGTGAACCTTGTGTATATGTTAAAAGAACTCGACATGATTTGGTCATAATAGCACTTTATGTAGATGATTTTTATGTGTTCTATAGTAAAAATAGTTCTACTTATAAAGAATTGTCACAGCTTTTAGAAAATAATTTTAATGTAAAGAATTTGGGCACACTTACAAGCTGTTTAGGTATTAATGTGACCCGTGATAGGTCAAAAGGATTGTTAAAGCTTGACCAATCAGAGTATATTCGTAAATTGCTAATTAAATTCGGAATGCAAAATTGTAAGGCCGTATGCACACCCATGTTGCCTAATAGTAAGTTTTATAGAGCTGAAAAATGCTTAGATGAAAAAATTTACAATTACAGGCAATTAATGGGCTCTTTAATGTACCTATGTGTGTGCACGAGGCCAGACATAGCTTTTGCGTGCAGCCAATTATGTCAATTTAATAATGGCTTTGACCAAACACACTGGTTAGCAGCTAAACGCATACTTCGGTATCTAGCAGGCACAATTGATTATTGTTTGTTGTTTACAAAAAATGACAATTGTAATTTAGATGCATTTGCCGACGCAGATTGGGCTAATGACCAACTGGATAGGAGGTCTTATACAGGCTTTGTTATTAAATTTGGCAATGACACTATTAATTGGGAGTCTAGAAAACAACGGTGCATTGCTCTTTCTTCAACCGAATCAGAATATTTAGCTATGTCTGACATATGTAAAGACATCTGTTTTATTAAGAATTTCATGTCTGAAATTTGGAATGTTGATTTAACCATAACCTTATATAATGATAACCTTAGTGCCCAAAAGTTGTTAGAAGTAAAGGAATATTGTCACAAACGTACAAAACATATTGACCTTCGTTACCACTATGTTAAAGATTTGGTGAAAAATAACTCTATAATCGTTAAGTACTTGCAAACCGATCAGATGATAGCAGATGTTTTTACTAAAGCACCAGGTTCAACTAAACATAATAAATTTATAAAGCTGTGTAATATTGTGAAAGCTTAGTTTGTAATGAATGTACTAGCATCTTTGTGTGTAGCTTGTTTGCCTGGAATGATATGTAAATATATAGGTTGTAATGCTCAAATGATAACTATACCTAAGCATGTGATAACATTATAAGCATATGGGGAAGTGTTAATTTTTGTATATGGTATTGTCTATGCTTAAATGTCATATTACTAGGTTTTTATTGCATGTTGCAACTCTCCTTCTTCTTCTTGTCAAAGCGGACCTGTAAGCAACCATTATTTTTCTCTCCGATGTGTTTTATATTTAATTTAATTTAATCTAAGTGATCCTTAGTTTATTCACTGTTATAAATGTGTATATTTGTTTCGGTGCAATAACAGTAAAAGCTGATAAGTAATATTTTGATTGTTTCATTATTTACGCACACCAGGATAACCTCTACGTCCACCCTCTGTCACGCCAAGATTGGCATATCTCCTACGTTAACTTCATCAAAGCGTACTCACATTATGGCCAGGTGTCACGTAAAGAGTATTTATGTTTATGTGTCTTAATTTACTTGAAAATGCTGTCTTTGATTGCGTACCATTTCTATGTGAATTATGCTTTAATAAACAACACAAAATGTAGCCGTTGCAATAAATAGAATAAGCTGACAACTAAGCTCTCCCGAGGGGCAGCACAAAAGACAGGGCCTCTCCAGTGGCGCCCCAGGCGACCCGGCGGGCTTGGAACACGAGGGCCCAGGAGATCAGCCCCACCGCCCATGCGAGGGCACCCAGACCGCTCATCACTACATCTGAAATGAGAATAAGATATTGACAAATTTTTTTTTTTAATACAAGCTGTTACGCCAACTGTACTTTTCTAGCAAAAGCCACTCCTCAACGAGATGATTCAAACAATGAGTTTCCATTATTTTATCACAGTTCCACCTTCGGTTCCTTAGAGAATTCAACCAACCGGAGCGGCCATGTCTATCATTTTCTATAAAAAAAAGTCTGCTGGTTTTTAGGGGAGGGGAATGTCAAATACAAGTACGTAACATACAAATAGCCACGTCAGATAAACGTCAGTCCATACAATAAATATCGTACGTATCGTATCGTTACACTTGTGAAAGTCTTAATACATCAGCATTGGCAAATTCACCTTGCTTCTATCGGCACGGAGTAAAAGCCAGGGGGGAAAGAAAAAAAAAATTACCACTGGTCATATGTTTTCAGCAGAGGGCAACGCCTGTCAATGGCCACTCTGGTTGGTTGAATGCTCTAAGTTCGGTTCCGTCCACCAGACCAGTTTCAGTTTAATCGGACATCAGGCACTAGTTCAAATCTGTCTCGCAAAGTTCTACCTAAACAACCGAGCAGTCAACCAACAGTTGCACTATTAACTAGCACATAACACAACTTTGTCTGCCAAGCATTGGACAGAAAAAAACGTTCCCTCAGCATCAGTACGTGCAAGCACACTCGGTTATATTTTGAACGTAATATCACCTACCAGGCGCTGAGGGCACGACTTTCCGTGAGCGTGAAGAAGTCTTTGTCGGGTTAAGCAAAAGAAAGAGTGATCGAAGGAGAACTTGGGTTCCAGTGAAGTAGAAGAACTCATTTCTTTTCATCAAAATAACAACACTACAAAAGAGGCGCCAACGTGGAGACATGATTGAGACTTTTAAAATCCTAAACGGCTATTACGACTGTCCAGAACTGACCGACTTGTTCACTCGACATCTAAACACGCGCGCAAGAGGACATAACTTTAAACTAACAACAACAATACATAATACAACTATCGGCAAAAACTTTATTGCGAACCGAATTGTGAATACTTGGAACAAGTTACCCTCCCAAGTTGTGAACTCCAACAGTGTTAATCAGTTCAAAAATAGACTCGACAAACTATCTAAAGTTGTGAAGTGCTTAGTGAACTTTGATTTAGACTTATCAGCGCGAGCTGCCTGTCTAAAACTATATAATAATAATAATAATGATTTCATTCTTTTTTACAGTAGCTCGGGCATATGCTTTTGGAAAGGTGGAGGCTGTGTGAAGTCGGTTCTTTTTTGTTTAAAATTATTAGGGTAACAGTTTACGAACTTAGCATTCATTCACGCTTATGTTTTGGATGGGATCAGAGGCGTATTTGGAAATTTGGCGCCCCGGGCCAGAAAAATTTGCCGTCCCTGTTACTTAACCAGACAGAATATTAAAATTTTCTTAAGACTCTCTGAACCTTTAGTTTGTACGATCAAACGTTGAAAAAACTGCTGACGCCTTTTGCATATCTGCGTAGCGGGATCGACACCGTGGTACAGCGCTACACGTTACGGCGTTATAGACGGAGAGCTGGCCACGGCAGGAATGACACAATAATGAGAGCAACGAAATTGATATAGTTAGACTGCTATACTATTGTTATTACCTAATCTGGCAATCTGGCAGCTTTAAGCCGGGGGGTTCAAGAGTAGCAGACCAGTAAAGTTGTTTATAAATCTAGGGAACGACGCAATACTGAGAGTTCTTGCTTTAGTACGATATCGTGGCATTTGATGTATGTAATTGGAATATAACGTGGAAGCTGTCGCAGTGGGGGGGGAAAAGAGGCAGGTTGAAGTTAAATGCATTTATACCGGACGCCTGCGGTTTATTTCCTTCTGATCTGTGAAAACTGTTTGTAATTAATCAGGCGCTCGAATAAAACTTATTAGTTGACAATTTTCGATGCCAAGACGATATTACCGATAGTTATTTCTAAATAGGAAATCGACTTTAACAGCCAGGATTCTCGGTTTAAATTGTTATGAAAAAATATGTGACATATTAGGTTTTGTTCTGATAATGAACTTGATTACAAAGCCACATCATAATACAGCTACTCGTTACTAGATTGCGCTTATATCGACTAAACATAGACAGAATATTACATTTGAATTCCAACTGCTGACCCAGCACGGGTGAGCAGTAGATAATAAACCAATATAAGTGTGCCGCATTGCTACGAATCTCGCGGTCATGTTACACTGGCAGTTAGAGAGATTGGCTCGCCAAGGGGCGCACAAACATTAGGAAATCACAGATATATGGCTGCCTAATTTGTCGATAAAAATATTAACCCTTAGCCATACCTGGCAATATTTTGATCATTGAATACTTAGAGAATTCAACCAACCGGAGTCGCCATTGACAGGCGTTCCCTTCTGCCGAAAACAAATCACCAGTGGTCATACACATGTATGGACTGACGTTTATCTGACGTATCATCCCGTCCGGGTTGAAATCTCTAAGTTGAATACCGATTCTGATAGCCATCACATCAGCATTAAAATAAAAGTTCTTATTTTATTATTATATTCTCTTTATTTATTACAATATCAATATAAAAGTAATATTGAAAATGTCATTGTGATAGTTGCCTTCCCCATTCATTTTAATAACATTAAGTAAGATTTAAACAAGGGTGTACATCTGAACGAAGTGACAGCTACGGCCTTGGAACGTATCGGATACCGTTTCGGGGTTGTCAAAATCTCCTTTGTTTATTTGCTGCATGACCACAGGTAAGATAAAATATTTATGTAGTTTATTGTAGTAGTTTCGTTCTAAAATAACGGTTAGATTGGGCAAATTAACTAATAAATCTTACATTAATGTATTTTTGTATTAAAATTACTGATGTATCAGGTAGATTAGGGCAGGTCCAGCAATCAAACTAATCGCGTACTTGTCAACCCTAGATAATCGACAGGAAAAATTGTATGTAGACGTCATGTGCCACCGTTCATATGTCAAAGTTCTGTCAAACACTGATTTTGTAGGCAAGATTGAAGAGGCATGGCATGAAACCTTTGCGGAATGAAGATTAACACAATAAATGTCAAAGTCAAAGTCAAATAGTTTATTTGTACAACATGGGTATATATATAGTACAAACAGAGGTACAGGTCTTACAGAAATGACGCTTCAAAAATGGGTATTTTATTGGTTAACAAGACATGAGACATTTTATTTTTGTAAACCTAAAAATGGGTTAAGTTTTCACATGAGCATTGTTTAACTTACTCGTTTTAATATTATATGTCGATGTTTATCCTTGCCTATTAATCATGAACTTGTATCGATATAAATATCGACTTTGCGCAGCATTTGAGTAGCGAGTATTTGAAGTGACAGAATGATAGAAAGTTATAGATAAATAATAATTTACTTGGTGGTACTACCAATGAGCAACATAGATTACCTCACTAAGATCCCGCACTTTAGCGTTTATGAAGGCTTGCAGTCGTTATATATATGCTGTTTTATTTATTAAATATTGAGCCGCCTGTCGCACCAGTGGATTGTAGGTTATGACAATATTTGAAACTACAAAACCTAACGCGTACTCAATGAACTCGATTCATTTCTCATTTTATAAGAAAGATTGGCGCCATTTGTATGTGGAAACATTCATACTTTGGCCATATCTCGATTTTAAAAACACGCTGACACATTATTTTTGTACTTATGGAAGATTCCTTCTCGTACGCTTAAAATACTCTCGAAGAATGGTAACATTAACACTGTTGGTTTCCTTGAAAAGAGAGTTTTTGTGTTTTTGATAACTGCGGACTCTGCATAAGTTTAAAAACTTCCTGCCTGTGAGTACCAAGAAGCTGCTTGTGCAGGCTTAAATTTTTCCTATTATAGACTAAGCTGATGTGTGCACTTCCAACATTTCCCAGGCTTCCCTAAACAGACTCGATCGTATATTAAATAATGCCAAACGCTTTATTTTCGGCTTGCGTAAATTCGATCACGTCTCAGGTTATCGTTACCAACTCCAATGCCTGCCTGCACGTCAACGCAGGACTCTTAGAATTCTCTGTAAGTACTCTCTTCTCTATTTTGTTTGATCTCTCTGTTCCAGACTACCTTAAGTCCAAATTCAGTTTTGTCAACCCCCGTCCCGGGTGTGAACTTCGCTCCTCCTAGTCTCTTAAGCTTCTAGTACATCCTCCCCATAGCGGTTATCTCTCTTCTTCTTTTACAATCCAGACTATTTGTCTCTGGAATGGACTTCCCCTGACAATAAGACAAACCCCAAGCAAGTTCGTTTTCAAACGCTTGCTTCACAAGCACCTGCTGGATCATGACCAGCGTGAATGAGTTTTCTCCCCTTTGCGCATATGCAGTATATTATATAGGTATGTTTATTAGTATGTATATATATTGGTATTTGTGAAGTTTATGAAGCATATATCGAAGTATATTTAAGTAGGTACGAATAAGTTATAGGATAAATCAGCAAGTTTTCTCTTACAGCACCCACTTTAGCGAATTTCTGTTTGGCCCTATGGTTGACTGGTAGAGAATGCCTTGAGGCATTAAGTCCGCCATCTGTACTTATTTTTACTGTGCAATGAAGTTTAAATAAATAACTAAAATTCTTGGGTGCATATTTAGATGCACCTATCTGTAGTAATGTTTGTTACAATTGCAGAGTTATTTTGCATAGTTTCATAATCGTGTTCATAATTGCATACCCAAATTATACGTAAACGTACAGTACGTACAGTAAACGTGATGCTACAAAAAAAAGTATAACATCCTAGTAACTATTTTTATGAATATTTTTTTAGTATTTACTCAATTCCGGAAAATATTTTAGGGCAGATGCCCCGGTTGTGGCCACTGTGCCGGTTTTGGCCATTTTCAAAATTACTAAGGCATAGACAAATTTACAAGTCTATGGTTTATAGAGTTGATATAAGAGTAAATTATGGCAGCACAGATGGCCCTGTCATCTGTCATGTATCAGTTGTCAGCGTAGCACTATGTATGTGGCTGCTAAAGTGTTTAATAAGTTACCCGTAGAAATTAAATCACTCAATTACTTAAAATTTCTGAAAGCACTTAAAAAACATGTTATTTACTCGTGCCCCTACAGCTTAAGTGAATATTACAATAGTATGTATATATTATAAAATGTTAGTTCATAAGTACATAAATATGTAGCTACACCCACTGGATAAATTTGTATTGATACTATCTGTATTGCTTAACATCATTATGTACACATACAATTTATGGCTAAATAAAAAAATATAATAAAAATAAAATCCCATGGAAAAAATGGCCAAAAGTGACTCTTGGGCTTTTTTTTAATATTTGTCAAAAGAAAAAAAGATCAGAATCTTAACAGCGGAAGTTCATATAAATATAGTCATACAGATTTTATTGAATTTAAACTTTCGTGAGACATAGTAACACTGTATAAGTTTCAAACGGCTGTACTTACTTGTGTTTAGTCACTACACAATATTATCAAAGACTCATTAAATAAATATTTTCATCATTCCTTATTGATACAAAGTGACAGACGTCTGAATAAACAAACTTTCCTTAAAGTGGCCCAAACCGGGGCATTTGCCCTAATATTTTTAGATGATCGTTTTCAGAAAAAATATTAGCCATTTTAAAAATTGTTTTCCTAGTACCTGCACTCAATTTTCTACTCTTTAAAACAATATATTATTTTTAATTAGTAGGTACAGTCGCCATCAAATATATCGGAGAGGCCAAGGTACTCAAAAATATCTGAACATACACTTTATCGCCTTGACAATAGAGGCGTTGTTCAGATATTTGTGACCACCTTGCCCGCTACGATATATCTGATGGCGACTGTACTTAAATTTTTAACGCTAATATATGTATCCGTAGTGATCACGCGAGTCGTTTTGTATGCTCAATCTAATATGTACATACGTTGTGCCGTTTATTCCCACCAATAGTTGTGCGCACCTTGGCGAGCCAACTGCTCAAACTACCAGTGTAACATGACCGCGAGATTCGTAGCAATGCAGCACACTTATACTGGTTTATTTTCTACTGCTCACCCGTGCTAGGTCTGCAGTTGGAGTTCAAATGTCATTTCCTGTCTATGTTTAGTAGATATTAGCGCAATCTAGTAACGAGTAGCTGTATTATGATGTGGCTTTGTAATCAAGTTCATTATCAGAACAAAACCTAATATGTCACATATTTTTTCATAACAATTTAAACCGAGAATCCTGGCTGTTAAAGTCGATTTCCTATTTAGAAATAACTATCGGTGTTCGGTTCCGAAGAGGTGGACTGTACTTTGCTATAATTTTGCGAAATATGCGAGAAGTGGTGGGTGAAGTGAGGAGGTTGTTATTAACTTCTTTATCGGTCTACGTTAAAAGTGTTCGGTGTAAATAGGGAGCTTACCTTCGAACGCCGTTGCTGCTTCGGCAGAACCGCTGGTCGCTATCGGATACTGTTGGTGCTAGTTGAAAAGTGTCCTGTCGCTCGCTAGAGTAGACCTTAAAACCGTTACCTCCAGTCGTCCGACTTAGACCTTGGTTTATGCACGGTTGTCGTCAGCTGGCTCCGAATACACTACACTGGTTATGATAATGCTGCGAGAGAGTCGATAGTGGTGCTTTACGAAAGAGCGCGAAAACGAGAATTGTGGCTATGGACAGCGTATGATTCGACACACGTTCGTTCGTCAACTGACTGGAAAACCGGTCATTTCTAAAATCTACTGCAACGCGGTGTTGCCATACTAGACACAAAAAAATATATATACAAAACACAAGAGCTAAACTAAACATTCTGCCAGCCCAAAATACGTTAGTATTTTGATTAGACGAGAAAATAGGAACACGAATGTCGATAAAATTTAAACTAAGCGAAAACTGGACGACACGGTCATAGTGGAGAGCTAGAAATTGAGCTATTTCAATCGAGAGAAGCTCGAGTGAGGCGTCTGCCCGCCCTCAAATGACCCATCACGAGAGCGAGAACGAGTGTTGCTACGGAGACGGGAGTCTGGGCAGCAATCAGGCCGATAGCGATAACTAAATGTAGAGCGAAGATGTAAAAATGGAAAGGACGAGAGGAGTATGAGAACGAAAATGGGAACGAGAGCGATGACGAGAGTGAGAGCGACGATGAGAGCGAAAACGAGAGTGGGAACGAGCGCGAAGACGATAGTGAGAGCGAGAGCGGGAGCGAGAACAAAGTTTGGATTTGAAGGCGAGCGAGAACGAGAACGATAGCCATCGCTATGCTGAGGGCGAGGACGGGAGCGAGAATCGGAGCGAGAGCGAGAGTCAGAACGAGAGTCGAGGCGAGAACGAGAAGGAGAGCGAGAGTAGGAGCGGGGTTGAGAGCTGGAGACGATAGGTTGTGCGAGAGGGCAGTAGCTAGGGTGAGAGCGACAAGAGGAGCGGTAATCGTCTGCCGTCGACGCGCCAGCATCACCCATCAGGACCCAACCAAACACGGTATTGAGGGCAGTAGCTTGCCCTGGATCCCCGTGGACCAAACCAGGACGCAAGGATGAGGCGACAACGTTAACGCTAAGAAGCAGGTCTACCGGCCCCGGAGTGTGCCACGAGGGGTCAGCTAGATCCAAATCCCCAATATGGTGCCATGAAGACTCGTCAACATGCTCGGAGGGTGTATCCGGACAAATCTTTGGAAGCAGGTAAGCCTCTAACGCGAAGGTACCGCTAGGATCTCCACTCTTAGGCACAACATTAATGGACAAAGTTCCACCTGGCTGAGACAGGGACTCACCAATGCCAGTCACTGCATGTTCCCCATAATCTACATGAAGACCAAGCTTCTTAGCACATGCCTCACTCACAAAATTACAAGCACTAGCGCCATCGAGCAAAGCCCTAACTGGAACGAAGTCCCCTTGGGCATCTTTCATCAGCACTCTAGCTGTCTTAAACAATGAAGGAGCCGCTATGTTATTCGCCACCATAACCAGTGGGTTCGGAGTATCTAATTGACCTTTCGAATTATCTACATCTGTGGCGGTAATCATGGGTGTACTTGAACTCTCAAAATGCAGTAGCGAGTGATGTGAGAACTTACAGTGTTCACACCGTTGCTTTGATTTGCAGGATTTCACCAGGTGACCGCCGCACAAACACAAAATGCACAACTTGTTCTCCTTGACACACTTGAAACGAGTAGCGGGGTCATAGCTCAAGAAGGTCGGACAAGAAGCAATGCCATGAGCTTCCCTACACAATACACATACTGACCCAGCTACAACCAAAGCGATTTTGGACTTACTAGCATTACTAGCAGACTTACTGCTACTAGGTTGGGTTCTATCACTAACAAATGCTGCAGCCTCCAAAGCCCGATGCCTTCTTCCAATAAAGTCTTGCAATTTATCAAGCTCCGGAATACTATCAGAGTTATGCTCCAACTCAAACTGCTCCTTTGTGCATTCATCTAACTTTGACCACAGCAGTTGGACAAGCATAAAATTCTTGTCTGGCAGGTTAAACGCTGTCAAAATAGACAAGTTTTCATTAAAGACCCGTTGTACCCTGAGGAGGTCACTAGCCCGAGACGCTTTTACTGGCTCACACTGCACAAGCTTATCATAGTAGGTAGTCGCTATCATTCTAGTTTTATTGTACTGTTTGTACAGTATATTATATGCTACCAAATAATTATCATCAGTGACAGGATAATTTTTAATCAGGTCATAGGCTTCATTTTGAACGCTAGACAACAAGTAATGAAGTTTCTCTACAGGGGCTATATCACTGCGCTTATGCACCAAAGAGTTGAACAATTGGATAAATGATATCCAATTCTCTACTTTTGAGTCAAACGGCCTTATTTGTATCTTCGGTAACTTAGGTAAGACCGGTAGGGGCGCTGCCGAAATGCCAGAACTTCCAACGACAGGCTTGGAAATCGATAACAAACGAGCTCTTACTGCTCTTAACTTCGCGTCAAACATCGACGTGTAAGAGCATATTTCGCGGTGGTCGCTTGGCGGAGCGCAACTCAAAATCCTTACTTGTGCTTCGTGAAAGCCCTTAGCTATGGAAGATAATTCAGCCTCTGTGCATAACGCTAGATCTTCGTTAGACAACATCTGCAAATGTTCTATCCGCATGACCTCATAATTTCGTGCAACTAACAGCGGATCCGCATCCGCCCCAGAGTCCGACGACTTATCCCCATGTCCCATTTTGTAAACAAAGGAAATAATCACTACAATGTAATTATTCACAAGGGAAAACACGAAATTAAACTAAAATTAACCTCAAACCAAACAATAACAATACTGACTAGACAGCTGACAGTGACACCTGACAGCTATAACAATGTTGCCAGCGGTATTAAAAACAATAACAGACGAACGAATGATTCCAACGACAGTTTAAAGCACCACTATGCAAACAACCTTCTTACTTCTTACCCTACCCTCAACAATTTTAATAACTACCTTACTTAAAAACTTGTCGATAACAAAACGAATTTCGACAATACAAGTGACTTTGCGAAAAGAAATGAAAAAACCAAAGGTCACCTATCAAATTATGCGGTTCGAAAGACCAAAAATGTTCGGTTCCGAAGAGGTGGACTGTACTTTGCTATAATTTTGCGAAATATGCGAGAAGTGGTGGGTGAAGTGAGGAGGTTGTTATTAACTTCTTTATCGGTCTACGTTAAAAGTGTTCGGTGTAAATAGGGAGCTTACCTTCGAACGCCGTTGCTGCTTCGGCAGAACCGCTGGTCGCTATCGGATACTGTTGGTGCTAGTTGAAAAGTGTCCTGTCGCTCGCTAGAGTAGACCTTAAAACCGTTACCTCCAGTCGTCCGACTTAGACCTTGGTTTATGCACGGTTGTCGTCAGCTGGCTCCGAATACACTACACTGGTTATGATAATGCTGCGAGAGAGTCGATAGTGGTGCTTTACGAAAGAGCGCGAAAACGAGAATTGTGGCTATGGACAGCGTATGATTCGACACACGTTCGTTCGTCAACTGACTGGAAAACCGGTCATTTCTAAAATCTACTGCAACGCGGTGTTGCCATACTAGACACAAAAAAATATATATACAAAACACAAGAGCTAAACTAAACAATCGGTAATATCGTCTTGGCATCGAAAACTGTCAACTAATAAGTTTTATTCGAGCGCCTGATTAATTACAAACAGTTTTCACAGATCAGAAGGAAATAAACCGCAGGCGTCCGGTATAAATGCATTTAACTTCAACCTGCCTCTTTTCCCCCCCACTGCGACAGCTTCCACGTTATATTCCAATTACATACATCAAATGCCACGATATCGTACTAAAGCAAGAACTCTCAGTATTGCGTCATTCCCTAGATTTATAAACAACTTTACTGGTCTGCTACTCTTGAACCCCCCGGCTTAAAGCTGCCAGATTGCCAGATTAGGTAATAACAATAGTATAGCAGTCTAACTATATCAATTTCGTTGCTCTCATTATTGTGTCATTCCTGCCGTGGCCAGCTCTTAGTCCATTACTTATAGTCCCGTCTCGTTGGCAATATTTTGAGTGTTAAGTTTCGAAAATTCTAAAGTCACTTATTATTGAAGTTGGAAATGCAGTGTGTACATGAGAATCTTTCAGTGCGTTTTGTGTCATATTCAATTGGTGCTTTTTTTGTAATTCAATAATTTGAGGTTAACTTTTTTAGCTTGCTATAACTTGAGTAAAAGAATATTAGAGTTAGAAAATATAACTGTTTTGTATTTAGAACAGTTTTATTGTTGTAAAAAACTAGTTTGTGTCATTTACGTCGAGTGCAATTTGATATAGTATGACAACGCTAAAAAACTACGTATAAAAAATTTGAGTTCATAAAATAAGGATTAACTATATCATCACCTCAAAATATGTCAATAAAATCAATATGTGTCAAATTAAGCAATGAAAATTTAAGTTTCTTGGTAATTTCGTTTTTTTAGGCTGTTATCGTTTTAATAAATTATTAAAGTCATCAGAGTTCACATTCTAATAATCGAAAAGGGATTTTAAAGTAGATATTTCAATTTGTGTCACTTTCATCAATGATATTTCTTCTAAAATTAAACAGAAACAATATTTGCGTTCAGAGGAAATCTTCTTAACTATAGCGCGTGACCTTGATGGCACGCCTGTTCGGCTTACTTCTGTAGAGACCACTAGAAGTAGACCCCCGGCTCGCTTCTTAACAAGCTAATCCATGGGTCAACCAGGCGCTGGCATCTTAGCTGTTACGATGTAGGTACTTGCTCACGGAGGCGCGCGCGGGGTGATAAAGCTGACATACTCGACAAAGGAGCGAGTCGCGGGAAGCCGGCGAGTAGGGCAATGAACTCGTGCGTGTCTCGCCAATACGTACCTTTTAAGCGGTAGCCGCTTTGTATGTGTTTTGACTAGACTGTTGAGTACATTTTCGAAGATTTCAAGCATCGTGAATTATGGGTAGAAAACGCAACGTATAATTTTTATTTAGTTCTGTTTTATTGGAACGAAGTTCCTTATCGGACGGTTCGCGGATGGGGGGGCTAGGCGAAAAAAAGTCACGTGACCGTCACGAAAAAGTATTGAGAAACATGTGAAATGGAATGAAATAAAAAAAATTCAAAATAGAATAAAGTGAAGTGAAGTGAAAAAAGTCAAGTTAAAAAAATTTAATTTCAAATTTTTCAAAAAATTCAAAAATTTCAAAAATTTCAAAAATATCAAGTTTCAAGTTTCAAAAATTTCAAAAATTTCAAAAATTTCAAAAATTACAAAAATCAAAAATTTTACTTTTGTTTTTTTTTCTGTATTTTGTTTTTATTTTGTCATTTTGTATTGATTCTGTTTTTATTCCGTTTATTTTGTTTTATTGTATTCTTATTTCACTCTTTTTTTTTATAACGTGGCAAACAAGTAAGGCCCGCCAGATGGTAAGCAGTAGCATATGGATGCCTGCAGTAGCGTGCACAGAGATTTGAGACTGGGTAGGCAAAAACAAGAGCTAGTAACTTACCAAAAAAATTGCGTGATGGTTTTCATTTCGTTGTCAAGGTCCAGTCAGTTAATAATGACGGAGTCGTAAAAGTTGGGAAGGATACTGTTTTAATGTTTGAAAACAATAAACAAGTGGCACGATAGACACTGCCTTTCTGCGGGTAATTGTGTGCGTTACTTGTATCATTGTGTGCTCGTATTTATAGGAACGCCCACTACACTGTAACCGCGTAACTACGACTCACGGAGACGCACACATAGATGTAGAAGGAAATGTTTTCTGTCTTTACCGTGCAAGGCACGCAGCGGCGCTAGTGCCGCGTGGTGTTAACTTCGTCGCGATACTATATAGATGATGACTATTGATAACAATGTTTAACCGTTAGATGGAGCGCTTATAAAATTTTAGAATGTTTTAAGTTATATGGATTACTGATAGTACGATCGGCTGTAAATTAAATTAATTCGTTTAAAAGGATGGGTATCGGAATTATAGTAGGGTAGGCAGTGTCTTTTTGTCTTTATGAAGTGCACGCCACTGGATGCCTGCAACACCAGAGTTGCCGACCCTTTACAAAAAGGAGGAACAAGTTCAGAGTCCATTATCTCGGCCATTTTTGATTTTAGAGCAAAGTTTTAAAATAAAACACGCTTATTTTTACGTATTCTATATGGAAAAATCATAAAAAGTACATGTTATAATGACGTCCCGTCGATGGTTTTTTTCGAAATCCAAATAATATTTAAGTACAAAGTCCATTATCTCAGCCATTTTTGATTTGAGAGAAAAATTATAATGACGTCCCGTCGATGGTTTTTTTTCGAAATCCAAATAATATGCAAGTTCAGTCTATTATCTCGGCTATTTTTGATTTAAGAGAAAAGTTTCTTAAGTAAAACACGTTTATTTTAGCGTATTCAATACGGAAAAATCATAAAAAGTACACGTTATAATGACGTCCCGATATACAAGTTCAAAGTCCATTATCTCGGCCATTTATGATTACAAAGAAAACTTTTTCAAATAAAACACGCTTATTATTACGTATTCTATATGGAAAAATCATAAAAAGTACATGTTATAATGACGTCCCGTCGATGGTTTTTTTTCGAAATCCAAATAATATTTAAGTACAAAGTCCATTATCTCAGCCATTTTTGATTTGAGAGAAAAGTTTCGAAAATTTCAAGTTTCAAAAGTTTCAAAAATTTCAAAAATTTTAAAAATTTCAAAAATTTCAAAAATTTCAAAAATTTCAAAAATTTCAAAAATTTATAAAAAATTCAAAAATTTTACTTGTTTTTTTTTGTTTTTTTTTTTTCTGTATTTTGTTTTTATTTTGTCATTTTGTATTGATTCTGTTTTTATTCCGTTTATTTTGTTTTATTGTATTCTTATTTCACTCTTTTTTTTTATAACGTGGCAAACAAGTAAGGCCCGCCAGATGGTAAGCAGTAGCATATGGATGCCTGCAACACCAGAGTTGCCGACCCTTTACAAAAAGGAGGAACAAGTTCAGAGTCCATTATCTCGGCCATTTTTGATTTTAGAGCAAAGTTTTTAAAATAAAATACGCTTATTTTTACGTATTCTATATGGAAAAATCATAAAAAGTACATGTTATAATGACGTCCCGTCAATGGTTTTTTTTCGAAATCCAAATAATATTTAAGTACAAAGTCCATTATCTCAGCCATTTTTGATTTGAGAGAAAAGTTTCGAAAATTTCAAGTTTCAAAAGTTTCAAAAATTTCAAAAATTTTTAAAATTTCAAAAATTTCAAAAATTTATAAAAATTTCAAAAATTTTACTTGTTTTTTTTTGTTTTTTTTTTCTGTATTTTGTTTTTATTTTGTCATTTTGTATTGATTCTGTTTTTATTCCGTTTATTTTGTTTTATTGTATTCTTATTTCACTCTTTTTTTTTATAACGTGGCAAACAAGTAAGGCCCGCCAGATGGTAAGCAGTAGCATATGGATGCCTGCAACACCAGAGTTGCCGACCCTTTACAAAAAGGAGGAACAAGTTCAGAGTCCATTATCTCGGCCATTTTTGATTTTAGAGCAAAGTTTTTAAAATAAAATACGCTTATTTTTACGTATTCTATATGGAAAAATCATAAAAAGTACATGTTATAATGACGTCCCGTCAATGGTTTTTTTTCGAAATCCAAATAATATTTAAGTACAAAGTCCATTATCTCAGCCATTTTTGATTTGAGAGAAAAATTATAATGACGTCCCGTCGATGGTTTTTTTTTGAAATCCAAATAATATGCAAGTTCAGTCCATTATCTCGGCTATTTTTGATTTTAGAGAAAAGTTTCTCAAGTAAAACACGCTTATTTTAGCGTATTCTATACGGAAAAATCATAAAAAGTACACGTTATAACGACGTACCGATATACAAGTTCAAAGTCCATTATCTCGGCCATTTTTGATTATAAAGAAAAGTTTTTCAAATAAAACACGCTTATTTTAGCATATTCTATACGGAATAATCATAAAAAGTACACGTTATAATGAAGTCCCGTAGATGGTTTTTTTTCGAAGTCCAAATTATATACAAGTTCAGAGTCTATTATCTCGGCCATTTTTGATTTTAGAGAAAAGTTTCTCAAGTAAAACACGCTTATTTTAGCGTATTCTATACGGAAAAATCTTAAAAAGTACACGTTATAATGACGTCCCGATATACAAGTTCAAAGTCCATTATCTCGGCCATTTATGATTACAAAGAAAAGTTTTTCAAATAAAACACGCTTATTTTAGCATACTCTATACGGAATAATCATAAAAAGTACACGTTATAATGAAGTCCCGTCGATGGTTTTTTTCGAAGTCCAAATTATATACAAGTTCAGAGACCATTATCTTGGCCATTTTTCATTTTAGAGAAACGTTTCTTAAGTAAAACACGCTTATTTTGGCGTATTCTATATGGAAAAATCATGGCTGCTATTTATATATCCGGAAACCGGGATTACAATCTTCTTAAATAGCATATTTGACCTCCATGGTAAAATTTGAACTTTTTTAAGTACTGGCCGGTATATTTTTTCTTTCTTATTAACGCTCGTGTTTTGTTTTTGACGGGTTTTAAATGTCATCTCTCAGCAAGAATGGAACTCACTCGTGAAAATATTCGTTCTATGATTTATTATGATTTTCGGCGTGGTTTAACGCAACAACAGTGCATAGATCAACTAACTTCAACTTTTGGTGATGAAGCCCCATCTAAAACTACTGTGTATCACTGGTTTAGTGAGTTCAATCGTGGACGTAGTATGCTTACGGACGAAGTTAAGGCAGGTCGCCCGAAATCGGTCGTTGTACAACAAAATATCGAGGCTGTGCGAAAACTTATAATGGACGACCGACATGTTACGTACCGCGAGATAGAGGCGACTCTGGGTATTTCTATGACCAGCATTAGTAGCATATTACATAATTATTTGGCTGTAAAAAAAATTTGTTCGCGTTGGATACCCCACAACTTAACAAAAGAGCAAAAAGATGCTCGCGTCGAATGGTGCAATAAAATGTTAAAAAAATATCACCGTGGTGACTCAAAAGCCGTTTATAACATCTATACAGGTGACGAATCCTGGATCTATGCATACGATCCCGAAACGAAGCAACAATCAACGGTATGGGTGTTTCAAAATGAGCCGAACCCTACGAAAGTTACTCGTGCAAAAAGTACATTGAAACAAATGGTGGCCTGCTTCTTCGGTATTAATGGCCATGTAGCTACAGTGCCACTAGAAAACCGTAGAACGGTTAATTCAGAGTGGTACACGACCATTTGCTTACCGGAACTATTTGAACAAATTCGTAAAACTAACCAGCGACGAAGAATCATTCTTCATCATGACAATGCCAGCTGTCATACGTCACGCGAAACAACTCTATTTTTGGAGGGTCAAAATGTGGAATTAACGGGTCATCTGCCGTACAGCCCTGACTTGGCACCCAACGATTTTCGACCGCTGAAGATGCTGTCGACGCATTCAAACAACACGTAATGGAGGTACCTCAGGCGGAGTGGCAGAAGTGCTTTAAAAATTGGTTCACGCAAATGCAAAAGTGCATAGATCATCAAGGGGAATACTTTGAAAAACAATAAAACCATTTTCAGCCGTGTACGTTTGTTTGTTTTTTTGTTTCCGGATATATAAGTAGCAACCCTCGTAAAAGTACATGTTATAATGACGTCCCGTCGATGGATTTTTTTCGAAATCCTAATTATATTCATGTTCAACGTCTATATTTTATACAGAATAATAATAAATAGTACACGTTATAATGACGTCCCGTCGATGGTTTTTTTTCGAAATCCAAATTATATACAAGTTCAAAGTCTATTATGTCAGCCATTTTTGATTTTAGAGAAAAGTTCCTTTTATAAAACACGCATATTTTAGCGTATTCTGTAAAGAATAATCATAAAAAGTACACGTTATAATGAAGTCCCGTCGACGGTTTACAAGTTCAGAGACCATTATCTCGGCCATTTTTGATTTTAGAGAAAAGTTTCGTGAGTAAAACACGCTTATTTTAGCGTATTCTATACAGAATAATCATAAAAAGTACTTGTTATAATAACGTCCCGTCGATGGTATTTTTTTGAAGTCCAAATTATATACAAGTTCAAAGTCTATTATCTCGGCCATTTTTGATTTTAGAGAAAAACTTGCAAAATGAAACACGCTTATTTTAGCTTATTTTATACGGAAAAATCATAAAAAGTACACATTTTAATGACGTATATCGGGATATACAAGTTCAAAGTCCATTATCTTGGCTATTTTTTATCATAAAGAAAAGTTTTTCAAATAAAACACGCTTATTTTAGCATATTCTATACGGAATAATCATAAAAAATACACGTTATAATGAAGTCCCGTAGATGGTTTTTTTTCGAAGTCCAAATTATATACAAGTTCAGAGTCTATTATCTCGGCCATTTTTGATTTTAGAGAAAAGTTTCTCAAGTAAAACACGCTTATTTTAGCGTATTCTATACGGAAAAATCATAAAAAGTACACGTTATAACGACGTACCGATATACAAGTTCAAAGTCCATTATCTCGGCCATTTTTGATTATAAAGAAAAGTTTTTCGAATAAAACACGCTTATTTTAGCATATTCTATGCGGAATAATCATAAAAAGTATACGTTATAATGAAGTCCCTTCGATGGTTTTTTTCGAAGTCCAAATTAAATATACAAGTTCAGAGTCCATTACCTCGGCCATTTTTGATTTTAGAGAAAAGTTTCTTAAGTAAAACACGCTTATTTTAGCGTATTCTTTACGGCAAAATCATAAAATGTACACGTTATAATGACGTCCCGTCGATGATTTTTTTTCGAGGTCTAAATTATATGCAAGTTCAAAGTCCATTATCTCGGCCGTTTTTTATTTTAGACCAAAGTTTTTCGAATAAAACACGCTTATTTTAGCGTATTATATACGTGAAAATCATAAAAAGTATACTTTATGATGATACCCCATCGCGGGTTTTTTTTTCGAAGTCCAAATTGAAAACATCATTAAAAGTACACGTTATAATGATACCCCGTCGCCATTTTATTTTTTAAGTCCAAATTAGTCCATGTAGTTAATTTTCAAAGTCCGGTAACTTCGAAGTTTTTGGGTAAAAAAAAATGTTTCTTATAAAACTTGCTTATTTTAACACATTCTACAAAATAAAGTATGTGTCATAATGACACCATTCCAACCAAAATAGTCCAAATTGTACATAACCTTCAGGGCCCCATAACTTACCACTAAAAAAAAATGTGTTAAAGAAAAGAGAAAAATTGCTTATTTTTATGTGTTATATACGATAAGTTAATAAAAACATAGCCTTATTATGACATCACACTGATGAAAAATTTATTAAGTCCAGCCCGGCCCTTTGCTAGTCCAACCGAGAGGCAAATAACGATATTTCGATTTTCGCGTTTCACGATAGCCACTCTGTAAACAAACCGCCTTGATGCATAAATTACATATTTATTAGTTACAAATTATCTGTGACAATTTGCCAGAAAACTAGGTTTACCGTGGCACACAGATCCGCCGTTTCAGTCCCTTATGGACTACGGTGTAGTCATACGTTATATCACCATTAATTATCCTTAACTTACTTAAGTTTTATATTATTGCTTTCTTTACTATGAAAAATAAAGAAGAGCGACTGAAAAATCGCTGTTTGTCTTTGTCGCACTTATTACTACTATTACTATATGTATGTATAGAGTAATAATAGAAAACAAACGAGCCGCTATGCAGCCTGGTCGGCACATGAACCCCGAACGCGCCTAACCCTTCCCCGCGCATGCCCTTTACGCAAAACAAGTTTTTATTCTGAGAAATAAAAATAATCCATTGATTATAATGACACAAATTTCAAGCATTGTTTCGACACGCTTCCATAAAAATATTGATGCAAACTTTAATAACTTTAGTATTTTATTGTACTGTTAACAGGGGTTAACAAGAAAAAAAATTAAAGTAAATAAATATCATTGATTAATATGGCACAAATTTATTCAAATAATAGATACCGATATTTTAGAGAGCACAGTACCTAATCGATCAACTCTAATTTTATATAGGCTTGTAAAAGTCCACATATATGTGCTGATTGAACGTCAGTATTCCCATTGACGAAAGTGACACAAAACGCGTGCGTGCGTCAGTAACAACTTTGCTGTTACAGTGAAAAAACAATTTTGATCTCTAATTTTCTATTTAACGAATAATGTTTAAAAAAAGAAATGTCTAAGTTTCTACCTACGCAACAACCTAGGATGACACAAATTATTATTATTAGCTAAGTTGGATGGCCTGAACTCTGTATGCGAATAATAAGCATCTTTAACATTATCGAAACTTCATAATTTATCGGTACGGGTCTATTATTCATCGAAAAGTAAAAAGTTTTATACGTCGGTAAATCGCTTAGTCGGACAGCCCTCAGCCTGGTCGGTTTTAGTTTTCAAATTAATTTTACATGAAAGAGTGTATTATTCTCCTGGATTATTTTTTAATTGCATATTTTAGAAGCTAGAAAGAGAATAAAACTTTAAAGTCAAATGTCTTATTAAATATTTCTTGCATAAAAAACAAAATTTAGTAACCTTAAACTTATTTTTGAAAACGTACCGAAATGCAAATCAGAAATTTATTTTTCAGCATTTGTTGTTGTTTTATTCAACAGTTACAATAGTTACATGTATGGAGTGCACCCCTAAAAATGTTTTTAAAGATAATTCTTGTGCTCCATAATATGACGGGTTATAAAAGCCATTTACACACCCAATTGTATAGGGCCGTAAATTTCGGCTACAGACGGAAAAAACACCCCAAAAACTGCACCACTAAAAGTGTCCGAAAACGGAACGGACCAGGCTGAATGCTATCCAATCAATAAATTATGGAAACTTTAGCAATCAAATGAGGTTGGTTTCATCCTGCTACCTGCTACTCGATGAGGTAAAAATACCCTAAAAATTGCAGTACGAAAATGTCCGAAATCGGAACGGACCAGACCTAGGGCTGTGTGACCAAAAAATATTTTAAGAGCATCACTTTAGCAATCAAATCAGGATAGTTTCATCATGCTACTCGATGAGGTAAACACACCCTAAAAATTGCACCACTAAAAGTGTCCGAATCCGAAAACAGAACGGACCAGGCCGAGGGCTGTCCGACCAAAAATGAAAGAGCATCACTTTAGCAATCAAATGAGGTTGGTTTCATCCTGCAGATCCTGCTACTCGATGAGGTAAAAACACCCCAATAATTGTACCACTAAAAGTGTCCAAAAACGGAACGGACCAGGCCGAGGGCTGTACGACCAAAAAATATTGAAAGAGCATCACTTTAGCTATCAAATGAGATTGGTTTCATCGTGCTACTCGATGAGGTAAAGACACCCCAAAAATTACAATTTTTACACCACTAAAAGTGTCCGAAAACGAAACGGACCAGGCTGAGAGCTGTCGACCAAGTGATTTATAAATACAAATACGTTTATTTCATTACTTAGTTGTTTTTAAGGTACAGAGGTCAGGTACGTAAGTAGTCTATGTTAGGTAACAATTTAAGGATATGAATCACATTTAATTTAGAATCAAGTAATAAATAGAGTGCGGGTACAGCTTGCTGGATTTAAACCCGCCCTTGGTCACCTAATTGGAGAGGTATTAAGTTACATTACAAATTGTATTGTTAAAATGAAATAAAAACCTTAAAAAAGGACAATAATTAATAGTTTCTTTATGGGGTAGGCATTAAGTACACACAAGAACAGAATAATCAGTAACTTACGTCTATTGACATAACCTAAAAGTTAACTTGACAGTTAACATTCAGGCTAAACTGTTAGTTAAGTGATTTGTGACATATTTTTTTTACTTTTCGATGAATAAGGTTCCAAACTGCTCCTCGATGAGGTAAGTGATCATACGGTGGCCACCCGGTCCAATAGGCTTGTAGTCGTAGCCTATCCATCTTTCCCAACCATTACCTATACCGAAACTAATGTTCCCAGTAACTTGACGACTCAGTTTCTGGAGGGCGCAAAATATACTGGGTCGGACGAACGCTAAGATTAGGAAATATTATAGGGTCTATAATCGCAGATTCTCAACGATCAGCTTTTAATGACTTGATTAAGTTTACTGACTGAAAACAGAAGCTTAGTTAAATAATCAGGCATGGTTATATTGTCCTCCCTTTTAGGAAAAAATGCAGTTTACTTTATGTGATACATAATAATGACAGAGATGGAAAAGCGGCATTAGTACCTACAAAATAACGGCCATCATGTTTATTTAGATTGTGGCGTTTTGAAATTGTTTGTTTAAAATTACTCTTTCTGAGGCCTTATGGGCCGGTACCTAACCGAAGTTCAGCATCGAAAAAAGCGCCCAGAACCGAGCACACGGGGAGGCTCGCGCCGCCCCTGGCAGCCTGCCGCCCCGGGCCATGGCCCTCTTGGCCATAGGGTAAATACGCCCCTGGATGGGATAATATATAACTCCATAGTAACTGAAGTAACTCTTGTTAAGAATAAACTCTTACATTTCTTGATCTGCTTCTGCTCATCGAACGGCGGCTTCGTGAAGGCCTCCTTGAAGAACCAGACCGCGTTCACCGCCCACACAAACGGTAAGAACACGCACCCAACTGAAAACATTGGACATTTTGTTTTAATGTTGTGCGTCACACTCTTAAGTGTCTTATCAAATTGCTATAGCTCGGTATAGCCGTTGTATTGTAAGAAAAGTAATAGATAATCAAACTCAGTGATTGACAATACTATCGATGTATAACGAAAAAAAGGAAAAGGGAGATGTTGACTTCCAAATGTTTTTTGCTTACCTTTGAAGTACCACCTGCATAATTGCAATTTCTTATCGTTAGGTAATCTTGTTATATCCATTTTATTATGGGTTTAATGAGTTTTATGAATCAAAACAATCTTTATGTGCAATAAACGCTGCAATTGTTATCAACACGATGTCAATATAAAAGTGACATTAATGCATTTATTTTATCATCAAGGAGTGTTGCCAGAGCACTACCAGCTAAAAGTACGGTCGTGTGTCAAAAAAGGTACGATTTAGGCCAAAAAGGTACGATTTTTATTTAGTTCTACAAAATCGCCACAAATAAGATCTGGGTGGTGTTTTATTGATGTACGAGTTATAATTTGGCTATTTATATTTCATACAACCATATTCGTTAGAAATAGCTAAACATTGAAATTGTAAAGGAAACTTCTGTGTGGACCACGATCAGCGGGGCCCTACCGCGAACGTCGTATATCGAAATTTCGTTGTATCCCTGTCTTTCGCACTTGCTTATATTTACGAGCAAAAGAGACGCAAATAGCGAGGTTTCGAAGTTCACAGTAGGCCTCTGGTAACGATATAAATCGAGCGCTGATGCCTTATCACTCTCATGGCAAGCTCGGGCCAATGTGAATGGAGGTAAGTGACGGCCAACCCGCACGAGGACACAGATTAGTGACTACACAACACATTGGTGACGATTTCTGCTACTTTGATCCTATATTTCTGTGACACAGTCTAGTGACAGTTGATTTGACACGTGACGTTATAGTGGTATAAAATAATTATAATTGAATACAGTGACCATATATAGGTAGATATACCATGAGGTCAATTTTAACTAGATAACACGCTCGAAATTCATTACGATGCACATTCTAGATCGTAAATTTTAGGATTTCTAGATATTTGTGGTTCATGGACTAGGATCAATACGTATACGTCTGATTGGCGCCTGTAAAGTATAACTTTAGTATGCTTTTGCCAGGTACGCTATAAAGTGCGATTTTAAGTACGGATTTTCGCCGGGTAGGTCAAATAGTACGGTTTTAGTACGGTTTTCCGCAGGGTACGTTAAAGGTACGCAGAGGACCAAAATAGTACGTAAAATCGTACCAAAAGGTACGGTCTGGCAACACTGTTAAGGCCTGTTCAAGCTACAGAAAAACACGACAGATAAGATATGAAGGAAAGTTGGTATGGCTGATTGTGAGTGGTAAAAGAACTCCTCAAGCCATGCTACTTTGTTGGGATAAAAAAAAACAAAGATACAAATATGGCGTAGTGTGTTGTACGTCAAGTTATAAAATGTATTTTAGTATTTTTCATTAATAAAAATGTATGAATCTAATAAATTAGTGTTACTTAACTTTATTTTTCTTTTAGTAATAGTGCAAATATGTAAGTACCTGATATACTTAAGTGCATAAGCCAAATTTTAATTTCAGTACACTTTCAAGGTTTTTTCACAGTTTTGTCGATTTTAATCAATTATTAGTAGCATTTAAGACCTTGAACTGACACTGAAATATACCTAATTGCTTAAAATGTTGTCCAAACAACATTTTGTCTGATTTTGCAGTAGTTATCACAACCTCAACTACAAGCAGTAAATCTTCACCCCAGATTAGGTTCTAACGTTCTAACGGATGTTTTTATTTTCACAAACGAGGTCCTTTCACTTAAAGAGCTGCCTTCTATTATTTAAAGTTCTCGTATGTGAAGAAATGGCATCGAAATAATTTATTACGACGCAAACGTTATTTTTTCAAAGCAACATACCATTGTAAGACTATTTTTGGCCAAATATATACATACTTAGCCCTGTTAAAGCGTTAAACAATGTCTAAAACTATATAAACAATGTTATAAGAGATATTGAAAGTAAACTGGTGTCTTGTTGACATAAATGTAATACTTTTAATAAATTAAAAAAAGTAGCTACTTCTAAATTTATTTTCAAACATTTACCACCCAATTAAATACAGATAAGGTCAGATAGATGTGTACTACATATTATTTCTCCACACAGGCCGCAGTGAACCGGCACAGCACCTGTCTCTCCACAGTCCAGAGTCCTTGATCTCTGAGGCGGAATACCTAGAAGTTCTCATCAGGAGGGTTGGAGACAACTTGACGCTTGTTTGCGAGATTAAGGGGGATCGGCAGCAGAGGCAGTTTGTGTGGAATTACGTCGCTGCCAATGGAAGTTCTAGTCATAGGTATTCCTTGAATTTACAATTAAAGGCTGATTATCAATTAGGGTTTATCCACAAATTACGTCACACCAATAACATTTATTTATTTATTTTTCTCAAACATGCTCGGAAATGTTCCTGTTACGTTAGTAATTAGAGACCAGTAGGGACTCTATTCCAAGGCAGGTTCAGCGCGACGTACGTTAAGGATTTTCATACAACATTAAATCACTCAGCCAGTAACTGAAGCACTAAACAAGTAATTTTATTTCCTTACATGTTTGAGAAAAGCACTATACATGCTTCGACCGTAATCAGCTTACCTGGCTTCATATTGTAGCCGTCTACTAAATACTCAGCCAGGAAAGCTTACTTACTGGTCTCTGCAGTAATGTACTATTATTTCCACACTTACAACACAACATAACACTTACAACATAATGTTTTGTGATGATATGTTTTAAATGAAATCAACATGAAAACAGTATGGGGTTCTTCTAAAAAGGAGTGAATAGGTTCTTAAAGTGTAGGCAACATGCATGTGAATCCTCTGGGGTTGCAGGCGTTCATAGACATAGTTACATACGGTAACTGCTTACCATTAGGCGGGCCGTGTGCTTCTTTGCCACTGTCGAGGTATAAAAAAGACAATCCAGATGTTTGAATTTGGGCCGGTTGCACCAAACCGTCTGTTAAGTCAATGTCATTGTTAAAAAAATCCTTGTATGTAAAGTTTGACAGTATTCTATGGGATGACAGCTCTGTCGCCATATATGAAAGAAAGAAAATACATTTATTCACGTCACAGCCGCGGCGCTGATTTTCAGTGGTATTTGACGTTGATAGTTATGCGTGGTGCAACCTTCCCTTATACTAACATAAAGGGTTGCTTTCCATTCCACAACTTGTCACCCTTCAAGAAAGTGAATGTTACTACCTACACAATATTTTTTATTTATTTATTAATAAACAGGCAGGCACATGTACAACTGATTTTGCCTGTATCCAGTTACACGTTACACAACAAATGATCAATGGCGAGTATTGTATAAGTGCTTATCTAATCTGGTCTTGAATTGGTTGACACTTTCAGCTGATACCACATCCTCTGGTAGTTTATTCCAGGCCCATACCACTCGGTTGCTCAGGAAGTGTCTGTATGGGTTACTGTGGGACCTTTGGCTGTCTAATTTCAAGTGATGGCCTTTGAATTGCGCTTGAACATCTTGTGAAATTCTTTGAGGTCATAGTGCCCGGATAATATTTTAAATGTTTCTATAAGGTCTCCACGTTCCCTACGTTGCTTCAGGCTAGTGAGTGATTTTTTATTTTATTTTTTTATTGTGACATCACAAAAATTGAGCGTCCCCTACCCCATGTCACTACTTGTCACACTTTGCTGAGCCCCCTCCCACTTCTGTAACGAGTGACGTAATTAATGGATGAACCCTAAACAGTGAGAAAGCAACTATTTTCGAGAACCGTAAATGTGACGTTTTCAAGTCAAAGAAAGATACATCATTGTTAATAAAGTTTATTTCTAAATGAATTTTTATGGCAGCAACGCCTTAGTGACAACCGACAATGATGTACCTTTGACTTGTTTTCAAATGTTATTCTCCACTGTAGGTTGAATGATGATAAACTCACAAAGCAATGTGTATATTCATATTAGAAAAGTAAAAAAAAACAAAGATTCCAATAAATTGAGAACCTCCTCTTTCGAAATCTTGAAGTTGGTTTATAATATAAACAAAGCCTTTTCAACTGACTTCAAGATTTCGAAGAAGGAGGTTGTCAATTCGTGGGGATTATTTATTTAATTTTTCATATATGTTCACCAATTATTCGGAGATAGCTGGACCAATTAGGAAAATTATTATTTTTTGCTTGAAAGAGTATCAGGTCAGGATCTGATGATGGGATGCTGGAGAAATCGAGGAAACTCTTGAAATGTTTTAGGCACACCTATAGTGATTTGAGTATTTTTACAACAGCTCGAGCATTTGCTTTTGGATAGGTGGAGGCTAAGTCAGGGGGGTTTCACTACGCAGTTTAGGTACATTTGGCCGGCGCGCCTCCCGGGCAGGCGTATGGCAGTGGGTTGCCGCTCGGCTCGCACGATACTCGTGTCACGTGGCGCTCGCGAAATATTGAAAATACACGATGGCTTCGAAACCTAAATCTCGATCTAATCCATATAAAATATGTCTTTACGGATGTCTGAATAAACGGAAAAACAAGGAAGCAGAAATAACATTTTAAAATTCCGGACGACATTGAAAGGTCTCGAAGTCCTTACTTAGTAACAGTTAAAATAAACATCCTTAATTTATTGAATATTGGTTGCCCAGAAACAATATTAGGAACTGACCGACATATTTTCAAAGGAGTAAAGGCTGTGGCATACCTACTTCCGTGAGAATCAGACGTAATCTCTATAAAAATTTCTATCTCCGGATAAAAATTTCATGTTTACAGAATCAACGTTTGTAATTCCTACATATTTATCTTATAAATAATAAATCAGTAGGTATAGGTACAAAAACTTGTCAGGTGACAACCCTCACAGCTCTGTCATAAAACTGCGGCGCGCAAAGAAGATTCACGGTTCGTGCGCGGTTATAAGTTTCAATTTTGCTTACAGGCGGCGAGTATAGGTATAATTTTATACCTAAATCTGACTTTTGTGAAGGAGTGAAATTTCTGTACTTAGTACTATTAGTTATTCTGTGGCTAAGTGAAGTCAGTTCATTTTTGTTTAAAATTATTGTTACCTTCATTGCTTCACAATCAAACACTTTTAACGAAAAAGCGTGGTTTTATTGTCAATTTGTACACATAAACTTGTTATTTACTTTACATTCATTTTTAGTTTAAATATTCTTTTATTATAATTATATTTCAGTGCTATCGAATTTCTATATATTTGATAATATTTTGTCATGTCAAAAATCGAACGTCATTAAAATCAGTTCAGCCGTTTTTGAGTTATAAATGGTGTAACCGACACAACTTTCTTATATATACACGGTGCCCACGAGGAAAGGGAAAGATTTTAACAGTATATTCTAGATCCTATTTAGAGACAAAAATCTAAATATATTAAAGAAGAAACTGACTGACTGACATATCAACCCCAAACCGCTGGATCTCGAGATTCCAAATTTGGCACGTAGGTTCCTTATAAGGTCTAGGGGTGCACTAAGAAAGGATTTTTCAAAATTCACCCCCTAAGGGGGTAAAATGGGGGTCCAAAGTTTGTATGGCGAATCAAGATTTGTTAGACTATTTTATTCGAAACTTGACAGGAGTATTCCTAACGATAAATGAGTAAACACGTGTTTCAGGTTTTTTTTAAATCAACCCCTATAAGTGGCAAATGTGGTCACAAAGTCTGAAAATCAAAATGGGTATCGTATCCTTTTTGAGTACTTATAGTACGCGGGCGAAGCCGCGGGAAAAGGCTAGTGTCATATATACTTTTTTGAAATTCGCCTAGATTCAGAGTTAATATCAATTTATAATGAATCAATATCAATTTGATGGCGTTGTTGCCAATATTGGGCATAGTTTACACGTCTTTATTGACAGATATTCAAAGTGACAAGGAAAACTGCAGAAACTAAATTTTTCAAAAAAAAATGTGCCTATTTCTTTTAGACGATAATTTTATTAATAACATTTACTTTTCATGTGCAAGAAACATTAAAAAAATAGAAAAAAAAAGAAAAAAAAAAAATTTTTTTGGCGAAATTGACCTAAAGTCACATAATATTTTTTCCTTCTGTTGGTCTCAGGAATGCGTGGTTAATTTTTTTCCCTTTTCTCGCGGGCACCTTGTATAGACACTTATAGATTTAGCCTGAATTTAGTTCTAGTGCTGCAATCATAAAAAGAAAACAGCTTGTTGTGTACAGGGCTCGGAAACCGGTATTACTCTATACTAAAATACCGGTATTTCTTCATTGTTTTTCTCTTTTCAAAACTTCTATAATTTTAAACAAAAAAGAACCGACTTCACTTAAGACCCATTTACACATTGATTAATGTTAAGTGCGAGTTCATGAGTTCACATTTGTTACTAAACACAAGTAGAAAATATATGGACTCGCACTTAACACTAATCAATGTGTAAATGGGCCTTTAGACTCCACCTTTCCAAAAGGAAATGTACGCTACTGTAAAAAATATTTAAATCACTATATGTGTGCCTATATTTAAAGAGTTCCCTCGATTTCTCCAGGATCCCATCATCAGATCCTGACCTGGTTACAATGGGACCAACTGTACAGTATACACTTTCAAACAAAAAAAGAAATTTCGAAATCGGTACAGCCGTCTTCGAATAATCGGGGAACATACATGAAAAAAAATATGGCAAAAACAAACATCCCGAAGAATGGAGAACTTCCTCCTTCGAAATCTTGAAGTCGGTTGAAAAACTAGTATTATATCAATTAGTCCATTTAGCAAAAACTTACTAAAATCCTACCTCAATAATTTATGCATGTAATAGTAGTTTATGTAACTGTTACGTAATAAGGGTCCTTAAAACATGAGTGTGGTAAGATCACACGAGTGTTTAAGGCCTAATTACGTACAGTTGCATACACTGCTTTATCTACACTCATATTATTTATCCAAAATGCCGTATTCGGAAACCATAGAATGGCCGCCATTGCACCGCGATGGCCAACTCGATTGTGCCGGCGGTCGGGGAGGCGCGTGTCGGGCTGTCGGCGGATGCGCGGGAGGGTGCAGGTGTACATTATGTTCTCAAAACTCATAGCACATCAATAATTGAGCATGAAAAGTTAAAATAACGTTACTGCCACGGATAAAAAGCTTATCATAGTAAAATCGGTCGTGGTAATGCTAGCCATTGCCTACCGTTTTCGAACACGTTTTAGAGAACTTACAATATGAGTGTAGATAATAGTAGTTTATGTAACTGTTACGTAATAAGGGTCCTTAAAACATGAGTGTGGTTTTATGAAATGAGCCGCAGGCGAATTTCATAATAAGATCACACGAGTGTTTTAAGGCCTAATTACGTACAGTTGCATACACTGCTTTATCTACACTCATATTATTTATTATAAATGCCGTATTCGGAAATCATAGAATGGCCGCCATTGCACCGCCGCGGCCATCTCGATTGTGTCGGCGTGGCCAACTCGATTGTGTCGGGGTTCGCGCGGGACCAATCGAGTTGGCCATGGCGGTAACATTATGTTATCAAATACGATGTTCCAAATTTGAAACTCAGTGCTTAACAATATTTGAGCATGCAAAGTTAAAATTACGTTACTGCCGCAGATAAGAAACTTATCATAGTTAAATCGTTTGTTTTAATGCTTGTCAATATCTACGGTTTTTGAACGCATTTTAGAGTACTTACAGTATGAGTGTAGATAAAATATTTTACTTAACAAAAGAGTGTCAGAAATCAGGCGAAATTGAACCCTATCACTTTGAGATAAAGTTCAAATAATGGTGGGAAATATATTCCCTCTGCCTTATAAAGGCATACTTTAGTATTAGGCACAAAAATATGGCCAGGTTAATTGGTTTGGGGTGACCTCTAAAAGGTCTCCGAAGCCAGTTTGCTGCAACCGTTTATTTTTTTTTTTAGTTTAATAGCGAGAGTGTGTGGTTCAATCACCTTAGCTTACCTGTATAAAAATGAAATTTTTTAGGGTTCCGTAAAGGGTTGTAAGTTAGAAATAGTTTGAATGTTAGTTAAGCGGCAACTATAAGACCTATTTCTATTGCAATTATATTGAAAATAACCGGCCAAGTGCTAGTCGGCCCACGCATATTGGAGGGCTCCCGTACCTTCTATCGAATCTCCTATGAAAGAAGGTCGTATCTGCCTATGATAGAAGATTTTTGGAGGTAACTCAATACGCCTTAACCGATAATGTCCAAAACATATTTTGTTGAAAGAATATACAATAATGCATCTTTTAATTTTTTTTAGATCTTCCGTTCAAAAGATAAAGCCCCCCCCCCCCCCATTACTCGGGGGACACGATTTTTAAGACTTTCGGGGTGATTATTTGTGAAAATATTCACCAAATCAAAAAACGTCCAAACAAACCTTAATGTCATGTGCAACATGTTGATATTTAATAAAAAAAAATACTTTTGACAATTGGTTACATGTATGAAGTGCGCCCAAAATATTTGTTCAGCAATGTTGATATTTAATAAAAAAAATACTTTTGACAATTAGTTACATGTATGAAGTGCGCCCAAAATATTTGTTCAGCAATTTTACTTCAAAACTAAGTAGCTGCATACAAAATACACCGTATGTTAAACATTTATTAAGATACGTCTTATAGATTCCAAGTAATACGGACGGACAGACGGACATGATGAAACTACTGGGTTCCGTTTTTGCCATTTTGGTTACGGAACCCTAAAAATCAATTGAAATAAAAATGTGACAGTCTACATGAAAAGGTATCATTTGAAGGAAGGCTCTTACGTAGTACAATCGCCATCAGATATATCGGAGCGGCCATGGTGGTCTCAAATATCTCTACAAAGCCTCTATTGTCAAGGCAATAATGATAAGGTTTATTTTTATTTTCCACATTGGTCACTAATTTTTACAATGGTCAATTTTATTCATACATAACACAATAACATAAATAACAAAAAATAAGTAAATTAAAAACTACTTAAAACTAATCTAAACTAAAATACATCTAAGTAAGGCCCCCGCGGCATCGTGCCAAAGATGCTGGCAGCATTCCCTCTCTGCATGGCAACGTGTTGCGAGAGAAAGCTGCCAGCTCTCTGGTCCGCGATGGTGTCTATTAACTTTTTCTCTAGCTCTTTAAAAATAGTACGTGTGTGTAAGGTAAGTGTATGTGAGATTACTCGCGCAGAAATGAATACTATCTGAAAATTTTTGTGTCTTTATTTTTGTGACGGCGACTGTACATTGCACAGATTCAATATTATATTCCAGCAACACATGCTTGAGCCCGGCCGCCCAATGGTACAAACAGCCACACCCTTAACTGTACGGTCAACCAATTTGATTCCTAGGCCACTGTAGAACCTTGTCGCAATGACAGTTGCCCGTGGATACGTATAAACGTAACCTATTCGCTACCAAACTAGTGTGGCCTAGGAATCAAATTGGTTGACTGTACATCGGTGGACCTTATTACAAAAGGCATAACGTGTACCGATGGGCAGTTAGCAGCTAGTGTACGGGTTTGTACGTTTTCATGTAAAGCCTGACCAGAAATATATGATCATGCGCCATGTTGCGGAATTTCATTGGAACTAATTTCTTACACTGGCAATAATTTTAATGACAGAATGATATGCATGCGTGAGTGCATGTGGTAGGCTGTCACTGTTGTCAAGTGTCAATGAGTCGGTTTACTTGAATAATAATAAAGTATAAAGTGTTGTATATGAAATAATAAACGACACAAAATTCCCAAAAATATCCATTTTCAAGAGCGAAACATTGTAAATCCATACTAATATTATAAATGTGAAAGTGTGTGTGTTTGTTTGTTTGTCCGTCTTTCACGGTAAAACGGGGCGACGAATTGACGTGATTTTTTTAAGTGGAGATAGTTGAAGGGATGGAGAGTGACATAGGCTACTTTTTGTCTCTTTCTAACCCCCCACTTCCCTAAAATGGGGGGTGGAAGTTTGTATGGAGCATTACGGGGGCAAAGGGGAACCGTGTTACCCCGAATTTAACGCGAGCGAAGCCGCGGGCAAAAGCTAGTAGTGTATATAATTAACTGCTGTAAATAATACGCTCGGGAAATAAAACTACTTCGCTGTAAAACATTTTCAAACTAACATCAGAGCTGACAGGTAAACAAATCATGATGTCACTATACCATAGAGAATAATACGCTCTATGACTGTTGCAATAAAAATGATAATAATAGCGCCCTCTTGACAATAATCATATATTTCTGGTCAGGCTTTAGGCAATCTCAAATTGAGAAGATACTCTTAAAATATTTATTCTTCAATTTATGCACATTACAATGTACTAGACCACCCGGTCACGGCGGAACTTGACAAATTTTCTCATGTATATGCAATCTCTGAATTTGAAACGGCTAGGCGCCGTTGACCATACTCTAAGGGCATGCGCAGTACGTGCTTGCACCTCCTATCCGAATCTCTTACGTGATTCTGGTATAGCGAGAGAGATGGTGCTGCCATCTATGAATTTTGAAGCAAATCAAATTATTTTGTTCAATACTTTTTGATTTGCAATTTTAAGTAGTTACACTACTATATATAAACTGAAAATAGATGTCATATACTTCAGAAAAAGTGACCAAACCCTCCGGTCTCGCCTCGGACACATTACAATGTACTTATGAACGTCAGAGAAAAAAAAACTACCACCGGTTCTAACCCTACACCTCTGACCCGTGAAGTATTATGAGTATTATGACCGACAAGAAACTCGGCGGCACTTATTTTTTAAAAACAGTAGTACAATAATGCGTAGTTCTTCAAGAAGACATGTCAAAACAGCTTGAGAGACAGACAATGTACCTATTGTTTAATTAAAAAGAAAAAATAAATAATAAAATCTAAATCTGACTGCTTCACAAAACGTTTGATATGCTTTCCTACCTGAACTGTGTCCTCTAAATGTTAGATGATTGTGTATTAGTTGAAGGTTAAGGTAATAGTACAGTAAAGATACGGTTGCGTGAAACATTAATTTATAATAGCCTTTTTTAGGGTTCCGTAGTCAACTAGGAACCCTTATAGTTTCTCTATGTCTGCCCGTCCGTCCGCGGATAATCTCAGTGACCACTAGAAAGCTGAAATTTGGTACTAATATGTATCAATCACGCCAACAAAGTGGTAAAATAAAAAGTGGAAAAAAATGTTTTATTAGGGTACCTCCCCTATACGTAAAGTGGGGAGTGATTTTTTTTTTTCATTTCAACCGAAAAAAATTTCAAATGAAAAGGGGTTTAGTAAAATATTTTTTTGATAATGTAAATATTTTCGGAAATAATCGCTCTAGAAGTAAAAAAAAATGTGTCCCCCCCCCTCTAACTTTTGAACCATAATATGTTTTACAAATATGAAAAAATCTCAAAAGTAGAACTTTATAAAAACTTTCTAGGAAAATTATTTTGAACTTGATAGGTTGAATAGTTAAAAAAAAAAAATTACAAAATAATTTCTGAACTAAGTTTGTAATTTAACCGTATAAGCAGGTGTTTATTGTACCTGTAATTTCTACAAAATCACAATGAAATGACGTGCTTTCAAATAAAGTAAAAACGGTGAAAATCGGTTCACGCAATAAAGAATTATCCCATAAAAATCATCTTCCATACTTTAAGCTCGCGTGCAATAGTTTACTTAATTTGCCGATAGATGTCGCTGTACGTGGAACGCTCATATCATATCCTACATGGCGGTGTTATTTTAACTCTTATGTGGGGACACTTACTGTGACGGGCATAGCTGGGCACCGTTAATCAAATAGTTAACTTCGTTAATCGTTAATCCGCTACAAAAAAATTTAGCTTCGTTAAACGTTAAAGCGTTACATTTCGGAAGAATTAACGCAAGTTAACGTTAATCGTTAATCCGTTAATATGTGTAAAATTGCATTTTTATATCTTTGTATTAGTGAACTTATAAAACCTGTTGGTTAAGGTTCTGGAAGTTAACAGGATAGGAACAAAACAAAATACTTGTATAATTCAAATGTGTAATTTAATCGTTGGGCATAAGGTTAAGGTGCATATTCCCCTTCATGAACATTAATATGTTGAAGTTCTCGTCTGAAAGCGAGGCTCGTTTTGGTGTTAAAATGTCTTTACCTGTGGAAAATCTCTTCGCAGTTTTCTCACTCGCACGCGCCGGCAAAATATATCTAGTTTTGTTTTTGTTTCACTCGCTGCCACGCGCCGCCCGGCACTTGTCGTTCGTTTCATACTTGTCTGAACCTGTTTTTCGCGCCGCGCCGCGGTGCCGTGCGGTAAATAGTAGGCATTGGATTAACGATTAACGGAATTCTGCATATTAACGGAAGTTAACGTGTCCGTTAACATTTTTAAAAGTTAACTTAAAAGTTAATCCGTTAATCAAAATGTTAACTTCGTTAATTAACGATTAACGGATTAACGAGTTAATGCCCAGCTATGGTGACGGGCGGAAAACTACGGAACCCTACACTGAGCGAGGCCCGACACGCTCTTGGCCGGTTTTTTAGTTTTCATTCTTATGGGATAATTATAGATAATATTTGCAAAAATCCTACAAACTTTTCACCCGGAAGTAGGTAAAAAATATATAAAAAAATCGTATATTTTTATTTACAATAAGATCAATTATTTTTATTTGCAAACATGACGATATTTAAGTCTTCTTTCTGTTGAAAGCGAAAAACAAGAAACCGTGTCCATGTAAAACCACATAATTTACGAAATGTACAGCGCGGGCGATATATATCCTAATTCGTTAGAAACAAATAGTAATAAGTGGTAGTTGGTTACACATTTTAAAAGACTTAGAAACGATATACTTATTTATTAAAAAAATCCTACAAGAAAAACGCTTGTAATATGCGTGTACATATTTGTGGCGGTTAGCGAATAACGATATTTTGTAGGATTCAATTGCGTAAATAATACTGGTATCATGACATATCCGTTACACTAAAAATATTAGCTATTATTAATTATTTCCAATTCCCCATACTAGCCGCCCGTAAAATTCCATACATCGTTATCGCGGGAGCAAAAACAAATGTGTTGAAGAATATATATAACAGAATGTCCGTTTAATATAAACAGAATATTATGCCTACACGTCTTAGCCTCTAAGAAGTTCTTCATATCTAACACGATGTTTTTGCTAGAAATGTTTAATCAAACTCGTTTTGCTCCTTTTCTACGTTCGTTTTTGAGTAGAAATTTCGTTTAACAGAAGGTTTATTTTCTATGAAAATTACGAGTACCTAGCGTTGATTTTTAAGAAAAATAAAACTTTTCGTGTGTCTAAAGTTATCCTTTATCTACAAGTCCAGACAAATCGATCATGAATGTAAAATGTTTCGAATAACAGGTGAATGAAAAGGTTGTCGTTAGGATTGCGTGGCTAATCTTTTTAGTATGTACTATAATCAAGTCGAGTACGAAGGTTAGATATTAGAAAAAACATTGATAAATTTAGAACTAATAGGTACAAACGTGTTGATACTACTGTCACTTCTGTTATATCTTATTTTTCATAATCTTTGACTACTGTCAAATCGTTTTTGCTCCCGCGATAACGACGTATGAAATTACTGTAGTATAAGTGTTGTTTTTTTTTTTTTTTAATGTTAACCGCCATTCACGCGAAATGCAAAACGATAAAGGATAACGGTAGAGTGTATTTCGATATGTGTGTATAATTTTCTGGGGTTGCAGGTGTCCATAGGCTACGGTAACTGCGTACCATCAGGCGGGCCGTGTGCTTGTTTGCTACCGTTGTGGTATAAAATAAAATTAGAGAGAGATACTAGATTGCCAAGACAAAACAGTTTGGCTTTTTTTCGTATTGTTGAATGTGGTCTAAGAGCTGGCCACGTCAGATATGACACAATAATGAGAGCAATGAAACCCATCTAGTAAGATTGCAATACTATCCTTATTGCTAGATCTGGGCATCTGGCAGCTTTTAATGGGTGGATGTCAGAGTGACAGACTAGCAAAGTTTTTGAATTGAAAAAAAGTAATACCAAAATAGATAAAAACGGCCGAAGTTATCTTATTTATAGATGCCAGGGATTATATTTTAAAATTAGAACAAAAAACATTGCGTAATATTTCGGAAACAGAAACAGTAGGCGACAAACTATAAATTACATTATACGTCGTTTTGGACTACTTTCCCCCATCAGAAACTTTGGCAATGATATGATATAATTATTTATGTAATTATTCATAATATTGCATCAAAACCAGAAATCTAGGATTTGTATTCTTAAAGTGGTTAGCATTATTTGACCTCCACCACTTTTACAGCTGCCAGATGTCCGGATCTAGAAATAAGCATAGTATAGCAAACTAACGAAAGGGGTTTCGTCGCTCTCATTATTGTGTCATATCTGACGTGGCTAGCTCTCCGTCAAATGTTAGCACTTAGCATATTACCCATATTATTCAGAGCAATGACGCGTAGTTTCAGTGTCCGCGAGGCAACCGGATGGCTCGCGATATTTAAGCTCCTTACGTGTTGTGGAACCATCCTGTGCAACCTGAACTGACCCACGTTGGACTTTGTTCCCCCCCCCCCCCCCCTCAATTACCAGTATCTGTATGTAATCAAGAACGAGCATGCACATGGCCATTCACACCGGCTGGTCGGTTATCGACCCGTCAGAGTTGGAGGCCGTCAGAAAAATGGGCTTTGCGCGTTCTTCCTCATTATCATAATCCGAATAATAAATACAGAAAGATTATAATAAAAACTAGCCTTTTATTTCTGGATATGGAATTAAACAAAATATAATTGAATCTTAGTTTAACATAACCTAAGTACTTAGAATTATCTTTTTAATATTAATTCTAAAAAATAAATAATTATAAGAGATGTATCCTCCTCCTCCCAGCGTTTTTCCCAGCTTTGCGCTCTGAGGCCTGGGGTCCGCTCGGCAACCTAATCCCAGGAATTGGCGTAGGCACAAGTTTGCGAAAGCGACTGCCATCTGACCTTCAACCCAGAGGGGAAATTATTGTTGGGATTATACCCGGTTTCCTCACCATGTTTTCCTTCACTGAAAAGCGACTGGTAAATATAAATGATATTTCGTACATAAGTTCGGAAAAACTCAGTGGTACGAGCCGAGTTTTGAACCCGCTACCTTCGCATTGAAAGTCGGACGTCTTACCGCCATGCTACCAGCGCTCTTATAAGAGATTTATGTATTTAAAATGATTGTACCTAAATAAATATTTTAACTATTTTCACACCAGACCCCCTTATGAGGTAAAGGCCAGTGTTGCACTGGCCAGAATATTCTGTCTATCTAGAAATATAATATGGATATTATAGTTTGTTATTAAATCAAATACAACCGTTGAAAAAATAATCAACCCAGCAGAACTTGAACCTACATCGATACGCCTTGCCGGGGCTCGATCGCTTTACCAATTAAGCTATGGGTCAAGTTACTAAGTCGACGAAATTCTCAATGCCTTTAATCATCGTTTTGCATTTATTTTGATCTACATCGGCTTTACAGCAGCCGTAAGCGACATCAAGGTGCTAACTACTAGAGTTAGATATCCTTCCCGCCGACGCTATCGCAAGTGTCACAACGGAAATATAGATGGCGCTGCTTTCAACTCATAATTATTTTTAAAGTGGGGCATTCCACTCATACAATATGGATATTCTCATTTCACAGGCAATTTGCCATCGAGCCCACCGGCCCGACCTCCGCCAGCTCACTCCTACTGCCAGAGCTACGGCTGGAGGACAGCGGGCAGTACCTGTGCTCGTCGCCACCCTTCAGCGTCACCAAGTTTGTGCTGGTGCAGCCCCCGCATGAAGGTTAGTCCATCGAGCCCGCGGGCCTGTCCCCGGCTCACTCTTGTAGAGCGATAGCTGATGGGGGCCTCAGCACGAGGAGCCCGACACCAGCGAATACAGGTTGTTCTGAACCAAACAATGGTTACACGCGTTTTCAACCGACTTCAAGATTCCGAAGGAGGAGGTTATCAATTCGTTGATATCTTTGTTTTTGCTATATTTTTTTATGTATGTTCACCGATTATTCGAAGACGGCTAGACCTATTTGGAAAATTATTTTTTTGTTTGAAAGAGTATACTTCACAGTTGGTCCCATTATAATCAGGTCAGGATCTGATGATGGGATCCTGGAGACTCTTCAAATATTATAGGCACACCTATAGTGATTTAAATATTTTTTTGCAGTAGCTCGGGCATTTCCTTTTGGAAAGGTGGAGGCTAAGTGAAGTTTTTTAACCGACTTCAAAAAAGGAGGAGGTTCTCAATTCGACTGAATTTTTTTTTTTGTTGTATGTATGTTACTCGATATCTCCGAGAATCGTGAACCGATTTTCAAAAAAATTTTTTTAATGGAACGGGTATAACCTCCAGATGGTCCCGTTGGCACCAAGTCGGGGTCTGATGATGGGATCTTGGAGAAATCGAGGGAACTCTTCAAATATTATAGGTACATGTATGGCGCTTTTGGTGATTTATTCATTTAGTCAAGAATTTGCATTCAGAAAGGAGGATTTGGTGATAGGAAACTGATGATGAAAACCACAGATGGCCACTAGAACTCCTCAACGGCGAGTGTTTCGAAGGTAGCGATTAGATGTGCCGATTCGGATAGTAAAATTACTAGGAGGAAGCAAATGTACATGGTGCTATTGAATACGGTACCATTAAACTGGTCTGATGATGGAACCGGAAAGTACCCTACAGAACTCCGTAACAAAACAACGTAACCAAGTCGTGTTTGGTGTTATTGGAATTGTCCTGACAAGCACTCTGAGTACAGACTATTTATTTTATTATCTAAAAAAGTAGTAAAAAAGTGTAGTAGTAGTGTATTCCACTGGTATTCATAATCTAATGTTGCTGAGCTGATGATAGAAGATATAAGTCCTTAATAATTAGGAGTTAAAAGTGACGAGATGAGAACAATTGTTACCAAGTGCCACATCGGTCCATGAACACGTTCAGTGCGAAGCAGTAACTAAAATTTTACTGTCTAGCACTGACCTGTACCCGCAACACGATACGACAGTTGTTTGGTCTCATTCAGTAATTATACTAGCTACAGTGTCCTTTCCCCATAAACACATATGTATTATTATTTAAGATTAACCGTGGCAGAAAACGGATGAAAAAAAAAAGAAATTACGGCAAATTGCGCAACCTCAACATTTCTATGAGCCTTCTCGTCATGGGGTCTATTCAATAACTTGTTTGCATCTAAGTCCGATAAGACGATGCCTTCTAGTGTTTTGACACGACTTAGAGCTACATAGGTCTGTCCTTTAGCGATTTTTTTGCCTAAATCAATAACTGCCTTATCGAGTGTTGTGCTCTGCAGTTTGTGAACTGTTACGGCCCAACTTAAAATTATTGGTAGCATTCCTCGCTCGGTCTATCAAGTTAAGCCGATGAGCACGTTGTTGTTCGGTTTCGTTAGATAAGCGTTCGTGTATCAAGCCAATCCGATGAGTACGCTGCCCTTCCGTTTCGTTTGACAAACGTTTGCGCATCAAGCCAAGCCGATGTGTACGTTGCTCTTCGGTTTCGTTTGACAAACGTTCGCGTATCACACCAAGCCGATGAGTACGTTGCTCTTCGGTTTCGTTTGATAAGCGTTCGTGTATTAAGCCAATACAATGAGTACGCTGCTCTTTGGTTTCGTTTGATAAACGTTCGCGCATTAAACCAATCCGATGAATATGTTGTTCTTCGGTTTCGTTTGATAAACGGCCGTGTATCAAACCAAGCCGATGTGTACGTTGCTCTTCGGTTTCGTTTGACAAACGTTCGCGTATCACACCAAGCCGATGAGTACGTTGCTCTTCGGTTTCGTTTGATAAGCGTTCGTGTATTAAGCCAATACGATGAGTACGCTGCTCTTCGGTTTCGTTTGACAAACGTTCGCGCATTAAACTAATCCGATGAATATGTTGTTCTTCGGTTTCGTTAGATAAGCGTTCGTGTATCAAGCCAATCCGATGAGTACGCTGCTCTTCCGTTTCGTTTGACAAACGTTTGCGCATCAAGCCAAGCCGATGTGTACGTTGCTCTTCGGTTTCGTTTGACAAACGTTCGCGTATCACACCAAGCCGATGAGTACGTTGCTCTTCGGTTTCGTTTGATAAGCGTTCGTGTATTAAGCCAATACGATGAGTACGCTGCTCTTCGGTTTCGTTTGACAAACGTTCGTGCATTAAACCAATCCGATGAATATGTTGTTCTTCGGTTTCGTTTGATAAACGGTCGTGTATCAAACCAAGCCGATGAGTACGCTGCTCTTCGGTTTCGTTTGACAAACGTTCGCGAATCAAGCCAAGCCGATGAGTACGCTGCTCTTCGGTTTCGTTTGACAAGCGTTCGCGTATCTTACCAAGCCGATGAGTACGTTGCTCTTCCGATTCAGTCATTAGGCGTTCACGTATCAAATGGAGTCTTTGGGCATGACTTTCAGGACTTTCATGGCTGCGAATATAATTAGTTTTCGATCGCATTTGAGAAAGCCTAAATTCACGCTTTCTCGAACTCTCCTTTGAAATGCTGATTAAATTTCTTCGCCTATTTTTCCTAAGTCTATCTTTCATCTTTTGTCTCATTAGAACGGCGCTGGCTCATCGAGGCAGCTCTTTTAGACGGTCTACCCATTATTAATTTTCACTAAAAAGTACAAAATAAAACAAACTTTTTAACAAAAAATAAAACCGACTTCAAAAAAAACCCGCACAAAAAGATTTACAAAAAAAAGCTTACAAAAAAAGGGTTTAGAAAAAAAACCCTGCCCTAAACACTAAAAAGACCAAAATATTTTTTTTACACAAAATATTTAAGCTACGCTAATTTGAATCTGTACCTATGTTATATATTTACAAAATTAACATATTAGGGCTTAACTGCAGAGTGATTTTTCATCAATAATATTTTACACGTCAAATATTATGTACCTACGCTAAATTATTATTTACCTATAAGAGATATTTACAATATTTACATAACAGTTCCGACTGCTTAGACGAAAGTATTACAATTTAACACGTATTTACATTTTTACAATCATTATTTATGTTTGGAGGATTTGGAAAATTCTTTTTTTCTTTAAAAGAGTATCCTTCACAGTTGGTCCCATTGTAACCAGGTCAGGATCTGATGATGGGATCCTGGAGAAATCGAGGGAACTCTTCAACTGTTATAGGCACACCTATAGTGATTTGAGTATTTTTTACAGCAGCTCGAGCATTTGCTGTTGGAAAGGTGGATGCTAAGTGAAGTCGGTTCTTTTTTAACCGACTTCAAGATTTGAAAAGAGGAGGTTCTCAATTCGGCGTATGTTTTTTTTTTTTTTTTTTTTTTTTTATGTTTGTTACTCCATAACTCCGTCATGTCTGAACCGATTTTGAAAATTCTTTTTTTTATTGTAAGTATATATATACAGATTGGTCCCGTTTTAGTCAAAACGCAGTTCTGATGATGGGATCCATGAGGAATCGAGGGAACTCCTCAAATCTTAAAGGCATACATATAGTGATTTTTATATTTTTATCAACAAAACCATCATTTTCATTCAAAACAGTGACATTTGATGAAGTAGAACTGCTGATGATGATCAGAACGGAACTCTTCAACGACGCATAGTTCACGTTTGGCGATTTGTCCTCTTCGCTGTGTTTGTGTAGCAAGTTTAATTGTCAGGACAAATTTTCGTCAAGATCAAGTTCTGATGATGGGATCCATGAAGAATCGAGGGAACTCCTCAAATCTTAAGGGCTTACACATAGTGATTTTTGTATTTTTATCAACAAGTCAAGCATTTTCATTCAAAAGAGTGACATTTGATGAAGTGGAACTGCTGATGATGATCAGAACGGAACTCTTCAACGACGCATAGTTCACGTTTGGCCCTTCGCTGTGTTTGTTAAGCAAGTTAGATTGTCAGGACCAATTTTCGTCAAGCTCAAGTTCTGATGATGAGTTCCATGAGGAATCGAGGGAATTCCTCAAATCTTAAAGGCATACATAAAGTGACTTTTGTATTTTTATCAACAAATCAAGCATTTTCATTCAAAAGAGTGACATTTGATGAAGTGGAACTGCTGATGATGATCAGAACGGAACTCTTCAACGACGCATAGTTCAGGTTTGGCGATTTGTCCTCTCCGCTGCTTTTGTTAAGCAAGTTATTTCATTGTATGGAATCTAAGTGCACCATCTACAATAATGCTTCACCGGCTACCCCCATGGAAGTCGGTTTTTTTTTCTTAAAAATTATTGTTTAAAATTATTTGTTTAAAATTATTTAATGCGAAGTTCAACTTGTTTTCCTCGTCCTACAACCCTCAAAATCTTATATTGTGCTATTGTGAGGAGCAAGCTTGAATATGCGTCTCGGATTTGGAATCCGCAATACCAAATTTATATAGATAGGATTGAGAGATTGCAATTAAAATTGATCAATTTTCTGAACTTTAAAATGCGTGTTGTTTACATTTCTGATAATTATTTTAACCTGTGTAAGAAACATCACTTGATCCCACTTGTTGGACGTCGTAAAATTGCAGATATAATACATTCAGTGAACATTATTAAAGGCAATGTAGATTGTCCCAACTTACTTGGTAAAGTCGCCTTTAGTATTCCTACCAGGAGATTTAGACGCTTTCGTCCCATTGGTATTTACCATGCGTCTGCTAAATATAGGAAAAATAGTTTAATGGGCAGGGCAGGCAGGAGTCTAAATAAAATCTTAGTCAATATTGACTTTGATATGTGTAATGATAGCATATCTTCTTCTAGCAAGCGTTATCCCGGCTATTGCCAGGGTCCGCTTTCCTGCTCGCTTTCCTCCACTTTGCGCGGTCCTGGGCATCTTCTTTTATGAGCCCGTTTTCGCTCATGTCGACCTCCACGACATTCAGCCAGCGCTTCTTTGGTCTTCCGCGACCGCGTCGAGGACCGTCCAGGGCTAGATCAAGGCATACGTTCCCTATGTAGTCTGCTGGCCTGCGGGAGATGTGACCGAACTAGACGTGTGCGCCGCCATAAAAATCCGCGGCGGCGGCGCGCCGGGAATTTTTGGCGGCGTGGCTGCGCCACGCCGGCGTCAAGGTCACTTTTAGCTGCGCTCGCAAGGCTCACGTTTCGCATTAAAAAATTGTTAAATATCAAAAACTTTTTAGGAACAAGGAACATAAAACGATTTCTAATGCCGTTTGCTTGAGTCCTGCCTATTTTTCGGAAATCGCGTTTATGTTGATGTTTTTCATAATTGTGATACGAGTACATTAAGATCCTTTTAAAGCCAACGCCATCTAAAGCGTGTACCAAGGCCAGCTACCAAGAAATGTGGCAACCTAGACGGTCTGTCTTGCGGGAGCTCGCCAGAAGGTTGCCTCCCAAGATAAAGGATGTTATAAGGGATGCTTTTGAAGATACAGATATAGTCTAAACAATTTGAACTGAGCTCATCCACTTAGTGTCTTATCTTTTGTGTGTAAACCGCAGGCGCACGTGCCACTATGAAAAAAAGGGTTTGGCTACCTGTTAGCGTTTATTGAATATCTGCTATATGGACCACGGAATAAGATTCAATATCAACTAATACGAAAAAACCTCTAAGTTCTATACGGTTGCACCCAGTACAAGCGATTCAAATGCTCTAGAACCAGCGTAACTCGACACCGAGATCCGAAATAAAAGTGCGTAATTGGAGATCGCGCTTGCACTGGTATTCCGAGCGCACGGCTAGTTAGCGATTAGGAAGCAATTGTAATTTTCCCGAACGGGCAGGTAAAACAGGGTTGGATTCTGATTAAATCATTTAGGTGGATGTACGATTTACAAATATCTAATATATGAAATATATATACATATATAATAGATTTTAATAAATATTGGGTATGTTAAAATTATTATCAGACATGTAAATAATCAACTATTTTAAAATTGCTTTCTTAATTTTACAGCTTAGACTTACTTTCACCTATAGCAAATTATGTACTGAGAATAACTCAATTCAAATATAAATAATATGAATCTACATTATAGTTCTGCTTGTTATCATAATTCGAATGTGTTGTAGAAAAATATAAAAATATATATATTTACAGTACATATTAGTCAACAAAAATAATCATATTAATCTTTTCATCATATTAATTTCATTTTTTTTTCTAGATTAATTAACGTGCCTACAACTATTCCTCGAATGAGGGTTTGTCATGTTTATTACATTTCTTATCAGATTTACAAACGTTTTAAAAGAAAATAAATAAATAACAGATTTTAATAAATATAGGCTGAGTATGTTACAATTATAATCAGTCCTTTAAATACTCAAAGTCAAAGTCAAAAATGTATTTATTCAAGTAGGCATAGCAACAAGCACTTTCGAATCGTCAGTAACGATTATTATCTTAAGCTATTATATAATTAATAGAAATATATTGATGCAATTATACAAATAATACGGGTCAAAATGTATCATAATAATTTCACAATAAAATCGACAAAACTTGTTTTTTTATTGTTTGTTAACCTTTTTTTAATATCTACCTGTCCTTATTCTATAACATTAACCTAATATTTATGTCAAATATTTAGTCCTAACATTGAATAAGAATTTGTTTATTTTAATTAATATGATTATTTTTGTTGACTAATATGTAATATAAATATATATATTTTTATATTCTTCTACAACACATTCGAATTATGAAAGTAGCTTTAAAATTAAGAAAGCAATGTTTTAAATAATTAGTTGATTATTTATATGTCAGATTATAATTGTAACATACTTGCGCATAATGTGTAAGAATTTGTTAAGTTTAGATTAATATGATTATTCTTATAGACTAATATGTAAAAAAAATTGTATACTTCTACAACACATTACGATTACATTCGAATTACGATAACAAGCACAACTACAATGTAGATTCATATTATTTATATTTGAATTGAGTTATTCTCAGTACATAATTTGCTATAGGTAAAAGTAAGTCTAAGCTGTAAAATTAAGAAAGCAATTTTAAAATAGTTAAGTATTTATATGCCTGATTATAATTTTAACATACCCAATATTTATTAAAATCTATTATATATGTATTTCATATATTAAATATTTGTAAATAGTACATCCACCCATGTTTTAATCAGAATCCAACCCTGTTTTACCTGCCCTTTCGCGAAAATTACAATTGCCTCCTAATCGCTAACTAGCCGTGCGGTCGGAATACCAGTGCAAGCGCGATCTCCAATTATGCACATTTGTTTCGGATCTCGGTGTCGAGTTACGCTGGTTCTAGAGCATTTGAATCGCTTGTACTGGATGCAACCGTATAGAACATAGAGCTTTTTTCGTATTCGTATTCGTAAAAGACGACGGCTCTATGATTTATATGACTTGAGAAGAATTAATAAAAGTCCGGAATTCCTAGATTATGTCAGGAACTTTTCTAAATCTTTTAAGATGATGTGTGCCGCTGCTAAAGCTGATTATCTGTCCAGAAAGATCCAAAATTCCAAGGATAAAGTAAAAACTGTTTGGCAAGTAATCAACGATGAAACTGGGAAACGTAAAATCAAAGATCCGCACTACAACCTACGTATTAATAATAATTTAGTGAGTTCGGACCTTGAAGTTGCGGATCATTTTGAGCAGTTCTTCTCTAATATACCGGTAGAAACAACAAAGTCTCTTCATTCATCGCCTGACGTCGCTGAGGCAATACTGAAAACAAACATAGCAGAGTGTACAGATTTCTTTAAATTTTCATATGTTACTCCGAACTTAGTTATTAAAACATTTAAATCCCTAAATTTAAAGAAAACTGAAGATCTTTGGGGCCTATCTGTTAAAGTTCTACATTCCATTGTTGAATCGATTGCACCACATTTAGCTGATATATTTAACAAATGTATTGATACAGGAATATTTCCAGACATAATGAAGCACAGCAAAGTCATCCCCTTGTTCAAATCAGGATCGAGAACAGAACCAAGCAATTTCAGACCAATTTCAATACTGCCGGCACTGAGCAAAGTTTTCGAGAAACTAATTCTAAATCAACTTGTGTCACATTTTAACCGAAACGAATTGTTCGCCAGAAATCAATTTGGTTTTACCAGAGGTCGCTCGACTACTGACGCAGGTGCTGTTCTTCTTGAGCACATCTTTGCCGCTTGGGAAAAAAAACAAGATGCTGTTGGAATATTCTGTGACCTATCGAAGGCATTTGATTGCGTTGATCACGAAAATCTAAAGAGAAAACTAAGCCATTACGGGATCAAAGCTGGTGCCCTTAACCTCGTCTCATCATACCTATCGGATAGAACACAACGAGTGGTTATTAATGGAACTCAATCTTCTGGGTCCCCTGTGGCACTCGGAGTGCCTCAAGGCTCAATACTTGGTCCTTTCCTGTTTTTGGTGTACATTAATGACCTACCTAAAATTGTGCAAGATAAACATGATATAGTGTTATTTGCTGATGACACATCTCTGATATTTAAAGTGGACAGAAAAGAAAACAGCTTCGATAGTATTAACAGTGCACTCTCCAAAGTAGTAAATTGGTTTACGGCTAATAACCTACTTTTGAACGCCAAGAAAACGAAGTGCATCAAATTTACACTTCCCAACGTCAAGCAGATTAACAGCAGCAAGATTATAATAAATGATGAAATAATGGAATTCGAAAATCAAACTGTTTTCTTAGGAGTCACTTTAGACTCGAAATTACAATGGCATCCACATATAGCTACCCTAGCTGGGAAACTTAGCTCTGCAGCCTATGCCGTGAGGCGAATCAGCCATCTAACAAACAGTGAAACTGCCAGGCTGGTATACTTCAGTTACTTTCACAGTGTTATGTCGTATGGAATTCTGTTGTGGGGTAAAGCAGCTGATATTGGGACCATATTTGTGCTACAAAAACGAGCTGTACGTGGCATTTATAAAATGCGCGGTCGAGCATCCGTAAGAGGAAAATTTGAAGAGGCAAATATTCTTACCGTAGCATCTCAATACGTACTTGAAAACATTATGTATGTGCGGAAAAACATCCATAAATTCAAGCTCAACAGTGATATCCATAACTATAACACTAGAAATAAAGATAAGATTGCTGAGCCTGGCCACCGCCTCGGTAAGGTTCGTACGTCTTTTACTGGGAACTGTACACGTTTTTATAACAAAGTCCCCGCTGATGTAGTGAATTTGCCACTAAATAAATTCAAGTCTTATGTTAAGCGCTATTTGTTGAGGAGAGAGTACTATACTTTAAAGGAATTCATTGAGGATAACGATGCCTTTAAGCCTGTAGCTTGATATAGTTAGTACAATACAAATTGAGAAATTATTAGGTACATTACTCTATGAAGCAGCTTTACTAGTGTCCAGTATTACCTGTTTTTCATTTTTATTTTATTTTGTTTTTATTTAGTATTTGGACACTTAGAGACGTTATACATCTCTAAGTCTTGCATTCGCAAATATTTATATGTATAGATATATATTTAATGATCCTGACGCTTAGAGACATGTACATCTCTATGTCACTTTTATATTGTAATTTAGTTCACGCATGTAAAATACGAGCACAGAATATTGTTTCTCACCAGACTAAACATGGCTAGTTTTTATTAATTAATACTTTTTATTAATCATATTTAATTTTAGTTTAATTGGCTTTAGACACAACATTCGGTGCTTGATTATCCATATTTTTTATTATATAGAATATATAGATCAAGACACTTGGAGACCTTATACATCTCTAAGTATAATTTAGAAATAGTATGTTTATTGTATACTAGAATCACTTAAGTACTTTTTTTTATATTATTTAAATTCAAAGTTTATTTCTAACTGTTGATGATGGATTATTATAATTTGGAAATTTATGTAGAAGACACAGTTCAGGTAAGAAAGTATATCAAACTTGTATGTAATTTATTTTCAATAGTCAGATTTGGACTCATCTTTTTTCTTTGGTATTTTTCTTAAACTATAACCTATTGTTGGTTAATCTAACCTTGGTTTGATATGTTTTCTTATAGAACAACGCACTTATATGTATTGTTTAGTTTTGATGTACTGTTGTTTTGAAAAAATAAGTCCCGCCGAGTTTCTTGCCGGACATAATTCTTCTCGGGTCAGAGGTGTAGGGTTAGAACCGGTGTAGTTTGATTTTTTTTCTCTCTCTTTTACTTTGACGTGTAAAAGTGCCCTTGTGGCCTACTTACTGAATAAATGTTTGAGTTTGAGTTTGAGTTATTAGTTCATATTGAATCTTATTGCGTGGTCCATATAGTAGAAATTCAGTAAACGCTAACATGTGGCCAAACCATTTTTTCCATAGTGGCACGCGCGCCTGCGGTTTACACACAAAAGATAAGACACTAAGTGGATGAGCTCAGTTCAAATTGTTTAGACTATACAACATGGAATGGCTTCAAGGCGGTTGTGTCCGAAACAGTGAAAGAAGTCATCCTCACTCCTGGGAGCCAAGCAAGACGGAAACCCTGGATTTCTGATACTACCTGGGAACTTATTGAGCGACAGAGGACTCTCAAAGAACAAGGCCTTAACTCAGATATAACAAGAAAGGAGTATTCCAGGCTACACACTTGCGTGAAAAGGGCATGCAGACGCGATAAGCATAATTCAATCCATGCTTTTTGTGACGAAATTGAAAACCATGCTGCAACTGCCCATTCTAAAGACTTGTTCCAGAATGTCAAACTTCTCACCCGCGACTACAAACCTAGGTGCTGGCAGATAGCGGATTATGAGACCTGGGCAAAGTGTTGGCTAAATGGAGAGACTATTCGGAACAACTCCATCGAGAAGTTCCGGAACATCTTTTAGTGCGGAGTGACGCTATACATCCACTCCAGCCGGACATACTTATTTCCGAAGTGGAAGACGCTATCAGACGTCTGAAAGTTAATGCCGTGGGTACTGATGGTATATGCGCTAGTCTCCTAAAGAATCTAGGTGGCGAAGCGTGGAGAGCTGGCCAGTGGCCGAGAGACTGGACTGAATCCATGGTTATACCTCTCCATAACAAAGGCTCGGCGCTAAAATGTGACAACGATAGAACTTTGTCTATTATATCGCATGCCAGTAAAGTATTTCTTTACATCATGAATTCGCGAATGACAAAGTCCCTGGAGCGGCAAATACCTGCAGAGCAGGCTGGCTCTGTGTCTGGGCGAGGGATACGGGAGCAGATTTTCATCGTGGGCCAGATCATCGAGAGATGTCGTGAATGGAACATCATTTAGCTCACCTTATTGAGAACTTGTACGCCGAAAGTACTGTTAGAGAGAACACCTTGTCAGTCCAGTTCAAGCCGGAAAGAGGAGTAAGACAGGGCTGTATATTGGCTCTTTATTATATACGGCGAATACATCTTACGTAAGGTCACCGAGAACTGGGACGGTGGCATATCAATCGGCGGCAAAACGATCTGCAACCTACGCTATGTTGACGACACAACGCTGTTGGCTTCCAATGAGGAGGAGATGTGTCTTTTGTTCCGGCGTATAGAAGCGGAGAGCATCGAATTAGGACTTCACGTCAACCATGCGAAAACCAAGTTAATGTTCGTACACCGGAAACAGTCTCCGACACGAAGCCTATAACTGAAAGACCTAGAATGCGTCAGCGCCTTCACCTACCTCGGCTCACTTATATCTAGCGATGGTAGCTGTGAACGTGAAATCATCCGGAGGATTCAAATAGCGAAGGGTGCTATAACTCGGTTAGATAGGATCTGGAGAGATCGCGGCATACAGAGGCAGACTGTTAGACTTATGCGTTCTCTGGTGTTTCCAATTTTCCTATACGGCTCTGATACTTGGACTATCAAGGCAGATCTGAAAAGCCGTATCGACGCGTTTAAGATGTGGTGTTGGCGACGGCTTTTACGGATACCTTGGACTGCGATGCGCACTAATCAGTCCATACTAGAGGAGCTACGCATAAAACGCCGGTTGTCTACGACGTGCCAGGACCACATACTCACATACTTCGGACACCTGTCTCGACGCTCCTCGGATAGCCTGGACAGGATCATCATGACGGGAAAAGTTGGAGGCACAAGACTAAGTGGCCCTCCCCCTGCAAGATCGTGTGCCATGCGCAAGGAGCCATGCGCTTAGCGAGGGATAGAAGCCTATGGAGGAACCTAGTCTTCAACAGAAGGGCATGATCCTCAGCTCTGAGGGAACGACTAGTGATGATGAAGATCCTTTTTTGACTCGCAGTAGGTCCTAACATACCGTTCAGTATTAATGATCAATCCTGCCACCGAAAACACTTCTGTTCTCAGGATAATTTCGTTGGTGGTACAATTTTGATGGCAGAGAGGTGGTATTATTTCGTTACCAATCTTATTAATTAGGCCATCTACTTCATATTTGTTAGGTGAGCGGTTAATCATACTCATTTATTAATCTACCGAAAGAGAAAGAATTGACCAAACCCTAAATATTTCAATGTGTAGATGTTTTCATGGTTTAATTCGTCAATATACGTTGTAAAATTTTCAACTGACTTTCCTTCATCGGTAATTGTTATTGGCAATTTTTTGCCGAATTCTGAAATTTTGGCCAACGGCGTGGATTTTGAAATCCGCGGCGGCGGCGGCGGCGTGGGTCCCACGGCGCGGCTACGCCACGCCGGCGCGGCGCACACGTCCAGACCGAACCAACGAAGACGACATTCTTGACGACATGATAGCATATCTATAATTAAAAATAAATAAATTAGATTTTGTATGGGCGATGGTCTCTCGCGCTGGTTCAGGTTGGGTTCAATTTCTTATATACATATATGTTACATACGAGCGCTGCTATTTATATATCCGGAATAGAAAAAATAAACAAACGTATATGACTAAATATGGTTTTATTGTTTTTCACAATATTCTCCGTGATGATCAATGCACTTGTACATCCGTTGAAACCAATTTTTGAAGCACTTTTTCCACTCTGACTAAGGTATCTCCAAAACGTGCTGTTTGAACGCGTCGACGGCATCTTCACGGGTCGAAAATCGTTGACCACGTAATTTATTCTTTACATTTGGAAATAAATAAAAATCATTGGGTGCCAAATCAGGGTTGTGCGGTGGATGACCCGTCAATTCTATATTTTGACCGTCCAAAAATCAAGTTGTTTCGCGTGATGTATGACAGCTGCCATGGTGAAGAATAATTCTGCGTCGCTGGTTATTTTTACGTATTTCTTCAAATATAGCAAACAAATGGTCGTGTACCACTCCGTATTAACCGTTTTACGATTCTCTAGTGGCACTGTAGCCACATGGCCGTTAATACCAAAAAAGCAGGCCACCATATGATTCAAGGTGCTGTTTTGCACGAGTTACTTTCGTAGGGTTTGGTTCGTTTTGAAACACCCACACTGTTGATTGTTGTTTAGTTTGGGGATCATTACGCATATATCCAGGATTCATCACCTGTGTATATATTATAAACAGCTTTTGAGTTGACCATAGTTATATCTTTTCAACATTTTCTGGCACCATTCGACGCGAGCCTCTTTTTGATCCTTAGTTAAGTTATGTGGGATCCAACGCAAACAATTTTTTTAACCGCCAAATGTTCATGCAATATCTTATTAATGCTCGTCATACATATGCCCAGAGTCGCCTCTATCTCGCGATACATAACATGACGGTCATGCATTATAATTTATAAGTTCTCGCACAGCTTCAATATTTTGTGGTACAGTCACCAGCCATAGTATCTTCCTACACGAAGGCAGCAAAAATATGTGACACGCTCCTATTTGTAGAGCGTGTCACATATTTTTGCGGCCTTCGTGTAGGAATATACTATTGCCGGTGACTGTACAGTACAACGACCGATTTCGGGCGCCCTTCCTTAACTTCGTCCGTGAGCATACTACGTCCACGGTTGACCTCACTAAACCAGTGATACACAGTGGTTTTCGATGGAGCTTCATCACTAAAAGTCGAAGTTAATTGATCTATGCACTGTTGTGGCGTTAAACCACCCCGAAAATCGTAATAAATCATAGCATGAATATTTTCACGAGTGAGTTCCATTCTTGAAACGATATGACCAGACATAGAAGTTTTAGTGGCAGGAATGAAAATGTCATTGGGACTTCCCAAGTATATTAATTTATCGATAAATCGTTATGACAGTTATGATGTACATATAATATGAATTTGCAAGTTGTATTTATTATTTTATCATATAAATATATAATATACAGCATGAAATTATTATAAATCGAGTATGAAAATGGTTGTCATTCGTTTTGTTTTAATTGTTAAAATAATTTCTTGGTTTAACTACAATAATATTGCGTGGAATAGCAAAGCAATATTGTTGTAGTTAACTTATCAGCCTTCCAGGTTAATTTATACTTTACCCGGTGAACATTATCTGCTATGAACAGAGCTCGGATTTTTCACGGCAAAACAAAACACTAGCGTAATTTAGCCAGTGCTTGAAATATTATTTTATCGACACCTATCGAGTCTTACTAGAGTATATGACAGGTATTGCCTCAGTACATTTTTTCTTTTTTTATTCGATGGTACACCTATCAGTGTGAATGTCAAAATTTAAAAACTAACAAACGTGCGAAAATTTCGAAAAACAGGAGACTTACTAGAGCTCAAAATCAATATTTTTGACCAGTCTAAGGTGACCTACTGGGGGTTAGAAGGTTGTGCATTAATTACCGGACATCCTGTATGAGTAATAAAATAACTTTTCATTTTAGCTTTGCCATAGTCGAGCAACAAAGAGGTAGGTCTGCATGTACAACTTAGAACGAAGTACGAGTAACTATACCACCTCATTTAAAATGATAGAAACGACTGCAAATTTCATCTCACATGACATATGACATTCACACTTTAACTGTCATTTCATTACGTATAAAACGTAAATTGCATCTAGGTATTATTTATTTCGCAACGCATTGAATCCGACGTGTTGGATATACGTATAATAACTTAATATTGCAAGGTATCAATTAATACAAAAATGAGTAATGTACAAGATCGGATCAAAACGTGGATTGAAAATCACCCTGAGTTAGTCTATAATGAAGTGACCTCCACTATATACTGCTCTATGTGCGATATGCATCTAAAACTGAAGAAATGCAATATTGAGAATCATGTGAAAAGCAACCGCCACAATGACCGTTCGGGGCAACCAAATAGGAAACATCAATTTTATTTCGATTTAATTATTTTTCTTATTTCATGCAACATACCATGGGCAACAGTCAACAACAATAATTTTCGTCATTTTTTTAACAAGTATTTATGTTGCGACTGCTCTATGACTTCTTTACCGGACGAATCGACCCTGCGAAAAATTTATTTAAATCTCGTGTACAAAAAAACTATACAGGGTATAAGAGAGGTAAACAAAACCAATTATTTGTGGATATCTATAGACGAAACACCAGATTTCATGGGAAAATGTGTGACAAACGTGGTGATTCGGTCTTTGCAAAAAAATTGTTCTAAGCAATTTTATCTTTTGGGGTCGAAGGTTTTAGAGAAGGTAAATGGGGAAACAATAGCAAACCTAATAATAAACCAATTAAAATTTTTGTTTCAAAATTCTTTCAATGATAACGTAAACAATTTGCTTTTACTTTGCACAGATAGTGCCGCATATATGCTTAAAGCCGGTCGTATTTTAAAAGCAACGTTTCCTCGTATGAAACACATTACGTGTTTAGCTCATGGTTTGCACCGGGTTGCCGAAGAAGTGCGAGATAATTTCAAAGGTGTGGATGGGTTGATATCGAATGTCAAAAAGATATTCCTAAAATCTCCAGAGCGTGTACGCCTTTTTAAGGCAAAATATCCGTCCATTCCCCTACCTCCCGAGCCAATTATCACCAGATGGGGAACTTGGATATCTGCTGCGGTATATTACGCTCAATACTATGAGCAAATACGTGTTGTCGTCTCCATACTTGCTAATGACTCGGCAGCTATAAGAGCTGCAAAAAAATGTTTTCAAACACGCAAACTACGACCGGAGTTAAATTTCATTCGCGACAACTACGAAGTAATAGCCTCTTCAATAGAACAATTGCAATGTTCGACTTTATCCATTGCGGAATCCTTCCTCATTCTGGATACTGTTCGTTGCTACGTAAACTGGAGTAAACTTTTACCAGTGATACGTAAATTTGAAGCCGTGCTCGAACGAAATCCTGATTACGAAATTTTAAGAGACATATCTGAAAATATTACCCGAACTGATAATGAATTCTATAAATTTGCTCCCTTGACATCAACTGAAGTTGAACGTACATTTAGTGTACATAAATGGATTTATAGTGATAAACGCAACTGTTTACTCCCAGAGAATGTTGAAAAGATAATGATCATCTACTCCTATCACTATTACCCAAATAAAATGTCTTGTGCTGCTGTGTGTACTGACGTAGATTTTGAAGAAGAAATTGCGTCTGTTTCTAATATATAGTAACTTTATACAAATGTTTTTATTAGTTTTATTACATATTAATTTTATTTGGTGACTTTTATTTCTTCTAGTTCTGAATTATCGATATCGATAAAATAATATTTCAAGCACTGGCTAAATTACGCTAGTGTTTTGTTTTGCCGTGAAAAATCCGAGCTCTGGCTATGAAATGTCACTTCGAAAGTTATCGATAAAGGAGCTCGTCAATTCTGGGCCACCTGATATAAACCGTATACAGTTTGTACTGCAATGTAAAAGAAATACTCATTTTATTACTAAAGTAGACAAAATATTGCATAAAAATGAAACCGGAATTAGGAATACTAAATAAATAAACATTATGTTGATTTTTCCGCGATTAAAATACAGCAAGACAAGTCGTTAACGTCCTTATGGAATTGACATAAAGTTTAACTTCACCCTGGCCTGAAACGGGATTGTTTTTTGGTTTGACACTGTCAATGTATACCGTTACATAATCTGCGTTTTAATACTCTTCGGTAAGTTAGAACATTGTAATATTAAAATAGTATCTAAGCCTATGAATACGGAAGTTTAAATTAGAAATCGACTGTACTAAAACGCCTAAAGATTGAAAATGCGTATTTTTTGCATTTTTGATCGGAGTTTGAATATTAAAAGCGGGTTTCATAATGGCACAATATCATGCTCCTTCGATAACGAAACGCATGTTTTTAGGGTTCCGTAGTCAACTAGGAACCCTTATAGTTTCGCCATGTCTGCCCGTCCGTCCGCTCGTCCGTCCGTCCGCGGATAATCTCAGTGACCGTTAGCACTAGAAAGCTGAAATTTGGTACTAACATGTACAGTTAGGTGCAAAACTGTCCCAATAGTAGCATCTTAGTAGAATGTGGAGAAGTGGATGTCGATCGAGGAGAGGGGCACATGATTAATACATACCAGTACTATTTAAAATTTCCTACAAATCAGCCTTACATATGATATACTTAGAATTTACGGTTATTTTGTAATTTAGAATCGAAAAGTAGAAAAAAACACATTTTTATTTTTTCGAATATTTCTAGGTCCTCTTATGGAAACTCCAAATAGGGAACCATACATAATTAAGAAATTCAGCCTCTATAAAATAAGGTATCAACTGTTTAAATCACAAATATAGTTTTGTAGTTATGGCAGAGTAAAAGTCGTCTTGAACATTGAACTAACAAACACTTTCTAGCCATAGAAAGATTTATTTTACCACTTTGTCGGCGTGATTGATATACATATTAGTACCAAATTTCAGCTTTCTAGTGCTAACGGTCACTGAGATTATCCGCGGACGGACGGACGGACGGACGGACGGACGGACGGACGGACGGACGGGCAGACATGGCGAAAATATAAGGATTCCTAGTTGAGTACGGAACCCTAAAAATGGAGCTATTTTTTTTGTGGTCAATATGTTTTTAGGGTTCCGTAGTCAACTAGGAACCCTTATAGTTTCGCCATGTCTGCCCGTCCGTCCGTCCGTCCGTCCGCGGATAATCTCAGTGACCGTTAGCACTAGAAAGCTGAAATTTGGTACTAATATGTATATCAATCACGCCGACAAAGTGGTAAAATAAAAAGTGGAATTTTTTTTATTATTAGGGTACCTCCCCTATACGTAAAGTGGGGAGTGATTTTTTTTTTCATTTCAACCCTAACGTGTGATATATTATTGGATAGGTATTTAAAAATGAATAGGGGTTTCCTAAAATCATTTTTCGATAATGTAAATATTTTCGGAAATAATCGTTCCAGAAGTAAAAAAATATGCGTCCCCCCCCTCTAACTTTTGAACCATAAGTTTTAAAAATATGAAAAAAATCTCAAAAGTAGAACTTTATAAAAACTTTCTAGGAAAATTATTTTGAACTTGATAGGATGAATAGTTTTTGAAAAAAAAAAATACAAAATAATTTCTGAACTAAGTTTGTAATTTAACCGTATAAGCAGGTGTTTATTGTACCTGTAATTTCTACAAAATTACAATGAAATGACGTGCTTTCAAATAAAGTAAAAACGGTGAAAATCGGTTCACGCAATAAAGAATTATCCCATAAAAATCATCTTCCATACTTTATGCTCGCGCGCAATAGTTTACTTAATTTGCCGATAGATGTCGCTGTACGTGGAACTCTCATATATCCTACATGGCGGTGTTATTAACTCTTAAGTGGGGACACTTACTGTGACGGACGGAAAACTACGGAACCCTACAGTGAGCGTGGCCCGACACGCTCTTGGCCGGTTTTTTTAGATTTTCATTTTCATATCGTTTGGTGATCCGATTTTGATATCAAATATATTATTTTGGTGATACATATATAACTTTCCGGAAATATTAAATATTACTTTTGGTAATCGTATTGATTTTATTTAGTGGTACAATTTTGGTGGCAGATCTATTATGCTAGTGAGTGGCCAATCTTATTTGTTAGGCCATCGACTTCGCATTTATTTGGTGATATATTAAATAATACCCTATTAAAAATACCTAAGCTACACTAAATTAAATGTCAAAATGATTTTTACCAAGCATGAATTGAATATAGTTAATATGACACCTAAATGCGTTTATTGACGTCACAATAAATTGACATCAAAAGAAAGAGTTTTTATTTCAATTTTAAATGTTCTTAACAACTATTTTACTTTGTAGCCGGCTGACGGAGCCTGTATTGCGGATATAAATCATTAATTGTTCAATGGTTTTTAGAAATTTGAGTAGTAGCGTGTTTGTCTTAAATAAAAAAATAAAAAATAAAAAAAGCTAGTTATTTCTCTTATGGCCTGTTTCACAATCTCCAGTTAAAGCATATCTGTCAGATAAATGTTTGTTGTCCTTTTCTTTTATATGACTGGAGAAAAGGATAGCAATAATTTTAACTGGCAGATAAGTTTATCTGGAGATTGGGAAACAGGCCCTTAATAATTTATCTTTTTCTTCGACCTAAAATATGAATGAATTTATAATTAAAAAGTTAAATACAGACAAATAATACAGTAAAATAAGGATCAATTAAAGTTTTCCACAATGAAGTATTTCTTTATTTTTGAACGAGCAGCGTTAGAGAAGCGAAGTTCTTACAAACAACTTCGGACACAACGGGACGTCTCGGCATTTCGATGGCTTTTTTAACCGACTTCAATTTCATAGAAGGAGGAGGTCTGTATTCGGTTTGGGCTTTTTTTTATGTATGTTCACCGATTACTCCGAGACGCGTAGTCCGATTTTAATAATTCTTTTTTTGTTTGAAAGGGTCTACTTCCAAACTGGTCCCATTATTAATCTGGTGCTGTTCTGATGATGGGATCCATGAGGAATTGAGGGATCTCCTCAATTTTTAAAGGCACATGTATGGTGATTTGGTTGTTTTTTTAAGCAACTCAAGCATTTCCTCTCGAAAACCACTAATTTGATGGAGTGGACCTTATGATGAAGACCACATATGATATGTGGAACTTTCCTTACATTGAGTAGGTATTATGAACTTTTTGTTATATATTTTAACCGATTATTGCGAGATCCGTTGTCCAATTATGATAATTATATAACCACTAAAAATGGAAAAATAAAAACTTTTTACAAAAAAAAAGATAAACCGACTTCAAAAAGTATAAAATAAATTATTATATTATTTATATGCGTTACAAACTGATATGTTTGAAGTCGGTGCCAAGCCAAAAAGTTACAATACCGGTCAAATCAGCTTCAAGTCTGAAAATCACAAAACATATCGATACCTACTTACATTGCAAAGGTGAATGTGAATCTATCTGTTACATTTTCACGTCTAAACCACTAATCCAATTTTGATGAAATGTGGTACCCATGTCTATATACTCTGATACACGTGTACTTTGTCAATAATCAGAACAAGACGCCAAATTAAAAAAAAATCATGTGTGGTTGACCTTCCATCCAAAATTTGAAATATCGCGCCTTTTTCTACTGAAAAGGTGGGTCCCACACACCCGGTGTGTCTGAGTATAGAAAGATCAATCTAGCCATTGAATTCCTTTTATTCCTTTCCACTTCGATATTACACCTTAAATGAAGTAGGATAAATAATTCAAACCGAAGCACGGGCTCCGTTCGAGATGTGGTTAGTCCGAAAACTAGTAAAAAAGTTTATTAAGAAACATCATAAGACGCATGATTATACTTTCTTTCTGTACTTGAATGAGAACCTACGTGCAGTCAATACCGTATTAGAATAGTTCTATAGTATGAAGAACAATTCACTGACCAAATACACCTCGTTCATATTAACTGTTTTGTGATTTTCAGACTTGAAGCTGATTTGACCGGTATTGTAACTTTTTGGCTTGGCACCGACTTCAAACATATCAGTTTGTAACGCATATAAATAATATAATAATTTATTTTATACTTTTTGAAGTCGGTTTATCTTTTTTTTGTAAAAAGTTTTTTAATGGTACACTTTTGCACCGAACTATAAGCCACCTAAAAGTAACTGGAAAAATATGCCCCATTAATGCAATTGCATGATGATTTTATAGAGGCAGAATTTCTTAATTATGTATGGTTCCCTATTTGGAGTTTCCATAAGAGGAACTAGAAATATTCGAAAAAATAAAAACGTGTTTTTTTTAACTTTTCGATTCTAAATTACAAAATAACCGTAAATTCTAAGTATATCATATGTAAGGCTGATTTGTAGGAAATTTTAAATAGTACTGGTACAAAAATACAAATACAAAATTCTTTATTTCATAAATTATGTATGTATTAATCATGTGCCCCTCTCCTCGATCGACATCCACTTCTCCACATTCTACTAAGATGCTACTATTGGGACAGTTTTGCACCTAACTGTATATCAATCACGCCGACAAAGTGGTAAAATAAAAAGTGGAAAAAAATGTTTTATTAGGGTACCTCCCCTATACTTAAAGTGGGGAGTGATTTTTTTTTTCATTTCAACCCTAACGTGTGATATATTGTTGGATAGGTATTTAAAAATGAATAGGGGTTTACTCGTACTAAAATAATTTTTTGATAATGTAAATATTTTCGGAAATATTCGCTCCAGAAGTAAAAAAAAAATGTGTCCCCCCCCCCCTCCAACTTTTGAACCATAAGTTTAAAAAATATGGAAAAAATCTCAAAAGTAGAACTTTATAAAATTTTTCTAGGAAAATTATTTTGAACTTGATAGGTTGAATAGTTTTTGAAAGAAAAATACATAATAATTTCTGAACTAAGTTTGTGATTTAACCGTATACGCAGGTGTTTATTGTACCTGTAAATTCTACAAAATCACAATGAAATGACGTGCTTTCAAATAAAGTAAAAACGGTGAAAATCGGTTCACGCAATAAAGAATTATCCCATAAAAATCATCTTCCATACTTTAAGCTCGCGCGCTATTGTTTACTTAATTTGCCGATAGATGTCGCTGTACGTGGAACGCTCATATCATATCCTACATGGCGGTGTTATTTTCACTCCTAAGTGGGGACACTTACTGTGACGGACGGAAAACTACGGAACCCTACACTGAGCGTGGCCCGACACGCTCTTGGCCGGTTTTTTTTCAATTTTGTAATGTCAGATACTAGTGCTATCGCACTTAACGGTGGTAAACCTTATCCCTTCGCAATAGGTGTTAGGAATGTTCAGTTAATAGTATCAACGATGGTTTCACAGCCGTATTTATTTACCGAAATACAGGAACTATAAATACTATCAAAATATGACTTTTTATTATTTCATCATGTTTCCCGTTTTGTTTTAAAGTCCGCTTTTGTACATTATCCTTAAAAAATCGGTACTTTTTTTACATTAATATATAAATCATAGGCAAGAATCAAATATTGTCCTTGTCAGATTCAAGTTTTAAATGCATGATTTTTCAGTTTTCCCATTAGATTTCGCAATATTTTTACCACCATCCTGATCTAGAAATTATGACGATTCTTTAAAGGTCAGAACCATTCCTAAACGGTCCTAAATAATCTGGGCCAGATCACCTAACAAAAATTGACGATCTCCTTTAATATTGGAAGGAAGTCCCTAGTTAATTGACGATTTTGCCACAAAAACTTCTGTTGTTTTTTTTTTATACTACGACGGTTGCAAACAAGCATACGGCCTGCCTGATGGTAAGCAGCTACCGTAACCTATGGACGCCTGTAACTCCACAGGAGTCACATGCGCGTTGCCGACCCTTTACAAAAGGAGGACTCACTGTGTTGACGGCTAAAGGAACAAGAGGGTCCCTCATCGTCAACACACTGGGTCCTCTTTGAGCTCTTTGGCAACTTACTCACCAGCAGGAACACAACACTATGAGTAGTGTCTAGTGCTATTTGGCTGTGGTTTTCTGTAAGGTGGAGGTACTTCCCCAGTCGGGCTCTGCTCCAGATTTGAGCGAGATGACATTCACTGAACGTGCCCTACCACACTAAGCAAGATGCCATTCGCAGTGCCCATACCTCTCTTGATGTCTGGATATGACATTTTAAACCCGCTAAAAACAAAAGAATAACGCACATAAGAAAAATAAAACTTCGGCCAGTATCAGTAAAAATGTTCAAATTTTACCATGGAGGTTAGATATAGCGCTTTAAAAAAGTTTGAATCCCGGATTCCGGATATATAAGTAGCAGCCATTGTATACTTATGCATTTTATGTTGGTAATTTTTTTTGGCAAACATGTTCTGCTGCATAGCTTAAGAGGGCTAGATTTGTTATTTCTAATAGATTGGGTTAAGGGTCGGGTATAGGTGGGAGAATTTTAAGATTCTGTCAAAATACCCTGATTTACACACAACCAGACTTCACGCACACTACCACACTTTCGGGGGAAAGGTCGTTGACCGCTTATACTTTTTTACAGGTTGCCATTATTAGTTTTATACTAATCACATCTCCTTTGAGAAAATAAACTGTAATGTTTTCCTTTGTAAGAAGACAGAGAAATAACATATTTTATCTTGCTTTCCTTGTCTATCCCGTTTATGTCACATGATGTATTATGTTTGATTATAAAAGATTAAATGATTTTTGAAATGAGTTATCGAGATACGCGTTTTGGAAAGTTAGCTAGCCGAACAAACCGCGAACCACTTCGTTCGTCGAATCGACTACTTTGCATCACTCTCTTTCGAATATGCAAGAGCGATGGAAACGGACATAACGAAATGTCGATATTCGAAATTCGCGGTTGGCCTGTCCTGTTGTAGACTAGAAGTCGCTTATATAGGTAGAAGTGAACGAAAATATGTCTGAATAACTTCTTAAGAGTTATTTCGATGGATTGTAGATTAGGTAGGTACATATACATATATAGGTATACCTACCTATGTCAAATACCCGTGCAAATAAATCTAAATGTTATCCTATTATTAAATAAATTAATGTTATTTACTAAAAGATGGAGAGCTAGCCACGTCAGAGAGCGACAAAACCCCTCTCGTTAGTTTACTATACTATGCTTATTTCTAGATCTGGACATCTGGCAGCTATAAAGTGGTGGAGGTCAAAAAACATTGCGTATTATTTTAGAAACAGAAACAGTAGGCGACAAACTATGAATTACATTATACCTCGTTTTGGATTAATTCCCCCTATCAGAAAGTTTTGATAATGATATAATCAATTTTTTTATATAATTTCTCATAACACTGCATCAAAACCAGAACTCTAGGATTTATATTCTTAGAGTGGTTTACTCTAAGAATATAAATAATTAGATTATATCATTGCCAAAACTTTCTGATAGGGGGAATTAATCCAAAACGACGTATAATGTAATTCATAGTTTGTCGCCTACTGTTTCTGTGTCCAAAATAATACGCAATGTTTTTTGTTCTAATGTTAAAATATAGGCCCTGTTCTTTATACCTGAGACAACTTCGGCAGTTATTACCTATTTTGGTATTACCATTTTCCAATTCAAAAAATTTGCTAGCCTGTGACTCTGCCCTCCGCCCATTAAAAGCTGCCAGATGCCCGGATCTAGCAATAAGGATAATATTGTAATCTAACCAGACGGGTTTTGTTTAGATTACAATATTATGCTTAGTCCATAACTCATGTTTATATACTTTCGTGTGAATTTTGTTTTAGTACTGGAGCCGGCCATAATATAAATTTATCAAAATTCCTACCCGTTGGCTTCCATTTAGCTTTGTAGAGGATATCTAGGAGATCAAGAAAACATAAATCTTAAAGGTCCTAAATGGTCGCTAGTAGGTGTGTGCGTGAATCAACTTTTAGGACACTTACTATCTTTTACGATAGAAAAACGAAGCAGACGACTTCAGAATTATACTAATTATGAAGCGTTATAATAAGACTTCCAAAACAAAACCTGGGGACAACGTGCTTTGCTACGTTAAGTTACGACACAAAAATTAAAAATATATATTTTGGTAAACTTGTACATTGAACTGAAAATAGATGTCATATACTTCAGAAAAAGTGACCAAACCCTCCGGTGTCCGAGGCCAGATCTGACCTCGGACACCGGAGGGTTTGGTCACTTTTTCTGAAGTATATGACATCTATTTTCAGTTTATATATAGTAGTGTAACTACTTAAAAATTGCAAATCAAAAAATATTGAACAAAATAATTTGATTTGCTTCAAGATTCTTGTACATTGAACGTTGGCTTGATTGTCTACTTAATATACATGTACTTAGCCGAATTGTAAACAATTAATTATTTTTGAAAAAAATACTTTTATTAAAGTTGATATATTGCGTCAATTTGAAAATACACTAAAATTACATTATGTAATTTATCTTTAATCCTGCCGCTCCAAATATTTTCCACACGGTATGGTGCACTTCAAATAAGCTACATAGCAAATTAAACACCCGGTAGGCGCTTAGGATTTTAAGACCATTTTTACAAATAATTGTTTTAATTATATTTTTAAATTTTTATCTCAAAATAAACCGGCCAAGTGCGAAGTGCGGACTCGCGCACCGAGGGTTCCGTACAAACCTGTAGGTACTGTAGGTAACTTTAAAATTATTAAAAATGTTTTTATTATTCAAAATATACTAAACTAAAAATTTACGGTTTTCGCAATTTTTCCTTTATTTGTGCTATAAGGCGTTACTTCGTACCAAATTTCAAGATTCTGACTCCACGGGAAGTACCCTGTAGGTTTTGATTCCCTTGCGAGTTTCGAAAATTTGCGGCATAAACGGCTGTACCTTTTGATTGCGTTGGCTTAGAAGTTTGATTTTTTCACAGCTCTAAGGGACAGTAGACTTGAGTATTTGATATAAATTTCAGCTTGATACCTCCACGCGTTCCTGAGAAAAAGGGTCTTGACAGACGGACAGACGGACGGACAACAAAGTAATCCTATATGGGTTCCATTTTTTCCTTTCGAGGTACGGAACCCTAAAAATAGCAAATTACTTTATATCCCTTACAAAATAGTATATTACTGCAGAGGCCGTGAAGTGAGGGATTTAAGGACGAGATTGCGGTAGACGATTCCGGATAAAGCGAGTCCTGCAATCCCTGTTCCGGCCAAGGATTATATAGTGCTTTCTCAAACAATGTAAAAAAAATGTTTAAATTGCCGCCTATTTTATTTTTTAAACTTGACATTTGAAAAAGCTATTTGAGCACCGTGTTTAACCGCTTATATATAGATTTTGTTTTTTCTTTTTTAATTTTAATGTCGCAAGTATGCTTACAGATAGAGTGGTCGTTAGCTGTATGTAATATTTCCTTTGTCAGTCTAATCTTAGTGAGCAAATTTAAAAAGTTAGAGTAGCGGACAATAATGTACGTTTCATAATAAGTCCCTATATTACTTCTTGGCCTAGGTAAGGAGCCATAAATGAGCAACTTCATGTCTTCATTTCGTGACATTAACGCATACATTTCGGAGTATGTTTGAGAAAATGTATTTAAATGGCTCAAACACACTTGCAGACTCATACATATCATCATCATCATTCATTGTTTTATCTCGTTCATTGTTTTATGTACTTTAGTCTCCAGCTACCCAAAGGTTGTCTGGAAGAGATCGCTTTTAAGCAATAAGACCGCCTGTTGTTACCTAGTTTTAATTTTGATTTTCTGTTTATTTATTTCTACTTTATGGTGCGCAATAAAGAATATCTTTATTTCATTAATTTCTTAGTTTAGGTTTTTATAATATTTTTACAAAAGTAAAATATAAATAATACATCTAAAACCTACAAAAACAATAAAAACATTATAAAAACCCTAACCTAGGGAGCCGCCAGCAACGAAGCAAGGCCCAGGCTTATTATTATTATTATATGTAATTACTATGACATATTCAATTATTGCAGATATCATAAAATCATATAATTGTGTACAATACACACACGATATCACACTTCGAAAGCCTAAAATTGGTGTATGTATGAATGTATCACTTTATTGCACATAAACAAGTAGGTATAACATAATAACAACAGTAACGTATATAAAAGACCGCCTGTTGTTACCTAGTTTTAATTTTGATTTTCTGTTTATTTATTTCTACTTTATGGTGCGCAATAAAGAATATCTTTATTTCATTAATTTCTTAGATTAGGTTTTTATAATATTTTTACAAAAGTAAAATATAAATAATACATCTAAAACCTACAAAAACAATAAAAACATTATAAAAACCCTAACCTAGGGAGCCGCCAGCAACGAAGCAAGGCCCAGGCTTATTATTATTATTATATGTAATTACTATGACATATTCAATTATTGCAGATATCATAAAATCATATAATTGTGTACAATACACACACGATATCACACTTCGAAAGCCTAAAATTGGTGTATGTATGAATGTATCACTTTATTGCACATAAACAAGTAGGTATAACATAATAACAACAGTAACGTATATAAAAGATATGCACAAAGGCGAGCTTATCCCTGATAGGGATCTCTTCCAACCAACCCATGAGAAAATGAGAAGGGTATGTTTATAAACAATGAAAGTATTGCAGCATGTAAGAGTTATTTACGCATACATGATATACTCGTAGTACATGTGTAACTATGTCGTAAGAAAAATATTAATTGTTCAAGTATCATTATTGTTTTTCGCCTTATACACGGTGTTGCAACAGGCAGATTTTTTCAATTTGCTGCCTTTATCAGGGCCGAGATATCGTAGACAGAATCTACTTCAATGTTCATCTTCATATTTTTTTATAAAACAAAAAGTATAGAGTGGCAAAAGCGATCCCCAAACAATTGAATCATGTAGAAGTGAAAGGGTTATAAATGTATAAAAAGCATTGAAAGAAATTTATTGTTTTTATTATATTGTTAAATGAAAATTTTCATCCCCCTTTTTACCTTCTTATATTTATTTTTATAAAATTTTATTTATCAAACCTAGCAGCGAACTGTAGGCAGATTGGACCTCAGAAGCCAATATTCCATCCGATTTTTGGGAGGTTGCCACTGTTTAATCTGGCACTGAGACAAATGTGCAGACAGCTCCATACATTTATGTCTCCGCAGTAATTAATACTTTTAAAAAGGTACCCCACATACTTTAGTAAGAGTCATAAGATGAAAAATATTACATCATTTCCTTGACATGAGATATGCGAGGAGCTAGAATCTTTAAGGAAAACTTTTGAGTTCTGAAATCACTCAAATTACTGAGAAATTTTAACGATAAAAGATATGTTGTAAATTTTAAGATACATAAAGCATTTAAACCACCTAAGACGCATAATCTTGCACAAATCGACCTAGTCCATCGGTAAACTCAATAAGGCTTATGTTGTGGGTACTACACGACGATGTATATAATATATAGACATAGATAAATACTTAAATACATACAAAACATGCAGAACTCGGGAAATATCTGTGATAAACACACAATAATCCATGGTCTTATAATCAAAACCAGCCTCAGAAAAGGGTCTTATTTTTTACAGGTTTATAATGTTCGTTTAGTTTATTTTAAAAAGTACTGTAATCATTTCGAAATGGTAGGCTCAAAAATAAAATTTAGGACATTTTTTTACTAATATCGTATTATTCATTCAAGACAGTTATCTGACAGTTGTCTCCATACAAAGTAATTTACAATGTAAGCTGTCAGATTACTGTCTTGAATTAAAAATATGATATTTGTCTTAAATCCAAACCGGCTACTAAAATGGACTTAAATTAGCTATGTAGGTATTATTATTACGTACCTTAAGGGTGGTTTCGGCGGATTAGAGTCTTCAAGACCTTTATGAGAAAATGTGTTCACGAATAGAACGCTTCCTACAACCCTAAAAATTTGGAAGCCGATCGATAGGAAATTAGATAACTTTAACACCCGTGGCTCCAATACTTGTAGATACTAGATACCATATTTGGATAGTATATTTTGTTTTAAAATTACGGTTATTTACATGATTCGTTAAGTATGTAAATTCACAGAACATTCATGAAATAACACATTGTTTTTATTCGAGCTCACTTCATTTAATTATTTAGCGTGACTTTTTGAACGCTACCTTATGGACTAAGAACTGGCCACATTATAATGAGAGCAACGAAACCCGACTAGTAAGATTGCGATACCATCCTTATTGCTAGATTCGGGCATCTGGCAGCTTTTAATGGCCACCCATTAAAAGCTGCCAGAGGTCAAAGAGGTCAGAGTGACAGATTAGCAAAATTTTTCCGTTGGAAAAAAGTAATACCAAGATAGGTAAAAACTGCCGAAGTTGTCTTATTTATTGAGGATGGGGCCTATATTTTAACATTAGAACAAAAAACATTGTGTATTATTTCGGAAACAGAAACAGTAGGCGACAAACTATGAATTTCATTATACGTCGTTTTGGACTATTTTCTCCCATCAGAAAGTTTTGGCAATGATATAAACTAATTATTTATACAATTTCTCACAATACCGCATCAAACCCAGAACTCTAGGATTTGTATTCTTAAAGTGGTTTGCATTATTTGACATCCACCACTTTATCCAGCCATGCCAGATATCCGGATCTAAAAATAAGCTTAGTATAGCAATCTAACGAGAGGTTTCGTCGCTCTCATTATTGTGTCATATCTGACGTGGCTAGCTCTCCGTCTATTATGTTATGTTATGTTCTTGGTTCCAGGTAGGTACAAGGGTAGGTATGACTCAAAAGTCCCGTTTAAATGTAAACAATGAGTTAAAAGAGCCTGGTAAGATGTCCGACTTTCAATCCGGAGGTCTCGGATTCAAACCCCGGCTCGTATGTACCAGTTATGAAAATTATATCACATGCACTAAATATCATTTCATAATTTACCAGTCGCTTTTCGATGAAGGCAAAACATCTTGAGGAAACCATATCTATTTCCAATAAGGCCTACAGGTTTAATTGAGCCGTGGCACAAAGCCGCTAGGAGGATGTGGAGTGAAAATTGAGTTTAAGTCGGTAAACAACATTGTTTATAAGTAAGTCATTTATTTGATCAGAGTACATTTGTGCAACGATAGATAAACGTAAAGAAATCATATAGAAGGTTCAGGCACACAATCTGCTTAGAAATCGCCAAGAGGCGATCGTAGGTTGGGTCCTCCCGTGCTAACAATGGCAGCGCTCTGTTGGGTAGGAGTTGGATGCTGTTCAGATGATGTGTTGAAGTGACGTTAGTATCGAAGCTCGAATCGAGAGGCGTATCATGAACTCGCAATGGCCCTTTGTAACTCTAGGGTACCATAACATAACATAACGTGTATACGACAACAGATGAATGCGCGTATCAATTTATACCTATAGTCTGCAAACGGAGTCGTTCGACGTTCTTCATAGGTATACATAGGTACGCATGCATTGTGCCAATGCCCATGACCAAAAAAACTGACTTGAAAGCTCTCCTCGCCAGATTATCGTATATTGCATTAAATGTTTGATTATATCTTTTGTATAAGTTAAATAATCAAGTCTTTTATATAAAGTAAATAGAGATTGGAGTTATAATAATATTGTCTTTCAAGTATTTCGACGTTAAAAGTCATGTTAATATGTCGTAATATTATGACCAGCATAATAAAAATAAAGTCCAGTGATTAAAAACGAATCCAAAAACTCTTTTAATTTTGAACAGGTTTTCAAGCAATTAATTATGAGGATTCCATAGAAAAGTGTCTTTTATTCAATCTTTAGTTGTATTTTTGCATTATTACGACGTGTAAATATAAAAAATCGAATTTAATAGGACTCACGGTCACTAAATATTTTCCCTACTTATTTTGAATACAATCTAGCTGCTGGTATCCTTTTTTGTGTACGTATACGATTTTCTGTCAAAATAAATGCCAAAATGAAACGTCATGGCTGCTCATCCAACAAGACGTCCGCCTGCGACGAGGCCCGTTGGGCATCTGAGTCACAATGACAATTTGACTGATATGGCGAATGTATGGGAATTTTTCAAAAGTTTATATTTACGTTTCAATTTCTTTGTTGTGTTTATGATGAAAAATATGAATATGGCCTGATGCACTAGTCTAGTTATCTGGCTTTCAAAATAACATAACCATTGAACCACTGTCGAAGACAAAATTGTATTGCGACGTGTTCTAACGGAACGCCATTTTTAGATTTTTTGGTACTTTTGGAGTCGGTTTATAGATAACCAAAGCTAATAAAAAATAAAATATCAATCGAAGCCTCTGCACGGCTTCTTTATGAATACGTAGACATTCATATTATTGCGAATACGTAGCATTAACTATACAAATTCCTTGTTCTAAGTGAGGTCTAAAACGATGTTGTCATATATCCGCCCCTTAATAAGTGAGAACTTGTTATTGGCATTGTAATTCTACTCGTGTTTTATAGTAATGTTGTGGGTACTAGACGACGATATATATAGATATATACTTAAATACATAGAAAACAACCATAACTCAGGAACAAATATCTGGGATAAACACACAAATAAATACCCCTACTAGGATTCGAACCCGGGACCTCCTGCTTCGTAGGCAGGGTCACTGCCGACTAGGCTAGAAGGTATTAATGTTACTTAATAAGAGTACCAAACGCAAAAGTCTTAAATGTGATAAAATAACCAGAATGCTATAATAGCTCACCAAACGAAGACGCTTAACTGCCTGATAGGGGAAGTAATTCGTGTATAGCTGAATTTTGGTGTAGTTGTAGGCAAAGGTATCTTACACAACATACTAAAAGTACCGATGGGTGGGGGCGCCGCTAGCGGGGTGGGGGTGTAAAAGTCCCTTATTTTGGTTTTTCGTAAATAACTCAGTAACGGTGGCTCATACGAAAAAATGTTATATTGCTTAATTCGTCCACGTCTAATTTTCTATAAAAAAGATTCTGTGCAATTTTTTGCTAGGATCAATGTTTATAGGTAATGCTAATGAGATATCGAGGAAATACGATAAACACTTTTTTAAACTTTCGGAGCTAATATTTACGAAAGTATTCGTTTTATCCAAAAATTGTTTCAGAATACCCTTATTGTTTTAAAAAGACCTATCCAACGATACCCCACAAATTAGGGTTGGAGTAAAAAAAATATTTACCCCCCACTCCATGTGTACGGGAGGTACAGTCGAGGACAAAGAGATGTATACACTTTTGGACCTTATTGCGTTGTAATAAGGTCCAAAAGTGTATACATCTCTTTGTCCTCGACTGTACCCGAAAAAATAATATTTTTTCACATTTTGTTTTAAAACTTTGCCGGCGTGAATAAAGTACATACTCATACGATTTTTTTATTTTCTAGTACTAACCATCACTGAGCAGGCTGCTCACCCTGCTACCTCACTTCCTACCCTTATAGTTTCGCCATGTCCGTCTGACCCCATCTGTCCGTCTAGACGTCTAGTACTAACCTTCACTGAGCAAAGCCGTGGACGGATAGAAGGGGACAGACGGACATGCCTAAACTCTAAGGGTAGGCACTTTGCTCACCCTGCTCAGTGATGGCTAGTACTAGAGAAATGAAATTTCGTATAAGTATGTGTTTTAATTACGCAGACAAAGTTTTAAAACAAAATGTGAAAAAATATTATTCTTTCGGGTACCTCCCGTACACATGGAGTGGGGGGGGGGGGGGGGTAAATATTTTTTTTACTCCAACTTTAATGTGTGGGGTATCGTTGGATAGGTCTTTTTAAAACAATAAGGGTATTCTAAAACAATTTTGGGATAAAACTAACACTTTCGTAAATATTAGCTCCGAAAGTTTAAAAAAATGTTAATCGTATTTCCTCCATATCTCATTAAACATAGATCCTAGCAAAAAATTGCAAACAATCTTTATTATAGAAAATAAGATGTGGATGAATTAAGCAATATATAATTTTTTCGTATGAGCCACCGTTACCGAGTTATTCACGAAAAACCAAAATTAGGGACCTTTACACCCCTCCCACCCCGCAAGCGGCACCCCCACCCACCGGTACTTTTAGTATGTTGTGTAAGATACCTTTTCCTACATCTACACCAAAATTTGGCTATACATGAATTATTTCCTCTAAGTTTTCCTTCATTGGGTGGGCTATAAATACTGTAAACTTTCTTAATTTTTAAATTATTTAAATTATTTTCGTCTTTCCCATTACTGAATTTATTTTATTTTATTTTATTTCATAAGAACTACAGACACCGGTGGATTTCTATTTACGAGCAAACCGATACAAAAAAGTACTTCCTATACAAATAGTTTTATTAATCCTTTAAGGGCCAAGCTCGGACGGAAAAATCGTGCCCTCAGCGCCAAGGCAAACCGGATATATTTTGGTCGTGATATGACGTGCTGGCGGTCAAAGGGTTGAGGACCACTATTCACACTATTGGTAACGTCACATTGACAGTTGCCTTCCCCATTGGACCAATAGAGTTGCAGGCTTTCATAGGTTAAGGTGACCGCTTACCATTAGGCGGACTTGCATGCTTGTTTATCAATGTGGTAAAAAACAACTATTTTCAGGCAATATAAACTGCGCTCGCGGCGCGTTCTCGTGCGGCGACCGCTGCGTGTTGCCGACGTACGTGTGCGACGGCCGCGCGGACTGCCGGCGCGGGGAGGACGAGGCGCCGCCCTTCTGCTCGCCGTCCGTCTGTCAGCGTGAGTGTACTACAGTACCAGCGTCGCCTGGACTGTTCCCGTGCGGCACCGCTGCGTGTTGCCGACGTACGTGTGCGACGGCCGCGCGGACTGCCGGCGCGGGGAGGACGAGGCGCCGCCCTTCTGCTCGCCGTCCGTCTGTCAGCGTGAGTGTACTACAGTACCAGCGTCGCCTGGACTGTTCCCGTGCGGCACCGCTGCGTGTTGCCGACGTACGTGTGCGACGGCCGCGCGGACTGCCGGCGCGGGGAGGACGAGGCGCCGCCCTTCTGCTCGCCGTCCGTCTGTCAGCGTGAGTGTACTACAGTACCAGCGTCGCCTGGACTGTTCCCGTGCGGCACCGCTGCGTGTTGCCGACGTACGTGTGCGACGGCCGCGCGGACTGCCGGCGCGGGGAGGACGAGGCGCCGCCCTTCTGCTCGCCGTCCGTCTGTCAGCGTGAGTGTACTACAGTACTAGCGTCGCCTGGACTGTTCCCGTGCGGCACCACTGCGTGTTGCCGACGTACGTGTGCGACGGCCGCGCGGACTGCCGGCGCGGGGAGGACGAGGCGCCGCCCTTCTGCTCGCCGTCCGTCTGACAGCGTGAGTGTACTACAGTACTAGCGTCGCCTGGACTGTTCCCGTGCGGCGCCGCTGCGTGTTGCCGACGTACGTGTGCGACGGCCGCGACCTTAAGTCCCTTAAGAGTACTTTCTTGCTTTTTTCTAAGGAAAAATTGTTAACATTTTAGAACATTTTGGTAACTGCTTACCACCAGGTGGAGTTGTTTGCCACCGTCCTGGTATAAAGAAAAAAATATGTTGATTATTGATACACTTTTCGATCTGTCATATTGCCTTACAGACGGTGGTGTAGAAAATGTTTTAATGGGGAAAATGTTTAACTGGCAGGCTTGGTTTAAAGGTGCCAAAATTCGGTTTTTTAGCCTTGACGCTTAAACGGTTATCAGTATGACTAAAGTCTGCTCATGGAGGTGGAGACCTCATTAGAAATGCAGCCTTATAATTATATATATTGTCTCTCTACAGGTTCGGGGATGCTGAACTGCTCCAGCGGCCGCTGCATATCGGCGGCTGCGTGCTGCCCCACTCCCGCCGCGGGCCCGCTGTGCCTGCAGCACAGTTGCTGCTCCGAGCACGACCCGTACCGCACTGACGGTGAGATGATACTTGTCTCTAGGTTCGGGGATGCTGCACTGCTCCAGCGGCCGCTGCATATCGGCGGCTGCGTGCTGCCCCACTCCCGCCGCGGGCCCGCTGTGCCTGCAGCACAGTTGCTGCTCCGAGCACCACCCGTACCGCACTGACGGTGAGATGATACTTGTCTCTAGGTTCGGGGATGCTGCACTGCTCCAGCGGCCGCTGCATATCGGCGGCTGCGTGCTGCCCCACTCCCGCCGCGGGCCCGCTGTGCCTGCAGCACAGTTGCTGCTCCGAGCACGACCCGTACCGCACTGACGGTGAGATGATACTTGTCTCTAGGTTCGGGGATGCTGCACTGCTCCAGCGGCCGCTGCATATCGGCGGCTGCGTGCTGCCCCACTCCCGCCGCGGGCCCGCTGTGCCTGCAGCACAGTTGCTGCTCCGAGCACGACCCGTACCGCACTGACGGTGAGATGATACTTGTCTCTAGGTTCGGGGATGCTGCACTGCTCCAGCGGCCGCTGCATATCGGCGGCTGCGTGCTGCCCCACTCCCGCCGCGGGCCCGCTGTGCCTGCAGCACAGTTGCTGCTCCGAGCACGACCCGTACCGCACTGACGGTGAGATGATACTTGTCTCTAGGTTCGGGGATGCTGCACTGCTCCAGCGGCCGCTGCATATCGGCGGCTGCGTGCTGCCCCACTCCCGCCGCGGGCCCGCTGTGCCTGCAGCACAGTTGCTGCTCCGAGCACGACCCGTACCGCACTGACGGTGAGATGATACTTGTCTCTAGGTTCGGGGATGCTGCACTGCTCCAGCGGCCGCTGCATATCGGCGGCTGCGTGCTGCCCCACTCCCGCCGCGGGCCCGCTGTGCCTGCAGCACAGTTGCTGCTCCGAGCACGACCCGTACCGCACTGACGGTGAGATGATACTTGTCTCTAGGTTCGGGGATGCTGCACTGCTCCAGCGGCCGCTGCATATCGGCGGCTGCGTGCTGCCCCACTCCCGCCGCGGGCCCGCTGTGCCTGCAGCACAGTTGCTGCTCCGAGCACGACCCGTACCGCACTGACGGTGAGATGATACTTGTCTCTAGGTTCGGGGATGCTGCACTGCTCCAGCGGCCGCTGCATATCGGCGGCTGCGTGCTGCCCCACTCCCGCCGCGGGCCCGCTGTGCCTGCAGCACAGTTGCTGCTCCGAGCACGACCCGTACCGCACTGACGGTGAGATGATACTTGTCTCTAGGTTCGGGGATGCTGCACTGCTCCAGCGGCCGCTGCATATCGGCGGCTGCGTGCTGCCCCACTCCCGCCGCGGGCCCGCTGTGCCTGCAGCACAGTTGCTGCTCCGAGCACGACCCGTACCGCACTGACGGTGAGATGATACTTGTCTCTAGGTTCGGGGATGCTGCACTGCTCCAGCGGCCGCTGCATATCGGCGGCTGCGTGCTGCCCCACTCCCGCCGCGGGCCCGCTGTGCCTGCAGCACAGTTGCTGCTCCGAGCACGACCCGTACCGCACTGACGGTGAGATGATACTTGTCTCTAGGTTCGGGGATGCTGAACTGCTCCAGCGGCCGCTGCATGTCGGCGGCTGCGTGCTGCCCCACTCTCACTCAGCAAGCTTCGTGGCCTAAACACGGTACTCCAATGAAAAGCTATTCATTATGTCACGATTGTATAAAATATTATTTTCTAATAAAAAAACCTGTCTCATTCTACCACAAAAAAAAAAATCAGTACCGAAAATTTTCCTCACGTGCGAAAGTCTTAAAACTTCGACATTTAAAACATTGACAAATGCCCCTAGCTTAAGACAATAAGAAGTAAAGGAAAAAAAAATGCAAAAAATGTCTGTACCTATTTTGATAAATCTTGCCTTAGAACAGTTAGAACCATCACTAGAAGACCCACTTTCCAATAAATAGAACTGCATTGAATTGCGTTCACCCGCTTTAAAGCCATGCCATAGACAGAGGCTTACATATAGCGGTCGAACTTATAATACCCTTTTTGTCGTTGTGGTTTAAAAGTACAATAAAAGTGTCAAAAAAAGTCACTATTCTGTTGCCGTTTGTCGCTGAGCCATCAAATACTACTCTAAGTTTTTTCATAACATAATCCATAATACTGAGATACAATTTATGCTGAATTCTACCTTATGTGGCATTCATATCATCCTAGCGTTTGTCCTGGCTTTTTGCCACGCCTCAATTAAACCTGAGGTCCGCTTGGCAATCTAATCCTATGATCTGGCGTAGGCAAAAGTTACAAAAAGCGACTGCCATCTGACCTTCCAACCCAAAGCGGAAACTAGGCCTTAGGCGGCATTCACAATATGGAAGAGAAAGAGAGATTCAGAGAGAAATTAATAGGACCCTTGTGACTGTAGTGAAAAGGGGTAAAGGGAAGAGGTAAGGGGGAAGACCCCCCTTCCCCCTTTGTTGTGTATAGGGGGGGGGGGGGGGGGCAGTTGGGCATAGTACCAAACATTTTATAGGACTTGTGCCCCTTTTCACTGATCCAATTTGACTTATATCCCTTTTCTCTAGTCACAATATTGCACTTATTGTTTGCGAATTGTCCCAAAGGCGCCCAGAAGCCGGATTGATCGAATACTCAGTACATTGGTTATCGTATTACCCACTCATGTAACCCTCAACAAATCTTCGAAAGCGTCTTTATTTACAAAACTTCAACTTTTTTTGTATCTTTAGTGGCGGATGCATCGAACACTACCCTTAGTTTTGTTATGATACTACCTTTGATTATTAAACCAACCGGATGCGAGACGCGCACTTATTTATATCACAAAAAGTCTGCCAATTTCGGCGCGGGGGACGAGGAAACGCACACAAATACTGTTAACACTAATGCATTTTCCATTGACGTCGCTACACACGCACACGATAAAATTATCAAACACTACCATAAAATATACTCACACAAGTACAAACACAGACACAGACAACTTGTCCGTGAACGAGATAATGTCATCTTTAAGTAAACGTAGACAGTGCGAGGAACGCGTCGATAATAATATACTTAAGTATCGATATTTGTGACGTTTTCAAGTCAAAGGTACATCCTTGTCGGTTATTAATAGAGTTAAATTTTAAATGATTTTTTTATGGTAACGCCTTATTATTTGACTTGAAAATGTCACATTTTATCGTAGATTTATTTATCGTATGCCTACATGTCACTGGATATAGATAGGCATTTCTTCCCTAGGGTAGTGGGAAAGCAGATGATGAAGAAAATCCAGTGAGTGCTGCGAGGTCCAGGTAGGACAGTAGAGCTGCCAAGTTTGTAACTCTTTTAGCACCACCCAGGGATCACGTGTAGGGTTGTCTAAGGTGTTTCCTACGGACGCAGAGAAACATTGATCGTAGGTTAGTTATATATTTTTGTTTCTTTACCACGTATAAGGTTTAGCTATTGATAAAATTATAATGTTAAGTTGTGATTAAATATCAAGTTTTTCTACCAGCATATTACTTACAATGTTAGTATTCTACGTAAGTTAGTTTGCCTATTTGTTCAGGACAAATCTTGCAAGCTGAATTAGAATAACTTTTATATTATAAATTTAATATTTTGATGTGTATTTGCTTTTATATTTAGTGGAAAATACTACAAATTGGAAACAAATAACTATTACAATGAAACAATGAACTGCAAAGAACTCTGGAACATCACGGGATTCGAACCCACGTGTTTAGATTACCGTTCCAATGTGCTTCCAATTACACTAGACGTTCCTCTATCCACATCAGTGAATTTTTCACTGTAATGAACAATGATTAATTAGTCACTAGCGACATCGTGATGTTGCAGAGTCCTTCGCAGTTGATATTTTGATTGTAATGGGCATCTGTTTCCAATTTGTGTTTCTATTTCTATTATCTCTTCTTCATTTTCTATTATAAATAAAAAGTATATCATACTGCTAATGTTAATATCGACATTTATTTTTGTGCTGTCCCATCACTAAAACTTACCTGTTAGGTACAGTGATACCAGAGTCGGAAATTAAAAGTGCCTATTTTAGGGGAGAAGTGCGTATAACGTACCTTATAATAAATAAAGTATAATCCATACAAAATTGAAATGCTACATAAAATGTTTGGTGAAAATAAAGAAACGAATTAATTTCTAAACAGGAATATCGTTATTTCAAGCATCTACAAGTATATTTCACTTAAGGGGCGCCACACATTAGAGCGAAATTCAGTGCGGAATTCATCACACTAGCTGAAATTTGTCTATTAAAACGGAAATTTGTTTATGGTAGCTGTATTTTTGAGACCATAGACAAATTTCGATAATTTAAAAGTCGATTAAAATACGTTCAGAAACCATTTAATAACAACACACACACAGACACACTGCTTTTTTAACAGAGCAATGCTTTACAATTATGGCTGTATGCCGAATGGGTCTCTGCCTAACCCACGGAGTATCCTTTAGGTGTATTGCCAATGACAATGAATGACATAATGGCGGATGTATTTCTGCCGCACTGGAGTCGATTACTCTTGTTTGCAATATTTCACTTACCTCCCTCTATGTAATCGTGTTCATAATTGCATACCCAATTTATGAATGAATTCATTGGTAAATTGGGTATGCAATTATGAACCCGATGGCACAATGTACTATGAAGAGTCAAGTTTAAAAATTACCCTAAAGCAGATGTAGTACCAATAAGTGGCAACACTTTTTGTTTGACAATATTTTTTAGTTTTTTGCTAATTTCGTGCACTATCTGATGATATTTAGACGTAATTATACTTAGAGATGAAAAGAAACGTTATCCTTCTGTAAACTAGATAATTCAGATCTTTTCTTACATGAAAACACGCAGCAATTCGTCATTTTTACCTCGGATAGTTCCGCGCTGACTGACATTCATTGAATGGCGTTTGACGCGCGACAACTAGTTTTATATAACCGCTACGACCAGTGGTCTTGTAGTTTTGACAGAGGGGGACGCCTGACAATTACCACTCCATTTTATTTATTATTTCTCTGAGGATACTACATATGACATTATGCGGTATATAATACATAGGGATATTTGTTGCTGAGTTATGGAGGTTTTTTTGTATATGTATAAGTAGGTATTTATTCATATATTCATATATATACCCACAACCCACAAGACAAGCCTTATTTAGCTTTGGATTAAGTCGGTTTGTGGAAGATAGTCTCATAATATTTATTTGAAGTACCATTGGGCGGCCGGCACTTACGCTTTTTTTGCTTGAATACAATGTTGAATATACCGTACGGCGTAAGCGCCTTCCACCAAATGGTACCTTTTCATGTAGTCTAAGATATTTATTTACTTACATATACAACGTGTTACACACAAGACTAAAAACCTGAAAAGTGTTTGTTCAGAATCGAGAGTGGAATCGATTGCAGTATATCTTAACATAGGTATACTTTTTCTTTAGTTTCCATTTTTTTACGTGTCGAGTCTAAAAGTTTCGAATACTACCTTACCTACGTTTACCAAGAGGTTAGGAGGTAGAGGTTGAATATTTAATAATGGCTGGCAGCTTTGACAAGGTTGTTTTTTCACTGTAAATTGTATCATGTAGGTTGTCATTGTCAAAGTATGTCATATCATATAAATTGACAAAGTAGGTTAGTAGGTTGACATGACATGACACATGTAGAGATGTGACAACGACGAGTGTAGAGTTAACAATTGAATAGAATTGCAAGGAAAACTAAACATACGGATATCTTTCGAAATAATTAACTGATTGAAAAATAAATACTCTAGATTAATCAATAATAAAAATCGTTTGGGGTGTCTGACGTTTTTAGTGGCTCAAGTAACGCGTTGTATACTATATAATATACTCATACGATTGTTTGCGACTAGATTTCCGCTACCCCAAGGTTGTCTGGAAGAGATCGCTCTCTAGCGATAAGACCGCCTGTTGACTGCCTCTACTTTTAATCTGTGTACTGTACTGTTCTATTTTATTAACATGTGCAATAAAGAGTATTTGTTTTGTATTGTATACTAGCGTATGAAGAGAGGAACATAACCCACACTATAAGCTTAAAAACAGTAAGAAAGAACGTGTGTTTATACGACGTGTTGTTCCAGGTTTCGTGGAAGTGGACTTCCCGGCGTCATTCGAAGATAAGCACGCCCCCGACCAGTACGGGTTCATACAGTCCACAATTTACACTGTCACAGGTACTAACTATTATATTTATTATGGATGGGTTATAATTTAACAAAATGAGCACAAAAATACTTCTAGAGTTAAGTTAGGGCCAGACGGCATACAACCACAGGCCTTTGCCACGAGACCTTGGCAGAAAACAGACATTTTAAACAATGTAGCCTGTTATATTGGTCATTCGTTTGCAGGAAAATCGCAAGTTCTCAGTTCGAGGCGTAGTACTAGTTATCTGGCCAGCCAACGAACGCAGTAGCAATGTACAGCGAACAAAAGTATGACAACACTAAGAATCAGTGAAAAAAGCAGCAATGATCATCAAATTCTATGTTTTTTATTTTATTTGGTATGATCGCCCCTTTCATTAGGTGACATTTACGGTGTATAAAAAGGAGGATATTTTGTCTAATCTGTCATCAAATGCAACAGATAATCTGGTTGAGGCAATTGAGATATGCCTTAAAAACGAATTTAAATTTAATTTAGAACGTTGCAGGAGTTCTATCTCACTCGCACTTAAGATGAGAGAGTGAAATGCACAAGAAACAAATTCAATGTGAATTTAAATGTTCGTCACATATTACGGTGTCTCATCGCAAAGGGTTGCCACATGTACGTATTTTGAATTTGCCGCGCTTTGAAGAAATGGTTTGCCAGACTATATATCCAAGAATACGATTGATTGTTTGTTTGTTTAGCCTGCGCCCTGATCTTCATGATCGCGGCGGTGCTGCTGGTGTCGGCCATCTGCAAGATGCACATGAAGCGCGCCGCCCTGCGCAGCTACGCGCGCGCCGCCGCGCAGAGACACTACTCGCACCACCCGGTATGTCCTACGTATACCTACACGTCTCTGTCCATTTCTAAACTAACTGTATATAAGGCATGAGCACAGAATTACTACATTGTTGTAGAGGGTAGAAAGTAAGCTATAGGTGGATCGAGTTAGTTCGAGTCCATCTATAGCGCTTTCGGCCGAGATATTACATAGTGCTTTTCACGACTACTGTGAGGAAATAAAAACAACATTTATCACAATAATATAAATGCTTTAATAGAATATCCAATTCAGTATTCCATTCCCGCCTTTTTACTTTTTTTTTACTTTCTAGAAGCGTTTTTCTGTTGTTTTCTTCAAACCGACTCATTACTTAGAGGCGTTTTTGATCGAAAACCACAAACGGCTAAAAAAGTAAAAACGCCTTAAGGGTGAATAAATGGTTTTGACGTTTCTTTTTTTTTTAAACAGGTAGTTGGCCCGATAAACAACCTTATTTTATTTTTGAAACACAAAGTAGTAACAAATAATTTTTAAGAAAAAAAAACCGACTTCCATGGGGGTAGCCGGTGAAGCATTATTGTAGATGGTGCACTTAGATTCCATACAATGAAATAACTTGCTTAACAAACGCAGCGGAGAGGACAAATCGCCAAACCTGAACTATGCGTCGTTGAAGAGTTCCGTTCTGATCATCATCAGCAGTTCCACTTCATCAAATGTCACTCTTTTGAATGAAAATGCTTGATTTGTTGATAAAAATACAAAAGTCACTTTATGTATGCCTTTAAGATTTGAGGAATTCCCTCGATTCCTCATGGAACTCATCATCAGAACTTGAGCTTGACGAAAATTGGTCCTGACAATCTAACTTGCTTAACAAACACAGCGAAGGGGACGAACCGCCAAACCTGAACTATGCGTCGTTGAAGAGTTCCGTTCTGATCATCATCAGCAGTTCCACTTCATCAAATGTCACTCTTTTGAATGAAAATGCTTGGCTTGTTGATAAAAATACAAAAATCACTATGTGTAAGCCGTTAAGATTTGAGGAGTTCCCTCGATTCTTCATGGATCCCATCATCAGAATTTGAGCTTGACGAAAATTTGTCCTGACAATTAAACTTGCTAAACAAACACAGCGAAGAGGAATCGCCAAACGTGAACTATGCGTCGTTGAAGAGTTCCGTTCTGATCATCATCAGCAGTTCTACTTCATCAAATGTCACTGTTTTGAATGAAAATGATGGATTTGTTGATAAAAATGTAAAAATCACTATATGTATGCCTTTAAGATTTGAGGAGTTCCCTCGATTCCTCATGGATCCCATCATCAGAACTGCGTTTTGACAAAAACGGGACCAATCTGTATACATATACTTACAATCAAAAAAAGAATTTTCAAAATCGGTTCAGACGTGACGGAGTTATGGAGTAACAAACATATAAAAAAAAAAAAAAAAACATACACGCCGAATTGAGAACCTCCTCTTTTGAAATCTGGAAGTCGGTTAAAAAAGACCTTTTAATGTTTTTAATGAATGCAATGACATAACTGGACAATTTACTTTCCAACTAATGACATTTCATCGCTACAATAACATTGCTGTAGTGGTGGTTCAGGTGCTACAGCAAATGCTTACTTTCCAGCTTGGATTTTGACCATCTTTTGTCACATTTCCGAACAGTAGCGTGAAAAAATAATAGTATTTATAAATAATGGCCACGCTCCGCCCCGCCCCGAACGGAATTGGACCATTCTACTTTTATTTGTACATGAGTTTATGACACTTTCGTAAAATGCATATTTTAGAATACTTGGCCATTACTTTCATTTGCTGTTTTGTGACGGAGAAAGAGGCTTAATTATGATTAATCCTGATAGCTTAGTTGAATAAAAACAACTGTAAATATTCTAAATCACAGTAACTCAGTGGTCCTTGATTGTCTCCCGATTTGTATGAAAATAAGGCATTTACCACCGCGTTACCGTCTTTTAACATTAATCAACATTAACATATGACAACAAGTTCCTATTATTTGGTTTAAGTACAATTTGGGATTACAATTTTATACACGAATTCAATGTCTATCATACTTTTTTCTAGCAATAGATTAATGGTCATCAAAAAGAAGAATGACCCAATAATTACCTCACCCCGCGACGGCCGATTGGTGGGAAACTAGTAGGCTAATCCGTCAGGTTTGGCAGCACATCGATAAAAATCAAAATGTCGGTTTATTGTCAAACGTCATTTACGACAGCGGAAACAGCGCCCTGAGACGCACGCACACATTGAAGGCGTGTAAAGATGCGTCGTGCACACAAAGGCCCTCAAACGACTGTTGTAATATGACGTGTCCGCCCTGTGGCATAAGAGTATCGGAGATTAGGCGAATTTGAACCCTATCGCTTTGAGATAAAGTTCAAATAATGGTGACAAATGTTCCTTTTTCCCTTGTGGCCACAGTACGGTTAAATGCTTAAAAGTTTGCTCTTAGAACCTGACGTTGTTCGGTAGAGGCCTTGCTTTTTTAGGGCTCCGTACCCAAAGGGTAAAACGGGACCCTATTACTAAGACTCCGCTGTCCGGCTGTCTGTCCAAGCTGTATCTCATGAACCGTGATAGACAATTGAAAATTTCACAGATGATGTTTTTCTGTTGCCCCTATAACAGCAAATACTAAAAAACAGAATAAAATAAATATTTAAGGGGGCTTCCATACAACAGACATGATTTTATTTGCCGTTTTTGTAGAAAATTGTACGGAACCCTTCGTGCGCAAGTCCGAACTCGCACTTGGCCGGTTTTTATTTAGGGTGATAGCTGCTCCCTGCAAGCGACACGTGGCGTCCGTGACCAGGTCAACCATTTCATTAGCTGCACACTTGTTTCCTAGATCAGCGCACATTAAGCTATCAATATTACACACCTGACAACATGAATGAACAAATACCACAAACTATCCTCAAGACAACTTCGCCATCTTGGGATTCAAACGGAAGTGACAGATAATGTATTGAACTGACAGCTGTCATGCGGGGTCAACATTTGCCGTCAGATATACAGCAGTTTATTTCAATTATTATCCGAGTTTCATCTTAGGAACTCGAAGTAGCAATGGCAGATGTCAAGAATATTTTTTTTTAAATAGGGAAACCAGTCGGAATTAATTTCTCCGGACACACTGCAACACTCAAATTCGAAGAAAATCTAAGCAGTCATCGACGCTATTTTTTCAAACAATATCTGTTTCTTTTCCATCTTTTTTTAAATAAATTATTTTTAACAACGTCCGAGGCCAGATTTGAACTGGCGTCTTCAGCTTTCGCGGCTGACGTCCTGACCACTAGGTTATTAAATTTAATATTCTTTTCAATTTGCTTGATTAGTGATTAAAGTAGTAATTAAATGATTTCAATTTAAACTCTAATGTATTTTACTAACCGGTTAAATAATTATCATAATAGGCCTTTATGATCTCTATAAACCCGTATTTTAAAACGGGTTACTAGTTTAATGTATATCTTGATGATGCACTAATGTTACAATAACGTAAATTTAATATATATAATTATTTTTCCACTTTTAGTCTAACTAACACACTGGGGCGAGTCATATCTTTCACATCGAAGTAAATAACGTAAAAAAAATACCTCAGGATGACAACTTTACATTCGGTTATATAGTTCAAAGTCGTGTTTATGGTGTGATTGTTATGTGAAGTGCATTTAAAATCTAGTATAGACTTAAAAAGTCTCACGCGTCATAGACTAATTCGTATTTATTTCTATATTTTGTAATTTGATGTTAACCTTTTGAATGCCACGCATCGGACAGAAAAATCGTGCCACCAGCGCCAGAGCGAAATTTGCACGAGCGCACTCAGATACCGTAGTGATTGGAAAACAACATATCGACGAAACATTTCTTTCCGCCTAATAGTGGATTTAGTTAGGCAAAATCACATCAGATATTTAGAAATCATAATAGTAAAGAATATTCATTTCGTATTTTTCTTATACACCTAAAATCAACTACAAAAATATGAAAATTAATATTCAATTTTATTTTATTTTGTCAATATAGCCACAGCACTACTTAAGAGATAACGTCACGCGCTGACGTGTTGTGACGGCTTTGGCGCTGGTGGCACCGTAACTTATTATGAATGTTAGAGTTGGGGGTGAGAGATATTTATTAATTTCTGTATCGATAATTCCGTGGTGTAACTGTATGAAGGAAAATACGTTAGGTTTTTTAAGTGTTTTGTTGAGTAAAAAAATGTTTAACAATACCATCAAATAAATAAATTTTATGATAAAATCTAATGAACATCGGACAGAACGGGTGTGTAGGTAAAAAAACACCTCGCGCACATTTCATTCTTTTGTACCTAAAGGAACTTGGTATATCCTAATAATGACATATTCTTTGTTCACTAAACTCGGTCTCTCACCGATAACATTCATATTGGTTGACATTTTATCTAAAATACCATTTCATTATTTTTACTTATTTGGTATGAATGAAATGGACCGAAAGCCCACGTGTCGTGGTATTTATCATTGTTTAAGGATTAACAAGAATGCGGCGAAGCAATAATCTTATTGATCTTTTTAATCTTAAAAGAAACGACATACACATTGTTAGGTTTTAAATACGGCCCTTATAACACGCATTGTATTTATTCCATTGCGACTTAAATAAAACCCTTTCTTTTTTAATAATGCATATATTAAAGTAAAAATTGTAAAAGATTAAAATATATACCTATTTTAACATTGCGATATGTAGTTCCTAAAACTAACCTTCTACACGAATCACAGTTTAATAATTATTTTTTATATATAATAAAGCTTAAAATGCGAAAAACATTCATAATTCTGTAGTTGGTTAATGTTCATACAATAATCAACATCGACCACTATGCTTTCAAACGAACAACACTATTTCGAAGTGACGTCACGCCGCTTGACGTGATTACCCGTCAACGGCGAGGAGGGCAGTGCCTTTTTGTTCTTTTAAATAGCTTTGAGGTATTTTCTAATTTTTTCTTGAGTTACGGGATATTTTGAATGAAATTTTAACTAAAAAGATAGGTGAATGGTAGAGCTATAATAAACATACAAAACTATTTCTATAAGGGTTGTTTATTAAGGAGTATTTTGATCTCTCGTTTTGGACGTTTTAACACGTCATGGCGCTGAGGGCACGACTTTTCGTTGACGTGTTTGAACGGCTTTGGCGGTCAAAGGGTTAAGTGTATTAATAATCTTGATTATGCATAAAAATATTTATTATAAACTCAAATAAATCTACGCAGAATCTATGAAAACAATTCTAAGTTTTCATTATCTTTTTCTTCTTATTGTAATAAAAAAAAAAATAGACTTATTGATTTATAAAACTAACACGATGATGTCGAGTGACGAAGAAATGTCACTCTCGTGTACGTTAATGGACCAAAATACTAAAAAAGAGGACGAAAAAATGCTGCCCCCGATTTATAAACAACTGTGTCTTAAAGGCTATGAATTGTTTATGCGTTGGATACCCAACAAGCAGGTAAGTACAGTAAAACTCGCTCAAATAAGCGTGTCCACACTTGACGCACCGCCTCGCGAGGAAATTGCCGCGCGAGGCAGCTCGGCTGCATTGCGGCCGCGCGTGCGTTTGCCTCGGGCGAGGCACGTCCACACTAGCCGAGCTGCCTCGCGAGGCGGTGCGTCAGGTGTGGACACACGCAGCCAAACGCGTCTTAAGCGTTAAAGTTAAAATGGTATACACGAGAAATCGCATTGAACGTGACCGGGGCTCCCTGGCACCAATGACCTTCGATCTGAATTCCTTAGTTTTGTAATTATTTTTATAGCTTATCATATTATCAGTAACGGCCAAAGACAATATAGTAGCCTATATTTACTTTCAATATTCATTATCTTCGAGATTTGACATCAAAGTCGAACAATTTTAGGCCAAAAAATTGGTTTTCTGGTCATAACTTTTGTGTTAATTAATTTAAAATTCAAATCTCTTGTCAGTTTTTAGAGACGTTAAAGAGAAACCTTAATATGTAAATTTCGTATATGTAAGGTTCTTTAGAGCATTCGAATATCGATAAAAGTGTTTTTAGTCCATATTTTAAAAAAAAAACATAAAAAGTGCAAATTTATTTCAAACCCGGCTCTACATAATGGAGATAAAGTTCAATTCAAGAACCGATAGCCGTTTGCCTTATAATTCTGCAGTGCAATAGTGCAAATATTGGAATGTCGACTCAAAACCAACGGGTTAGAACCGGTGGTAGTTTTTTTCTCTCTGACGTTCATAAGTGCATTGTAATGTGCCTAAATTGAAGAATAAATATCTTTTATCTTTTTTTTTAAACTAGTCAAAAATCGATAAAAAACGTGTTTAAACCCCTAAATACGTAATTTTTTCATAGAACTACCTATAAATAGAAGTAACTAAAGTAAGTACTGTCTGTCTGTCTGTCCAGCCGCCGCGCTACCCGCCCTGCTACGAGGCGTCGCGCCTGCTCGAGGCGGCCGCCAGCGCGCCGCTGCAGACCCTGGACTCGTTGCACACGGACACCGTCAACATGGTGACTATGTACATCGTAATCTAACTCGAAATAAGCATGGAAGGAGTCCTCACACACTCAGCAGCGTTATTGAGGGAAAGCGTATTTGGAATGGCACCAAAACTATACAACAGACTGTCGAACAAGGATGATTAAGACATGGATTGACAATGCCTGATACAAAATCCCCCTGACCCTACTCATAGTGTTGTGTTCCCGCTGGTGAGTAAGGTTGCCAAAGAGCTCAAAGAGGACCCAGTGTGTTGACGATGAGGGACCCTCTTGTTCCTTTAGCCATCAACACAGTGAATCCTCCTTTTTGTAAAGGGTCGGCAACGCGCATGTGACTCCTGTGGAGTTACAGGCGTCCATAGGTTACGGTAGCTGCTTACCATCAGGCAGGCCGTATGCTTGTTTGCCACCGTCGTAGTATAAAAAAAAAAAAAAAAAATCGCGTTCCTCAAACCTTCAGGCTATACGTCTGTTTTCGGTACTGAGTGCCACAGCGCCATCTGTTGAGTCTGGAGTCGAGTTATTCTGTCAGGGTTAATCGCCGAACAAAATATTATTTATTTATTTATTCAAACTTTATTGCACATAAAAAAAAAGTACAAAAGGCGGACTTAATGCCTTTAGGCATTCTCTACCAGTCAACCATAGGGCCAAACAGAAATGCGTTAAGGTGGGTGCAGAGAGAAAATGTAACTATCTAACTAACTAGGATATTTTACAATTATAAACTATTTAAAATTTCTGAATTAATATATACATTCCTAAACCACTACTTAATGACTATTAATACTTCATATGCATACGTATATAGTATTGGTAATATTAGAAACTAGAATTTATTTATTTAATCTTAATTGCACATAATAAGATGGTACAAATGGCGGACTTAATGCCATAAGGCATTCTATACCAGTCAACCAATGGGCTTAACAGAAAGTACTACTACTACTAAATGACTCCTGTTCTTTCACCGTAGTCCGTATGGGACTGCAACGGCGGGTCAGTGTTGCGGTGAGGTTTACCGCGGTAAACCAAGCGACCGCTGTGAGTGGACTTGACGCGCTCCGGGAGCGCACGGGTCAATCGGTGTGTGTGTACCTAGCTGTCGTGGGCTTTGGAGTACTGAGGCTTTGGGTATGTATTTTGAATTGCAAATACGTTTTCCTAGCTAGGGGATGTCCGATATGGAAGATATCGGACCAACATCTTCAAAAAAGGAGTGTATAGGTTCCTAAAGGGTAGGCAACGCGCATGTAAATCCTCTGGGGTTGCAGGCGTCCATAGGCTACGGTAACTGCTTACCACCAGGCGGGCCGTATGCTTGTTTGCCACCGTCGTGGTATAAAAAAAAAAAAAAAAAAACATCTTGAGAGAGGGCTTGTGTCACGTAGAGTGTCGTCGCTGTCCCGAGTGTCATAGTCTGTCGCGTCAGTTGGAGGGTAAGAGTCAGGTTCACGGTCGGAATGTCTGTTGGCGGCACCCATCGCATCGTTCCATCTTCGGATGGATGATGTGATGGGGTCGTCAGGGTCGGTCAGTACGTGTCTGGGTCGTCTGAAGATGTGTCTGTTTGGGCGGTGGGCCCGTTAAGTAGGAATTTAGTGTTTGTGGTGACCGATAGATGACGCTAGTGCTTTGTGCTGAAATAAGGGAACGTGATTTTGTATAGGCATTGTCAATCCATGTCTTAATCATCCTTGCTGTCGAACGACATTAAAATTAGAAATATAAACCAGTTCAAAACAAAGTTGTACAATTTTCTAGTCTCAAAAGCATGTTATTCTGTTCATGAATTTCTATCAGACTCTTGACATTTTGTATAATTTTAGTAGAACTTGAGCAGTAAAAGCTAAAATTGACCTTTAAATTAATCTTATTGTTATTAATTATTTAGTGCAATATAGTTTGGAATTATATAAGTTTATTTAATAATTAAATTTTGACATGTTTAGTTAAATAATCTTATATAATATTTTGAAAATAATTCATGCTGCATGCTATTTTGTGGCTATTTGTATGTCGAGAGGCAAAACATAGAGATCCCAATTAATTGTAATACCTAATTTTAAATATACAGCGTGTATTTTTAATATTACCTCAAACCAGAACCAAACGTAGGGTTTAGTACAAGGAATAGATATTACGAGGTAATTTTAAGTTAGTCTTAAACACTAAAGCATAATTAATTTTTGAATTTTTTTCGAGCAGCAATGTATTGCGTACACTTATTTGACACATAGAGGAGAAGTCTAGTACTGTTTATTAGTTATTATCGTTACGTAACGTTTTTCCTCCATCAGACTACTTGGCAGCCAAAACCGAATAATTATTGAGTTTAAAAATTTTTTTCATAGTAATATTTACTAGCCAAACTTTAAAGGCAAGGAATTTTTATTAGATAATAATACCTACTTACCATTTTATTAGAAAACAAATGACTTGCTCCGAACAAATCACATAAATTTTCATTTCATACTACCACATTTTTAAACTCTTCTGAAATTGTTATGAAACTAATGATTCTACTATTAAATTAGTACTATTTTAATGTACACGCTTTTACAGTAAATAATCAACAATCAATTGATAAGAAAACGTCAATGACACATTTCAACCCGACAGTCGATACCTACCACAGAAGTAGCTACCTACTTGAATAAAAAGTTTCTTCAAGGAGTATTCATTTCATTCAAAAATGATTTTAAGGTATAATACAAACTACCAACCTAATAATAACTGATGTCAGCAAACTCAGGCAGACTACGCATAACTGTTTACTGGCTGGTAAGAATGATGCTATTAAGGTAAATTACAATAGGAAAGAAACTAGTTTGTTTTGACGTAGATTGTCTTGTAAATCGGTGTCATCAACTTCTGCATACAATGCCAAGACCATCAATATTTAGTTCTCGGGAACTAGCCGATATGATTTTAATTTATGGCGAAACTGGACAAAGTGGGCGGCGAGTCATAGCTTTATACAGGAAAAAATTGCAGATGTGATTGAAAATCTCCAGCAAGTTGATATGGATGTCGGCTTTTTATTTATTATTGACAGCAGATAAAAGTTATCTTATCACTTGAAGTGACAGTAGTGACGTCACGCCATCGCCATAAGACAAAGTAGCGATACATTGCGTGCTGAATTATTTTATAGGGAAAAAAAAGTAATGAGTTGAGACTTTTTTTCATGCAACATCGGTTCATAGCACTAATGCCTACGTCTAGTTAAAATTTGAGGTAATATTAAAAATACACGCTGTATAACAAATAAATTATTTGAGATTTGAAGTAGGGTGAGGTGTTCCAAATCAGCTTGACACGGATTTATTGTTATATACGGAGAGCTAGCCACGTCAGATATGACACAATAGTGAGAGTAATGAAATTTCCAGATCTGGACATCTGGCAGGTGTAAAGTGGAGGTCAAATAATGCAAACCACTTCAAGAAAAGAGTTCTGGGTTTGATGCAATATTATAAGAAAAGATATAATTAATTAGATTATACACGTGTTTTGTCTTATATTAATAATGCTTTTATCTTTTGTTTGTCCAACATGAAGTTGCATCGCCTACAACTTATCTGCTTTGCCCGAAGGTTGACTGGTAGAGAATGCTCTATAGCATTAAGTCCGCCTGTTGTACGTTTACGTAATAAGGGTCCTTAAAACATGAGTGTGGTTTTATGAAATGAGCCGCAGGCGAATTTCATAATAAGATCACACGAGTGTTTTAAGGCCTAATTACGTACAGTTGCAGACACTGCTTTATCTACACTCATATTATTTATTATAAATGCCGTATTCGGAAATCATAGAATGGCCGCCATTGTGCCGTGGCCATCTCGATTGTGTCGGCGTGGCCAACTCGATTGTGTCGGGGCTCGCGCGGGACCAATCGAGTTGGCCATGGCGGTAACATTATGTTATCGAATTCGATGTTCCAAATTTGAAACTCATTGCTTAACAATATTTGAGCATGCAAAGTTAAAATTACGTTACTGCCGCAGATAAGAAACTTATCATAGTTAAATCGTTTGTTGTAATGCTTGTCATTGTCTTCGGTTTTTGAACGCATTTTAGAGTACTTACAGTATGAGTGTAGATAAAAATAAATTATAAAAATGCCAAAAGTTTCTGTTGGGGGAAAGTAGTGCCAAACGTAGTAAAATGTAATTCATAGTTTGTCGCTTACTCTTTTTGTTTCTGTAATAATACGCAATGTTTTTTTGTTCTAATGTTAAATAGATCCTGTCCTTTATAATTGAGACAACTTCAACAGTTTTCACCTATTTTGGTATTACTATTTTCCAATTCAAAAACTTTGCTAGTCTGACACTCTGACCTCGACCAATTAAAAGCTGCCAGATACCCGGATCTAGCAATAATAATAGTATAGCAATCTGAGACGGGTTTTATTGCTATCATTATTGTGCCATACCTGCCGTGGCCAGCTCTTAGTCCATTCAAATTATAAGAGCGCGTGAAGATCATTCTGAACACCTCGCCCGCTAAGCTACTGATGCAGACTGTACGCCATCAAATATATCGGAGCGGCCAAGGTACTCAAAAATATCCGAACATGCACTTTATCGCCTTGACAATAGAGGCGTTGTTCAGATATTTGTGACCACCTCGGCCGCTTCGGTATATCTGACGGCGACCGTACAAAGAAACATGGCTCCCAAAAAGGGTCCTGGTATTCCCTTGACAAGTGAGGGGTAACTTCACCCCATTTTGTTTTATACCACGATGGTGGCAAACAAGCATACGGCCCGCCTGATGGTAAGCAGTTACCGTAGCCTATGGACGCCTGCAACCCTAGAGGAATCACTTGCGCGTTGCCTACCCTTTAGAAACCTATTGTTTGAATGTGATTGGCTAATGCAATACCCCATGTCCCAGCTTTGAATATGACTGTTGTAAGAGCGGGTATTTAAAGGATTCTACAGAATAATAGTAGTTTATGCAACAGTTGTATAAGAGGGGTCAAAAAAGGTGAGTGGCGTGGGTAACAATTTGAGCCGTAGGCGAAAATTGTTAAGAAAAACGCCACGAACATTTTTTTACCTACTTATACGACGTTGCATACAATACTTTTTCTACGAATACACTTACTTTTACATAAAATGCGAAATTGAAAACTTCATGGATATCGCAGTTATTTTGTCAACATAATCAACAATCATTTAAGTTTTACCTTTTAAATTAAAACACTATTTTTCAATTACTAACACAAATACACACCGTCGTTATTTGATTAATTATTAAAGAGCTACAGAGATTAGTAAAAATACCTAAATTACTTTCAAAGTTTGCAATTCGCCCCAACAAACGAACGGGAAACGTAAAAAACTACGAAGTAGGTCTGTGGTTCTTTTATTTTTTTATTGTTTTAAAGTTTTTTTTTCTAAAAACGCTGCGTTTATTTAGGTTTCTTAGGTTGGCAGTAATTTATTTTATATTAATAGTCGTGTTTGCACGCGATTCCGCGATACTATTTTGGCGCTTTTATAAAACAAGTGTTATTTTGGGGAATAGACTAGATAGACTTTTCATCGAGTGTATTATCTATGTTCTTATAAAGGTGTTGACGAATGTATAAATGACAGATAAAAGTACAGGAGTAGAAAAAGTAATAAAATGATGTTGACTGACACGAGTGTTTATTTTGAAGTAAAAAAATTCAAAAAATATAGAAAACTTAACAAAGGAGTAGTCTAACACAACAGAGGTTATTATCAGTGATCGGAATAAGCAGAGTATAAATACCTAAACTTGGCAGAACAGAGACAAAAAAATGAAGACTTCCTTACGACTACATATTTTTCGTCCCGGGAATTCCCGGGAATGTACTAAATGAGTTATATTGTTAAAAATAAGATAAAAAACAACGCGTGCCGCTCCAGTTCAATCAATAGACATGAAATAAAACAACCAAAAATATCGACGGATTCTTCTATATTTTTTGTAATTATACACCATATATACAATGTTTCTTAAATCTAAATGTAAATATTCTAGCTAAGTAATTAACAAATACAATATCATACATATTCAATATCATCATCATCAGCATCAGATTCAGAATCATTACTAAAATTATTTTCTTGTAAATAATTAAAATATATTACCATTAATTTTTCTATATTTTCGACGGTAAGTCGGTTTCTTTTGACGCTTAAAATCCATTTATACGTTGAAAATGACAGTTCAACATCCACAGACGTGAGCGGAGCAAATTTATAGAATAAGTCGTCATCTGCGTCGATCCCCTGTTTAAGTTTTTCGCTTTTGGCCCTAACTATATCATAGTCAGGATTTTGTTCTATGACTTTCTCTAATTTATTTTCGACCGCCGCACTAGACGACCAATTCAAAACGCATCTTACGTTGTCAATAATTTCAAAATATTCTTCCAGTGATAATTTTGTGTCTTGTAACTGTTTAAGTCCCACTTGAATTATCGTATAATTTTCGTCAATAAAGTTAAGTTCTGATTCAATATTTTCACTTCTTATCGCGGCTTTTGCTTTTCTTATAGATATTGCTTCTTTACTGTTTAGATTATTTACAACGTTGGATATTTGTTGAAAATGTTTAGAGTAATACGACGTTGCCTTTAGCCATGTACCCCATCTAGTTATAACAGGTTGCGGAGGTAGCGGTATATTAGGGTACATGTTTTTTAGTATATTTACTCTATTAGGTGATTTTAAAAATAATTTTTTTACATTCGCTACTAAATTGTCAACATTTCCGTATTGAGAGCGTACTTGTTCCGCTACTCTATTAAGGGCATGTGCTAAACAAGTTATGTGCAATATATTTGGAAAATCGATTTTCAATAACCGTCCGGCTCGCAACATATATGCCACGCTGTCAGAGCATAACATCAGCACATTATCAGATTTTTCGACAAATGATTCTCCCCACATTTCTTTCAAAGATTCTATAACAAAATTTGCTATTGTTTCCCCGTTTACGCTTTTAAGCACCTTGCATGCAATTAAATACGGTCGAGTAGCTACATTTTTGATTAAAGGCATAACTAGCAAATTAACCACATATCTTCCCATAAAATCGGTTGTTTCGTCAAGTGATACCCATATCTTATTGTTTCCTATTGTGTCGTGTATATGTTTCAATCTATTCCTATAAAATTCACCAAGGTACTTTTTTCGTAATAATGATTCAGATGGTACATTCTTGTTTACGCAAACACAACAATCATTGCGGCAAACATATTTGTTGAAAAATAATTTAAACTCTGAATTACTAACTTGTGACCAAGGAATGTTACACAAAATTAAAAATTTGATCAAATCGAAGAAATTTTGAAATTCTTTTTCAGGATTTTTTCGCCTGCCTTGATGTGTTGGTCCGTTGATGTGTCGATCAACGTTGCCTTTATGCATGGCTTTCAAAGAAGTCTCACATTTGGTGCAGAAAATGATACCACTTGCTTCGTTATATACAAGTTCTGGATTATTAACAATCCAACTAGTCACCAGTTCGGGTCTCACTTGTTTCGTCATGCGTACCGAAATCGTATCTGAAATAAATTAGATATAAAAGTTAGCAAACGGAAACAGTTTGGAATGAAGGTTGCAACTTATTTTACTTTGATTTGTTACAACGTAACATTTAAAATTTATTAGTGTCATTTAACAATTAACGTATTCGAAACTTTATTAACTAATTAATGCACTATAAGGCTATTTTTTCTGGGAAAGCTACAAACGCCCTCTAAATCAACACGTGCAAACGCGCAAAGGGACACAAAACCCCATTTTTTGAGGTAAAAAGTTTATTTTTTGCGTTTTCCCAAATTGAGTAGTATTTAACAACTGCAGCAAGTATGTACTTGTTTATTTTACGCATTTTCACAGTGTATTCCGTTGCAAGTTTGCACGTGTTAATAAAGCTATATTACACTAAGTATTAAATTGATGTCGGTTTGCTACATTACACAGTCAACTTATGAAACATTGGTAAATGACCCTATACTCAAGGTTTGCCACCGCACATTTGAGCTTTATATTTTCTTAATTTTAATTATAAGATATATTATTGGCCGGTACTGTACATACAAATACAAAAAAGCAATAAAAATACATTAGCTTACCTTGAAACTTGGTAGTCTTGCAGTAGCCGTGGTAACTTTGTATCCAGTTAGTCAAATCCAATCAAAGCAAAGTCAGTGTCCGAGTTCAAGCCAGATAATCAGGTAATGCAGGTGAATTTCCAGTAAACAAGCCAACGTCAAATATCACAAAAACTCAGAATAATCACGTCCGTACTCTTCAAAGGGTTGTATGAAAGTGCACTGTCAACTTATTATTTAATGCACAAGAAGGGTAGCAGCGACCAGCGATAACGACATCTGCTTTCTATTTTACACAATAAAATAACAATAGAAACCACAAGCAATACAATAGATAAGCCTACTTTATCTATTTCTTTCACTCAAACACAATAAAAGCACTTGCGTAAAAGAGACGGACGAGTTTTAAATACAATGAATGTTATTTTTTTCCATTTAAACTAATTATAAATATAGTTTTGTTGTTACTTATGATTTTTAATACCTCCGGAATATAATTATGCAATGTTTAACCCGGGAAGTCCCGGAAAAAAATGTTATCACAAGGAAGTCTCCACTTCATGACTTTGTTCTACGCCGAAGTTTAGGTATTTATACTCTGCCTATTCCGATCACTGGTTATTATCTACAACAGCCGCCTTTAATCGAAGTTGTGTCAGACAAACACAAAATAATAATTAAGTTTCTAAACCTAGACTTAATGTACACCGTTTATGAACTATAGGCCCAAGTGTCTTAGTAAGTACATCAGCAGGCATATCGCTACTTTTTATATATTCTAACTTAATAACATTATTAGACACCTTCTCCCTAATAAAGTGAAACCTGGTGTCTATGTGCTTCGTCCTGCTGTGGTGTACTGGATTTCGAACGAGGTTAATGGCACTCTGACTGTCAGAACTAAGTTAATCGAATAAAGTTTACCTGTTATTTCGTAGATGAACCGACGTAAATAACACGCTTCCTTCGTGGCAGACGCTAATGCCATGTACTCGCTCTCTGCCGAGCTTAAAGCAACGGTAGGTTGCTTCTTAGATTCCCAGGATATTGGACCTCCACTTAACTTGAAAGTATATCCGGTATATGACCTTCTGTCGATTGGACAGTTTGCAAAATCTGCGTCGCAAAAGCCTTTCAAAGGTTCTCCACTCTTCCTGTAAACCAATGCATAGTTTATAGTACCCTTTAGGTACTGCAGAACCCTTTTTGCAGCAATCCAATGTTCCTTAGTAAAACACGTATTAAACTGACTTAAAAACTTGTGGCGTAAGCGATATCGGGTCGTGAGTTTACCGTCAGATACATGAGGCATCCTATTAGGTTCTGATAAGGATAAGACTCACCGATTTGACCTTCAGGTCTTCTTTCCATATTCTTTTTAACTAACGGAGTGTCCACTGCCTTACAATCTTTCATATTAAACTTTTCTAATATAGAAAGAATATAATTACGCTGGTTAACTTTAATAGTCTCGGAATCGTATTCTATTTGCAGTCCCAAGTAACATTTTAATATTCCAAGATCTTTTAGTGAAAAATAAATCAACAAATCTTTCTTGACAATGTCAAATGTCAAATCCGATTTAAAGAAGACTATTATGTCATCGACAAAGACACCCAATATTACGAGTTCTTGACCAAAAAGTTTCGTATATACGCAGGGCTCCGAAGGAGTTCCTGTAAAACCTAATTTTAAAAGCGTTTCATTTAGCTTCTTGTTCCATGCTCGTGGCGCCTGTTTAAGGCCGTAAAGAGATTTCTTGAGCAAACAAACCTTGTTTTCTTTGTCTATTTCTATGAAGCCGAGAGGTTGCTACATAAAGACTTCTTCTTCTAAATCTCCATTAAGGAACGCAGTATCAACGTCTAAGTGCTTCAAACCCATCTCTGTAGCTAACGCAATAACGTGCGGAGGGAAGAATGGCGGATCACTGGTGCAAATGTTTCATCGTAGTCTACTCCCTCAACTTGATGAAAGCCTTTGACGACCAGTCTCGCTTTGTACTTCGTGATGTTACCGTAGGCGTCCTTTTTAATCTTGTAAACCCATTTACATGGTATAACCTTTTTGTTAGGTCTATCTACTAAATCCCATGTATGAAGTTTCCTCAACGAACTGTACTCATTAGCCATGGCGTGGTGCCACTTATCTGCATCATCGGCATGAGTAGCTTCGTAGTATGTCCTAGGTTCATTAGAATCGATTGTTGACACATTGTATGTAAGGAAATCTGGTGGTTTCCTATCTCTTGAAGGATACCTCTGCTCAGGGAGAGTTTCCTCTTCCAAACTTGCTGACTCTTCATCCACACTAGGTGGCCTCGGGTCACTTGAAGATTCTTGCTCTTCCACAGGAACTAACTCTTTGGCACTTTCTAGATTTACCGGTGTAGATGGCTCAGCCGCAGTGTCTGCACTCTCGTAGCAGTCAAAGAATTGAGAATCATGACCAACCTCAGGTTCATGCTCTCTTCTTTCTTGAAATAATAGGATGGAATCAGACTGAGGAATAGAGCCTGACTGTACCACAGGCTGACAATTCACAGGCTCTTTTTTATCTTGGAACAGTAAGGTAGAGTCCGACTGTACCACATGCTCAACTTGCCTCTGCTTTAACGCAGTAAAGCAATTTTCAAAAAAGTTTACATCTTTGGAAATAAATATTTTGCGAGGGTTAGAAGGATCCCTAAACATGTATGTACCTGGATTATCCGAATAACCAACGAAAATCGCTTCCTGTGCCTTGACGTCTAATTTTCTTCTGTGACACGCAGGTATATGGACAAGTGCTCGACATCCGAACACTCTCAGGTGACTTAGATCACCTTTACGACTATACCATCTGTCAAAAGGAATGTGTCCACCTAAAGCTCTATGAGGAGATCTATTCTTTAGGTATGAGGCAACTCGGAATGCATCTTCCCAGAATGCTTTCGACAGGGAGCTGTCAGCTAGCAACGTTCTAGCCTTCTCTGTAAGAGAGCGCTGCGTGCGTTCCGCGACTCCACACTGCTGAGGACTGTAAGGCGTCGTCGTTTGATGCTCCATACCTTTAGAAGCAAGATAATCAACAACCTCTTTATTAACAAACTCTTTGCCTCCGTCAGTTCTAATTGATTTTATTTTCTTGTCTAATTGATTTTCAACAAAAGTTTGAAACAGACAGAATTTATTTTTAACTTCTGTTTTGGAAGGAATAAAATATGCAAATACCTTTCGCGTATAATCGTCTACTATGGTTAACATATACCTATTTCCTTGAAAGGAAGTTGTAGACACCGGCCCCAAAAGATCCATATGTATTAGCTCCAACGGGGAAGTAGCCCTATTAAACGCTACCTTTTTGAAAGGTTTTCTTGCCTGTTTACCTTCCACGCATGCAATGCAATTATTTTTATCTACTACTGAAAACTTTACGCCTACCTCGTGATTTTTCAGTTGGTTCATGCCAATACGGCACAGATGCCCTAGCCTTGCGTGCCAAAGTTTGTAACTATCTTGACAGTCAGAGTGCACATCCACTGTCAAATCTGCCACATTTTCCGGAAAATTGACAGTGCCATCTAAAATGTACAATCCGCCACAGGGCGATGCATGAGCAACAGATTCACCTGTAGAAGAAAAATTATTGGATTTATAAAAATTACATCCACTTATATCAAAAACACATACAAAACCCTTCTCAACAGTTTTTTGTACAGACAACAAATTAGCCTTTAAATCTGGTACAAAAGCAACATCACTAATCTTGTTGACCACGTTCTCGGGTGTGTTTATTGAAATATCTCCAATACCGCGGCAATTTATCTATTCTCCGTTTGCGACAGTAACGGTACCTAGGTTTTGTATCGTAATATTCTGAAACCAATCTCGTCTAGAAGTCATGTGTCTGGTACAGCCTGAATCTACATAAAAGATATCCCGGCTTGGTCTGCTAGAAGTATTAAGAGCTGTAAGTGTAGCATCGCTGACAGTTACCTCATTTACTTTCTCTTTCTTGCGTCTGAGTGGACAGTCTGGTCTTTTATGACCAGGTTCCTGGCATTCGTAGCATACTATCTTCTTCTTTGACTTCGGCTTCTTTTTCGCTTGAAAAACGGAATCTGATGATGTAGCCGCATCTTTTGACATTTCATTTAGCAGTTTTGTCTTCACTAATTCGCTAGTCACCTCGATATTACTATTTTCTAAAGCCATGATGAGAGGTTCATATTTTGGAGTGAGTCCTCCCAAGAGTACCGCAGCAATAGACTTATCCTCTATGACCACATCAATATCCGCAAGATCTTGTGCGGTTGACATAACTGCGTTAATGTACAGTTTAATATTTTCAAAGTCCGACAGACTCAACCTGTACAGCTTACGTTCCAAAGCTAATCTTCGTCCCATTCCCTTATCCTCAAAAGCTTTCTGCAAAGACCTCCAAGCGTCGGCTGCAGTTTTAACACATCTGACGTGAGTAATAGCTGCACCGTCTACTGTTAAGCATATCTTTGCCAGAGCTTTAGCATCTTTTCGTACCTTGATAGAGGCGGGGGTCGTGTCTCCATCTGCGTAGCCACTGATTGTTTCCCACAGGTCCTCATGCAATAGGTAATTGCGCATCTTAAATTTTCACGTAGGAATCGTAGGATATCCATCTTTACCTCTCAAACAGAAAGATGGAATAGATGAGCTCGTCGAGGAGGGACTTTTAACACTCGGATTATCTCCCGTTTCATGTGACATTTACGACTGTTAATATTTTTAGTCACACAAAAAAAAAACCTTTATTCCACTTATCACAATTTAAACTAAGCTCTCCATTACTTATTATACAGCTTTGTGCTGATAACGTGTTGTAAGAGCGGGTATTTAAAGGATTTTGTCTACACTCATATTGTAAGTCCTCTAAAATGCGTTCAAAAACCGTAGGCTATGACCAGCATTACAACAAACGATTTCACTATGATAAGTTTCTTATCTGTGGCAGTACCGTAATATTAACTTTTCATGCTCAATTATTGATGTGCTATGATTTTTGATAACATAATGTACACCTGCACGAGCCCGCGGCCGGCGACACCCGCCACGAGTTGGCCACGCCGACACAATCCAGTTGGCCACAGCGCGGTGCAATGGCGGCCATTCTATGGTTTCGGAATACGGCAATTTGGATAAATAATATGAGTGTAGATAAAGCAGTGTATGCAACTGTACGTAATTAGGCCTTAAAACACTCGTGTGATCTTATTATGAAATTCGCCTGCGGCTCATTTCATAAAACCACACTCATGTTTTAAGGACCCTTATTACGTAACAGTTACATAAACTACTATTACAGAATAAAGTAATAAAAAGATGTTGACTGACACGAGTGTTTATTTTGAAGTAAGTAAAAAAATTCAAAAAATATAGAAAACTTAACAAAGGAGTAGTCTAACACAACAGAGGTTATTATCTACAACAATGACGAACCAATACGCAATTCTCAGATTTTTTAATTTTTGCAGTGTAATTTAAATTTCGAAAGTATGCCAAATTTCAGCTTAGTGAAAAACTTAGAGAATTCAACCAACCGGAACCAGCCTTGTCTGTCATTTTCTATACAAAAAAAGTCTGCCGGTTTTTGTGGGGTTCCCGGGTTCGAATCCTGGTCAGGGCATTTATTTGTGTGTTTATCACAGATATTTGTTCCCGAGTTATGGATGTTTTCTATGTATTTAAGTATTTATATGTATATACAGTTGTGGCCAGATAATTATGGACAAGATTATTTTTGCCCTACAACTGCATACAAATATAACATTTTAAATTTAAAAAAATATAAATTTTGCTTATGCTATTTATATTTTTAAAAATACTGACGTATCCGTGTTTAAACAAGACTTAATATGGGCCATAAACATCTTCCATAAAATTTGAACTTAAAAAAATACAGACGGTCAAATCATCATTTTTATCAAATTTAAAATGTCATATTTGTATGCAATTGTATAAATAAAATATTCTTGTCCTTAATTATCTGGCCACGACTGTACCTATTATATATATCGTCGCCTAGTACCCACAACACAAGCCTTATTGAGCGTACTGTGGGACTAGGTTGATTTGTGTAAGATTGTCCTATAATATTTATTTATTTATGTATTTTAATTAAAGTCCGTGACTGTACGAGCCGGTAAGATAAATCACACTATAATGAGTTGTACTTGTTCCAGCAAACCACTCCAGACCCGGTTCCGGATGACAATCCGGACAATGCCGGATTCGGACTATCGCGCCTCTCCTCTATATTCTCCTCGCGATACAGACAGGTAATAAATGCTACTAATTGACTAAGCAACGAAACCCCTCTAGTAATCAGGGATCGTCTAGGATCAATATCTGCCCGGGCATCTGGCAGCTTTCAATGGATGGAGGTCAGAGTGTCGGACTAGAAAAATTTTTGAGTTGGAAAAAAGTAATACCTGAGTAGGTAAAAACTGCCGAAGTTGTCTTATTAGACTGATTGGTTAAGGGAGGATAAAAAGTGCAGCATAGTTGAATTAAAAAGTATATTAAAAAAGACATTTTTGGAGAAATTACATTAATACTTAAATATACATAAAAAACAGAATACTAGCACTTACTACTTAAAAGTTCAGGCATTGTGATGTTTAGTGTGTAAGTTAGTGTTGAAGACTATATGTAGTTCATACTTCATTATAGCATACCTCAACATAGTTTTAACATAGGTGCTTAACATAGTTAAAATGAGCGCGGTCTCGCCAACAAACTGTTATCGCAGTTTGGCGAGCAACATAAATTTGTTTAAATGTTTTGTACTTTTGATAAATAAATTTAAAAAAAAAAATTATAGAGGCCTCCCTCTTCATGTATATATACATTCTTTCAGATGGAAATCATAAAATCAAAAATATTTGGGCTCAACTTGCCACGGTTAATAGCGAAGCAACTGTTTTTACAGTCTTCACCAGATATTGAGATATCGCTCTCTGACGAAAATATTATGTTAAAAGGATATTGCGATGACTGCAGGATAACATTTTCCTATACCTGGGACGACGAATATTACGATAGTCATTATCTAAGTGACTTATATTGTGATATCTGCTCTAATGAGTTATTTATTTCGTTATGTTAATACGTGTACTATAATGAAACCAATTAATTTTGTTTATAAAATAATAAACATATAGCACATCCGTCGTTTCGTTGATTTAGTAGTTAGTAAAATTAGTTACAAATGCTAACACAGCAGTAGTTCAGTGACCTTTTTTGACAGTCATACGTCAAATTAAATCAATACACCCTTTGTTGCTAGGCAACAAACAAAAAACTTAAAAACGAAGTTTCAGTTCAGAAGCCTAATCTTGATACTTGAATACTTTCGTTAGTTTTTTTTTACAGTATGTTGCACCAAATATAATCAATTGAGTTTTTGTATGCTAGTAACTAATACTATAAGCAATTTATATGATTTTTTTCATAATTGTACTTTCAAAAAAACGTGTTGGAAAGAGCTGTCAAAAAATAAATTGACATTTATTTCTTTTATTTTTCACGTATAAAATATTAATAAAATTATAGGGTATACTCCCACTCAAACTACGTAGCTGTGATTTTGTTTCAATGCTTTAGCTGCTATGGATTAGGAGATATACGAGTTTGAAAAAAAATGTTAAAAAAATACATTTTTGACATTATCTCTGTGACAGTTCAAGATAGAGGGCTGAAAGTTGGAGTGATTACTAGTTATGAGGCGACAAACAATTGACATTTACCAATTCAACTATTCCTCACAGGGGCCACACGTCCTTCCTTAGCCTGCTAAACCCTTTGATAAGCGATACGTCTTAGCCCCATCACTACTGTACAATTTTTCTAACAACCAATATTTGACGGCTGTCATCCACGTACATATTTTGCGTTTTAGGTTATAAATTGTATGGAAATGACAGCTATCAAATATTGGTTGTTAGAAAAATTGTACAGTAATTACGTCAATACTGAAGTGTCAAAAGTTCATTCTTAGAGATTTTGAACTATAGCGAGAGGGGTTTTTTCGCGCTCATTATTGTGTAATATCTGACGTGGCTAGCTCTCCGTCTATAAAACAAAAATGGTAAGTCAGAGGTTTGCAAATTATGCGCCGCGGCGCCCTGGTGCGCAAAGTTCAGAGGAAAATTCTCCTTTACCATACTGTACCTGTCTATTTCTAATATCCCAGCTAGGTTAGTCGTTGATGTCTTTTATTACCCCTTCTTGGGTTAATAAGGTGCCTTTCCATCCTTTTCTGGATTCTTGGCTGTATCTATTCGCCTCCCGTAACTACGGGAGGGGCTATATTTTATTATTTACTAGCTTTTGCTCGCGGCTTCGCTCGCGTTAAATTCGGGGTAACACAGGTCCCGTTTGCCCCCCGGAATGCTCCATACAAACCTCCACCCCCCATTTTAGGGAAGTGCGGGGTTAGAAAGAGACAAAAAGTAGCCTATTTCACTCTCCATCCCTTCAACTATCTCCACTTAAAAAATCACGTCAACTCGTCGCCCCGTTTTGCCGTGAAAGACGGACAAACAAACAAACAAACAAACACATACCTAGTTGGTTAATAAGTTCTGTTACCAGATTTCTGACTGATAAAATATAAAATAAAGTTTTAAATAAAAAATTAAAGTAATTATCTAACAGTCTAGTTTATAATGAACATAATAATGGTATAATAATATACAAATCAGATGGGAAATTTATTGAAAATCCTTGTAAAGCACAACATTGCCCGAAGACCCAAACACGCGGTAAATTTAAGAAAATTACACTTTACAAAAGTGAATCAAATAAATGTTGCACCTTTGTTTAGAAGGTTCCATTGCTTGTTTGTAAGAAACCTGTTTATTAGAGGTAATTGCGTGACCACCATTTAATTTTCTTGCGATTTTATCCCACAGATTTTCCCATTTGACACATTGCCTATTTTTAAGTTTTTCACAAAAGACATAGATTTAGACTGCTATGGAACAAGCAGACTTGCAACGTAGTCTAGTATTTTATCGGATAGACTCACGTGAACTATACATATACCAAATTGAAGCTAAAGAATTATAGCTACCGAATTGTGCAAGACTGATGCGTGTTAAACGTGATTAAAAATAAGTAGGATTTAAAATCAACATGAACAAGGAGTGTAATTTTGACGTATATTTTTCACGCCTTTTTCCGAGTGTTATAAAGAATTCTGAAAAACTGCGTCAATAATTTTCAATTCAATATATTGTAATCTATTGATTATTAAATAAGCTTTTAAATTATGTACATGAATAATTAAAATGTTGCTACCTATTCCTATTTATTTAGTGAAAACTCTAGTAACAGAACTTAGTAACCGACTAGGTACACTTTCCCATTTATAATATTAGTATGGATTTTATTTAAACTTTATTGCACAAATAAAAAGTGTACAAGAGGCGGACTTAATGCCTTAAGGCATTCTAGGGGCTATAGTGCCTGATGTAGGCGCAGGCTTCAGTGGCGGCTTTCTGCTCGCGTCCGAAGAAAATTTAGAACCCCTGGGTTAAGTATACAATAAGAAAACAACTGAAGTGTGTATAGATATAATTTTAAACAAAAAAGAACCGACTTCACTTAGCCTTCACCTTTCCAATAGAAAATGCCCCAGCGTAAAAATATTGAAATCACTATAGGTGTCCCTATAATAAAAGATAAAAAAAGATAATGGTAGTTTATGCAACATTTGTATAAGAGGGGTCAAAAAAGGTGAGTGGCGTGGGTAACAATTTGAGCCGTAGGCGAAAATTGTTAAGAAAAACGCCACGAACATTTTTTTACCTACTTATACGACGTTGCATACAATACTTTTTCTACGAATACACTTACTTTTACATAAAATGCGAAATTGAAATCTTCATGGATATCGCAGTTATTTTGTCAACATAATCAACAATCATTTAAGTTTTACCTTTTAAAACACTATTTTTCAATAATACTAACATTACTAACACAAATACCGTCGTTATTTGATCAATTATTAAAGAGCTACAGAGATTACTAAAAATACCTAAATTACTTTCAAGTTTGCAATTCGCCCCAACAAACGAACGGGAAACGTAAAAAACTACGAAGTAGGTCTGTGGTTCTTATATTTTTTTCTTTTTTAAAGTTTTTTTTTCTAAAAACGCTGCGTTTATTTAGGTTTCTTAGGTTGGCAGTAATTTATTTTATATTAATAGCCGTGTTTGCACGCGATTCCGCGATACTATTTTGGCGCTTTTATAGAACAAGTGTTATTTTGCGGAATAGACTAGATAGACTTTTCATCGAGTGTATTATCTATGTTCTTATAAAGGTGTTAACGAATGTGTAAATGACAGATAAAAGTACAGGAGTAGAAAAAAGATATTTATTCTTCAATTTAGGCACATTACAATGCACTTATGAACGTCAGAGAGAAAAAAAAAACTACCTCCGGTTGTAACCCTACACCTCTGACCCGAGAAGAATTATTTATGACCGGCAAGAAACTCGGCGGGACTTATTTTTTCAAAACAGTAATACAGTAATATTACATCTTAAAGATACACAATAATGCGTAGTTCTATAAGAAGGCATATCAAAACAGCTTGAGAGAGAGAGAGATACAATGTACGTATTGTTTAATTAAAATAAAATAATAATAATAAAATCCAAATCTGATTGCTTCACAAAACGTTTGATATGCTTTCCTATCTGAACTGTGTCCTCTAAATGTTAGATGATTTTGTAGTATTTTCTGGTTTGGGCCATGCATCTTTGTCCGTCATATAGTCCTCGACCCTGTAATAACCTTTTGACATTAAACTTTTTTTTCAAATATTTCTTAAGAGCGGGAAATGATAAATTTAAAGCATCGACGGGTAACTTGTTATAAATGTGAATACCTTGACCAAAAAATGACTTATATGCTTTGCGGATACGACTACTTCTGATAGCAAGCTTGTTTTTGTTTCTAGTGTTATAGCTGTGGATGTCAGAATTTTTTTTGAATGTATGTATATTCTTTACAACATAAATAATATTGTCATAGATATATTGGGAAGCAACAGTTAAAATATTAATTTCTTTAAATAGTTCTCTAACTGATGCACCTGCCTTTAAGTTATACAGAAAGCGGATGGCTCTTTTTTGTAAAACAAATATAGTCTGTATGTCAGCTGCTTTGCCCCAAACCAGAATACCATATGACATTACACTATGAAAATAACTGTGATAAACTAAGCGAGCTGTGTCAATATTCGTTAATTGTCTAATTCTCCTAACGGCATAAGCGGCCGAGCTTAATCGAAGAGCGAGTTTTCTTATATGAGGACTCCATTGTAGATTTTTGTCCAACGTCGAACCAAGGAACACTGCTTTATCTACTATCTCTAAACATTCACCATTCAGAAGCATCTTAGTGTCCACCGGTGCAACGTTTGGCAAAACAAATCTAATACATTTGGTTTTCTTAGCATTAAGTAGCAAATTGTTAATAGTAAACCAGTTCAGTACAGCAGCTAGTGTGTTACTGATTACAGTAAAATCGGTAGATTGCCGGTCAACTTCGAAAATTAAAGATGTATCATCGGCAAACAGAACGATATCACAAAGGTTTTGTACTACACAAGGTAAATCATTTATATAAACCAAAAACAGGAATGGGCCCAAAATAGAACCCTGTGCACTCCTAATTTTACTGAAGTCCCTTTAGACTGGGTTTTATTTACAACAACTGTTTGTGTTCTGTTGCTAAGATATGAAGACATGAGATTCAAGGCATTTTCTGACAAACCATAATGTTCTAATTTAAGAATGAGGGTTGTATGATCTACACAATCAAACGCTTTAGAAAGATCACAGAATATACCAATTGCATCGTAATGTTTTTCCCAGGCAATGAAAATATGTTTGATGAGTACCGCAGCAGCGTCGGTTGTGGAACGTCCCTTTGTGAAACCAAACTGATTGCTTGTAAGCAATCCATGTCTGTTGAAGTGGCCCAGTAGATCATTTAACATTAGCTTTTCAAAGACTTTACTTATAGGCCAGGCAATAGAGGGGTTGACCTCGCATTAACTCCTCAGTCCAAAAAAACTTTACAGCATGATAAAGTGTCAGGAGTAGATGGTAAATATACTTTTTTCCAAAAAAAAAACAATTGTCCTACTTAGGTTTTTTTACCTAAACTATTATATCGTTTATATTTACGTTTGGAAAAATGCTCCGTCTAATTTTATTTCACTAGAAATATTGATTTGATGTATGTAACCAATGTTAAAAATATCAAAAAAAAAAATCCACAACAGAACATATTTTTTTGTAAAAAATATTTTTTTTGTGTAACTCACACCGGAAATTTGCTCCGTCGTTTTTTTTTACTGAAGTGACATTACATGTATGTATTCTACGTATGACAAAAAAAATCCAAAAATATCATCATCAAACTTTTTCAGTATAAAAATTTGCTTATTATTCGCAGTAGAATATTGCTCCGTCAATTATTTTTTTTTAATTATATTTCCTTTAAGAGTTTTCTTGCGACTGTACAAAAATCCAAAAAAAAATCCTGCGTATTAAAAAGTTAAATCATGTCACAAATAAAGATACCTAATATTTCACTCGTTAGTGAAATGTGCACGTGCAGGACGCGGGACGCGGGAGCGGGGATGCGAGGGGCCATGCGCAGCGTGTGCAAGCACGTTGACTGAACAATGTTTCTCTAACTACTCTCGCTCAAAGCTCTCTAACTTCCTAATAGGAAGTTCTTATACACTTTTTTACTTATCTCCTTTAATAAACTCAAAGAAAAAGTTTACTTTTATGGTTTTGCACGTTACTAAAATATACATTAACACTACATTAATACACCCATACTGTTAGTAATTTTATCTTAATTGATAACATTTGTAGTGGTGCTAAACGCCTAGTCACAGTGTAAATAAAAAAGTACGCCAGTTATAATATATTTGATACATTTTTAAAATGCATGCGTGTTGTGTAGATGTGTCATATGCAGACTCCGTTATCAGTGGTGAAAATTTAATGACATCGAATCATAGGGTTGTCACACAATATTTTATTTCGAATACAACATGTGACATATTAAAAAAAACATAATTTTCTATTATATCACGACTCCATGACAAAAAGTTTCCATTCGTTGAGATGGTATTTTCATTAGGTAACATTTTCCTTAACTCTGATGTCTGGTTATCGCTTGTGCAATACAATTCATTTTTCGGCCATCCGTTTCCACTTGTCATAATTGTTTTGAATACTGTGACCATTTCATCCTAGAAACCTTCATATAGATACGATTTAACACGTTTTAACACGAATCTTAGTCATCTTATTCATTTGCACAATTGTATCATGTTGCTGAAAAAAAAACAAAAAAAAAAATTTATTAGAAAACTATAATCTAGGTACGCTTACCAGGCTTACCTATTTGAAAATAATGGTATCTATTGCACAGTTATAGTAAATTTAGTAACCATATCCGCGTCGCTGAGACTGAGAAACTGAGAAAATTTAGCAAGATAATTCAGGAAATCCATACTTTTACTGAATAAACAATTAAGTGGTTAATATGGAGTTTATATACCAAATTAAACCTCGTTAAAGTCCTTTGCCTTAATATATAAATCAAATAAGTATATAGCTTACATCAAAAAGATACCCTAGCATTTTCATTAAAATTTCACCACTGAAAACGGGGTCTAGTCATATGGAACAAATGAAACTATTTTGTAAATTTTTGGAAATTGTGATTTTCTTTAAGTTGAAACAGCTAATTTAATAGGTACCGCAAAATCTCCTAACTAATGTCCAAAGCTAGTGTAGTTTTGCTTACGTAAGTAGCAACGCAGCTATAGATCAGAATCCCTTCATCTTCGTCCCTTCTTATGTAAACAAAACTTATAAGTGTGAATCCAGCCTAACTATTACGCAACGCAAATGGTAGAAAAAACTCAAATTACACTTAAAATAACATTTTCACACCACCTGCTCGACAATGCCAAATTATATATCATGCAAACCTCACCGAAAGCAAATCATTATAGCCCTTGGCTTTAGCCGGGTTATAATGTTGGCCTAAATCTCATTATAACCCGCTGGTTAATAATGTGATTTCACTTCCCATAGTTCTTATTGTTATGTACTTAAAGTCTAATTTCGTAAAGTTCGCACGGTGCACAGCCCCGCAACGCCAGCCGGGGCCCGCGCCGCCGCGTCGAACTGATTTGAAAATCGAATTTATTCGGAAAATCGTGCTGGCCACCTCAATTTAAAATACCTAAAACAAATGGCGCGAGTGTCATAAGACGCTGCAGGACGGAGTAAAACTGGACTAATGAATCAAGAATAATTTTTTTGGGTTCCGTAGCCAAATGGCAAACTACGGAACCATTATGGATTCGTCATGTCTGTCTGTCTGTCTGTCCGTCCGTATGTCACAGCCATTTTACTCGGAAACTATACGACGTATCTGAATAAAATTTACACATAAGGTGTATTTTGTATGCCGCTACTTAGTTATGTAGTTAAATTTGAAAAAAAAAAATATTTTTAGGGGGGACACTCCATACATGTAACTAAATTTAAAAAAAATTTTTTGACCAAATATCAACATGTGACACATCCATCGATAGGTCTTTCAAAATAACATTGAGGTTTCTTTGACCATTTTTTGATTAAGTGAATATTTTCTGAAAGTCAAAAAAATTGTTTCCTCCCCCCTGTAACTTTTGAACCGTAAGTCCAAAAAATATGAAAAAAATTGACGAGATGCGCCTTGTCATATACTTTCTACAAAAATTATTTTGAACATTATCGGTTCAGCCATTTTTTGAGTTATCTCCAAAAAACTTCTTCCATAGGCATCAGATACGACCTTTTAGTATTAGTTTGGTTCTTATTCCATTAAAGGTACGGAACCCTCCTATGCGTGGTCCGACACGCACTTGGCCGGTTTTTTATTTTTGATTTACTTTAATAAAAATCCGTTTCTAGTAGCCTTAGCTATTTTATTGTCTCGCAAGAGGTGAGAAAAGTAGAGTATACTCCTTGGGGATAAAGCTGTTTTTGTCATGGGCGCGCTTGAACCCCTCACTGCACTCAGGACTCAGTCTTAATTCCCTCGCTTCGCTCGGGAATTAACTTATAACCCCCTCGCTGCGCTCGGGAGTAAAATCTGGAGTCCTTCGTTACGTTCAGGATTCAATATTGCGCCCGTGACATAAAACAGTGCTTTATCCCCTTGGTGTACAATCTACTATTGTATAAATACTGACATACGCAATGAACTTGTGGACCATAGTTGTAGTAGTCCGAATCACTAGAGATCTTGGTCACTTTTTCTTAGTATCACGCTGGTAGCCTATTTTTATTGAGCTGCATTGATGTTTTTATTAAATGAGACGAGTATATAAACATTTTTTTCTTAAACATTTGCAGAAATATTATACACCGTGTTTTTAGGGTTCCGTACCCAAAGGGTAAAAGCTAATTCCTTATTACTAAGACTTCGCTGTCCGTCTGTTCGTCTGTCACCAGGCTGTATCATGATAGTTAGACAGTTGAAATTTTCATAGACAAATACTAGAAAAAAAAATTGTTAAGGGGCCTCCCATACAACAGACATGATTTATTTGCCGTTTTTATAGATAATGGTACCCTCCATGCGCGAGTCGAGTTTTTATTTATGTACGCTAACTGTAGCATAGGCTTAGGTACGATTAAGTCAACGAACTGGCATAGTTAGTTAAAAAAAAAATTACAAAAAGATTTATTAGATCGGTCACTAATGTAACTGTGGTGACGAAAATTTGTTCCTGTTGTCCCTCACTAGGGACATAGGGCTCGCATAAAAGTTTTGCACTTGCCATGATCTTAAACGGCAACTTCTAGCCGAGACCGGCTTAGGCTACAACTGTCTCAACTTATCGCCTCTTTGTACTGCGGGTTTGGGGGGGCGTCCCGACATCCTACTGCCAGTAGATTGCTAGCGGAGACTATGTGGATAAGTGGTTATCCGATCTTCGGAGTAAGTATTCGCTTCGATCCATACAGATACAAATAATTTATTGTACCTACGATACAACACATGACAACACAACTTCTCTGACTTTCGAAGCGATTCTTTCAGAAAATATTCACTTAATCACAAAATAGTCAAAGAAACCTCAATGTTATTTTGAAAGACCTATCGATTGATGTGTCACATGTTGATATTTGGTTATTTTTTTTTAAATTTAGTTACCTGTATGGAGCGCCCCCCTAAAAATATATTAATCTTTTTTCAAATTTAACTACATAACTAAGTAGCTGCATACAAAATACACCTTATGTGTAAATTTTATTCAGATACGTCGTATAGTTTCCGAGTAAAATGCCTGTGACATACGGACGGACAGACAGACAGACATGACGAATCCATAAGGGTTCCGTTTTTGGCCATTTGGCTACAGAACCCTAAAAATACAGTTGTCAAGCAAAACATGTTCTATATATTTAAGTATTTATATGTATATATCTATTATATACTGTAGCATGACGCTACGTTTATCGTACGACATCTGTCGACTTCCTTTAGAACTTCCGTGTCTAAGGAAGGTCTAAGGCTAGGTCGCGGTTGATATATGAAAAAAGAGTACCCCTGGCCCTGGGCTTCCCCAGTGGTGATGGTTACCAAGAAAGATGGTAGTGTCAGGTTTTGCGTGGACAGTAGGAAGTTGAACAGCGTTACCATCAGGGATTCATACCCTCTCCCGCGCGTCCAGGACATCATTGATAACCTACGAGGTGCCAAATATCTAACTTCGTTGGATTTTAGGAGCGCCTTTTGGCAAATCCCCTTAGCTGATAAGGCCAGTTGTGAGAAAATGGCCTTTATTGTACCCCAAAGGGGCCTCTTTGAGTTCGTTCGTCTCCCTTTTGGTTTAACCAACGCTGCGTCCGAGATGCAGGCTTACTGACATGATTGTCAATTTTGAATATACCCCTGAGTCTGAGGATTTTATCTTCGGCTATGTTGATGATTTGATTTTGGTGTCTCGTGATTTTGACAGTCATATGCGGCTTATTCGTAAGGTTCGTGATAGGTTGAAAGAAGCTGGTCTTACGGTTAATTTAGATAAGTGCGAGTTTTGTAAGTCTGAATTGAAGTATCTCGGCTACATCGTCAATGAGCGTGGTCTTCAAACTGATCCGAAGAAATTAGAAGCTATTAGGGATTACCCTACCCCTTCTTCTGCCAAGTCTCTACGTGCTTTCATTGGTATGTGTTCGTATTATCGCCGTTTCGTGGATGGTTTTTCTTCGATTATTGCTCCTCTGACGGCACTTATCGGTAAGAGAAAGGGACGTGATCCCATCGATTGGAACGATAGTGCTAGTGAAGCTTTTTCTAAATTGAAGGATGCCTTGATGAGCGCTCTGTTGATGGCTTACCCGGATTTTTCGAAACCTTTTATCCTTCAATGTGACGCTAGCCAGGTTGGCTTAGGCTCGGTCCCTGGCTCAAGAGTTGGACGGCGTTGAACATCCAATTGCTTATTATTCTCGTTTATTCAGTAAAGCTGAACGTGGATACGGGACAACCGAACATGAGCTTCTCGCTGTTGTTGATTCCATAAAGCATTTCCGCGGGTATCTCGATGGAATGAGGTTTAAGATCATTACTGACCATATTGCTCTTAAATGGTTGATCACCCTTGATAATCCTACCGGGCGCTTGGCTCGTTGGGCAACTTTGATTTCCCAATATAACTTTGAGATTGAACACAGAAAAGGTGTCCTTAATGTTGTCCCTGACGCCTTGTCCCGCGCTCAGGTTGGGCTTATCTCATTTGCGCGTGGCGTGGCTCCTTCTGGAGATCCTTGGTATGAACGTATTTACCAGGGATTTTTAGACAATCCTCAATGTTTACAGCATTTGCTCTTCGGGATGGTGTCTTAATGCGTAGGGTATCTATCGAAAACCCTTTAGCACCTAATCCGTGGCGTATAGTTCTTCCTGCTTCAAGGACTAGAGAGGCGGTTGCTAAAATTCATAATGGATTTCCCAATGTTCATCCTGGTGTTATGAAGACGTATTTAAAAGCTCGTGATGTATATTATTGGCCGAATATGTACCGTGATGTTACCAGGTTTCCGAATATCAGCTCTGCAAGTCTTTTAAAATTGCAAATTCACAACATCGTGGCCTTAGTTTGTTCCCTCGTCCTGTTGCTGCTCCAATGGATCTTCTTTCCATTGACTTAATTGGTCCATTACCTGTTAGCCGTAGTGGTTTTCGTTATATTTTGACTTTGGTTGACGTTTTTACCAAATTCGTTTGGAAGGTTCCGTTAAAGTTGGTGAATGCGAGATCAATATCTTACATTCTCTGTGACAACGCTACAGTTTTTCATAGTCGTCAATTTCTGGATTTCCTGGCGAGCTATAATATTCCAGGTCCGTGTTATACCCCATATTATTCGCCACAAGCGAATGTTGTGGGGAGATATAACCAGGTCGTGATTACTACTTTGAGCATTTTAGTTGAAAATGACCAACGCAGTTGGTCGGGTCATTTACATCGGGTCGCTCTCTATTTGAATTCTTGTATAAATTTGGCTACTGCTTATACACCGAATTTTTTGATGTACGGCCGCGAGTTGTCAATGATTCGTGAACGTGTTGAGAATCAGGTTGTTGACCAAGATGTGGGACTCAGCCGGATGGAACGCGCTTCGAATCTTCAGACGCTTCGTGAGGTGTACGATAAAGTTTCTGATTCGATGGCTTTGGCCTTTCATCGTAACGCCGCCAAGTTCAACACGAACCGTTCTTCGCCAAGAATCGTTGGTGACCAAATCGTTTGGCGTAGGAATTTCCAGCGTGGCTCCGCTGATCCTTTTCGAGGCGGTAAATTCGCTCCACGTTTCGTTCGGTGCCGTGTGGTTAGACGGGTGTCTCCACAGGTATATGTACTGGCTGATACCGATTCCGAGCACATCGGTACCTATCATATTAAAGATATCTTGAAATAGTTTCTTCTTTCGGCCCGTTCAGTTTTCTCCAAATTCTAAAATGCGCTTTAGTCCGCCCTTCCCTTATCGGTAATCCTTGCTTGATTCGTTTCTTATCGTTTTTTTTGTTTTCGTTTAAGCGTTTCCTTGCTCCTTTTTCCAGATTTGACTTTTTTTACCGTTGGTGCTTAAGGCTTCGTTTATCTTTCCCGGTCTATGATAGCCTGGCTGTATAATTTGATGACTCTATGTGAGGGATTAAGATCTGTGGCCAGGTGCAGTTTCTGTCCTATCCCGGTCGTCACGTCTTGGACCGCGTGACGCGTTGGTTGGCGTTTTGTCATCTTGTTAATCTATTAGGTTAGTATTTAGGGGTAATGTTAATAACTGGTTGGTTTTGTTTTTTTGGAATTCGTTTAGGGTTCTCTTGTTGTACCTTTTTTGGGCTTAGCATTAAGTTGTGTTTTTTTGTTGCTTGGGGTTAGTTTTCTTGTGTTTTCTTGTGTTGTTGTTTGTTTGTTTCTTTGTTTGGTAGGGAGATGCTGTAGCATGACGCTACGTATATCGTACGACATCTGTCGACTTTCTTCAGAACTTCCGTGTCTAAGGAAGGTCTAAGGCTAGGTTGCTGTTGATATATAAAAAAGCGTACATTGTGATTCACGGCATTACGGGTAGATGGCGCTTATATCAGTCCGCATTTTGTGATACACGACTGGCAGTTATAAAATTGAGATAATATTCGCGCTAATTTTGAATATGAATTTTTGAGGTATTCCAGATTGTCAAAAAAGAAAAAAGTTGATTTTGATTTTGATTGGAAGTGTCAGATCGACGGAGGAGATTTTTTAAAGAAAAACAGGAATTATCTGTAAATTGTCCTGTGCAAATCCTTTTTTTGTTCCCGGAAAGTGTTTACCACAGTTGCTTAATTCTCTAGAAGAGGGTGGCCGTCGGTGTAGGTTTTCCAATACCCAGTGCTCCCCTTCGGCCGTGTCTGAGGGTGCGGGTAGCGCCCGCCGAGGCCGCCAGTGGGACCGTCTGAGCCGGGAGGACTCCGGAAGGCGCTTGTGGGTGCCGGACTTGCGAGACGATCTGCAACCGCCGCGTGTTCCGCGTGGTTCTTCACCGTCGTCGGAGAATTAGAGCCCGCATCCAGCGTGGCTCTCCAAGTGAGACAGAGGGTTCAGCGAGCTGTTGGGTCCGCCTAAACCAAAGGGGGCGCCTGCCCACGAACTTATTTTAAATTCAGTTACAGTCTTGACCATTTCCTGACTTTCGAGAATATCATTTTATTTACATTTTTTTAAACGTTATAAATCCGATTCCTTTTTTTTGTATCCAGTGTTTTTGTGTCATAATAGCTTTTTTTTGTTGTTTTGCCAAAATCTTCCCAAAATTCTAATTGCCTCATTTGACGGGCGTACAAAGACCTGGCTCTTGAATTTAGGCTACGTTCAGCCAGCGAATCATCTGTCACCATCCATATCACCCGCCTCATTAATCCATTATTTTCCCGCAGCCAAATTACCAGCCCAGTCTTTATTTGTACTTACTAGTTTTGCTAGTACTCCCTCTTTTTTATTTTCCTTTTGTGCGGAAAGTAGACGTTTACGATAACTATGTAACTATTGAATGTGAAATATCTTTATATAGATACCGTTATCGTCATTTTTATGTGGAGTGCTAATATTAAATATTCTGATTATTGTAATTTAATTACATACTAACCACTAAGGAAGTTATTGAATGTGAAATATCTTTATATAGATACCGTTATCTTTATTTTTATGTGAAGTGCAAATTTTAAATATTCTGATTATTGTAATTTAATTACATTCTAACCACTAAGGAAGTTATTGAATGTGAAATATCTTTATATAGATACCGTTATCGTCATTTTTACGTGAAGTGCTAATTTTAAATAATCTGATTATTGTTGCTAATTTTAAATAATTTTCTCTATCTTCAAATTAAACGTGTTAATGCAATTATAGAAGTGTTTTACTGCAATACATATATCGTCACCTAGTACCCACAACACAAGCCTTATTAAGCTTACTGTGGGACTAGGTTGATTTGTGTAAGATTGTCCCATAATATTAATTTAATATTTATGTTTTAAAACAAAGGCACGGCCGAACCATCTTTTTCCCGAAGCCATTTAGGCCATTTTTGACCCCCCTCTAATTCTGTTATCGATAAAGCTAGAAGGCTGATATTTCTGTGACCAAGAGGCCATAACACAAGAAAGATATATTCCCAATATCATTGAATTTCACTATATACTTTAAGAACTATTGCAAGTCAAAATTCCTTAATTTTGTCACTGACTCACTGATTACGATCATCGTATATCTAAAATACTTCTAGCAGTCCCACAAGCTCCAAATTTTGAACACTTTTAACTTCTAGGGTTAACTCTTAGGCTATAAAGCCACTGAAAATTAAAACATACCGCAATATCAGTCGGCTTCTCTTGTTTACAAACCGCACAGTTAACATTGTAATCCCATATAAATATATGCAAAAACAAAGTTATTATATTTTTTGTTGCTAAAAATGTAGCTTTTTTTTTACACTACATAATTAAATAGTATTGGTTAGATACTTACAAAAAGAAATGAATGAGATCCGATCAAAAACATTACATGTACAAAAATGCCAGTCTCGCAATGCAGTTTTCCTTCTTCAACAAGTATTCAGATCTAATGTAAAACCAAGCCGGTGTGCCGGAGTTTAGTAACAACTCGTCATTGTGATCCTTTGAATGTTAGATGTCTATATTTTTAAAATAAATAGAATTACCTGGCCATCGCACAGCACAAATAAATCATCTAATAATATTACATTATAGGTATAATATAATATGTACACATTAATAGGCCGGCTTGTGCTATACGTATATGTTTAGCCATGCGATGGCGAGGTCATTCTTTTTATTATAAAAATATAAACATCTAATATTCAAAGGATCAAAATGACATGTTGTTAGTAAACTCCGGCACACCGGCTTGGTTTTACATTAGATCTCATTATTTTCTGAAGTAGGAGAACTGCGTTGCGAAGCTGGCATTATTGTACATGTAATGTTTTTGATGGGATACAATTTATTGCTTTAGAGATTTACATGTGCTCTCTTCTCTCTAGTGATTACTTGCCGAGTACTACCCAGCTAGGTAGATATGTACCAGGCCAGTAATTTGTCCTAAGGGCACACCTTTAGGACAAATTACTGGCCTAGTGGCTTAGTGTCACATCACAACACTAAAATGCTCATACTTGGTTGAGGCATATAGCGAGCGTACCTACCGCGTTTCTCAAAAAGTCTTCGGCAATGCGCCGAGGGTCATGTTTCTGCGTTGAACAAACGTTAGCGGCATCTATATAACTCGATTAATGCGCCATCTGTTGGTAGGCGGCATGACGAGTATCGAAGCGTAGCTGTATCGGTGCAAGCGGCTGCATTGTGTGCATTATGACACTACAAGCGTCATCTGTTGGCGAGTAGTGGTGATGGTGTTCTATTTAGTGAGACAATGATACTCTGATGATACAATTAAATACTAAATTGTTTAATTAATAATACGCTATCAAAATATTTATTAAAATTATAATGATACGAGTTAAGTACAAATATGAAATTAGACAATTATATAATTGAAGTAACTTACTACCCTTTTTTCACTATGACGCAAGCATAGCTGAGTCGTAACCGCGCATGCTAAACTGGACTCAATAGCTGAAGCACGACGACATATTACTGCCTGCTCACTCGCTTTAAAAGGCTAGACAAATTTTTCATTTCGAGATTTGACGTATTGTATGTGGATTATTTTTTGGAAATTTCGGTTTTGGCTGTTGAATTGACTACCTAACGTGAACAAAAAAAACGAAACCAGGCTGAAGAATTTTTTTTAGATTTTTTTTTTGGATATTCGTAAATATTATGCTAAAATAAGAGTAACATAACACCCACTGTTACAAACCTGACTGAGAAATTTTCCAAACATAATGACGATTGTCACCAATTATTTTTGAATAAAAGTGACAGTTTTATTTGATTTTTTTTTGAACTTTTGACAGTATCTGGGAGTAATCAAAATAATTTGTTATGGAAAAAAATATACCCTGAGGAAAATTCCAGTACAAACTATTAAGCTTTTTGTACATTTTTGTAAAAATACCAAAATTGACATACTTTTAAAAAAAAAAAATAGTGTATTATGTTTGTTACGATGACCTATACTACATCCCAGCAAAAGAATCATCGACTGAGGAATTAATGCGAGGTCTCCATACAACGACCCGGTAGATTTCCCACACTATTAGTACAGGAAGTATTGTGCAGTAAAACACTTCTATAATTGCATTAACACGTTTAATTTTGAAGATAAAGTAAATTATTTAAAATTAGCAACAATAATCAGAATATTTAAAATTAGCACTTCACATAAAAATGACGATAACGGTATCTATATAAAGATATTTCGCATTCAATAACTTCCTTAGTGGTTAGAATGTAATTAAATTACAATAATCAGAATATTTAAAATTAGCACTTCACATAAAAATAACGATAACGGTATCTATGTAAAGATATTTCACATTCAATAACTTCCTTAGTGGTTAGAATGTAATTAAATTACAATAATCAGAATATTTAATATTAGCACTTCACATAAAAATGACGATAACTGTATCTATATAAGGATATTTCACATTCAATAGTTACCTTAGTATCGTAAACGTCTACTTTCCGCACAAAAGGTAAATAAAAAAGATGGAGTACTAGCAAAACTGGTAAGTACAAATAAAGACTCGGCTGGTAATTTGGCTGCAGGAAAATAATGGATTATCATGAGGCGGGTGATATGGATGGTGACAGATGATTCGCTGGCTGAACGTAGCCTAAATTCAAGAGCCAGGTCTTTGTACGCCCGTCAAACGAGGCAATTAGAATATTAGGAATATTTTAGCAAAACAACAAAAAAAAGGCTATTATGGCACAAAAACACTGGATACAAAAAAAGGAATCGGATTTATAACGTTTTTAAAAAAAATATAAATAATATGATATTCTCGAAAGACAGGATGGCTAAAGCTGTAGTTGAATTTGAACAGAGTTCGTGGGCAAGCGTCCCCTTTGGTTTAGGCGGACCCAACAGCTCGCTGAACTCTCTTTCTCACTTGGAGAGCCCGCATGCGGGCTCTAATTCCCCGACGACGGTGAAGAATCACGCGGAACACGCGGCGGTTGCAGACCGTCTCGCCGGTCCGGCACCCACAAGCGCCTTCCGGAGTCCTTCCGGCTCAGGCGGTCCCACTGGTGGCCTTTTTGTCCGGCAACGTATTTGGTTTTTAAAAAGAATTTGTATTTAATTCAATAATGTATTAGCACTTGCTATATAATGTTTGAACGCAAAGATCTAGAGAAATAGATCGCACTTCAACACGTTGCAACTAAGCAAATTATAGCAAAACCCTCGGACTAAACCAGAATATGTTTTTTTCCTTTAAAAATCTCCTCGTCCATCTGACACACTCCATCAAAATCAACTTTTTTTTTTGACAATCTGGAATACCTCAAAAATTCATATTCAAAATTAGCGCGAATATTATCTCAATTTTATAACTGCCAGTCGTGTATCACAAAATGCGGACTGATATAAGCGCCATCTACCCGTAATGCCGTGAATCACAATGTACGCTTTTTTATATATCAACCGTGACCTAGCCTTAGACCTCCCTTAGACACAGAAGTTCAGAAGTTCTAAAGAAAGTCGACAGATGTCGTACGATAAACGTAGCGTCATGCTACAATTGATATCGGCCGGAAGTTATTCAGATCACTAGAATCACCCGATTTAAAAAGAGGTATGACTTTACTACATTTCATAAGATCTGGAAAAACGCCTTGTGAAACTGAATTATTATAAATTAAGGCTAAGTAAGGCGCTATGACGTCTATGATATGACTGATGTACCCCATAAGTCTTCTGTTTTCTTTAAATTCAGAGATTTGAATATTTTTACAATTTTTTCTGAATCTACAAGGTCAAATTCAAATATCATCTGACATTTCTTAATATTAGTGCAAAGTAAGGAATGAGCTTGAAACGAAGATGATTTTAAACATTTTGTGGTATTTAATGCTATGTTAGAAAAATAATCTTCGAATGCCGAGGCAATATCGTCATTTGACAAGACCTGCTGTTCCTCTGAGAAAATGTTGACTTGACAATCGCGTGATTTACATTTACCAGCTTCCTTATTTATAATATTTCATACTGTTTTTTCACCTTGTTGTCCGAAATTTTGATTTTTGCACTAGTATAGTTCGCCTTCGCAGTCAAACACACTTTCTTGAAAATTTTTGAATAGTTCTTAACATAGTCCAGAAAATCTGCATTGTTGTTCAGTTCTCTCTCTCCATAAAGTTCATAAAGCCTCTTTCTACTTTTATGAATGCCTACGGTAGCCCATTCGCTAAACTTTGATTTAGATTTAGTCTTTGGCCCACTAATAGTTCTCAATTTGAAATGTTTGTTAAATTGACAAAGAATCATACCAAACAAATCTTCATACAAATTATTTGAGTCATAAAAATGTGAATAAGGCAGTGTTGACAGATGATTTTGAATTTATTTTTTGAATAATTCCAAACGATAACCATTAATGGGTCTATATGTTACAGTTTGTGGAGTTTCCTGAATTGGCTTTATAAAAGATGCCATTTGACCGCTGTGATCAGAATTAAAACAGTTAAATATTTGCTTATCCAGACATTCACAGTTACAAAAAATATTATCTAGGCATGTTGCACTAGTGACGCCCACCCGGGTAGGTTCAAAGAACAAATTAAACATATTAAACGATTTAAACAAACATAGCAATTTAACAGAATTATTAGACGATTCAAGCAAGTTAACATTAAAATCTCCACATACTATAACATGCTTTCGGCAGTTTCGGCTATTAGTCACTAATTTCAGCACATTTTCCATGGTATTTTCAAATTTGTTGAAATCAGCTGCTGCCGCTGTTGGTGGCCTATATACACAAATAACAATATAACTTTCTAATTCTACACAAGAAATTTCTGCAATCCTCTCTATGGAACATTTTACAACATCCTTCCGTTCTTTAGATCTTAGGCCATTTTTAACAATAATAAGGGAACCACCATGAATGGCAGATTTTCTAGCATAGTAACTGACTAATTTAAAGTTAACAAAGTCAAATATTAAATGTTCTTCTTTAAACCAATGTTCTGTAATACACATAACTTGTACATCATTATTATCTAAAAATAAACCTATCTCTAACTCCTTGCTGGAAAAACCCTGAATATTCTGGTGAACAACATTCATATTAAGATGTTTTTCCGCTGTCTGACAATCTAGTTTAAATGTGACAAGGTGGTGCTGTGGGTCTGCCGAGATCCTCTTATAACACTATTATTTCTATTTGACTCAATATTAAAGGCCAATAAATCAGAAACACTCATAGCACATTTCTTTGGCAAAAAAATCTTCCCCGGGATTAGCCAAAAGCGCTCAATGAATTTATTTAAGTCAAAGAAATGATACTTATTATTGAGAGATATGGCGTTGCACATTAAAGAGTTGTAGCGTGATATTTTACTATTGTAGTCATAAGGCATATTCTCTGAATATGGCAATGCACATAAAATAATTTTGCCCACGCCAGATCTTTCAATATCATTTAAAGTTGACATCAGCTTATCTATACTTGGCTTATCAACATTAAGACTATTTCCCATTAAAATTACCAATGTAGTGCTATTATCATAACATCCCCTTGAAATAAGGTCACATAAATGAGACAAAGTTATGTTGCGGTAACAGTAATTTGACACTTTTTGTCTCAGTCCAAGGTTCAATAAGGGGCCCATTCCTAACCCAATCTCATCAGAGTAAATAACTGTCTTCTTGACAGGTTTATTAACTGCTGGCACAGCCAGCTTAGGTGCCTTGAGGGCCACTCTGGGTTGATCAGACACTGTAGGTGGTGTTTTTTCACAACTACAAACGTTACTATTAAGAAGCAACTTGCAACGCTCTTCTAAATTATGATTTTCTTCCAACAGTTTAGAAAAAGCCTTAGTATGCTCCTCAACTTGCCCAATACTAGTTTCATACCTAGAGGATATTACCACAAGCTCATCCTTTAACCTATTTATCTCAGCATGCAACTCCTGTAAATTTAATTCTTTTGTTGCAAGCTCTAAATGGCAGTTTTTAACCCTATTTTTTGTTACTGACAATGCTAACTTTATATTTAATATTTAAAGAGTTCCCTCGACTTCTCCAGGATCCCATCACTACATCCTGATCTGGTTAAAATGGGACCAACTTTACCTCCCTAGATGATGCTGTTATAATTTTGAGGGATTAAAAAAAATATATATGAAAGGAGAACATTTTACAAAGACTGTTGAAAAAACTAAGTAAAATTTCTGTCAGATTTGCTCACCAATAGATTATTATAATCGCTCTCCCTCGGTCCAGGTGCCGACGTCCTGCGACGCCGACGTGGAGATGACAACAGTGCGTCTGTCCCCGACCCCCTCCTCCCTGACCAGCTCGCCCGCGCGCCGCCCGCACCTGCGCGACTACCGCAGTCCCACCTACGACGACATCCACCAGGAGTACTTCCTTAACGCTGAAACCGGTTAGTCAACACCATACTTCACACAGGGAGCTGTACAATGTCAGGACGGCCGAGTTAGGCTATCCTGACATTCTACAAGCCCCTATGTTAATTTAAGTACGAGTAGTAGCAACAACCTTTGACTTTAATTGTCTTTATAGCCTTTGTGCCCTGGTATGTGTAATAATCGCAGCCTCACCTACGACGACCATTAACTAGGAGTGCTTTCTTAACGAAGAAACGGGTTATTAAACTCCATAGTAAGCGCAGGAACGCGTAAAACGTCGGGACGGCCTAATAGTTCGACCATCCTGATATTATACATGCCCTATGTAAATTAAAAAGTAAGAGAAGTAGCAACAACCTGTAGTCTTGGTCATCTCTATGGTGGATCTAGCGCTATACACACGTAGAGCGCTATCTCGCTCGCATACCGTCGCTGCACGCGGAAACCGCAGCAGTGTGATAACCGCCTATGATATCTGCCCTCGTATATGTGATAATCGTGGCCTTACCTACGACGACTTGAACCAGCAGTGCTTTCTAACCGCTGAAACAGGTTTAGTAAATTAGATAGAGTTCGCACAGGGATGTGTGAAATGTCAGGATAGCCGAACTCGGCTCGGCTATCCTGACATTCTACAAGCCCCTATCCAAATTAAAGCACGGGTAACAATCTTTGATCACGGTCATGTTTTCCTTCACCGAATAGCGGTTGGTATTTCAAATGTTATTTTGTCCATAGCCTAATTATAAAGGTCATTTAAATTTTTGACAGCTCGTCCGAAAAGACCTCACCTACGTCACATAATGATGCCATTCGTTGACATCTTCAATTCAGTCAGGGAGTTTAATTAATACACTATTCATGTTCAAAAATGTTAGCGTGCCGTTACTAAGTTTATTTTGTGTTTTTTAATTATTTTATACCTAAAATAAGCTTCATATAATTTTAGGTAATTTAATATAATACTTTTAGTTGGCAATTCATTTACGGCATGTAATTTAATGAGGACTTTTTTTTTACATTGTGGCAATACAACTATTCGGCGAGTATTACACTGACAGACGGCCATATTGTATTATCTCTGTTTCTTTTAAACATATCACCCCGTTTCATTTTTGTCTGAGATTCCCAAATATTTGGTAGATATGTAATGTATATAATAAATATAATAATAGTTGCTCGTAATAAATATTGGTGTAGTGTAACTGCGTGTAAAACTTCATACCAACGCACTGAATGTGGAATTACGCTAAAATATTTTATAAGTTACGTTGTAATTGTAATGGAATTACATTGTAATCTCTAGTTACATATTTATGAGTTTATTTTCTTTTTTCAATGGACTAATCCGTTTAGTAGAAATCAATACGCAAAGGAGATCGTCAATTCTGGGCCACCTGATATAAACCGTATACCTACAGTTTGTACTACAATGTAAAATAAATACTCATTTTATTACTAAAGTAGACAAAATATTGCAAAAAAATGAAACGGGAATTAGAAATACTAAATAAATAAACATTATGTTGATTTTTCCGCGATTAAAATACAGAAAGACAAGTTGTTAACGTCCTTATGGTATTGACATAAAGTTTAACTTCACCCTGGCCTGAAACAGGAATGTTTTTTTGGTTTGACACTGTCAATATATACCTTTACATAATCTGCGTTTTGATACTGTTCAGTAAGTTAGAACATTGTAATATTAAAATAGTATCTAAGCCTACGAATACGGAAGTTTAAATTAGAAATCGTCTGTATTAAAACGCCTAAAGATTGAAAATGCGTATTTTTCCATTTTTGATCGGAGTTTGAATATTAAAAGTGGGTTTCATAATGGCATAATATCGTGCTCCTTCGATAACGAAACGCATCTTTTTTTTCAATTTTGTAATGTCAGATACTAGTTCTATCGCACTTAACGGTGGTAAACCTTATCCCTTCGCAATAGGTGTTAGGAATGTTCAGTTAATAGTATCAACGATGGTTTGACAGCAATCTTTGTTTACCGAAATACAGGAACTATAAATACGATCAAAATATGACTTTTTATTATTTCATCATGATTCCCGTTTTGATTTCAAGTCCGCTTTTGTGCATTATCATTAAAAAATCGGTACTTTTTTACATTAATATATAAATCATAGGCAAGCACGCTTTCAAATATCGTCCTTGTCAGATTCAAGTTTTAAATGCATGATTTTTCAATTTTCCCATTAGATTTCGCAATATTTTTACCACCATCCTGATCTAGAAATTATGACCATTCTTTAAAAGTAAGAACCATTCCTAAACGGTCCTATATAGGCCAGATCACCTAACAAAAATTGACGATCTCCTTTAACAGTATAAAGGTGCGACTACACCGCTGCTTAAAAAACGGTGACGCTACGGAATCGCAGTGACGCATCGTATCCACATCGTTTTAATCGCATGCTCCCCACACCGCTGCTTAAAATACGCTGACGGTACGGAATCGCAATGACGTGCCGTAAACGTCACGACTTTAACGCGTGCTCTCCACACCGCTGCTCAAAATACGCAGACGCGACGTGACGCAGTGACGTGCCCCATACGAAATACTTTGACGCAGCTCAATTGTCGTATTTTAAGCAGCGGTATGGAGGGCATGCGATAAAAACGGTACGGATACGATGCGTCACAGCTATTCCGTAACGTCGCCGTATTTTAAGCAGCGGTGTGGGGGGGCATGCGATTAAAACGGTGTGGATACGATGCGTCACTGCGATTCTGTAACGTAGCCGTATTTTAAGCAGCGGTGTGGTCGCACCTTTACGGCATGTCGTTAACTTTGTATAACGGGGAAACTATAATTAATAGGAATAAATCAAACGTTGGTAATATTGTACTTACATAGAATAATGATTTTTTTTTTTGGGTTGACCCATTAATGAAGAATATCCCATAGGCGGCGCACCACAAATTAGAGCGGAATTTAGCTATTCATAGACAAAAGCGGAAATTTGTATAGACAATTATTTATTTACCTACCATAGGGTAGGCTGAATTTTTGTATGGAGGCCATAGACAAATTTCCGCTACCATAGCCCAATTTCCGCTTTTGTTTACGAATAGCTAAATTCCGCTCTAATGTGTGGTGCCCCTTAAAAACTATAACAGTTTATGGCCGGCCATGAATTCCGTCATAGGGACACCATATTCATATTCATGTTCATTTATTTCGTAAATGCACAGATACAATACACACTACGGATACACTAATAATACGGATAGCATAAGTAGATAATATTCAATACTGTGCGGAAAATTGTTTATGGTTTGTGGAAATTGTGGTTTGTGGAAACCGCGGATCTTCCGCATCATTTTCAAAATCCGCATCCGCCTCCGCATCAAATCGATGCGGAGCTCATGCGGATGCAGATGTGGAACAAGTCGGTACGGGAACGTCTCTGCGACGGCGCACGTGCTAGGTAAAGTAACGTAGGTAATTTCACCATTACCCAATCAGAATATTGTTACATTTTCGTGATTCTTCGATCGAGCTCTATGTTCTTGACGCGACTTGATAGCGACAAGAAATGACGAGTTTGTTTTGTTTTGATTTTAGTGTTGAAATGCTGTTGTAGGGCGAAGGGCTTTGTATGATGTGAGTAGTGCAAAACTTTAATATTAGTTTTTTTTGTGTACTTATCTTACATCCGCATCCGTATGGCTTACGGATGTGAGCCTTTTAATATCCGCATCCGCGGATGTCAAAAAATCAGTATCCGTAATATCCCTGATACAGAGCTCCTTCTTTGACGTTACGAATCATGTTGTCCCTTCTTGCGTTCATGACAAGTTATATTTCTCACTTAGGGAAACGTATCGGATACTAAATGTCAAACTCAATTTTTTTGACAGAGATACAAACTTGCACACCCTTGGTATGGTGTCGTTTAGATATACCCAATGATTTGTTTTTTTAATGGCACGGCATTTAATTTTCATTCTTATTATAATGTCTAATATAATTACTAATAATAGAGGTAATCCTCTATTAAAATTTTTTCCCTATTTTAAAAGTTTGAGAACCGCATCGTTCCCTGATGACGTCAGTGTGGTCACTGACGTTACGAGGTGTCAAAAATTTAACTGACCTGTATAATTAGGCTATGATTTTGTCTATAATTAAGTTCCGAAAAACTCATTAGTGCCAACGTTTGAATCCAAGACGGCCGGATTGAAAGTCGAATGTTTCAGCAACGCTGCTACAAACTATGATGTACTCGTACAAACATTACAGACGGGTTATGCACGCTCCAAAAGTGAAGAACTTAAAATGAGTGACTTCAAATATTTGTCCCTAGTCGAGCACCAGCAAGCGAGAGATGCGGACGTGCTAATAAACTCCCGTCATCCGAGTGGGAAACAAACTGTTATTTTCTAACAACGGGAGTGACAAAGATGTAGTGATTGTCAGTATAGATAAACATAAAGAATCATTGCTAGGCCATAAAGTAAATTTGTAAGTATTTTTTCTCAAACATGCAATGAAATATTCTCTTTACGTTCCTTATAATAGACTCGGAAGTATCCTTTTTCGGGCGCAGCATCTCGAGGCGGCCTGAAATGGGATTTCATACAACTTTTCAGGCCTAGGCCTGCAAAGTTACTTTTTTTTGTTTCAACGCCCAACCTCATTCAGACAGCGTCAAAGATGGCGGCAGGTTTTACGAACAGCTGATTTTAACTTTTAAATTTTTACTTCATGGTCGCTTTTTAGATTGAATAAAACATTGTTCTTTTGGTTTTTTATTTTATTTTATGTCATTGCATGTTTGAGAAAAGCACTATACATGCCTCGGCGTAAAAAACGGATTCACGGCCTCGTATCTCTATCCGGCCTCGTTACGCCCGGCCGTCTATACCGACTTGGCCGGAAATCCGCGTTTCCCCGGCCTCTGATGTAATGTACTATTTGTGTTCATTATGCTAGAGTATTGGTTACAAATAAATATGATTGTTCAGGCAACTGCGCGCGCGAGCTGAACTACATGTACCGCGGCCTCTCGCCGCCGCGGCCGCTCACGCTGCAGCTCGGCCGCTTCCAGCTGTCGCTGCCGCGCCTCGGGCGCTCGCGGCCCGGCCCCGGCCCCGGCCCCGGCCCCGGCCCCGGCGCCGCCCGCGACCTGGACTTCGTGCGCCACGCCGACGACACCTACACGCTCAACGGACGCACTATCAGGTCGGAGTCGGACCCGGCATATCTATATACTAGCCAAGGATAATTAATACATGGATTGACAATGCCTATACAAAATCGCGTTTCCTTATTTCAAGCTAAAGCACTAGCGTCATCTATAGGTCACCACAAACACTAAATTCCTACTTAACCTTTCTGTTCAGCCCATTGATTGACTGGTAGAGAATGCTTTATGGCATTAAGTCCGCCATTTAAACCATCTTATTTTATGCAATTAAGATTAAATAAATAAATACTAGTTTCTAATATTTTGTTCGGCGATTAACGCTGACAGAATAACTAGATTCCAGACTCAACAGATGGCGCTGTGGCACTCAGTACCGAAAACAGACGTATAGCCTGAAGGTTCGAGGAACTCGATTTTGTATAGGCATTGTCCATCCATGTCTTAATCATCCTTGATACTAGCTTTATCCCGCGTGAGATTCAAATTCGCCATAAGGAATGAGTAAATTGCTTTAGTAGAATCAAATAACTAAATATATCGTACTAAAGTTTATTTCGCTTAAAACTCGTATAGAACAGTAGTTGATCGTCCTCAGACTGCTGGGCGCGAACTTCTCCTGTCCGCGGCCGCCGCCGTACTCGTGGCGCAAGGCGGGCGGGCCGCCGCCCGACTACGTGCGCGCCGCCACCGCCGCCGCCGACGCCGACGCCGACAACAACACCGAGATGCCGCCCAGGTACTGTCCACTACATCAATCTTTTTTACTGCCCGTGGTGAGTACACAATTTTACGTCTCCACCTAGCCATAATGTGAGTTTTACTGTACGTGTAGCATGCGGTGAAACTCACATTATGGCCAGGTGTGACGTAAAGTACATTAGATAAGAGTGCTCTATATCTAATTTTTTTTTAATATTAGGTACGAAGACGTCAACAGCAACGAGGAACACATAGAAAGAGTGACCGTCTCCCTCAACGCCATCCGCGAGAGCGGCGAGAGTCTAAACTCCACCGACAACGCCGACAACGACAACATGAACTCAATCGCGCGCATGATCGCCACCGACAACATCCCCGCCATCGACGACGTGAACGCCAACGAGATTGTCGGCGATTAGATTTGTCGGTGGATTTTTGTCGGTGAAAGTCAGTTAACGGCGATTGTTGGGGATTGTCGGTGAATGTGTTTTTGTATTTTTGTCGGTGTTTTAGACTTAATCGTTGATGTAATATGTTTGGTCAGTGCAACGACAAGCTGTTTTGTCGAGAATTTCATTGACATAACAATATTCTCTCAGATGTTTTTTTAGTTCATTGTGCCATAGAACATACACTTGCCCGTTTCGCAAACTTGTAAGTTACTTTTAAATTGTAACTTAAAAAACAACTTGAGAAAGTCTCAACGTATGTACGAGTAGTTATGTACGATACTCATATAATTTTACATAAACAAGGGCATTTCTTAAGTTATTTTCTAAAACCATGCAGTGGAATCAATTTTAGTGACGACAAAAATCCAGTTATGATTTGTCGGTGCCGACAAAACGCCGACTAAAGTATTTTCCTTATTCTTGCACTAAAATCTTGCCTCCTACTTGTATGTACATAGCATAGTGCCTTAGTAACACAATAAAACACAGATATATATTTACGAAGTAAATGTAAATAAAAGTAGTTAAAACATTTAATGCACAACTTTGGAGGGTAAATGACAATAATTATTGTAGCGGTTTTACTGGTTTCTATTCAAACTGGTTTATAATTAAGGTGTATTGGGGTAATTCCGAACATCTCTGAAATCATTCATATTCCGTCATTATTAGAGTTCATTTTTTATTATTATTCACGTTTATTTATTTGAGATTATTCGAATACACCTTAAGAGGTCCCGATTTTTGTCGATTCAAGACAAAATTCGGTTTTCAAGTTAATGCCAATCCATGCCATTTTGCCGTAGTAAATAAAATGTAGGCAAACTAATAGTATTTCATTTATATTGCCATTTTATTCATATACTTGCCTTAAACTAAGTTTCACACAAGCCCTCGTTTGCATTAGGTCCAGTTTTCTCACGATGTTTTCTTTCAACAAAAAGTGATTGGTAAATATCAAACGATATTTCGTACACAAGTTACCTGAAACTTATGTACCTCCTGACTCATAAACGTCTTACAGTCGCCATCATATATATCGGAGCGGCCAAGGTACTCAAAAATATCTGAACATGCACTTTATCGCCTCGACAATAGAGGCGTTGTTCTGATATTTGTGACCGCCTCGGCCGCTCCGATATATCTGATGGCGACTGTACAAGTCTACTTTAGTTATGTTTTATGTTTCAAACACAGTTTCAAACACAGTTGTAACAAACAAAATTGTCAAAATGACGGATAAGGACAAACTATTATTAGTTAAATGAGGCTTGTAACACGATTATTAGTTAAATGAGGCTTGTAACACGTTTATGAATAAGAGGGTTAGTGTGAAACTAAAATAGTGGGAATAATATCCAACTTTCAATCCGGAGGTCTCGGGTTCAAACCTCGGCTCGTACCACTGAGTTTTTCGGAACTTATGTACGGAATATCAATTGATATTTACCAGTCGCTTTTCGGTGAAGGAAAACGTAAGGAAACCGGACCTAATCCCGATGAGGCCTAGTTTCCCCTCTGGGTTGGGAGGTCAGATGGCAGTCGCTTTCATAAAATTAAGTGCCTACGCCAATTCACGGGATTAGGTTGTCAAGCTGATCCCAAGCCGGGACAAAGAAGTGGGAATTATATCCCTCTGCCTTGTCAGGGATCATCAATGTAGCAAATATGACTGCTTACGATTTTAAACCTTATTTACTCAGTCCATTATGTTATATCAAATACTGGTTATTTATATCATACATAATGACTCCTCCAGGGTTGTGCGTTAAATGAGTTAGTTAAAAAAAAAATCTTTTCTATTTTTTACTCCAGTGCATTTAAACTCTATAATAGTTTAACTTTTAAAGGGCTTTGGGGTAATACCGAAACAACTGAAAATATTACTATTCAGCTTAGGTCTTTCTTTATTTAAAAAAAATTGTCTTTATATTTGTTGATCAATATATAAGGATTTTCTGGATATTCGGAATTACCACAAAGCACTTTAATATAATTTGTTATCGTGCTGCCATGTTGACATATTACCATTTTATTATTAATAACGTTAGTGATATTAATTTTAATAAATTTGTAAATAATTTATTTTATTTGGACATTTGTTAGGGCAGCTCGTACCCGTTTTAGGCAAGCCGGAGACACTGCGGTGCACAAACAACTCCTTTTTTCTTTAAAATCATAGATAGAGTTGTAAGGCTGCGTTTACACCAGAGATGCGTGAGGATGCGTTGCCAGGAATGTGTTTATTAAGCACCAATAGAATCACTTCATTTGTTAATCCTCGCACAGCGCATAGGATTGGTTCTAAATAATTTTAAACACAAAAGAACCGACTTCACTTAGCATCCACCTTTCCAAAAGCAAATGCTCGAGCTGCTGGAAAAAAATACTCAAATCACTATATTTGAAGAGTTCCCTCGATATCTCCAGGATCCCATCATCAGATCCTGACCTGATGACAATGGGACCAATTGTAAAGTATACTCTTTCAAACAAAACTAAATCCAAATCGGTCCAGCCGTCTTCGAATAATCGGTGAACATACATAAAAAATCCCGAGGAATTGAGAACTCTTCTCTCTCCCCTCTCCTTCGAAATCTTGAAGTCGGTTGAAAACACATTCCTCACAACGCATCCGCACGCATCTCTGGTGGAAACGCGGCCTAAGATGCGTAATTCAGTGCAACATAGTGGCCGCAAATACAGCTGATGTAGATGCCGTTGTACATTATCAATACATTTTGTGATAAGCCGTACCCCTTAGCAACATCACAGAATTAAAAAAAAAAAAAGGAAAACCTCCGAAACGCCTGTACAAGTTTTGATAAAAACATGTCTAAGATCACTGGCTACAAAAGCTGCTTCAAATAAAAAACTAATTTACACCGGTTCAACCTTTTTAGCATTACTGCGCCACGGACAGATCACAGACAGACGGACATAGCGGTAAATGTTATACTTAGTTAGTAGTAAACGCCGCAGTGGGACTCCCGCTTGATCTATGGGTCATTTTTACGGTCAAATGATACAAATGTTAATTAAGGTTAATGTCTTAATATTGTAATATCTAGACCCCGTTACCGGAGGCGCAATTTGGTAGCTTGACATTCTTAGGGATGGGTAAAAATATTTTGAAATACTAGCTGTATGTCGATATTTTTACTTTACCATAATGATAGTCTAAGACTTTAATTAAACGTGTTTATTTTGTATAACATGACTAATTAAAAAAAAATTATTAACATTTTTCATTTTTATAAATAACAATTTTTAATCTCAAATTTTTTGGAGTACAGGGTATTCTGCGAAAAGTGACTGCATTTTCAATATTATGAATATGAATGATATACGAATAAAATATGCTCGTAAATACAGCTAAATAATCGGAATTATTTAATTGTTGTGAGATGACATTAACGTAAATAATTTATTTTCAGTATAGATGGCCGGTATTATACCCCTGTGGGTAACGTTTATCTCTAGAGCGTTCAGGCACGGCCCTGCCACTCGAAACATTAGAAAAGTAAAATAGCAACCATATCGTTATTGTTCTACTGATAATGGTTTCTACTAGGGCATGAATACCGGAATTCCGGAATCTCGAAATACCGGAATCTCGAACCAATATTTACGATATTTCAATACCGGTATTGTTAAGGACCAATATCGAAATATCGGAATCCCGGTATTGGAAAGTTTTCGTAAAATTTTATGTAAATTTGATTAAATTAATGGGTAAAAGTACAAATTTGCAGATATTGAGTCTAATATTATAAGTAATTATTATTTTGCATGTACCTACTGCACTATATATCTTCTTTAATCTTTGTTTGTTCAGTTTAAATATGGCTGGTTCATTAGTTCTGCAGGGACATTTAAATTGATACAAAATCAGCCTCATATTTTTTCGATTGATTGACGATTTTTATCAAATCAGCCTAAGATGTTTTGGAATCTAACTACGAGTACTACGACTAGTAAAATGAGAAAATCCGTTGATAACATTTTACAGAATTTATTTTTACACAGCGAAATGTATCATTATCCGTAGAAAAAAATACAGTTAAAATATCAGTAAGAAAATGTCGTAGACCCTTGCACGTACTTGTACTACTTATTAATTACCTATCTAATGTGTTTTCTCATATTGAATTAATCAATCGAAGCTTGAAGATAACAAGATTTGAATAGTTTTGTTAACTTTTATTGAGCTTACTGTGGGCCTAGGTCGATTTGTGTAAGATTGTCCTATAATATATATATTTTTTTAACTATGTAATGACAGATTCACCGATATTTGTTTGTTTAGGTCAAAGACGTTCAAAACTTACATCTGAAAATTTTAGTTTACGGTTCTGTTGAATGTCCGCTATCGAATAACTCTAACTAAACCACCAAACCAATTAATTATAAAGGCACCTACATTCGTATGTAATTGTATTATATAGATTTAATACGTATTCAATTCAAATATAACATTTATGACATCATTTAGACACAATGATTAAGATGGCCACTATACTATAGTTAGACTCAATGTAAATTTTAAAAATTTAGATTCATTCTATCTAGAATTACATAAACAATTTCAATGAATACCTAAACATCAGCTTTGTCACCGCATCTTTCCACCAGGGTGTTCATCCTCACACCCTGGAGCCTAGTGGGTCGCGCACCGTACGGTTTAAGAAGAATTTGTTAACTTTTATTGAGCTTACTGTGGGCCTAGGTCGATTTGTGTAAGATTGTCCTATAATATATATTTTTTTTTAACTATGTAATGACAGATTCACCGATATTTGTTTGTTTAGGTCAAAGACGTTCAAAACTTACATCTGAAAATTTTAGTTTACGGTTCTGTTGAATGTCCGCTATCGAATAACTCTAACTAAACCACCAAACCAATTAATTATAAAGGCACCTACATTCGTATGTAATTGTATTATATAGATTTAATACGTATTCAATTCAAATATAACATTTATGACATCATTTAGACACAATGATTAAGATGGCCACTATACTATAGTTAGACTCAATGTAAATTTTAAAAATTTAGATTCATTCTATCTAGAATTACATAAACAATTTCAATGAATACCTAAACATCAGCTTTGTCACCGCATCTTTCCACCAGGGTGTTCATCCTCACACCCTGGAGCCTAGTGGGTCGCGCACCGTACGGTTTAAGAAGAATTTCCTCCAACGAACGCTGCGGCCGTGGAATAAACTCCCTGCCGAGGTTTTCCCAGCGGGCTACAGTATGAGGTTCTTCAAAAAAGGACAAGGAAAAGGGAGGAAGGTATAGGTTCTTAAAGGGTAGGCAACCCGCGTGTGAATCCTCTGGGGTTGAAGGCGTCCATTAGGCTACGGTAACTGCTTACCATCAGGCGTGCCGTATGCTTGTTTGCCGTCGTGGTAATAAAAAAAAAAACAAAAAACGTTATGCTATTTATTACCTTGTACAAAACAACGATATGTAATACTAGAATATAGGTATGATATGAAATTATATAAAACGTTATGTACCCAGTTGCTGGATCACAAATTTAAAAGACCAAAAATCATCTTTCAAGACGACTGTACTTATATGAAATGAATATTAACAAGTTGCAGCTAATAAATACAACAAAATATGATTAACTGTTAAGGTTGATTGAGTTTTTAACTAATTTTAGCCTTTAAATGACGTTTTTCAATGGTCACCTCCAATACCGGTATTAATACCGGAATTCCGGTATAGAGCCCTAATATCGGATTCAATACCGGTATTGAGAATCATCCAATATTTGCATGCCCTGGTTTCTACTTCTGAATACAATGATTATCATGGGTGAAAAAAATAAACATGTAAAATTTTAGTATAAAAATGGTATATAAAACTAATTGCCAAGAAAAAGGAAGAGCATCGATATCGACATCATAAATATTTTTACCCATCCTTAAGAATGTCGAGCTACCAAATTGCACCTCCGATAACGGGTGTAGTAATATGTAGGTATGTCATTAAATTTAATGAATATTTGTACCGGCCAATAGGCAACTATTTTATATTTAGTTTTAAGATTAAAAAGATCTTTGTTTTATTATTACTAGCTGACACTATAGAGTATAGTGTGTGAAATTGACACAAATTAAATTAGAAATATTAGTGTAAATTATGAAATGTACGTACTTAATGAGATATTTTTATGTAAACAAATTTGTATGGCAGCCTGGCGCGGCCGAGGCCAAAAGACAAAAACATTTGAAAACATTTGAAATGATAAATAAGCTCCTCGTTATGGAACGAAACATGTCGAGAAATTTCGTCTTAAAAGACGTTTGTTACCCGTTTCAATATAAATAATAACTAAAACATTATGACAAAATAATATACGTGTTGTATACACATACAGGTTAGGATAGCGAAATGTACAAAAAAAAATTCAACGTGAAAATCTAATTTTCTTAAATAAATATTACTTTAAAAATAATATTTGGATGTTGGTATCTAGATAAATTTCTCCCATCTATCTTCCTAGCGGTTTGTTCTGGTTTGCTCAGCTACCTAATCCCAAATGATTCGTGTAGGCACTAGCTTTAAGCCTTTATAAGGCAGAGGGAATATATTTCCCACCATTATTTGAACTTTATCTCAAAGTGATAGGGTTCAATTTCGCCTAATTTCTGACACTCTTTTGGCTTATAAAGGGTTAACTGTAGCAACTGCCATCTGACCTTTAAACTCAAAGCATAAACTAAGCCTTGGGATTAGGTCCGGTTTTCTCACGATGTTTAAAGTAATTGTATAAAAACCATTGAGTTAGGATTAGTAGAGGTACAGTCTCAAACAAGATTTACCGAAAATATGGCTCGTGAACATTTGAACCGGCCAGTGTTGTACCGTAATAAGACTGCCAGAGAAACTGCTGTACGAGTCGTTCCTACAGCACTATTGAGACGCCATTTTTATTGGGTTGATCGTGTATCCCGTTCTTTATTACGTATGGGTGATAAAAACGTATTTATTTATTTCTTTATTTATTAATATTCTACATACAAGCTAACAGCTAACGCCAACACACTTATATACTTATATTAGTTATATTGTATGGAACTATCATATATTACATTAGTAGTTTGCGACAAATCAAATGATGAAAAAAAAACAAAAACAAATTAAGCTCACAGTTGCCGCCAACACACTTGTATATGCGGTTTAAATACATTTTATCTACACTCGCATTGTAAGTCCTCTAAAACGTGTTCAAAAACGGTAGGCAATGGCTACCCAATTTAGCATTACCACAACCGATTTTACTATGATAAGCTTTTATCTGTGACAGTAACGTAATTTTAACTTTACATGCTCAAACATTGATGTGTTATGAGTTTTGATAACATAATGTACACCTGCACGCTCCCCCCCGACCGCCCCGGCACTCTCCCTCCCGACCGCCGGCACAATCGAGTTGGCCATGGCGGTGCAATGGCGGCCATTCTATGGTTTCCGAACACGGCAATTAGTATAAATAATATGAGTGTAGATAAAGCAGTGTAAGTAACTGTACGTAATTAAGCCTTAAAACACTCGTGTGATCTTATTATGAAACTCACCTGCGGCTCGTTTCATAAAACCACACTCGTATTTTAAGGACCCTTATTACGTAACAGTTACATAAACTACTATAGTTAAATGTTAATAATGTCATAAAGATTATTAATTATATTTTAAAGAAGTCAAGTTGTCTGTGAATATATCGGCAATTTGGATGGAGGCTAGAATAATTATAACATACATTCTGTCTTTTGGTCTCTGACCGCTAATATACGTATTAATACATAAATCCGACCAAATAATGCTTTACGATACGATAAACTAACTAATCTACAAATAATGAGCCTACACCCGGTTCTAATATTTGAATTTAAATGGGGATTCTCAGGTATTTTTCGAAAAAACGAATTATAATATATTTTACGTCACACCTGGCCATAATGCGAGTTTTACCGTACCCGTAGTCCTTGGTAAGTATTGTACTATTATTACATTTCGTTAAAAATCAGGGATTTTCTGAAACTGTTGTACCCAGGATTAAAATATTATCCATAATGTTAAATATTAACAATGACATCAAAGATAATAGACGTACATACTCAAACAAGTCTCAGTCAATCCCATATATTCACAAAACCAATAGTTTCTATCCCGAGTACTTGACTAGTATAAATAACCACCATACTCGTAGCACTCATTCGATAGTCTTGCTTACGCTGGTCACATTTTAAAGTGCTCCGTCGGTCCTTTATGACTAGCAATGTCCTTAGAAAACATAAAGTACTAGCTTTTGCCCGCGGCTTCGCTCGCGTTCAATTCGGGGTAACAAACCATACAAACTTCCACCCCCCATTTTAGGGAAGTGGGGGGTTAGAAAGAGACAAAGAGCCTATGTCACTCTCCATCCCTTCAACTATCTCTACTTAAAAAATCACGTCAATTCGTCGCCCCGTTTTGCCGTGAAAGGCGGACAAACAAACACACACATACACTTTCCCATTTATAATATTAGTATGGATAAGTTTACAGGATTTTAAATATTCCGAGAATTCCCATTAATGAAGAAAAAAATTCAAATATTATAGATCGACGTTCTGTGTATAGATAAGAGAGTAGTAATTTAAAGATTGCAATTTTTTTGTCGTAAATACCAACGTCGCGTATACCCGTAGTACGTTCACCTCAGATATATCGGAGCGTCCAAGGTGATCAATAGTATCTCAATGATACAGGGTGTCACAAAAATGCTGGTTATACGTTTAAAGGCATAATTGGTATCGTAATCTAAATAACAAAAACTAAGAAAATTTTTAAGAAAAAAAAACCGACTTCCATGGGGGTAGCCGGTGAAGCATTATTGTAGATGGTGCACTTAGACTCCATACAATGAAATAACTTGCTTAACAAACGCAGCGGAGAGGACAAATCGCCAAACGTGAACTATGCGTCGTTGAAGAGTTCCGTTCTGATCATCATCAGCATTTCCACGTCATCAAATGTCACTCTTTTGAATGAAAATGCTTGACTTGTGGATAAAAATACAAAAATCACTATGTGTATAAGCCCTTAAGATTTGAGGAGTTCCCTCGATTCTTCATGGATCCCATCATCAGAACTTGAGCTTGACGAAAATTTGTCCTGACAATTAAACTTGCTAAACAAACACAGCGAAGAGGACAAATCGCCAAACGTGAACTATGCGTCGTTGAAGAGTTCCGTTCTGATCATCATCAGCAGTTCTACTTCATCAAATGTCACTGTTTTGAATGAAAATGATGGTTTTGTTGATAAAAATCACTACATGCATGCCTTTAAGATTGGAGGAGTTCCCTCGATTCCTCATGGATCCCATCATCAGAACTGCGTTTTGACAAAAACGGGACCAATCTGTAAATATATACTTACAATCAAAAAAGAATTTTCAAAATCGGTTCAGACATGACGGAGTTATGGAGTAACAAACAAAAAAAAAAAAACATACACGCCGAATTGAGAACCTTTTTTGAAATCTGGAAGTCGGTTAAAAATAAATTCACGCGAAAAAATAATGCTTTTGTAAGGAGGGTCGGCCGGTTGGCAAGGCAAGACGTGGCTCATGCAAAAAAAAATTTTTCGCCTCCAAAAAAATGTTTTATCTACTTTTTCTTAGTCTCAATACGATATTAATTATGCCCTTAAACCTTTGAGGATCCAACCAACCGGAGTCGCCATTGACAGGCGTTCCCCTCTGCCGAAAACATATGACCAGTCATACACATGTATGGACTGACGTTTATCTAACGTAGCTATTTGTACGTTACGTACGAATAGCCATACATTTGACGTTCCCATCCCCCGCAAAAATCGGCAGACTTTTTTTATATCGGTAATGACAGATATGGCTACTCCATCTGGGTTGAATTCTCTAAGCCTTAAATGGATCACCGCTGTTTTTGTTACATTCTGTATGTTCAAGAACTTAAGAGAAATAAATTTTCGAGCTGATTGAACCCCTTGATGTATATGTTGACGACTGTATAATATTGTTAAAGGAAAAAATCGAAGTGATTAAAACAGCAGTTGTCTATGGACACTATGTATTGTATTTTCATACAATTTTTCACTTCACGTTTCTCTACTGTCTGTTTAGACGTAAGCATAGGTAATTGTAAATAAAATATAGCTTGTTAATTCATTTGTATGTAGTTGTGTGGGTGTGCGCGTATACATGTGTGGGTACAGTCACGTCTGAAAACGTGGATACATTTAACGTGACAAAAATAGGAAGCCCTGAGCTATTATATTAGCAAGGCGTAGTCTTGGATACTTACATGTTTTTATCAATTTACCTATAAATGTATCCATATATTCAGACGTGACCTAACATGACAATATATATAATTAGTCTCGTTTTTACACCCATTGATAGAAAACCTTATATTATGTTGAAATTGTTGTGATATACTGTGGCAGGTAAGGTATCTATTAAGGTCAATATACAGGGTGTTTTATTTATAGGAGTGTTTTGGAAGCTGGCTTCTAAATACCCGTACCCGGTATCAACAGTTTTGCACAGTCGATACAATTTTCGTCTTCAAATTAATGTAGATAATATCAATTATTCAATTATTCAATTATAGCCTAGATACAGAAAGGAATAAAACACGTTAGTAATTTAAATTTAGACCGGAACCGGAAAACATACACATAGGTACATTTTGACCAATTTATAGAAATGTATTATTTTGGTAAACCATGTCCAATCGTGGTTAACTGCTTAGTTGCTTGTTGTGCGTCAACAGTCCACATTGATAACCAGAGAGTATATCAGCATGTATCTAAGAAAAGCTTTCTAAATTATTAATTACTCCTCACAGACCTATCCAGGTCTGAATTATTAAAAAAAATATATGTGGATATTTAAAAAATCCAGAGATATTTAAGAAACGCTTGGGTTTTTTTTACAAAAGTAAACTTTCAGCAAGTTATGGTTGTCTCCTGTATACGCGCGTGCCTAGTGTTGTCAGTCTATTGTTTAAGCTTCGGACCTGCAAGATACACATTGTTGTTATACAAACCGAATTAATATTAATTTAGTCAAATAACTATATGTACTTTATATTTGGAAACCCTAAACCTATTTGTAATTTTTGGAAACCATAATAATTATTTCCAAATATTTTACGATGATTAAAGCTCTATGTACAGTTCTAATTAAATAATAGTAGTTTATGTAACTGTACGTAATAAGACTAATAAGGCCTAATTACGTACAGTTGCATACACTGCTTTATCTACACTCATATTATATATCCTAAATGAAGTGTTCGGAAACCATAGAATGACCGCCATTGCACCGCCACGGCCAACTCGATTGTGCCGGCGGTCGCGCGGGCGCGTGCCGTTGGTCGGGAAGGAGGACAGGATACTATTTAAAAAAGAACAGGACAGGATTTCGATGTTCGGAATTTTAAACTCATAACGTATCAATACATGAGCATGTAAAGTTAAAATTACGTTACTGCCACAGATAAAAAGCTTATCATAGTAAAATCGGTTGATGTAATGCTAGCTGCCTACCGTTTTTGAACACGTTTTAGAGGACTTACAATTTGAGTGTAGATAAAAACCAATTTCGATCATATTTATACACGTTCAGAATATTCATATATCCCTCTTGTTTCTTTAGCCGTCAACACAGTGAATCCTCCTTTTTGTAAAGGTTCGGCAACGCGCATGTAACACCTCTGGAGTTGCAGGCGTCCATAGCCTACGGTAGCTGCTTACCGTCAGGCGGGCCGTATGCTTGTTTGCCACCGTCGTGGTATTAAAAAAAACGAGAAACATAATAAATCTTACAAATTAAAAGTACTTTTTCATCATGTATTTCGTTGAAGCGTTTATCCTAAAATTCTTTATTTCTCTAAAAACACTAAATTATAACAAGTACTTAATTAGGTTAATTAAATAAATTATTAAATTCATATTAATTCGGTTTTTCCGCATTTGCAGCACCACACGAAATGAATGTCGATATTATTGTGTAGGTAATTGTTATATTAAAATAATCACGATATTAACAATAGTGACAGTAATTTCATGTTTTAAATTAATTCGTAATAGTAGTGTTATGTAAGTTTTACGTAATAAGGGTCCTTAAAATACGAGTTCATAATAAGATCACACGAGTGTTTTAAGGCCTAATTACGTACAGTTGCATACACTGATTTATCTACACACATATTATAAATCCTAAATGATGTGTTCGGAAACCAGTAGAATGACCGCCATTGCACCGCCATGACCGACTCGATTGTGTCAGCGGTCGCGCGGGCACGTGCCGGCGGTCGGGGAGAGCGCGGATCATCATAACGTTACCGTGGGTAATGGATTTTCATACGTTTTTACCACACTGTCAGAGATGTTACGTTCCTGGTTGCAATAATGGTGGTAGTTACATACGGTTTCCGAACGCGGAATAGAGGATTTATGATATTGGTGTAGATAAAATTAATTAACTCCAGGGACAAAGGTCCCGGATTGTCGATATGGAGTATTAGCGCTTCCTAAAACTACATAATATAATACACCATCTGTTACTGAAAGAATTGATTCCGGTTCGCTACAACCAAATATCATACCATATTCCTAGATTGTCGCAATGCCAAAACATATTAATCTCATAATGACTATAATTCAAAATGACTCATGTTTTGACTAATTTTCAATGCCATAAAATTGTACAGTCGCCATCAAATATATCGGAGCGGCCAAGGTAGTCATGATGAACATGCACTTTATCGCCTTGACAATAGAGGCGTTGTTCAGATGTTTGTGACCACCTTGATCGCTCCGATATATCTGATGGCGACTGTACATTGTCATTAATGCCATTATTGTTGATATGGTGATGTAACTGTAATAATGTTAGTTTAGAAACACCTGTGAATATTGACGGTAACAATAAATAACATATCATATAAATTGATGTATATTTTTACCTAGTGCTAGACCCTACTCATAGTGGTGTTAGCACTAGACCCTACTTATAGTGTTGTTAGCACTAGACCCTACTCATAGTGTTGTTAGCACTAGACCCTACTCATAGTGTTAGCACTAGACCCTACTTATAGTGTTGTTAGCACTAGACCCTACTTATAGTGTTGTTAGCACTAGACCCTACTTATAGTGTTGTTAGCACTAGACCCTACTCATAGTGTTGTGTTTCTGCTGGTGAGTAAGGTTGCCAAAGTGCTCAAAGACGACCCAGTGTGTTGAAGATGAGGGACCCTCTTGTTCCTTTAGTCGTCAACACAGTGAATCCTCCTTTTTGTAAAGGGTTGGCAACGCGCATGTGACACGGTAGCAGCTTACCATCAGGCGGGCCGTAAATAAAAAAAATGTGTGGACCGTGAGTATGTTTAGAAAATTCATGATTATGTCAACCAGAGACTATACATATACAGACAGCCACAGTCTAAGAACATTTGAGGCTCTAAGTCGGAAGCGCCATCTGAACGAGAGCAACCTGAAGTTTCCGAAGTAATACCGTAATAATAGTAACGCTATCAATTACTAGATGGCGCTGAGGGGCAGAGAGTACTCTGCCCTAAATTATACTGCAGCTTTGGTTGGTCTCGTTCAGATGGCTCTTCAAACTTGGAGACTCAAAAAGAATGAGTCTGCAATCCGTGCGTCATATAACCAGATTTTAAAAAAAAGTATCCAATCACTTCGCTCCCTACATACCTACAAGGGGGACTTTTATTTGGGCTCTCCAGAGGAACTTTACAACGTTGAGATAGATCAAGTTTCTGAAAGGGAATCTTTCTTTATATTTCTGATCCAGAAATAGAAGTAGCAAGCTGACGTTCGCGGTTCGCTACCTATTGTATGAGATTACTGAGTAATCATAAAAATAAGCTAAATCAATATGCCTAATAAAATTAAACTGTAAATCTGGATAACAGTGTAATAGTCTACCTTAGGGTACAGGATCAAAAATAAAATAATGATCAAATAACAAATTAATTTTATTAAACTTCTATTTACACTAAAAGACAACAAGCAAGTAAAAGTACTAAAAGTGAATAAATATTAAATTTCCGGAGGTTAAAGAAATAGTCCAGTCATTATATCCAAAAAACCGACCCTACCCGTGAATAATTAGTTCTTGGATTTTTTTTTCGTAGATCCCTGGGTCACTGGGAGTGTAAATTCAAAAAGTAGACTGAATCAGGCTCCTGCGTATATTCGAAAAACGGTTTTTCTTGAATAACTCGGCCATTTTGATTTTACAGTAAAACCGTGAGGAAAAAAATTGTAGGTAATTTGATTCTCTACAAGTTTGGTCCTTACAATTTTTCTTCTAGTATCGATATTTTGGAAATTAAACCTATAATACGGAAATACCATTAATTACATTATTTTAAAATACAATATATAAACGAGTATATAACCCGTAATACAATTAACAAATTGTTATAAAACGCAAATATAATACCTACTCTAAAAATCAGAATAAGTAGGTACCTACTTTTATTCGTAACAAGTTTGCCCACTGCGTTTTTTTTCCGGTTTTATTAAAAATATTTACGTAAAAATACGGAAGTTCCATTACAATGTAAATGTATGTATGTTAATACGCTGTACAGTCACGTCTGAAAATATGGATACATTTAATGTGACAAAAATATGTAGCCACGATTCTATTACCAAGGCGTAAGGTCTTGGATACATGTTTTTGTCACATTAAATGTATCCATATTTTCAGACGTGACCGTACAATTAGTTACTTATAAAATAACAATCACCTAATAAATTACCTAAAGCTAAATATAAACGCAAACATATTTAATTATTGCTTAAAAAAGGAGAATAGAATACCTAGGTACTGCTATTGGTAGCAAGTTTGCAAACTGCGTTAGTTTTTGTCTAAACTGTCCAACATTATGTCGTCAACAACAGTGGCAGTCGGCTTGTAACATCCGGATATGACAGGGAATCTTACATTTAAATACAACATTAAACTTTCTGCAAAGTTGCAATATTGTTACAATAAAATATAAAGTATCAAAATTATAACTATAGGTACATTAGTTATCGGTAATAGTAAGTAATAAAATAGTCATATAGCTAGGTGCGGTGTAAACTGGAGTGCTCATGGACGCTACAAAAATAAATATAAGTAAACGATAATAATATTATCTATTGTACAAGAAAGTGCATAATTAAAATACAAACCTAGAGAATTAGTGAATAGTTTCAGATTAGAGATGTTTAATGTGTACATACTTATGTTACTGATTGTTGCCCTTATCAATTTTCAAATAACGAACCTTTGATTTAAAAACGCTGTGACCAATAGTTTTCGCTATAACTCCCAGGACACCAGCTCAAGCGTCGGTTGCTACGTGTGCGCTACGCCGTAGCGCGGCGGCACTCTCCGCTGTAGCGACCACTGCGTAGCGGAGCACGCGCACGGACGGGCTACGCTACTTACGTATGACAGACATCTATTTGTGACAATCTACTTAGTACATAAGGTACCATTTTGCAGTCGGCGCTTACGCTTTTTTACTTTAATACAATGTTGAATCCGTACAACCTACGACGTAAGTGTCTTGCGCCAAATGGTAGATATCTTTTTATATAGACTATCACCTTTATATTTTTTAAACTTACTAAATTAATATTTTACCCTGACCTTATAAGTATCATTTCTGTCCAATTATATAACATTTAAATTTACACTAATTACTTAGCCATACTAGTCAAAACATTTTGAAAATTCTTCTGTCTTCGACCAATATTTTAAAATAAACTGGATGTCGGTAAGCTTTTCCTTCAAAGAACTCTTAATTTTGTTTTTTAGCTCCATGTTCCCTTTGATAACATCTGTAAGTTTGTAAAAAAAAAGGATGATGATATTGATGATATATCTGCAGTAAATTTAGTTAATTACAATTTGCGGCTGTCCATTCTATAGGTATCTAATCTCTAATTTGTCCGCGACGTCTGCTACGGTCACTTACCGATGTCAACGTGTATACCATGTGCAGACATGAGCATGAGCTGAGCAGTCAGCTCCATGGCTGCAGCTTTTGCCTTGGATAGATGTTCATAAATGTTATTGATAGCAGCACGTTTTTCTTTTAAGCTACTTTTAATTTTGTTTTTTAACTCCATGCTCCCTTTTATAACATCTGTTGTAAATGTACAAGCTTCACACGAAGCCGTCTCAGCGGAGACAGTCGGCTCTGTTGCTGCGCGTGTCTCCGCGTCGCACGCGCACGCCGCTCTAGGTTTCGTACGTACTTGTAATGAGTAAGGCTCCGACCACACGCTGTCGTCGGTGGCGTCCTCATGTCTAGTGTACACCCGCACCTCGTACTCCGCGTCTGGGTATGGCAGCGGTAGTTCGAATTTGCAGTAAAATGGAAGCAAATCATAATTGCAGCGCACTGATGAAGTGTCCGCCTGTCGCCATTCACCTTCGGGGGGCTGCAGTCGAAACTCCACTCTATATTCACAAGTGTTGTAATAGCTGTAGTTAGAGCTCAAATTGTCAGCGGTTCGTATCTTTACCTTTGGGCTATACAAATTGAGAAGAGCGCCGTGTGAGTTTGTTTCTATTACTCCTGGAGCCCAATACCATTTCAACTTTATAACTGAGTTAGTGTTGAGATTAAATGTTTCATTATTACAACAAAATTCATAACAAGTCATGAGTAATAATGAAAATGTTTGGTTCATAACAAATGATTTATGCCCTTTTGACGTAATGTCTTTATCACAAGCATTGTTCAGCTTACCTGGCTTATTGTAATATAGTATTGTCGCGCCTTTATCGACAACGTCGGGATCTGTATAGAATAAAGTAAATATATACGCGTCAGTGGTATAATGCCACTTACACTTTAGTATTGTCCGGTCATGTATAACGCACCGGAAATATTCACTTTCTAGGGAGTAGTCCACTCTAACTCGTATCGTATTGCACACCCGGCTGTGTAACTTCGATACTCTACAACAATAATTTAAAAGAAAAAAAAACCGACTTCCATGGACCCAGCCGGTGAAGCATTATTGTAGATGGTGCACTTAGATTCCATACAATGAAATAACTTGCTTAACAAACGCAGCGGAGAGGACAAATCGCCAAACGTGAACTATGCGTCGTTGAAGAGTTCCATTCTGATCATCATCAGCAGTTCCACTTCATCAAATGTCACTCTTTTGAATGAAAATGCTTGATTTGTTGATAAAAATACAAAAGTCACTTCATGTATGCCTTTAAGATTTGAGGAATTCCCTCGATTCCTCATGGAACTCATCATCAGAACTTGAGCTTGACGAAAATTGGTCCTGACAATCTTAACTTGCTTAACAAACACAGCGAAGAGGACGAATCGCCAAACGTGAACTATGCGTCGTTGAAGAGTTCCGTTCTGATCATCATCAGCAGTTCCACTTCATCAAATATCACTCTTGACTGAATGAAAATTCTTGACTTGTTGATAAAAATACAAAAATCACTTCATGTATGCCTTTAAGATTTGAGGAGTTCCCTCGATTCTTCATGGATCCCATGGACCCAGCCGGTGAAGCATTATTGTAGATGGTGCACTTAGATTCCATACAATGAAATAACTTGCTTAACAAACGCAGCGGAGAGGACAAATCGCCAAACGTGAACTATGCGTCGTTGAAGAGTTCCATTCTGATCATCATCAGCAGTTCCACTTCATCAAATGTCACTCTTTTGAATGAAAATGCTTGATTTGTTGATAAAAATACAAAAGTCACTTCATGTATGCCTTTAAGATTTGAGGAGTTCCCTCGATTCTTCATGGATCCCATCATCAGAACTTGAGCTTGACGAAAATTTGTCCTGACAATTAAACTTGCTAAACAAACACAGCGAAGAGGACAAATCGCCAAACGTGAACTATGCGTCGTTGAAGAGTTCCGTTCTGATCATCATCAGCAGTTCTACTTCATCAAATGTCACTGTTTTGAATGAAAATGATGGATTTGTTGATAAAAATATAAAAATCACTATATGTATGCCTTTAAGATTTGAGGAGTTCCCTCGATTCCTCATGGATCCCATCATCAGAACTGCGTTTTGACAAAAACGGGACCAATCTGTATATATATACTTACAATCAAAAAAAGAATTTTCAAAATCGGTTCAGACATGACCGAGTTATGGAGTAACAAACATAAAAAAAAAAAAAAAAAAACATACACGCCGAATTGAGAACCTCCTCTTTTGAAATCTTGAAGTCGGTTAAAAATACTTTAGTTTTCTACTCTGTCCGCGTGTGCCTTGTATTAACCGTAGTACTATTGACGACTTGCGTTTGTACCTGCTTAAAATATATAATACTAAGAGATGCACCCTCAGGGCCACTACAGAACACGTCGTACTCTCTGCCTTGCGGGATGATGTTGACTGTATATCCCAGTTCATCTAGTGTACGAATCCTGGCCGACTCCACAGACATTGCTGGTACGATCAAAACAGTCAGAGAGTTTACACAACCCGTCTCACTGTTAACGCAGCTGTATTCATATCTTCCTAAATCTGGCTTCTTCACACGACCCTGGACTGTAGTAACGTTCACTTCAAAAGTTTGTAGTCTGTTGCCATTTTCTACTATTTCTAAATTAGCAGTGTCCTTTCCAGAGCAGTAGACAATAAGGTCTCCTTCGTAAGGCTTCCTGTACACGCCGTATAGGTTATTATTTGGTGCATTACTTGTTATCTTCGGTGCCTGGTCCCCCGTGCAGTCTGGGGCCCGGGTCCCGCCGGCAGCCCCGGCACGCGCCGCGCCGCACACCAGCAGCAGCACCAGCATCCTCACAACACCAGCACCAGGCTTCATCGCGGACAATCAGAGTGAAGAGAGAGTGAAGACCTCAGAGACGCAAGTCACACTGCGTAATGAGGCGAATTAAAGTAAACTGGACTTTTATCTACAGAACGTTTTGCCTAATGCTTAATAGGTAGTACTCGAATTTCCTCACAGGTTTCCTTATACCATAAAATGGGGTGAGTTGGACAAAACCGTAGCTCAATCCTAGATCAAAGTTTGTTAACTGGTTATTATATTAAAGGTTAACTGGAAGAGACCCCTTATGGGGATAAGTTCGCCTTTGTACTTTGTTTTTAGGGTTCCATTACCAAAATGGCAAAAACGGAACCCTTATAGTCTCGTCATGTCCATCTGTCCGTCCGTCCGTCCGTCCGTCTGTATGTCACAGGCATTTTACTCGGAAACTATAAGACATATTTTTATAAAATTTAGACGTAAGGTGTATTTTGTATGCCATTATTTAGGTTTGTAGTTAAATTGCAGAAAATAATATTTTTAGAAGGGGCGCTCCATACATGTAACTAAATAAAATAAAAAATGTTTTTAGCCAATATCAACATGTTGCATATCATTCGATAGGTATTTGTAAATAAGATCGAGGTTTTTTTTTACATTTTGTGATTAAGTGAATAGTTTCAGAAATAATTGCTTCGAAAGTCAGAAAAATTGTGCCCCCCCCTGTAACTTTTGAACCGTAAGTCCAAAAAGTATTTGAAAGGATGCTCCTTATTACATACTTTCTACAAAAATTGTTTTGAACAATATCGGTTCAGTAATTTGGGAGTTATCTCCAAAAAACTGGTTCCATAGACATCCGATACGACCTTTTGGTATTAGTTTGGTTCTTAATTCTTATTCCATTGACCATTATGCGTGGTCCGACACGCACTTGTTAGGGTTCCGTAGCCAAATGGCAAAAAACGGAACCCTTATGGATTCGTCATGTCTGTCTGTCTGTCTGTCCGTCCGTATGTCACAGCCATTTTACTTGGAAATTATACGACGTATCTGAATAAAATTTACATATAAGGGGTATTTTGTATGCCGCTACTTAGCTATGTAGTTAAATTTGAAAAAGGAATTTTTTTAGGGGGGGCGCTCCATACATGTAACTAAATTTCAAAAAAAATTTTTACAAAATATCAACATGTGACAGATCAATCGATAGGTCTTTAAAAATAACATTGAAGTTTCTGTGACCACTTTGTGATTCAGTACATATTTTCTGAAATAATCGCCTTGAAAGTAAGAAAATTTGTGACCAGGAGGGGGTCCTGTAACTTTTGAACCGTAAGTCCAAAAATATGAAAAAAATTGACGAGATGTGCCTTATCATATACTTTCTACGAAAATTGTTTCGAACATTATCGGTTCAGCCATTTTTGAGTTATCTTCAAAAAACTTCTTCCATAGACATCAGATACGACCTTTTGGTATTAGTTTGGTTCTTATTCATTTGAAGGTACGGAACTAGGGAATGCAACCGGTTAATATTTTGTATGAGAGTTACCGGTAATTTACCGGTTAACCGGTCATTTCTATGCAATTATTTACCGGTTTGCATTCCCTATACGGAACCCTCCTATGCGTGGTCCGACACGCACTTGGCCGGTTTTTTCTTTTATCATGTTTGTATTGTTACTTTTTTATGTACAATAAAGTGTTTACAATAATTAATAATCATTTTAAGTGTTTTGTGTGTACATACACTTAGTCCGATCGTATAAATTTTAGTCTTTCGTTGATTATCTATCTGTACACTTCACCCCGTAGTTGGGGTTGGTAGGGATAGCAATGAGGTGAGTTGGGAAAATTGCTAGGATTGACATTTATGTTTATGGACTAATGTTCATAATCCGAATAAATTTTTATCTTAATAAGTCAAGCTATTGTACTCGTAATCAATAGCTGGACTTGTTAAGATAAAATTTTATTTAGGTACTGATATCATAACCCTGGTCTAAAATCACGAACTCGCCCCTCTAGCATCCCAACTCTCCCCATTCATGACTAAATTGCCCACGTCATCCCTTTTTACCCCGTGTTACTGTGGAGAGTATCCCCAATGAATACTCTCAAAATATATTTGTTAATTATTTAATATACTTTTTTTATATCATTCGCTAATACATGCAAATCGACTATCTGTCTAGGCTGTCCCTTCTAGACTTCCTGAAAGAATCCTAAACGTCTGACATAGAACGTTCGATTCTTCATTTAAATAACACCGCGCCAGACAGTGTTCGAGAAGAGATGTTGTAAAGGTAGATAACCTTTACATTACCCCGTTTTACAGTAATTAGTTGGATTATCCGCTGTATAACAGTTTGTCTTGCACATATAAAAGTTAGCATGTGGAGACGGAATGACGATATGTATAGCTTACGGTAGGATGTAATTAGCTACTTTCCTAAAAAAATATATTTAATCCGTCAGTTAGATTATCAAAAAATATTGGACACGTATTTTTTATTTCGTCAATCAAACAAATATTGGTGAAGATATAGCCCGTTAAAGTTCCGCGTGACGTCACATTATACTGAAATGTGACGTCACGCGGAACTTTAACGGGCTATATCTTCACCAATTTTTGTTTGATTGACAAAATAAAAAATACGTGTCCAATATTTTTTGATAATCTAACTGACGGACTAAATATAATTACATTTTTTTTACCCAGGAAAGTACCCAATTACCCTCATATACCGGTCAAGTTCGTCCGTCTGTGTTCCGTACAAATTGACTATAACATGGCGTAGAACTGAAATGTTGGCGCTACTTGTTGACTGATGACGGACCTCGCTCAGCCACTCCTGCTGCTGGTTGTTCATCACACGTCATTATTCTCCGAGCGTTATCCCGACGTCACTCAAGGGTAGGTTCCTACTAAAAATGGGTCACCTGTGTGGAAACCCGCGGGATTAGAGTTAGACATGCATTCATAGACTTGGCCAAAGATAAATAGGTAAAGTAACTTCTTATTTATCTATGATTTAATTAACTGTGGTGTATGGCAAAATAGTAACGGCTACAGGCGAGTCCGCGGGGACAGCTAGTCTAGTAGACGGAGAGCTAGCCACGTCAGATATGACACAATAATGAGAGCGACGAAATCCCTCTAGTTAGTTTGCTATACTATGCTTATGTCTAGATCTGGACATCTGGCAGCTGTTAAGTGGTGGAGGTCAAAGAATGCAAACCACTTCAATAAGATAAATCCTAGAGTTCTGGGTTTGATGCAATATTATGAGAAATTATATAATTAATTAGATTATACTAGCTTTTGCCCGCGGCTTCGCTCGCGTTAAATTCGGGGTAACAAACCATACAAACTTCCACCCCCCATTTTAGGGAAGTGGGGGGTTAGAAAGAGACAAAAAGTAGCCTTTGTCACTCTTCATCCCTTCAACTATCTCCACCTAAAAAATCACGTCAATTCGTCGCCCCGTTTTGCCGTGAAAGTCGGACAAACAAACAAACAAACACACGCATACACTTTCCCATTTATAATATTAGTATGGATAAGATAAGCTCGCCTTTGTGCATATCTTTTATATTATGTTACTGTTGTTTTTATGTTATACCTACTTGTTCATGTGCAATATATATCATTGCCAAAAGTTTCTGTAAGGGGGAAAGTAGTGCCAAACGACGTATAATGTAATTCATACTTAGTCATCTACTGTTTTTGTTTCCGTAATAATATGCAAGGTTCTTTGATCTAATGTTAAAATATATCTAGTTCTTTATAACTGACACAACTTCGGCAATTTTTACCTGTTTTGGTATTCCCATTCTCCAATTCAAAAGTTTTGCTAGCCCGGATATAGCAATAAGGATAGTATAGCAATCTAACTAGACGGGTTTTGTTGCTCTCATTATTGTGTCATATCTGACGTGGCCAGCTCTTAGTCCATATGCGCTCGGAGAGCTCGGGCAGGAACTCTGTAATTAAATATGTTGTTATTTTCCTGAAGTGAATAATAGTTAGTGGGTCGGTTTCAATAATATTCCATCAGCATCAGGAAAATAACAGCCATTTTTAAAGTTTTGCTAAAAGCTACTTTACAAAAGGGACGAGTAAAAAATAAGGACTGGATCCCCGGTATTCGTGCGCGAACTGCCTGTATCGTATGGCTACATGTCACTGAATATCGATAGGCATTTCTTCCCTGGGGTAGTAGTAGTGGGAAAGCAGATGATATAGAAAATCCAGTGAGTGCTGCGAGGTCCAGATGGGACAGTGCAGCTGCCAAGTTTGTTACTCTTTTAGCACCACCCAGGGATCACGTGTAGGGTTGTCTAAGGTGTTTCCTACGGACGCAGAGTAACATTGATCCCCGGTATAATGCAGATCCGCGAACTGCCGGTATGCAGGCATTATATCCTATTTGCAATCTTAAATCATGTCTTCTGCATGTCCGTGAAGTTGACCGCCCCAAACTCAGTATCCTGAATTTACGTATCTATATCGTTAGTTCATCGTTAGTTCACGTTAGTTCAGTATATTAAATCGTAAGGACCCGACTCCAACATCGATTTTTTTTAAAAACAAAATGGGGCGGCTAACTTCACGCTACCGCCCCAAAATTGATTTATCGGTTTTTGTCGATTGTAATCGGTAGATATTCGTTAGTTCACGGGAATTCACAAAGAAATTTCGTAAGGACCCGATCCGGTATATTTTTTTTTAATTTTTAAAGTGGGGCGGCTAACTTCACGCTACCGCCCCAAAACGGATTTTTCGGTTTCTATCGATGGCAATCGGTAGATATTCGTTAGTTCACGCGAATTCACAAAGAAATTTCGTAAGGACCCGATTCGGTATATTTTTTTTTAATTTTTAAAGTGGGGCGGCTAACTTCACGCTACCGCCCCAAAACGGATTTTACGGTTTCTATCGATGGCAGTCTGTAGATATTCGTTAGTTCACGCGTATTCACAAAGAAATTTCGTAAGGACCCCATTGTGTATATATTTTTTTTTATTTTTAAAGTGGGGCAGCAAACTTCACGCTACCGCCCCAAAACGGATTTTAAGGTTTCTATCGATGACAATCGGTAGATATTCGTTAGTTCACGCGAATGCGTAACGAAATTTCGTAAGGACCCGACTGGAAAAGTTTTCCTATTATTATTAAAGTACTGGGGCGGTTGTCTTCACGCATATGATACAGGCCAAACTGTACGGATATCAGCATAACTGGCCACATGAACCGATAAGATGAGGTGTTTTATTGTTTGTTCAGGCATTTTGGACGTAAGGACCCATATACTTTGGCTAGAAAAAAATTATTTCGAAAATATATAACGACCATTTTAGGTATTCAGATAAAGTGTCACATATGGTGTTCCCTTGAGATCCTAACGAATTAAGTGCATGAACTATCCTCTACAAAGCACGGCAAATCGATTAGGATATGTTTATTGCGGGCAAACTTAGCTACATGCCCACAATTGATCATACAACATTTCTATAGAAAAGTACTGGGGCGGCTGTCTTCACGCATATGATACTGGCCAAACTATACGTATATCATAATAACTGGCTACATGCACCGATGAAACGAGGTGTTTTATTGTTTGTTCAGGCATTTTGGACGTAAGGACCCATATACTTTGGCTAGAAAAAAAATTATTTCGAAAATACATAAGGACCATTTGAGGTATTCAGATAAAGTGTCACATATGGTGTTCCCTTGAGATTCTAACGAATTCAATATCTCTACGGAGCACGGCTAATCGATTAGGATATGTTTGTTGCTGGCAAACTAAGCTATATGCCTACAATCGATCATACAATATTTCTATAGAAATGTACTGGGGCGGCTGTCTTCACGCATATGATACTGGCCAAACTATACGTATATCATAATAACTAGCTACATGCACCGATGAAACAAGGTGTTTTATTGTTTGTTCAGGCATTTTGGACGTAAGGACCCATATACTTTGGCTAGAAAAAAAATATTACTAAAATATATAAAGACCATTTTAGGTATTCAGATAAAGTGTCACATATGGTGTTCCCTTGAGATCCTAACGAATTAAGTGCAAGAACTATCCTCTACAAAGCACGGCAAATCGATTAGGATATGTTTATCGCTGGCAAACTAAGCTATATGCCTACAATCGATCATACAATATTTCTATAGAAATGTACTGGGGCGGCTGTCTTCACGCATATGATACTGGCCAAACTATACGTATATCATAATAACTAGCTACATGCACCGATGAAACGAGGTGTTTTATTGTTTGTTCAGGCATTTTGGACGTAAGGACCCATATACTTTAGCTAGAAAAAAATAATTTCGAAAATATATAACGACCATTTTAGGTATTCAGATAAAGTGTCACATATGGTGTTCCCTTGAGATCCTAACGAATTAAGTGCATTACCTTCCCTCTACAAAGCACGGCAAATCGATTAGGATATGTTTATTGCGGGCAAACTTAGCTACATGCCCACAATTGATCATACAACATTTCTATAGAAAAGTACTGGGGCGGCTGTCTTCACGCATATGATACTGGCCAAACTATACGTATATCATAATAACTGGCTACTTGCACCGATGAAACGAGGTGTTTGATTGTTTGTTCAGGCATTTTGGACGTAAGGACCCATATACTTTGGCTAGAAAAAAATAATTTCGAAAATACATAACGACCATTTGAGGTATTCAGATAAAGTGTCACATATGGTGTTCCCTTGAGATCCTAACGAATTCAATATTTCTACAGAGCACGGCTTATCGATTAGGATATGTTTATTGCTGGCAAACTAAGCTATATGCCTACAATCGATCATACAATATTTCTATAGAAAAGTACTGGGGCGGCTGTCTTCACGCATATGATACTGGCCAAACTATACGTATATCATAATAACTAGCTACATGCACCGATGAAACGAGGTGTTTTATTGTTTGTTCAGGCATTTTGGACGTAAGGACCCATATACTTTGGCTAGAAAAAAATAATTTCGAAAATATATAACGACCATTTTAGGTATTCAGATAAAGTGTCACATATGGTGTTCCCTTGAGATCCTAACGAATTAAGTGCATGAACTATCTTCTACAAAGCACGGCAAATCGATTAGGATATGTTTATTGCGGGCAAACTTAGCTACATGCCCACAATTGATCATACAACATTTCTATAGAAAAGTACTGGGGCGGCTGTCTTCACGCATATGATACTGGCCAAACTATACGTATATCATAATAACTGGCTACATGCACCGATGAAACGAGGTGTGTTATTGTTTGTTCAGGCATTTTGGACGTAAGGACCCATATACTTTGGCTAGAAAAAAAATAATTTCGAAAATACATAACGACCATTTGAGGTATTCAGATAAAGTGTCACATATGGTGTTCCCTTGAGATCCTAACGAACTCAATATCTCTACGGAGCACAGCTAATCGATTATGATATGTTTGATGCTGGCAAACTAAGCTATATGCCTAAAATCGATCATACAATATTTCTATAGAAAAGTACTGGGGCGGCTGTCTTCACGCATATGATACTGGCCAAACTATACGTATATCATAATAACTAGCTACATGCACCGATAAAACAAGGTGTTTTATTGTTTGCTCAGGCATTTTGGACGTAAGGACCCATATACTTTGGCTAGAAAAAAATAATTTCGAAAATATATAACGACCATTTTAGGTATTCAGATAAAGTGTCACATATGGTGTTCCCTTGAGATCCTAACAAACTAAGTGCAAGAACTATCCTCTACAAAGCACGGCGAATCGATAAGGATATGGTTATTGCTGGCAAACTAAGCTATATGCCTACAATCGATCATACAATATTTCTATAGAAATGTACTGGGGCGGCTGTTTTCACGCATATGATACTGGCCAAACTATACGTATATCATAATGACTAGCTACATGCACCGATGAAACGAGGTGTTTTATTGTTTGTTCAGGCATCTTGGACGTAAGGACCCATATACTTTGGCTAGAAAAAAATAATTTCGAAAATATATAACGACCATTTTAGGTATTCAGATAAAGTGTCACATATGGTGTTCCCTTGAGATCCTAACAAATTAAGTGCAAGAACTATCCTCTACAAAGCACGGCAAATTGATTAGGATATGTTTATTGCGGGTAAACTTAGCTACATGCCCACAATTGATCATAAAATATTTCTATAGAAATGTACTGGGGCGGCTGTCTTCACGCATATGATACTGGCCAAACTATACGTATATCATAATAACTGGCTACATGCACCGATGAAATGAGGTGTTTTATTGTTTGTTCAGGCATTTTGGACGTAAGGACCCATATACTTTGGCTAGAAAAAAAATAATTTCGAAAATACATAACGACCATTTGAGGTATTCAGATAAAGTGTCACATATGGTGTTCCCTTGAGATCCTAACGAATTAAGTACATGAACTATCCTCTACAAAGCACGGCAAATCGATTAGGATATGTTTATTGCGGGCAAACTTAGCTACATGCCCACAATTGATCATACAACATTTCTATAGAAAAGTACTGGGGCGGCTGTCTTCACGCATATGATACTGGCCAAACTATACGTATATCATAATAACTGGCTACATGCACCGATGAAACGAGGTGTGTTATTGTTTAATTAGGCATTTTGGACGTAAGGACCCATATACTTTGGCTAGAAAAAAAATAATTTCGAAAATACATAACGACCATTTGAGGTATTCAGATAAAGTGTCACATATGGTGTTCCCTTGAGATCCTAACGAATTCAATATCTCTACGGAGCACAGCTAATCGATAATGATATGTTTGATGCTGGCCAACTAAGCTATATGCCTACAATCGATCATACAATATTTCTATAGAAAAGTACTGGGGCGGCTGTTTTCAAGCATATGATACTGGCCAAACTATACGTATATCATAATAACTAGCTACATGCACCGATGAAACGAGGTGTTTTATTGTTTGTTCAGGCATTTTGGACGTAAGGACCCATATACTTTGGCTAGAAAAAAATTATTTCGAAAATATATAACGACCATTTTAGGTATTCAGATAAAGTGTCACATATGGTGTTCCCTTGAGATCCTAACGAATTAGGTGCATGAACTATCCTCTACAAAGCACGGCAAATCGATTAGGATATGTTTATTGCGGGCAAACTTAGCTACATGCCCACAATTGATCATACAATATTTCTATATAAATGTACTGGGGCGGCTGTCTTCACGCATATGATACTGGCCAAACTATACGTATATCATAATAACTGGCTACTTGCACCGATGAAACGAGGTGTTTTATTGTTTGTTCAGGCTTTTTGGACGTAAGGACCCATATACTTTGGCTAGAAAAAAATAATTTCGAAAATACATAACGACCATTTGAGGTATTCAGATAAAATGTCACATATGGTGTTCCCTTGAGATCCTAACGAATTCAATATTTCTACAGAGCACGGCTTATCAATTAGGATATGTTTATTGCTGGCAAACTAAGCTATATGCCTACAATCGATCATACAATATTTCTATAGAAAAGTACTGGGGCGGCTGTCTTCACGCATATGATACTGGCCAAACAATACGTATATCATAATAACTGGCTACTTGCACCGATAAAACGAGGTGTTTTATTGTTTGTTCAGGCATTTTGGACGTAAGGACCCATATACTTTGGCTAGAAAAAAAATTATTTCGAAAATACATAACGACCATTTGAGGTATTCAGATAAAGTGTCACATATGGTGTTCCCTTGAGATCGTAACGAATTCAATATTTCTACAGAGCATGGCTTATCGATTTGGATATGTTAATTGCTGGCAAACTAAGCTATATGCCTACAATCGATCATACAATATTTCTATAGAAAAGTACTGGGGCGGCTGTTTTCACGCATATGATACTGGCCAAACTATACGTATATCATAATAACTAGCTACATGCACCGATGAAACGAGGTGTTTTATTGTTTGTTCAGGCATTTTGGACGTAAGGACCCATATAATTTGGCTAGAAAAAAATAATTTCGAAAATATATAACGACCATTTTAGGTATTCAGATAAAGTGTCACATATGGTGTTCCCTTGAGATCCTAACAAATTAAGTGCATGAACTATCCTCAACAAAGCACGGCAAATCGATTAGGATATGTTTATTGCGGGCAAACTTAGCTACATGCCCACAATTGATCATACAATATTTCTATATAAATGTACTGGGGCGGCTGTCTTCACGCATATGATACTGGCCAAACTATACGTATATCATAATAACTGGCTACTTGGACCGATGAAACGAGGTGTTTGATTGTTTGTTCAGGCATTTTGGACGTAAGGACCCATATACTTTGGCTAGAAAAAAATAATTTCGAAAATACATAACGACCATTTGAGGTATTCAGATAAAGTGTCACATATGGTGTTCCCTTGAGATCCTAACGAATTCAATATTTCTACAGAGCACGGCTTATCGATTAGGATATGTTTATTGCTGGCAAACTAAGCTATATGCCTACAATCGATCATACAATATTTCTATATAAAAGTACTGGGGCGGCTGTCTTCACGCATATGATACTGGCCAAACTATACGTATATCATAATAACTGGCTACTTGCACCGATGAAACGAGGTGTTTTATTGTTTGTTCAGGCATTTTGGACGTAAGGACCCATATACTTTATCTATAAAAAAAATAAATTCGAAAATACATAACGACCATTTGAGGTATTCAGATAAAGTGTCACATATGGTGTTCCCTTGAGATCCTAACGAATTCAATATTTCTACAGAGCACGGCTTATCGATTAGGATATGTTTATTGCTGGCAAACTAAGCTATATGCCTACAATCGATCATACAATATTTCTATAGAAAAGTACTGGGGCGGCTGTTTTCACGCATATGATACTGGCCAAACTATACGTATATCATAATAACTAGCTACATGCACCGATGAAACGAGGTGTTTTATTGTTTGTTCAGGCATTTTGGACGTAAGGACCCATATACTTTGGCTAGAAAAAAATAATTTCGAAAATATATAACGACCATTTTAGGTATTCAGATAAAGTGTCACATATGGTGTTCCCTTGAGATCCTAACGAATTAAGTGCATGAACTATCCTCTACAAAGCACGGCAAATCGATTAGGATATGTTTATTGCGGGCAAACTTAGCTACATGCCCACAATTGATCATACAATATTTCTATATAAATGTACTGGGGCGGCTGTCTTCACGCATATGATACTGGCCAAACTATACGTATATCATAATAACTGGCTACTTGCACCGATAAAACGAGGTGTTTTATTGTTTGTTCAGGCATTTTGGACGTAAGGACCCATATACTTTGGCTAGAAAAAAATAATTTCGAAAATACATAACGACCATTTGAGGTATTCAGATAAAGTGTCACATATGGTGTTCCCTTGAGATCCTAACGAATTCAATATTTCTACAGAGCACGGCTTATCGATAAGGATATGTTTATTGCTGGCAAACTAAGCTATATGCCTACAATCGATCATACAATATTTCTATAGAAAAGTACTGGGGCGGCTGTTTTCACGCATATGATACTGGCCAAACTATACGTATATCATAATAACTAGCTACATGCACCGATGAAACGAGGTATTTTATTGTTTGTTCAGGCATTTTGGACGTAAGGACCCATATACTTTGGCTAGAAAAAAATAATTTCGAAAATATATAACGACCATTTTAGGTATTCAGATAAAGTGTCACATATGGTGTTCCCTTGAGATCCTAACAAATTAAGTGCATGAACTATCTTCTACAAAGCACGGCAAATCGATTCGGATATGTTTATTGCGGGCACACTTAGCTACATGCCCACAATTGATCATACAACATTTCTATAGAAAAGTACTGGGGCGGCTGTCTTCACGCATATGATACTGGCCAAACTATACGTATATCATAATAACTGGTTACATGCACCGATGAAACGAGGTGTGTTATTGTTTGTTCAGGCATTTTGGACGTAAGGACCCATATACTTTGGCTAGGAAAAAAATAATTTCGAAAATACATAACGACCATTTGAGGTGTTCAGATAAAGTGTCACATATGGTGTTCCCTTGAGATCCTAACGAATTTAATATCTCTACGGAGCACAGCTAATCGATTATGATATGTTTGCTGCTGGCAAACTAAGCTATATGCCTACAATCGATCATACAATATTTCTATAGAAAAGTACTGGGGCGGCTGTCTTCACGCATATGATACTGGCCAAACTATACGTATATCATAATAACTAGCTACATGCACCGATAAAACAAGGTGTTTTATTGTTTGTTCAGGCATTTTGGACGTAAGGACCCATATACTTTGGCTAGAAAAAAATAATTTCGAAAATATATAACGACCATTTTAGGTATTCAGATAAAGTGTCACATATGGTGTTCCCTTGAGATTCTAACAAATTAAGTGCAAGAACTATCCTCTACAAAGCACGCCAAATCGATTAGGATATGGTTATTGCTGGCAAACTAAGCTATATGCCTACAATCGATCATACAATATTTCTATAGAAATGTACTGGGGCGGCTGTCTTCTCGCATATGATACTGGCCAAACTATACGTATATCATAATAACTAGCTACATGCACCGATGAAACGAGGTGTTTTATTGTTTGTTCAGGCATCTTGGACGTAAGGATCCATATACTTTGGCTAGAAAAAAATTATTTCGAAAATATATAACGACCATTTTAGGTATTCAGATAAAGTGTCACATATGGTGTTCCCTTGAGATCCTAACGAATTAAGTGCAAGAACTATCCTCTACAAAGCACGGCAAATTAATTAGGATATGTTTATTGCTGGCAAACTAAGCTCTATGCCTACAATCGATCATACAATATTTCTATAGAAATGTACTGGGGCGGCTGTTTTCACGCATATGATACTGGCCAAACTATACGTATATCATAATAACTAACTACATGCACCGATGAAACAAGGTGTTTTATTGTTTGTTCAGGCATTTTGGACGTAAGGACCCATATACTTTGGCTAGAAAAAAATAATTTCGAAAATATATAACGACCATTTTAGGTATTCAGATAAAGTGTCACATATGGTGTTCCCTTCAGATCCTAACGAATTAAGTGCATGAACTATCCTCTACAAAGCACGGCAAATCGATTAGGATATGTTTATTGCGGGCAAACTTAGCTACATGCCCACAATTGATCATAAAATATTTCTATAGAAATGTACTGGGGCGGCTGTCTTCACGCATATGATACTGGCCAAACTATACGTATATCATAATAACTGGCTACATGCACCGATGAATCGAGGTGTTTTATTGTTTGTTCAGGCATTTTGGACGTAAGGACCCATATACTTTGGCTAGAAAAAAAATAATTTCGAAAATACATAACGACCATTTGAGGTATTCAGATAAAGTGTCACATATGGTGTTCCCTTGAGATCCTAACGAATTCAATATTTCTACAGAGCACGGCTTATCGATTAGGATATGTTTATTGCTGGCAAACTAAGCTATATGCCTACAATCGATCATACAATATTTCTATATAAAAGTACTGGGGCGGCTGTCTTCACGCATATGATACTGGCCAAACTATACGTATATCATAATAACTAGCTACATGCACCGATAAAACAAGGTGTTTTATTGTTTGTTCAGGCATTTTGGACGTAAGGACCCATATACTTTGGCTAGAAAAAAATAATTTCGAAAATATATAACGACCATTTTAGGTATTCAGATAAAGTGTCACATATGGTGTTCCCTTGAGATTCTAACAAATTAAGTGCAAGAACTATCCTCTACAAAGCACGCCAAATCGATTAGGATATGGTTATTGCTGGCAAACTAAGCTATATGCCTACAATCGATCATACAATATTTCTATAGAAATGTACTGGGGCGGCTGTCTTCTCGCATATGATACTGGCCAAACTGTACGTATATCATAATAACTAGCTACATGCACCGATGAAACGAGGTGTTTTATTGTTTGTTCAGGCATCTTGGACGTAAGGATCCATATACTTTGGCTAGAAAAAAATTATTTCGAAAATATATAACGACCATTTTAGGTATTCAGATAAAGTGTCACATATGGTGTTCCCTTGAGATCCTAACGAATTAAGTGCAAGAACTATCCTCTACAAAGCACGGCAAATTAATTAGGATATGTTTATTGCTGGCAAACTAAGCTCTATGCCTACAATCGATCATACAATATTTCTATAGAAATGTACTGGGGCGGCTGTTTTCACGCATATGATACTGGCCAAACTATACGTATATCATAATAACTAACTACATGCACCGATGAAACAAGGTGTTTTATTGTTTGTTCAGGCATTTTGGACGTAAGGACCCATATACTTTGGCTAGAAAAAAATAATTTCGAAAATATATAACGACCATTTTAGGTATTCAGATAAAGTGTCACATATGGTGTTCCCTTCAGATCCTAACGAATTAAGTGCATGAACTATCCTCTACAAAGCACGGCAAATCGATTAGGATATGTTTATTGCGGGCAAACTTAGCTACATGCCCACAATTGATCATAAAATATTTCTATAGAAATGTACTGGGGCGGCTGTCTTCACGCATATGATACTGGCCAAACTATACGTATATCATAATAACTGGCTACATGCACCGATGAAATGATGTGTTTTATTGTTTGTTCAGGCATTTTGGACGTAAGGACCCATATACTTTGGCTAGAAAAAAAATAATTTCGAAAATACATAACGACCATTTGAGGTATTCAGATAAAGTGTCACATATGGTGTTCCCTTGAGATCCTAACGAATTCAATATTTCTACAGAGCACGGCTTATCGATTAGGATATGTTTATTGCTGGCAAACTAAGCTATATGCCTACAATCGATCATACAATATTTCTATAGAAAAGTACTGGGGCGGCTGTCTTCACGCATATGATACTGGCCAAACTATACGTATATCATAATAACTAGCTACATGCACCGATAAAACAAGGTGTTTTATTGTTTGTTCAGGCATTTTGGACGTAAGGACCCATATACTTTGGCTAGAAAATAATAATTTCGAAAATATATAACGACCATTTTAGGTATTCAGATAAAGTGTCACATATGGTGTTCCCTTGAGATTCTAACAAATTAAGTGCAAGAACTATCCTCTACAAAGCACGGTAAATCGATTAGGATATGGTTGTTGCTGGCAAACTAAGCTATATGCCTACAATCGATCATACAATATTTCTATAGAAATGTACTGGGGCGGCTGTCTTCACGCATATGATACTGGCCAAACTATACGTATATCATAATAACTAGCTACATGCACCGATGAAACGAGGTGTTTATTGTTTGTTCAGGCATCTTGGACGTAAGGATCCATATACTTTGGCTAGAAAAAAAATATTTCGAAAATATATAACGACCATTTTAGGTATTCAGATAAAGTGTCACATATGGTGTTCCCTTCAGATCCTAACGAAACAAGTGCATGAACTATCCTCTACAAAGCACGGCAAATCGATTAGGATATGTTTATTGCGGGCAAACTTAGCTACATGCCCACAATTGATCATAAAATATTTCTATAGAAATGTACTGGGGCGGCTGTCTTCACGCATATGATACTGGCCAAACTATACGTATATCATAATAACTGGCTACATGCACCGATGAAATGAGGTGTTTTATTGTTTGTTCAGGCAGTTTGGACGTAAGGACCCATATACTTTGGCTAGAAAAAAAATAATTTCGAAAATACATAACGACCATTTGAGGTATTCAGATAAAGTGTCACATATGGTGTTCCCTTGAGATCCTAACAAATTAAGTACATGAACTATCCTCTACAAAGCACGGCAAATCGATTAGAATATGTTTATTGCGGGCAAACTTAGCTACATGCCCACAATTGATCATACAACATTTCTATAGAAAAGTACTGGGGCGGCTATCTTCACGCATATGATACTGGCCAAACTATACGTATATCATAATAACTGGCTACTTGCACCGATGAAACGAGGTGTTTTATTGTTTGTTCAGGCATTTTGGACGTAAGGACCCATATACTTTGGCTAGAAAAAAATAATTTCGAAAATACATAACGACCATTTGAGGTATTCAGATAAAGTGTCACATATGGTGTTCCCTTGAGATCCTAACGAATTCAATATTTCTACAGAGCACGGCTTATCGATTAGGATATGTTTATTGCTGGCAAACTAAGCTATATGCCTACAATCGATCATACAATATTTCTATAGAAAAGTACTGGGGCGGCTGTCTTCACGCATATGATACTGGCCAAACTATACGTATATCATAATAACTAGCTACATGCACCAATGAAACGAGGTGTTTTATTGTTTGTTCAGGCATTTTGGACGTAAGGACCCATATACTTTGGCTAGAAAAAAATAATTTCAAAAATACATAACGGCCATTTCAGGTATTCAGATAAAGTGTCACATATGGTGTTCCCTTGAGATCCTAACGAATTAAATGCATGTATTTTTTTTTACGGAGCACAACTAAATGAAAAAAAAATTGTTTATTGCTGGCAAACTGAGCTACATGCCTACAATCGATCATAAAACATTTCTATAGAAAAGTACTGGGGCGGCTATATTCACGGACATCGTACTGGCCAAACTATACAGAATTTGTAATAACTGGCTACATGTACCGATGAAGCGAGGTATTATATTGTTTGTTGAGGCATTTTGGACGTAAGGACCCCTATACTTTGGCTAGAAAAAAATAATTTCAAAAATACATAACGACCATTTCAGGTATTCAGATAAAGTGTCACATATGGTGTCCCCTTGAGATCCTAACGAATTAAATGCATGGACTTTTTTCTACAGTTCACAACTAATTGAAAAGGAATTGTTTATTGCTGGCAAACTAAGCTATATGCCTACAATCGATCATACAACATTTCTATAGAAAAGAACTGGGGCGGCTGTCTTCACGCATACGATACTGGCCAAACTATACGGATATCAGCATAAGTGGCCACATGAACCGATGAAACGAGGTAATTTATTGTTTGTTCAGGCATTTTGGACGTAAGGACCCATATACTTTGGCTAGAAAAAAAAGATTTCAAAAATACATAACGACGATTTCAGGTATTCAGATAAAGTGTCACATATGGTTTTCCCTTGAGATCCTAACGAATTAAATGCATGGACTTTTCTATACGTTGCACAGCGAATCGATTAGGATATGAATATTGCTGGCAAACTAAGCTACATGCCCACAATCGATCATACAACATTTCTATAGAAAAGTACTGGGGCGGCTGTGTTCACGCATATGATTCTGGCCAAACTATACGGATATCAGCATAACTGGCCACATGAACCGATAAGACGAGGTGTTTCATTGTTTGTTCACGTATTTTGGACGTAAGGACCCATATACTTTGGCTAGAAAAAAATAATTTCGAAAATATATAACGACCATTTTAGGTATTCAGTTTAAGTGTCTCATATGGTGTTTCCTTGAGAATCTAAAGAATTAAATGCATGGACTTTTATCTACGGAGCACATCTAATCGATTAGGAATTGTTTATTGCTGGCAAACTAAGCTATATGCCTACAATCGATCATACAACATTTCTATATAAAAGTACTGGGGCGGCTGTCTTCACGCATATGATACTGGCCAAACTATAAGGATATCAGCATAACTGGCCACTTACACCGATAAGACGAGGTGTTTCATTGTTTGTTCAGGTATTTTGGACGTAAGGACCCATATGCTTTGGGTAGAAAAAAATAATTTCGGAATCTTTTCCAGTCGCTATGTATAAACATTTAAAACTGAAGTTTCTTTTTATTTGCATTTCCGCCACCCTGGATCTGAGCAGGCGCCATTCATTTATTAATAAAGATTATATTTGCCACTACCTATTTCATTTCCCTTCCTTTTTGTTTCCGGTATCAATAAGAGGCTAATTGGGTAGAAATCCCAGTTTACGCATTTTCACATAGGTAAGACCAGTATTTCGTACAGAAGGTCCTACTCATAGTTTTGTGTTCCTGCTGATGAGTAAGGTTGACAAAGAGCTCTAAAGAGGACCCAGTGTGTTGACGATGAGGGACCCCTATTGTTCCTTTAGCCGTCAACACAGTGAATCCTCCTTTTTTTAAAGGGTCGGCACGCTCATGTGACACATTTGGAGTTGCAGGCTACGGTAGCTGCTTAACATCAGGCGGGTCGTATGCTTGTTTGCCACCGACATGGTATAAAAAAAAAAACAGGTCGTCTTCCCTTCAAAATCAGCGTTTGACAGAACTTTGACAGATGAACGGTGACACATGACGTCTCCTCGATTTATTTCCATTGATTTATTCAAATTTATTACCTTATTTGTCCAATCTAATTATTATTTTATTACAAAACTACTATAGGCCAAGCAAATAAGATCTATAAAAAGTGTTTTGAGGAATTAATTCCCAGCAGGCTGGAAATCGCTTTAATACCTTCATGTGGTCCTAAATGCATGTGATCCGAGTTTGCCCAATCCCACGAGGTGTGCACAACTTTTTAGCGAAATTTTTGTTCTTTGTCAGGTTTTTGCTCGAAAACGATACGTCCGACGGAAAATCTCATTCATTTCAATATTAAAGAGGGTTAAATTTTGCGTCGATTGAGCAACTTATCTTTTAGTTCTGTTCAGCGGTACAGCCGAAATCAAAAGTTATAAACCGGGAAAATGTCTCAGTTAATTGAAAAACTCATATTTTGACTTCCATACCACATAGCTTTGAAACAGATGACTCCTGTTGAAAAACCTATAGAATAAAAGTTGTAGAGAATATAATTTCACGTTATATCAACATCTCAATTCTCAAAAACAGTAATTTTGAAAGACTAAATTTGGCATGAATTCAAAATCAGTTTTTTATAAATTCTTATGAGTTGCATATTTTCCATAAAATATGATGTGTGCCCTACATTTGATGCATCGTTACAACTAAGAATATTTCAGTGCAAATTTCTAAAACGTACCCAAATCGGAAAAGTGTTTTATTTATTTCTAAATTCCAAGGGTATATTCCTGAGCTTAAGTATATTACTTAAAGACGCCAGTGTCCTAATTTGCTCCAGTTCTGTAATCGATATTTCTTTTTTGTCTTTCCGATTGTGTAAACCTACATTTAATTATTCTTTTAGTCTGAGAACCCGCTATAAAATCATGTAACTGTGTGTTAAGTCACTACAATATGGTTCCTTTGTATCTCGGATTGTTAATGTTCGAAATTTCATTGACATGTCACAATGCTCAATTGTTTGGTTGAGTTAATATACCTTATTTACATTAGGGGATTGGGGAATCAATCAATAACTGCTGAACCTATTTAGATGAAACTTAGTAAAGAAATAGTAATCCACTCCCCTTTTTACTTGACTTCTAAGATAAAAACTATTTTATTTCCTTTTCCAGAACTTAAACTATCTCCATACCACATTTTACCAATGGACTTAAATCAGTTCGGTGGATATTGATTCCCCATACAAATAACTTTTGCCCCCTTTTCACACCCTTCAGGAATATTTTCTAGGATAAAAACTCCCCAGAACTCAAACTATTTTCATAGGTACCAAATTTCATCTAAATCGGTTTAACTATATTAATAACTCTTCATACTAACTTCTTACCCACTTTTCAGCCCCTTAAGAGTTGGTATTTTGGGTGCTCAGAGCAAAAAAAATTATTTAATGTAGGTTTACACAATTAGAAAGACATAAATGAAATATCGATTACCTCAGAACTGGAGCGAATTCTGACACTTGCGTCTTTGAGAAATAAACTTAAGTTAAGCTCAGAAATATACCTTTGAAATTACCGGAAATAAAAAACACGGTGTATAAATAGTTTTCTCATTCTGATTGGGTACGTTATAGAAATTTGCACTTAAATGTTCTTAGTTGTAACAATGCATTACACATCATATTTATGGAAAATATGCAACTTAGAAGGATTTAGAAAATAAACCATTTTAAATTCATGCCAAATTTAGCCTTTCAAAGTTACTGAATTTGAAAATTGAGATGTCTATATATCGTGAAATTGTATTCTCTTCAACTTTTATTCTATAGGTTTTTCAACAGGAGTCATCTGGTTCAAAGGTATGGAAGTCAAAATATTAGTTTTGCAAATAAATGAGATATTTTCAGGATTTATAATTTTTCATTTTGGCTGTACCGCTGAACTGGAGTATAAGTTAACCATCTTTAATATTGATATACGTGATATTTTCCTACGGACGTACCGTTTTTGAGCTAGAAGCAAAATACTGACAAAGAGCAAAAATTTCGCTAAAAAATTATGCACACCTCCTGGGATTGGGCAAACTCAGATCACATGCATTTAGGACCACTTGAAGGTATTGTAACGATTTCAAGCCTGCTGGAAATTAATTCTTCAATAAAATCTAATTTTCTTAGCCTACTACTATAAACTACTCAAATATTTTTTCTACTCGTCGACTGTAATGCTTGAATTGTGATTGTGTAGACCGAACTACTAGCGCATACTTTCCGATAGAGCTTTTATGGTCGCATATTGTGACATCGCCAACGATGGTACAAAGGATTTTCATACAATATTGTAACACTGTTGCCCGAGCCCGCGCGGCCACGCCGCCGTCGCCGCGCGGGCTCGGGCACGATCTTCCGGGAGATTTAACTTACTCTATTGTATAGAGGCAGCAGGTCGCGGCGTTAAACTCAATTCTTACCGGCTTGCCTATATTGAGCACTCGTAGAAAAAATATTGTATACAATAGTGACATAATTAAGAGCTTTTCAGTCGAGTACCGTGTTTAGGCCACGAAACTTGCTGAGTGGCCTAAGTAAGGTAAGAGATTGAAAAACTTGATTATGTCACTATTGTATACAATATTTTTTCTACGAGTGCTCAATATAGGCAAGCCGGTAAGAATTGAGTTTAACGCCGCGACCTGCTGCCTCTATACAATAGAGTAAGTTAAATCTCCCGGAAGATCGTGCCCGAGCCCGCGCGGCGACGGCGGCGTGGCCGCGCGGGCTCGGGCAACAGTGTTACAATATTGTATGAAAATCCTTTGTACCATCGTTGGCGATGTCACAATATGCGACCATAAAAGCTCTATCGGAAAGTATGCGCTAGTAGTTCGGTCTACACAATCACAATTCAAGCATTACAGTCGACGAGTAGAAAAAATATTTGAGTAGTTTATAGTAGTAGGCTAAGAAAATTAGATTTTATTGAAGAATTAATTTCCAGCAGGCTTGAAATCGTTACAATACCTTCAAGTGGTCCTAAATGCATGTGATCTGAGTTTGCCCAATCCCAGGAGGTGTGCATAATTTTTTAGCGAAATTTTTGCTCTTTGTCAGTATTTTGCTTCTAGCTCAAAAACGGTACGTCCGTAGGAAAATATCACGTATATCAATATTAAAGATGGTTAACTTATACTCCAGTTCAGCGGTACAGCCAAAATGAAAAATTATAAATCCTGAAAATATCTCATTTATTTGCAAAACTAATATTTTGACTTCCATACCTTTGAACCAGATGACTCCTGTTGAAAAACCTATAGAATAAAAGTTGAAGAGAATACAATTTCACGATATATAGACATCTCAATTTTCAAATTCAGTAACTTTGAAAGGCTAAATTTGGCATGAATTTAAAATGGTTTATTTTCTAAATCCTTCTAAGTTGCATATTTTCCATAAATATGATGTGTAATGCATTGTTACAACTAAGAACATTTAAGTGCAAATTTCTATAACGTACCCAATCAGAATGAGAAAACTATTTATACACCGTGTTTTTTATTTCCGGTAATTTCAAGGGTATATTTCTGAGCTTAACTTAAGTTTATTTCTCAAAGACGCAAGTGTCAGAATTCGCTCCAGTTCTGAGGTAATCGATATTTCATTTATGTCTTTCTAATTGTGTAAACCTACATTAAATAATTTTTTTTGCTCTGAGCACCCAAAATACCAACTCTTAAGGGGCTGAAAAGTGGGTAAGAAGTTAGTATGAAGAGTTATTAATATAGTTAAACCGATTTAGATGAAATTTGGTACCTATGAAAATAGTTTGAGTTCTGGGGAGTTTTTATCCTAGAAAATATTCCTGAAGGGTGTGAAAAGGGGGCAAAAGTTATTTGTATGGGGAATCAATATCCACCGAACTGATTTAAGTCCATTGGTAAAATGTGGTATGGAGATAGTTTAAGTTCTGGAAAAGGAAATAAAATAGTTTTTATCTTAGAAGTCAAGTAAAAAGGGGAGTGGATTACTATTTCTTTACTAAGTTTCATCTAAATAGGTTCAGCAGTTATTGATTGATTCCCCAATCCCCTAATGTAAATAAGGTATATTAACTCAACCAAACAATTGAGCATTGTGACATGTCAATGAAATTTCGAACATTAACAATCCGAGATACAAAGGAACCATATTGTAGTGACTTAACACACAGTTACATGATTTTATAGCGGGTTCTCAGACTAAAAGAATAATTAAATGTAGGTTTACACAATCGGAAAGACAAAAAAGAAATATCGATTACCACAGAACTGGAGCAAATTAGGACACTGGCGTCTTTAAGTAATATACTTAAGCTCAGGAATATACCCTTGGAATTTAGAAATAAATAAAACACTTTTCCGATTTGGGTACGTTTTAGAAATTTGCACTGAAATATTCTTAGTTGTAACGATGCATCAAATGTAGGGCACACATCATATTTTATGGAAAATATGCAACTCAGAATGAATGCATGCTAAGAATTTATAAAAAACTGATTTTGAATTCATGCCAAATTTAGTCTTTCAAAATTACTGTTTTTGAGAATTGAGATGTTGATATAACGTGAAATTATATTCTCTACAACTTTTATTCTATAGGTTTTTCAACAGGAGTCATCTGTTTCAAAGCTATGTGGTATGGAAATCAAAATATGAGTTTTTCAATTAACTGAGACATTTTCCCGGTTTATAACTTTTGATTTCGGCTGTACCGCTGAACAGAACTAAAAGATAAGTTGCTCAATCGACGCAAAATTTAACCCTCTTTAATATTGAAATGAATGAGATTTTCCGTCGGACGTATCGTTTTCGAGCAAAAACCTGACAAAGAACAAAAATTTCGCTAAAAAGTTGTGCACACCTCGTGGGATTGGGCAAACTCGGATCACATGCATTTAGGACCACATGAAGGTATTAAAGCGATTTCCAGCCTGCTGGGAATTAATTCCTCAAAACACTTTTTATAGATCTTATTTGCTTGGCCTATAGTAGTTTTGTAATAAAATAATAATTAGATTGGACAAATAAGGCTTGCCTATATTGAGCACTCGTAGAAAAAATATTGTATACAATAGTGACATAATCAAGTTTTTCAATCTCTTACCTTACTTAGGCCACTCAGCAAGTTTCGTGGCCTAAACACGGTACTCGACTGAAAAGCTCTTAATTATGTCACGATTGTATAAAATACTATTATCTTATCTGTGGTCATGCCACAAATAAACGAAATATTTTGACAACCCTGAAAACTTATCCGATACGTTTCAAGGCCGTAGCTGTCACTTCGTGGAGATGGACACCCTTGGCATTTTCACCAACTAGGGTCAGTTGATTTTTGCTATGTTGGACTGGACTAGGACACGCTCATTTGAAAAAGAATATCTAAATATATAAAAGAAGAAACTGACTGACTGACTGACTGACTGACTGACTGACTGACTGACTGACATATCAACGCACAGCCCAAACCGCTGGTTCTAGAGATTCCAAATTTGGCACGTAGGTTCCTTATAAGGTCTAGGAATGCACTAAGAAAGGATTTTTCAAAATTCACCCCCTAAGGGGGTAAAATGGGGGTCCAAAATTTGTATGGCGAATCAAGATTTGTTAGACTATTTCATTCGAAACTTCACAGGAGTATTCCCAACGATAAAGGGGTAAACACGTGTTTCAGGTTTTTTTAAAATTCAACCCCTAAAAGGGGCAAATGTGGTCACAAAGTCTGAAAATCAACATGGGTATCGTATCCTTTTTGAGTACTTATAGTACGCGGGCGAAGCCGCGGGAAAAGGCTAGTATTTAATAAAAGGTTTCAATGATAGCCATATCTATATAAACAATATGAACTTTCATAGACTTGGCCTCATGCGTTTCCTCCAGAGATGAGCGAGGAATGTGTTTTTTTTTTAAGAACCAATCCTAGAGCTGCGCTGTGCGAAGAAACAAATGAAGTGATTCTGTTGGTGCTTAACAAACACAATCCTCGCTCATCTCTGGTGGAAACACAGCCTTAGGATACCAGGAGTGCGATTTTTGAATCTCACCAAGTGACTAATTCTCACCGATGTGAGTGATTTCCGATAGTAAATCACTCACATCGGTGAGAATTAGTCACTTGGTGAGATTCAAAAATCGCACTCCTGGTATAAACCGTTCAAGGTAATAATACACAGACCGAACGGGATGGTCTTGTCGCCAAGTCGAACAAAACAAACAAAAAAGGCACGACCGTACCATCCTTTTCTCGAAGCCACTTAGCCCATTTTCGACCCCCCTACCGACTGTTTAGCTTTATCTACAACTCTGTTGTGGATAAAGCTAGACGTCTAAAATGTCAGTGAACAAGAGGCCATAACACAAGAAAGATATATTCCCAATATCATTCAATTTTAACTTATACTTTAATAGTTATTGCAAGGCAAAGTTTCTTATTTTTGACACTGACTGACTGATCAACATAATTCTAAGGTACTTCTAGCTAACCCACAAGCTCCAAATTGTAAACACATCTAGTATTAGGGCTAAAAGCCACTGAAAACATACCACAATATCAGTCGGGTTGTCTGGTTTTACAAACCACACTATTTAGTTACCTAATCATTGAGTAACAGAAGACGACATCCCTAAGAAATTATTTGTACCATGAGTTGTAGTGAAAATCACTAAAAGTCTGACATTGGCTGCTGGACCACTGACATGATACCATGCAAATGTCAAAAAAATTTAAAAATCAAATACTGCACGTAATGACTTCGCGCGTGATAATAAATTGTAAAAATAATCCTAACAATAGTAAACAAAGCCACCGAATTACATTCCATATGTAAGTAAGTGCAAAGTTTGGTCTTAAGGTGCGTAGGTAGGTACACACCGGCGTGCCAACGAACGCGAAGCACTTATACGGTAGCTATTTGTTAGAATGAGATAGATAGATCTTCGTTGGCCCGGTGTGTACGCACCATTACACTAATTTGAAAGAATGAGGGTTTCCGCGATTGAGATTTTTACTAGATGGCAGCACCGTGACGACAGGTCTTTTTGGCAGTAGCTGTCAAAATCTACCAATCAAAAAATATATGGTTAAACATGATTGGTGGATTGTGACAGCTAGACCTGTCGCCACGGTGCTGCCATCTAGTGAAAAACTCGATAGCGGAAACCCTCATTGTGTTGGCGGTGCACCGCCATTTTCCTTGATGCACAGATTAATGTCACAGAAGTAACACATACACGAGTATGTGCCTACTTGATTTACATACATCATCATTTAACACTACTCATGCACAAAAATATTCACGTAAACATATATTGGCTTGCTTCATCTATTTTGATAAATGTATGTATCGGTCACCACAGTGACCGAGGTGCCAATCGTTAACGACAATCGAAAAGTAAAAATATACCTTCAAACGGCTTTAAAGATTATTAGGGAGTTTTCTTACAAAATTAAGTGGGTGCATATTTATAAGAAGTAAGTCTAGCAGTCTTAAAGGCTTGCTATGCCTTTGGTATTGACTTAGAATTTTAGTCTTGAAGGTTCGTAATGAAAGGCACAGGCAATTGGCAGAACAAGAGTATCATTCTACATTCGTTTCTAAATGACCTTAAGTAAGTAGTAGAATGAATGTTACAAATAAAATAATCAGTTGCTCCTAAATTTATTTAATCAATTTTCCTCACGAAATGTGTTTAGGTAGAATATGAATTTGTGATAAGAATGTCACGTCCATTTTGTTAAAGCTACTCTATCATTCAGTGACAGCTGTCAACCGCCAAACATGGGGCACAAAATTTGTTCTAGATAGCTCATCTAGTAGAATACATAATACATAAATGTACCATCGGATGTGGGAATAGATCTAAGATGGCGCTTGATGCTTAAAGATAAATGAAGTGCACAAAAGAGAAATCAAACTTATATAAACATTCAACGTGTGCGAAAGAGACAGACGATCTTTTTTGAAAGGGTGGCAACGTTTAAATTTGGGTATCTTGTTTACATACTCATGACGTGACAGCTCATATTTTAGCGTGGAAAATATAAAACATTTTTAATGAGAACAAAAGGTAAAAAAATATAATTTTTAACAAAAGTTATTTCCAATATCTGACAACAAAAAGAAAGGTACTGTATTAGTCAAGAGCATGGATTTATATGAAGTGGATCTAATTCGGTCAAAAAGTGAGGCCGAAAGAGCAGGTCATCTAGAGGACTGTGTCTCGTTTTGACTAAGGAGGTAATGACGTCATCAGACAATGGCAATGTCAAATGTGACAATTTTGTAACGAGTGCGAGTGAGACACCGCCCCCCACATTATTCTCTCTATCGGACCGTTTGTACTACTTTTTACTAGTCGCCTAATGAACGACTGTTCTGTTTTACTCGGTAAATCGGTAATAAGGTATTCTTCATAATATATAACTTCATGTAAATCCTGGGTCAAGAGCAGTGTTTTTGACAATAGCATAAGTATTAGTGACATGTCACATCAGAGGTACGCAATATGTTTGTATGTGTGTGTCGGTATTGGCACCTGCCATAGACAGACTAGCCATAGACCTGTCATGGTAATAACAATACCATGATCGAACGGGATGGTCTTATTACACTTTCAATGGGTACGACGGAAAAGGAGCTACACAGACTATGCAGTCTACTCAAAATTAAGCTTTTACAAGGAGCACGAGGTCACTACACATAAACTCAATTTTATTCGTAAATTTTACGATTCGATCTGCACATCTCAATAGTATTCTACACTATTTTGTAGTATAACAACCCAGGTTCACCCCTATAACTTGATATCTATCTAGTGGTTGAGGTTATCTGTAAGGTGCTATTATCGTTGGTCCATATCACAGTCTCACCTTTTTTTGTTACCCACGTTGTAAGCCGACACAACTTTATAAGAAAAATATCAGGTTTTCTCGTAGTAAACACAGAAATTCTTGAAGAAATCGCAAATTATATCTGTTTGTGATCCTCCACTGCTATATGGAATGGGTGGAGGGTAACAAGGTCTATGACAAGGACCAACGATAATAGCACCTTTTCTGTCGTACCTATTGAAAGTGTAATAAGACCATCCCGTTCGATCCTGGTATTGTTATTACCATGACAGGTATATGGCTAGTATGTCTATGTTTTGCATACAACACAAAAAGGTGATACACGCGCTGTGGACGTATCGATAAAGTATTTTTTATAAACTACGTGAGCAATGAGGTTTCACTGGGTACCTATTTCAACCATAGACGATGCTAAAAATAAATAACCAAAAATATAATCAAATATTTTTGGAGGAATCTTAAACGAAAGAGCTATGGAGATATGATCTTGATATTAAGTAGTAACCCCTGTCTGTAACACAGACGTAGCTATACTAATATGCCGTAAGATACTGAAACATATCCTTTGGCTGGCCAAAAAGTGCAGTAACAGTGGAAGTAATAAGCTATACTCTTCCCTTTTTCAGTAGCGTGGGTATGAGCGTGAGAAAGAGACAGTATGATTCTGTCTGTCTATGCTTGAAGTAAAACAAACCCTGGCCAAACTATATATTATATAATAGCTAAGCACCACACACGACACAGATCACGACACGTTACTGTTTCCTGTCGATAGGATCGCAACATTGGTTTAAAGCGAAAATGTTAGAAACTTTAATTATTCACAATTCCGTTCTACTATGTGGCATTTATCGATGCATGAGATGAAAATCGACATTTTACATCCCTAATACGCACATCAATAAACATTTCACACGCACACCAACAAACAGTGTCAGCAACAAACGGACGAAAGTGATGCATTAAGACGAGTTGTCTGAATAATAGTTGTCTTATTCATCATATGGCATTTGTTGCAAGAGCGAGCAGCGAGAAATGACAGTTGTGACTTACGACGCCAAGGAGAACAAGTGACGTGGGGTCTATTTAGTCTGAGGTAATACTAATAACTAATAAATGACTAAGTGTCATTGAATAAATATACAGTTTGTAAATTTTATACGGGCGTATATTGTGATGGCGATTAGTATTTGACCTAGGGAACCTATTTACATTTATTTCTTTAAGAAAATATTTTTTTTTCATACATAATAATTCAGCCCGCAATGAATTGCATCCATGACAATTAACTTACCGGTGCGTCATGTCAGTTATGTCAGTTTTAAATCAGTTGGATAGCGTACATTGGTGCCCGGTAGGACTGTAAAAAATCATTACACGTAATTAATAACACTATTTAACAAAATTACTATACTATATGAGTCCTATTGCTGGATACTATAGGTGGATAAAGTATACGCCCGTATAAAATTTACAGGCTGTATATGAAAAAGATAATCAAATAGGCTGATGAAGGTTTCATACTGTTCAATGAGAATATATTTTCTTATGACCTTTTAATTACATACAGGCTGCTCGAAACCAAGAAATCTTAATTTGTCAATTTCTTTGTAATCACTGCACCGATTGTTAAGATACTAGATATACTGGTTTTAAATACCCTATTATATGTATGTTTTGGATTTGTTCAATGACTAAGGTCACCGAGTATATTTCAATAATAAATAGAATCTATCCCCCATCTATTTTTTGAACCGTGGGTCCAAAAATATTGAAAAAAAATATGAAAGTGATGCCTGATAAGTAGTTTCAATGAAAACTATATTGAATAAAATCGGATCAGCCGTGTTTGAGTTATCTATCACTCAAAAACGCATAGTGAAAGGACGCAACGCATAGTGCCGGGTATTGAAATGAAGTAAGCGCCGCCAAATATCCCTTAATAAACGACCTTTTGAACGGATGTATTGTAACAGGCCGCCAACTTTTCACGATAGGTAGTTTTTTTTAACGTTAGTATCCACTAAGAAGGGGTTTTTCAAAATTCATCCCCTAAGGGGGTAAAAAGGGGGTTGAAAGTTTGTTTGAATGGGGTTTCAAATTTTGTGTTAGAGATTTGAGACTTCGTACGTTTACTAATAATTAAAAAACAATTAAAGTGATTTCAAGGAGTTGAAAATTAGTATACAGATTTTTTTTGTGACAGACTTGAAAGTTCGTTTGTTAATTACAAACTTCAATGCAAAAAAACTAATTTTAGCATTTTTCATAATTCTACTCCAGAGGAGTTGAAACGGAGTTGAAAAGTTTGTATGAAAGGGAAGCCTTTACTACTGAAGCTAGAAAGTTGTAATTTGCAGGACAGGTTACATTTACAACCTGTACAACTAATGAGAAGGGATTTTGAAAAATTCCACCCCTATGGGGGTAAAATGGGGGTTAAAAGTTTGTATCGGTGGGGTTTAAAATTTAAATAATTTAATAATAATAAACGCAATTTCAGCGTTTTTAAAAATTCAACCTAGAACGGGGCGAAAAAGGGGTTGAAAGTTTGTATAGAGATTTACAATTTTTTTGGTTTGAGAATTACTAGGAATTATAGTTTTTATTTCCGTTCAATTTCCATACTCCAGAGTGAGCTATGACAATAGTTTGGTCATCGTATCGCAAAATATACGACATTTTAGTCTCCAATTATGATCAGTAATACGCTGTTAAAATTATTCGGTTTTCTCATGTTACACAAAGAAGTATAGTTCACAAAGAAGTTACGCAAATAATAGGGTACATTGAAGTTATTATTTGCATATTAATACTTATTTGTAACTGAAACTATGTCTACGTTACCCGTTTTTTCGCCAAAATAACTATAAGTATAAATAGATTAAGAAGAGTTAGTTAATAAGATACAATTGGATACAAAACTCTGTATGATGAACCGTATTATACGCGGACGAACATTCGACACTTCGTACATTTACTAATAATTAAAAAATAATAAAAGTAATTTCTACGTTTTTTAAAATTCAACCTTTAACAGGGTAAAAAAGGGATTGAAAGTTTGTATAGAGATTAATTTTTTCTTGTGACAGACTTGAAAGTTCGTTTGCTACTTACTTCAAGGCAAAAAAACTAATTTCAGCGTTTTTCAAAATTCCACCCCAGAGAGGTTGAAACGAGGTTGAAAAGTTTGTATTAAAGGGAGGCCGTAACTAATGAAGCTAGAAAGTTATAATTTGCAGGACGAGTTAGATTTACAATTTGTATAACTCACACAACTCACGAGAAGCTATTTTAAATAATTCAACCCCTTAAGGGGTAAAAAAAGAGTTAAAAGTTTGTATGGGTGGAGTTTAAAATTTAGAGTTAGAGATTTAAAACTTCACACATTTACTAACTAGCTGTGCCCGCGGCTCCGCCCGCGTGGAATTCGGTCTGTGTAAGTGGCTAATTTGCCCCTAATTTCTCTCCCGCTACCCTGGAGGCGGAACTTGAAGTAAAGTTGACAGATGGATACGCTAGAGGACAGTTGTCCTGATAAAATATTTTACAATTACCACTAAATGAAACTATACTCAAAAATCAATACTTTTTTTTGGCATGATTTAAACGACATAGAGTAGTAGGTGTATATCGGATACAGTACCATTTTTCCAAATCGATCCTCCCGTCAAATCAGTCTAAGCATGAAAGGTAAGAACAGGTGCGGTTGAAATTTGGGGGGGGGGGTCACAAATGCAGAAATGATTTTTTGAGGGGGTCAGTACCGTTTTTTTCTATTTGAGGTGTACTTGGGGGGGGGGGGGGTGACCCATGCAAATTACCCCCCTTTTAAACGTTTAATTTTTATAGGCTACGTGCTAACCTGGCCGGGGATTTTCTTGAATTGGAATTAGTAATCTTTAAGGGGTGATTTCTGGGATAACAATGCAAAAAAAACCGGCCAAGAGTATGTCGGGCGATGCTCAGTGTAGAGTTTCGTAGTTGCCGCCCTGTTTGTACCCACGGTTCAAAAGTTAGATGGAAGAGACGCCCTTGTTTGAACTTTCAAATCTAATATTTACGAAACTATCAGTTTCATCCAAAAAATGTATTAAAAGACCTCTATTCCTTTTGAAAGACCTATTCAATAATACCCAACACGATAGAGTTGGAGCGAAAAAAAATTCACCCCATTTTATGTGTACCCTAATAGAAGCATACACTGCTTTATCTACACACATATTAAAAAAATCCTAAGTGACGTGTTCGGTAACCATTAGAATGACCGCCATGACCAACCTTATTGTGCCGGCGGTCGGGGAGGAGGGCGAATTTTCATTACGTTACCGTAGGTAATGAATTTTCATACGTTTTTACCACACTGTCACAGATAATACACTGATGTTACGTTACTGATTGCATTAATGGTGGTAATTACATACGGTTTCTGAACGCGGAATAGAGGATTTATGATATTGTTGTAGATCAAGATATTTATTCTTCAATGTAAGCAAATTACAATGCACTAATGAACGTCAGAGAAAAAAAATACCTGAGTGCGTTTCGGTTGGAAAGAAGTTGTTATTTAATTTTATTTCATTTTTGACTTTTTCCTAATTTTTGTAGTTATTTTTTTTTTGTATTCTTTTTAATTGAAATTTTTGATATTTTTGAAATTTTTGATATTTTTGAAATTTTTAAATTTTACGAGATTTTTGAGATTTTTGAATTTTTGAAATTTTTGAAATTTTGAAATTTTTAAAATTTTTGAAATTTTTAAATTTTTGAAATTTACGAAATTTTTGAAATTTTGGAAATTTTTTGAATGGTTTGAAATTTTGACATTTTTGACATTTTCGACATTTTTTACTTTCAGGTTCTCGACTTTTTTTACTTTTTTCACTTTGTCACTTCTCACTGTCACTATACACTCATTCTCACATCTCTATACAAAATTTCATTAAAATCCGTTCAGCTGTTTTCACGTGATGCGCGGTCAAATAAACAGACAAACAGATAAACAGACAAAAATTCTAAAAATTGTTGGAACGTGTTCTGTTATCGAAGTATCCCCAGCCAACTTTTTTTCGAATATATTTCATGTACAGACTTTCGACCCTCTTCAGCTTTATTATATGTATAAGATAGATTTTTGGACCTAAGATTCTAAAGTAAAATGGAGGGGGGGGGGGGGGGCTTTTTTGAAGATGAAACTATCCTTTGTCCTTTCTCGAGACCCATACTATCTCTATACCAATTATCATCAAAATCAGTTCAGCGGTAAAAAATTCCTCATACCAACTCCAACCCACTTTTCACCCCCACAAGGGTTTGAAAACTATCCTATGACGTTTCTCGAGACTCAAATTATCTCCATACTCATCTCTATCTAAATCGTATCAGCGGTTAAAAATTCTCCATACAAATTTTAAACACCATTTTCACCCCCACCAGGGTTGATTTTCGGGATTAAAACTATATATTATCCTTTCCCGAGACTCAAACTATCTCTATACAAAATTTCATCAAAATCCGTTCAGACGTTTTCACGTGATGCGCGGTCAAATAAACAGACAAACAGATAAACAGATAAACAGACAAAAATTCTAAAAATTATTGGAACGTGTTCTGTTATCGATTCTAAGTATCCCCAGCCAACTTTTTTTCGATTATCTTCCATGTACAGACTTTCGACCCTCTTCAGCTTTATTATAGGTATAGATAATTAAAGAAAAAAATTCAGCGTTTTTCAAATTTCAACCTATAACGGGGTTAAAAAGGGATTGTAAGCATGTATAGAGATAAAAAAATGTTTGAGACAGACTTTCGTTTGTAGGGTAACTTTAAAGCAAAAAAAAACTAATTTCAGCGTTTTTTAGAATTCCACCCCGGAGGAATTGAAACGGGGTTGAAAAGTTTGTATGAAAAGAAGGCCTTTACGACTGAAGCTAGAAAGTTGTAATTTGCAGGACGGGTTACATTAACAATCTGTACAACTAAGAAGAATCGATTTTGAAATAATCATCCCCTAAGGAGGTAAAATGGGGGTTAAAAGTTTGTATTAGTGGGGTTTTAAATTAAGAGTTAGAGATTTGAAACTTCGTATGTTTACTAATAATTAAAACATAATAAACACAATTTCAGCGTTTTTCAAAATTCAACCTAGAACGGGGCTAAGAAGGGGTTGTAAGTTTGTATAAAGTTTTACTATTTTTTAGGGTTCCGTACCTCGAAAGGAAAAAACGGAACCCTTATAGGATCACTTTGTTGTCCGTCTGTCTGTCTGTCTGTCTGTCTGTCAAGACCATTTTTCTCAGGAACGCGTGGAGGTATCAAGCTGAAATTTATATCAAATACTCAGGTCCATTGTCCCTTGGAGCTGTAAAAATCAAACTTAAAAGCCTACGCAATCAAGAGATACAGTCGTTTATGCTGCAAATTTTAGAGTTTTCGGCACTCGCAAAACCTACGGGGTACTTCCCGTGAACTCAGAAACTTGAAACTTGGCACGAAGCAACGTCATATAGCATAGACAATGGAAAAATTACGAAAAGTAGAATTTTTTAGTAAAATCATACAAAAAAATTTTTTTTTTTTCAATTTTTAACTTACTACCTTTTTCCTCGTAACCGCGTGGAGGTATTATAATGAAATTCATGTCAAATACTCAGGGCTATAGGATCTTTCAGATGTAGCAAAACCAAACTTTTATCTCAACGCAATCAAAAGAAATACCAATTTAAGTCGCATATTTTGAAACTGAGTACTCGCAAGAAACTCAAAACCTAAAGGGTACTTCCCGTAAACTTAGAAACATGACACTTGGCACGAAGAAACTTCATATAGCACAGACAAAGGAAAAATTACGAAAAGTAGAAATTTTTAGTAAAATCATACAAAAAATATTTTTATAAATTTTAAACTTACTACCTTTTTCCTCGTAAACGCGTAGAGGTATTAAATTGAAATTGATATCAAATACTCAGGTCTATAATACCTACCTACCTTAACTACCTTTAAGCTGTAACAAAATCAATTTTCTATGTCAATGCGATGGGTGAACTTACTTTTCTTTTTTTACTTATATACCTACAGGTTTGTACGGAACCCTCGGTGCGCGAGTCCGACTCGCACTTGGCCGGTTTTTTTTTGTTTGAGATATACTAGGAATTATTGTTCCTATTTCCGTTCCATTTCCATGTTCCAGAGTGAGCTCTGACAATAGTTTGGTCATCGTATCGCCAAATAAAACTACCACTATAGTACACAAAGAAGTTACGCAAATCATAGGGGACATTTTCGTTATTATTTGCATATTAACACTTATTTGTAACTGAAACTATGTCTACGTTACCCGTTTTTCGTCAAAATAGCTATAAGTTTAAATAGATTAAGAAAATGGTTCGGGGATTAACAAAAGTTAGTTAAGAAAGTGTCTAGTCTAGGTTTGAGAGACATTAGAATACCATGAAGACCTTTACTTTAAAGTTAATAAACAAGGCTGCATAAAGTGGTTTTGTTTAGTTGAACTTAGGTAAAAAGAAAAACCGGCCAAGTGCGAGTAGGACTCGCGCACCGAGGGTTCCGTACAAACCTTTAGGTATATAAGGTTATTAAATTTAAAATTATTTTTATTATATGATGTAACTAAAAATGTACGGTTTTCGCAATTTTTCCTTTATATGTGCTATAGACAAGACGTTGCTTTGTACCGTCAAGTTATAAATTTCAAGATTCTGAGTTCACGGGAAGTACACTGTGGGTTTTGATTCCCTTGCGAGTTTCGAAAATTTGGGGCATCTTTTGATTGCGTTGGCTAAGAAGTTTGGTTATTTCACAGCTCCAAGAGACAGTAGACCTGAGTATTTCATATAAATTTCAGCTTGATACCTCCACGCGTTCCTGAGAAAAAGGGTCTTGACAAACGGACGGACGGACAACAAAGTGATCCTATATAATCCGTTTTTTCCTTTTAAGGTTTTCGGAACAATGAGCCATGTAGCCAGTTATGATGATATCTGTATAGTGTGGCCAGTACGATGTGCGTGAAGACAGCCGCTCCAGTACTTTTCTACAGAAATGTTGTATGATCGATTGTGCGCAAATAACCGACCCTAACCGATTAGACGTGCTCCGTAGAGAATAGTCGATGCATTGAATTCGTTAGGATCTCAAGGTAACACCATATGTGACACTTGATCTGAATACCTGAAATGGTCGTTATGTATTTTGGAAATTATTTTTTCTAGCCAAAGTATATGGGTCCTTACGTCCAAAATGCCTGAACAAACTATTAAACACCTCGTTTCATCGGTATATGTAGCCAGTTATTATGATTTCTGTATAGTTTGGCCAGTACGATGTGCGTGAAGATAGTCGCCCCAGTACTTTTCTATAGAAATGTTTTATGATCGATTGTAGGCATGTAGCTTAGTTTGCCAGCAATAAACAATTCCTTTTTAATTAGTTGTGCTCAGAAGAAAAAAGTCCATGCATTTAATTTGTAAGGATCTCAAGGGAACACCATATGTGACACTTTATCTGAATACCTGAAATGGTCGTTATGTATTTTTGAAATTTTTTTTTTCTAGCCAAAGTATATAGGTCCCTACGTCCAAATTAAATAAATAAATAAATATTATAGGACAATCTTACACAAATCGACCTAGTCCCACAGTAAGCTCAATAAGCCTTGTGTTATGGGTACTAGACGACGATATATATAATAGATAAATATGAATAAATACTTAAATACATAGAAAACACCCATATAGCCCACCCAATGAAGGAAAACTAAGAGGAGATAATTCGTGTATAGCCAAATTTTGGTGTAGTTGCAGGCAAAGGTATCTTACACAACATACTAAAAGTACCGGTGGATGGGGGTGCCGCTAGCGGGAAGGGGGGGGTGTAAAGGTCCCTAATTTTGGTTTTTCGTAAATAACTCGGTAACGGCAGCTCATACGAAAAAATTTCCTATTGCTCAATTTATCCACATTTAATTTTATATAAAAAAGATTATTTCCAATATTTTGCTAGGATTCATGTTTAATGAGATATCGATGAAATACGATAAACACTTTTTTAAACTTTCGGAGCTAATATTTACGAAAGTGTTAGTTTTATCCAAAAATTTTTTGAGAATACCCTTATTGTTTTAAAAAGACCTATCCAACGATACCCCACACATTAGGGTTGGAGTCAAAATAATATTTACCCCCCCACTCCATGTGTACGGGAGGTACCCGAAAGAGTAATATTTTTTCACATTTTGTTTTAAAACTTTGTCTGCGTAATTAAAACACATACTTATACGAAATTTCACTTCTCTAGTACTAGCCATCACTGAGCAGAGTGAGGAGGGGTCCTACCCTTGGAGTTTCGGCATGTCCGTCTGTCCCCGTCTGTCCGTCCACGGCTTTGCTCAGTGATGTTTAGTACTAGACGTCTAGACAGATAGATGGGGTCAGACGGATATGGCGAAACTATAAGGGTAGGAAGTGAGGTAGCAGGGTGAGCAGCCTGCTCAGTGATGGTTAGTACTAGAAAATAAAAAAATCGTAAGAGTATGTACTTTATTCACGCCGGCAGTTTTAAAACAAAATGTGAAAAAATATATTTTTTTCGGGTACCTCCCGTACACATGGAGTGGGGGGGTAAATATTATTTTGACTCCAACCCTAATGTGTGGGGTATCGTTGGATAGGTCTTTTTAAAACAATACGGGTATTCTCAAACAATTTTTGGATAAAACTAACACTTTCGTAAATATTAGCTCCGAAAGTTTAAAAAAGTGTTTATCGTATTTCATCGATATCTCATTAAACATGAATCCTAGCAAAATATTGGAAATAATCTTTTTTATAGAAAATTAAATGTGGATAAATTGAGCAATAGGAAATTTTTTCGTATGAGCTGCCGTTACCGAGTTATTTACGAAAAACCAAAATAAGGGACTTTTACTTTGGACTTTTAGGCATGTAGCTTAGTTTGCCAGCAATCAACAATTCCTAATCGATTAACCGTGCTCCGTAGAGAAAAGTCCATGCATTTAATTCGTTAGGATCTCAAGGGAACACCATATGTGACACTTTATCTGAATACCTGAAATGGTCGTTATGTATTTTTGAAATTATTTTTTTCTAGCCAAAGTATCTGGATCCTTACGTCGAAAATAACTGCACAAACAATGAAATACCTCGCCTTATCGGATCATGTGGCCAGTTATGCTGATATCCGTATAGTTTGGCCAGTATCATATGCGTGAAGACAGCCGCCCCAGTACTTTATAGAAATGTTGTATGATCAATTGTGGGCATGTAGCTAAGTTTGCCCGCAATAAACATATCCTTATCGATTTGCCATGCTTTGTAGAGGATAGTTCATGCACTTAATTCGTTAGGATCTCAAGGGAACACCATATGTGACACTTTATCTGAATACCTAAAATGGTCGTTATATATTTTCGAAATTATTTTTTCTAGCCAAAGTATATGGGTCCTTACATCCAAAATGCCTGAACAAACAATAAAACACCTCGTTTCATCGGTGCATGTAGCTAGTTATTATGATATACGTATAGTTTGACCAGTATCATATGCGTGAAGACAGCCGCCCCAGTACTTTTCTATAGAAATATTGTATGATCGATTGTAGGCATATAGCTTAGTTTGCCAGCAACAAACATATCCTAATCGATTAACCGTGCTCCGTAGAGATATTGAATTTGTTAGGATCTCAAGGGAACACCATATGTGACACTTTATCTGAATACCTTAAATGGTCGTTATGTATTTTCGAAATTATTTTTTTTCTAGCCAAAGTATATGGGTCCTTACGTCCAAAATGCCTGAACAAACAATAAAACACCGTTTTATCGGTGCATGTAGCTAGTTATTATGATATACGTATAGTTTGGCCAGTATCATATGCGTGAAGACAGCCGCCCCAGTACATTTCTATAGAAATGTTTTATGATCAATTGTGGCCATATAACTAAGTTTGCCCGCAATAAACATATCCTAATGGATTTGCCGTGCTTTGTAGAGGATAGTTCATGCACTTAATTTGTTAGGATCTCAAGCGAACACCATATGTGACACTTTATCTGAATACCTCAAATGGTCGTTATATATTTTCGAAATTATTTTTTTCTAGCCAAAGTATATGGGTCCTTACGTCCAAAATACCTGAACAAACAATAAAACACCTCGTTTCATCGGTGCATGTAGCTAGTTATTATGATATACGTATAGTTTGGCCAGTATCATATGCGTGAAGACAGCCGCCCCAGTACATTTCTATAGAAATATTGTATGATCGATTGTAGGCATATAGCTTAGTTTGCCAGCAATAACCATATCCTAATCGATTAACCGTGCTTTGTAGAGGATAGTTCTTGCACTTAATTCGTTAGGATCTCAAGGGAACACCATATGTGACACTTTATCTGAATACCTAAAATGGTCGTTATATATTTTCGAAATTATTTTTTTCTAGCCAAAGTATATGGGTCCTTACGTCCAAAATGCCTGAACAAACAATAAAACACCTCGTTTCATCGGTGCATGTAGCTAGTTATTATGATATACGTATAGTTTGGCCAGTATCATATGCGTGAAGACAGCCGCCCCAGTACTTTTCTATAGAAATGTTGTATGATCAATTGTGGGCATGTAGCTAAGTTTGCCCGCAATAAACATATGCTAATCGATTTGCCGTGCTTTGTAGAGGATAGTTCTCGCACTTAATTCGTTAGGATCTCAACGGAACACCATATGTGACACTTTATCTGAATACCTAAAATGGTCGTTATATATTTTCGAAATTATTTTTTTTCTAGCCAAAGTATATGGGTCCTTACGTCCAAAATGCCTGAACAAACAATAAAACACCTCGATTCATCGGTGCATGTAGCTAGTTATTATGATATACGTATAGTTTGGCCAGTATCATATGCGTGAAGACAGCCGCCCCAATACTTTTCTATAGAAATATTGTATGATCGATTGTAGGCATATAGCTTAGTTTGCCAGCAATAAACATATCCTTATCGATAAGCCGTGCTCCGTAGATATATTGAATTCGTTAGGATCTCAAGGGAACACCATATGTGACACTTTATCTGAATACCTCAAATGGTCGTTATGTATTTTCGAAATTATTTTTTTTCTAGCCAAAGTATATGGGTCCTTACGTCCAAAATGCCTGAACAAACAATAAAACACCTCGTTTCATCGGTGCATGTAGCCAGTTATTATGATATACGTATAGTTTGGCCAGTATCATATGCGTGAAGACAGCCGCCCCAGTACTTTTCTATAGAAATGTTGTATGATCAATTGTGGGCATGTAGCTAAGTTATCCCGCAATAAACATATCCTAATCGATTTGCCGTGCTTTGTACAGGATAGTTCTTGCACTTAATTCGTTAGGATCTCAAGGGAACACCATATGTGACACTTTATCTGAATACCTAAAATGGTCGTTATATATTTTCGAAATTATTTTTTTCTAGCCAAAGTATATGGGTCCTTACGTCCAAAATGCCTGAACAAACAATAAAACACCTTGTTTCATCGGTGCATGTAGCTAGTTATTATGATATACGTATAGTTTGGCCAGTATCATATGCGTGAAGACAGCCGCCCCAGTACTTTTCTATAGAAATATTGTATGATCAATTGTGGGCATGTAGCTAAGTTTGCCCGCAATAAACATATCCTAATCGATTTGCCGTGCTTTGTAGAGGATAGTTTATGCACTTAATTCGTTAGGATCTCAAGGGAACACCATATGTGACACTTTATCTGAATACCTAAAATGGTCGTTATATATTTTCGAAATTATTTTTTTCTAGCTAAAGTATATGGGTCCTTACGTCCAAAATGCCTGAACAAACAATAAAACACCTCGTTTCATCGGTGCATGTAGCTAGTTATTATGATATACGTATAGTTTGGCCCGTATCATATGCGTGAAGACAGCCGCCCCAGTACTTTTCTATAGAAATATTGTATGATCGATTGTAGGCATATAGCTTAGTTTGCCAGCAATAAACATATCCTAATCGATAAGCCAAGCTCCGTAGATATATTGAATTCGTTAGGATCTCAAGGGAACACCATATGTGACACTCTATCTGAATACCTCAAATGGTCGTTATGTATTTTCGAAATTATTTTTTTTCTAGCCAAAGTATATGGGTCCTTACGTCCAAAATGCCTGAACAAACAATAAAACACCTCGTTTCATCGGTGCATGTAGCCAGTTATTATGATATACGTATAGTTTGGCCAGTATCATATGCGTGAAGACAGCCGCCCCAGTACTTTTCTATAGAAATGTTGTATGATCAATTGTGGGCATGTAGCTAAGTTTGCCCACAATAAACATATCCTAATGGATTTGCCGTGCTTTGTAGAGGATAGTTCATGCACTTAGTTTGTTAGGATCTCAAGGGAACACCATATGTGACACTTTATCTGAATACCTAAAATGGTCGTTATATATTTTCGAAATTATTTTTTTCTAGCCAAAGTATATGGGTCCTTACGTCCAAAATGCCTGAACAAACAATAAAACACCTTGTTTTATCGGTGCATGTAGCTAGTTATTATGATATACGTATAGTTTGGCCAGTATCATATGCGTGAAGACAGCCGCCCCAGTACTTTTCTATAGAAATATTGTATGATCGATTGTAGGCATATAGCTTAGTTTGCCAGCAATAATCATATCCTAATCGATAAGCCGTGCTCCGTAGATATATTGAATTCGTTAGGATCTCAAGAGAACACCATATGTGACACTTTATCTGAATACCTCAAATGGTCGTTATGTATTTTCAAAATTATTTTTTTTCTAGCCAAAGTATATGGGTCCTTACGTCCAAAATGCCTGAACAAACAATAAAACACCTCGTTTCATCGGTGCATGTAGCTAGTTATTATGATATACGTATAGTTTGGCCAGTATCATATGCGTGAAGACAGCCGCCCCAGTACATTTCTATAGAAATATTGTATGATCGATTGTAGGCATATAGCTTAGTTTGCCAGCAATAAACATATCCTAATCAATTTGCCGTGCTTTGTAGAGGATAGTTCTTGCACTTAATTTGTTAGGATCTCAAGGGAACACCATATGTGACACTTTATCTGAATACCTAAAATGGTCGTTATATATTTTCGAAATTATTTTTTTCTAGCCAAAGTATATGGGTCCTTACGTCCAAAATGCCTGAACAAACAATAAAACACCTCGTTTCATCGGTGCATGTAGCCAGTTATTATGATATACGTATAGTTTGGCCAGTATCATATGCGTGAAAACAGCCGCCCCAGTACATTTCTATAGAAATATTGTATGATCGATTGTAGGCATATAGCTTAGTTTGCCAGCAATAAAAATATCCTAATCAATTTGCCGTGCTTTGTAGAGGATAGTACTTGCACTTAATTCGTTAGGATCTCAAGGGAACACCATATGTGACACTTTATCTGAATACCTCAAATGGTCGTTATGTATTTTCGAAATTATTTTTTTTCTAGCCAAAGTATATGGGTCCTTACGTCCAAAATGCCTGAACAAACAATAAAACACCTCGTTTTATCGGTGCATGTAGCCAGTTATTATGATATACGTATAGTTTGGCCAGTATCATATGCGTGAAGACAGCCGCCCCAGTACATTTCTATAGAAATATTGTATGATCAATTGTGGGCATGTAGCTAAGTTTTCCCGCAATAAACATATCCTAATCGATTTGCCGTGCTTTGTAGAGGATAGTTTATGCACTTAATTTGTTAGGATCTCAAGGGAACACCATATGTGACACTTTATCTGAATACCTAAAATGGTCGTTATATATTTTTGAAATTATTTTTTTCTAGCTAAAGTATATGGGTCCTTACGTCCAAAATGCCTGAACAAACAATAAAACACCTCGTTTCATCGGTGCATGTAGCTAGTTATTATGATATACGTATAGTTTGGCCAGTATCATATGCGTGAAGACAGCCGCCCCAGTACATTTCTATAGAAATATTGTATGATCGATTGTAGGCATATAGCTTAGTTTGCCAGCAATAACCATATCCTAATCGATTTGCCGTGCTTTGTAGAGGATAGTTCTTGCACTTAATTCGTTAGGATCTCAAGGGAACACCATATGTGACACTTTATCTGAATACCTAAAATGGTCGTTATATATTTTCGAAATTATTTTTTTCTAGCCAAAGTATATGGGTCCTTACGTCCAAAATGCCTGAACAAACAATAAAATACCTTGTTTCATCGGTGCATGTAGCTAGTTATTATGATATACGTATAGTTTGGCCAGTATCATATGCGTGAAGACAGCCGCCCCAGTACTTTTCTATAGAAATATTGTATGATCGATTGTAGGCATATAGCTTAGTTTGCCAGCATCAAACATATCTTAATCGATTAGCCGTGCTCCGTAGAGATATTGAATTCGTTAGGATCTCAAGGGAACACCATATGTGACACTTTATCTGAATACCTCAAATGGTCGTTATGTATTTTCGAAATTATTTTTTTTATAGCCAAAGTATATGGGTCCTTACGTCCAAAATGCCTGAACAAACAATAAAATACCTCGTTTTATCGGTGCAAGTAGCCAGTTATTATGATATACGAATAGTTTGGCCAGTATCATATGCGTGAAGGCAGCCGCCCCAGTACATTTATATAGAAATATTGTATGATCAATTGTGGGCATGTAGCTAAGTTTGCCCGCAATAAACATATCCTAATCGATTTGCCGTGCTTTGTGGAGGATAGTTCATGCACTTCATTCGTTAGGATCTCAAGGGAACACCATATGTGACACTTTATCTGAATACCTAAAATGGTCGTTATATATTTTCGAAATTATTTTTTTCTAGCTAAAGTATATGGGTCCTTACGTCCAAAATGCCTGAACAAACAATAAAACACCTCGTTTCATCGGTGCATGTAGCTAGTTATTATGATATACGTATAGTTTGGCCAGTATCATATGCGTGAAGACAGCCGCCCCAGTACTTTTCTATAGAAATATTGTATGATCGATTGTAGGCATATAGCTTAGTTTGCCAGCAACAAACATATCCTAATCGATTAGCCGTGCTCCGTAGAGATATTGAATTCTTTAGAATCTCAAGGGAACACCATATGTGACACTTTATCTGAATACCTCAAATGGTCCTTATGTATTTTCGAAATTATTATTTTTCTAGCCAAAGTATATGGGTCCTTACGTCCAAAATGCCTGAACAAACAATAAAATACCTCGTTTCATCGGTGCATGTAGCCAGTTATTATGATATACGTATAGTTTGGCCAGTATCATATGCGTGAAGACAGCCGCCCCAGTACTTTTCTATAGAAATGTTGTATGATCAATTGTGGGCATGTAGCTAAGTTTGCCCGCAATAAACATATCCTAATCGATTTGCCGTGCTTTGTAGAGGATAGTTCATGCACTTAATTCGTTAGGATCTCAAGGGAACACCATATGTGACACTTTATCTGAATACCTAAAATGGTCGTTATATATTTTCGAAATTATTTTTTTCTAGCCAAAGTATATGGGTCCTTACGTCCAAAATGCCTGAACAAACAATAAAACACCTCATCTTATCGGTTCATGTGGCCAGTTATGCTGATATCCGTACAGTTTGGCCAGTATCATATGCGTGAAGACAGCCGCCCCAGTACTTTAATAATAATAGGAAAACTTTTCCAGTCGGGTCCTTACGAAATTTCGTTACGCATTCGCGTGAACTAACGAATATCTACCGATTGTCATCGATAGAAACCTTAAAATCCGTTTTGGGGCGGTAGCGTGAAGTTTGCTGCCCCACTTTAAAAATAAAAAAAAATATATACACAATGGGGTCCTTACGAAATTTCTTTGTGAATACGCGTGAACTAACGAATATTTACAGACTGCCATCGATAGAAACCGTAAAATCCGTTTTGGGGCGGTAGCGTGAAGTTAGCCGCCCCACTTTAAAAATTAAAAAAAAATATACTGAATCGGGTCATTACGAAATTTCTTTGTGAATTCGCGTGAACTAACGAATATCTACCGATTGCCATCGATAGAAACCGAAAAATCCGTTTTGGGGCGGTAGCGTGAAGTTAGCCGCCCCACTTTAAAAATTAAAAAAAAAAATACCGGATCGGGTCCTTACGAAATTTCTTTGTAAATTCGCGTGAACTAACGAATATCTACCGATTACAATCGACAAAAACCGATAAATCAATTTTGGGGCGGTAGCGTGAAGTTAGCCGCCCCATTTTGTTTTTAAAAAAAATCGATGTTGGAGTCGGGTCCTTACGATTTAATATACTGAACTAACGTGAACTAACGATGAACTAACGATATAGATACGTAAATTCAGGATACTGAGTTTGGGGCGGTCAACTTCACGGACATGTCTTCTGCTATTGTGGCTCACAAATCTTGCCGGAAGATCAGCGCTGGCTTTCGGGTCCATATTATGCTGACGCGGGTTCATTTCGTGGTAAACTCTATGTTTTATGGTTTTATTTTATGTTATAAATTTATTTTGTTTCTTTACACTTATGTATGCAATTTAGGTACCTAAGTTTATCACGAATAAAATGATTGATTAAATGATTATTCATCTGGAAGAACTAGGTACGTATTATTGTGTATTTTTATGGTATTTTTAAGATTTAATGTATTCACCTTTCACCTGCTGTCACCTCTGGGCAGGAGCACCTGGATACCAGCTTGGGCCCTTTGACTCGGTGCAAAGGCGCGCTGTGCGGATCGTCGAAGATCCCAAACTCCCTAGCGATATTGAACCATTGAGTCTAAGGAGAGACTTTGCCTCCTTATGTGTGTTCTATCGCTTGTACAATGGGTTGTGCTCTGAACAACTGTTTGATATGATGCCCACGGCAGCTTTTTACCACCGCACCGCTCGCCGCCGGCAGGGTGTTCATCCTCACACCCTGGAGCCTAATGGGTCGTGCACTGTACGGTTTAAGAGGAATTTCCTCCCACAAACGCTGCGACTGTGGAATGAACTCCATGCCGAGGTTTTCCCAGCGGGCTACAGTATGAGGTTCTTCAAAAAAGGAGTGTATAGGTTCTTAAAGGGTAGGCAACGCGCATGTGAATGCTCTGGGGTTGCAGGCATCCATAGGCTACGGTAACTGCTTACCATCAGGCGGGCCGTATGCTTGTTTGCCACCGTCATGGTATAAAAAAAAATGGTGCCTCTTAAAATAATGATAGGAAGTCTAACGATGTATGGAGATTACACACATTTAATAAAGAAAGAAAGACAATTAATAAAGAAAGATTGTCAAATCTTTATTTAATAATTCTCTCTTATTTTAAGCGAATTTGTTTGATACCAACCGTTTAATTAGGTAATTAGTCGCATGATATCAAACCTAGGAGGAAAATAACGGCTTGTTGTGCACGTTTTCAAACACGTATGTTGAAATATTAGGTTCAATATTAACAATTACCATTTGTAGGTACTTTAGTTTAACTTTACTTACCTAAGTTACATTTATTAGTAATTGAAAAGTAAGCATTTTGCTTGTCCTATCCCACAAGGTATCGTACTGGGTTGCATTTTATTTATAATTTATATTGATTAAAGGATCATACACCTGCCCACGTCATCATCACATGTCCGGGGGTGGCAGAATACCGGGCGGAACACCTCGGTTCTCCAGGGGCACTCCCGGAAGTCGTCGGCAACATAAAGGGTCTGCTAGGCTTCCTGGAGGAACTGGGTTGGCACAACGTGGTTAATCAGTTGGATCACTCTGAAAGATCATTCACGTCATATCGTTGTATTTGCCTGTAATAAAAATGATCAAAGATATTTTAAAAGTGTATTACTCTAAACCTTTTCCTCTCTTGTACTCTAGCTCGCCTGCCATACTGTGGACCCTCGAGAACACCTCCTCAGGGTGCTCATTCCTCAGCCGGAGCGCTCGCTGGAGGAACTCCCTCTGAAATACCGCTCAGTGCGCGGCCATTCAGACTCCAGAAGATTCATTCATTTAGAAACATTTCTTAATTGTATAATGAGAAAATGTTGTATTGTATTTGGCAATATTTTGACCATATTTCAATGCTTTTGGGTAAAAAAATAGAAAAACCTACCTACATTATTTAATTATAACATTTATAACTGTTTATAAGGAAACTCCGGAGCTTTACATAATAATTAATGCGCACGAATTGAGTCATTCCTTTGTTCCTTTGTGTGGTCGGGAATATGGGGGCTTGTTATTTTCCTGGCTGTGGTGAGCAGCTACGTGACTCTGCATTATCCTTAACTCGGAACAAACAATATTGCAGGAACGGTACGAGTTAGTAGGTACCTATAACTTGTATGGTATAATTTTGTGGGGCAGTGGTGTACTTACATCGATGATCTATTTTTAATGCAAAAAAGATGTACACGAGTCTTTAGCTAAGCAATATAACAATTGAAGACAGTTGCACATTTGATGAAATCACTCACAGAGTTACTGCTATAATTATGACAATGATGTAACTTTGACTTGTAAGACTACAGTAACAATAAACCTATATATAAAACTAAACGTATAAATAAAAGTTGCTCCCCAAGTCGCCTTCGTGGGTTATGGTATAAGTATATGGTATAAGTTTTACTTGATTTACAATCGGATATTTATGTATTAAACGTGAAACAGCAATACAGCATGTTTTAACCGAAGAAAGACACATTCAAGTTGTGCTTATTATTATGATTTGAATATGTTAATGTTAAGGTAATAAATATGAGTTAACACGCAGCAGTGGGTTAACTTTCTAGGTAAAAATATGTAAGTGTAACATAAAAAAAAAGATTTTATAATTCGTTGATTATTCGTATAACTAAATATAATTATTATTATGATTATTATGAGCCCATTGTGTCCCACTGCTGGGCAAAGGCCTCCCCTCTTTTCTTCCAGTCGTCCCGGTCTAGCGCTACCTCTGGCCAGTCTCGCAAAAAGGAGTCCAAGTTATCCCGCCATCGCCGTCGAGGTCTGCCGGGTCCTCGGTTTGACTCGTGAGGCACCCACTCAGTGGTTATCTTAGCCCACAAGTCGTTTGGCATGCGGCAGACGTGACCAGCCCAGTCCCACTTCAACTTGGCTGCTTTCCGAGCCACATCTGTTATTTGAGTTTTAGAGCGCAGCGTGGTGTTCCGGATACGGTCCCTTAATTTCACACCTAATATGCTGCGCTCCATAGCTCGCTGGCAAACCCCGAGTTTGGACTTCTGAGCTTCCGTCAAAGACCAAGTCTGAGCACCGTAGGTGAGGATTGGAAGAATGCACATGTCCATGAGTGACAGAGGTAGGTCACCTTTCATAAGGTGTTTCATGGACCAATAGCTCTTCCAGGCGTTTTCAGTTCGTCTTTCGATCTCTTTTTGCTGTCGTGCCTGGAAAGAGACTACTTGGCCCAAATAAAGGTATTCATGGACATATGCAATGTGTTCTCCGTTTACCTCAATCCTACGTTGGGTGCCATTAGTCATGACTTTGGTCTTAGACATATTCATCTTCAGCCCAACCTCGAGACTTGCGTTGCTAAGGTCTTCTAACATACTATGTAGCTCGGATGCCGTCGATGAAAATAGCACTATATCGTCGGCAAAGCGAAGGTTGGTTAACCTCCTCTCGCCGACGACCAGCCCCATCCCTCTCCAGCGCGGCGCAAGCTTCTGGAAGACATGTTCTAATGTGCTAGTGAAAAGTTTCGGCGAAAGCGGATCTCCTTGTTTTACTCCCCTTTGTACTTCGAAAGACGGACCAGAGGACTGTAGTTTTATGGCGGCTGTGCTGTGCCTGTATATTGTATTTAGGAGTTGAATGTAATTAGGGGCTATTTCTTGGTGACGTAGAGCTGTGAAGATAGCGTGGTGCGATATGCTGTCAAACGCCTTTGAATAATCTATGAAAGCTAAGTAGAGGGGTAGGTTGTGCTCATGACACTTTTCAATAACTTGGTTCAGCGCATGCAGGTGGTCGGTAGTAGACAAGCCGGGGCGGAATCCCGCTTGTTCGGGTGGTTGATGTTGATCTAGTTGACCTGAAATACGGTTTTCTATAATTTTTATGAACGTTTTGTAGAGATGGGATACAAGGCTGATAGGGCGATAATTACCTATATCAGCCTTGTCCCCCTTCTTATGCAACAAGATGATGTTTGAATGGCACATATGTTTGGGAAAATTTTGAGTTTCTATGATTTTATTGAATAATTTAGTAAGGTATGGAATTAATGATGACTCTCCAACTCGCAGAGCTTCGGTTGTGACGCCATCCTCACCTGCACTTCGACTGTACTTCATTTTTCGAAGTGCCAGGTACACGTCATGTTCTGTGATTGGTGGGATGGCGCTGAAACTTTGGTCCCCAATTGGTTGGTTTTGAGTCCGGATGGGATCAGAGTAGAGAGCCTTATAATAATCTGTAGCAATATTTAAAATTTTATTCCTATCTCCCTGCTTAATTCCGGTTCTGTTCCTTAAGCTTGTTATCCAGCTTTTCCCTTGTGTTGCTCCTCTTTTAGCGGCCTTAAGGGATTTGTTTTTTGTCAGTGCTATTTGTACTAATTTTGTGTTATGGTGCCTAATATCTGCGCGAATGCTGCGTTTTACCAGTTTATCTTTGGTTCTATATTCTGGGCTATTCATGGCATGATGTAAAGTTTGCCGTTCATCTATGAGTTTCAAAGTTTTTTCAGTTAATTTCTTGTGCTTATTCTTGGTTGCTTTAATTTTGTTGCTTGCATTTCTGATACTATTGACAATGTGGCTATATTGACTATCTACGTTATCTCCGTCGCGGCTGTCCAATACGCTGAAATAGTTATTTAATTCTAAATTAAATGTATCTTTGTGAACTATGAGTGTATCTTTGTCATGTTTCCTGATTATACTTCTGAAAATCATTTTTGTGCGATCGATTTGGTTGTTAAAAGTTAATCTGGCACGGACTGGGCGATGATCGGAGCTGAATGTTATATTGTTAATGGTCTCTATGTTTTTGATGAATTGGATATTAGAAGTAATTATGTAATCGATCTCATTTCTAATGCGGGAGTTCGGCGACATCCACGTCCATCTTCGTTGAAGCTTTTTGAAAAAATAGCTGTTTGCGATTTGCATGTTTTGTCCAAAGGCAAACTGGATGAGACGGGAGCCTCTTTCGTTCCGATCTCCAAGACCATGAGGTCCAACTATTTTGGTGTCATCCAGTAGTTGCCTTCTCCCTATCTTAGCGTTGAAGTCGCCAAGAATCAGGTTATACGTGGCTCGGTGCTCATCACAAGCTCTATTTAATAGGTCGTAGAAATCTTCAACTTCTTCGTCAGGGTGTGTAGTTGTTGGTGCATAAGTTTGAATTATGGTTAGATCTTGTTTATCTGTGAGTCGGAATTTTAAAACTGCCAGTCTATCGGAATAGGAGATAAATTCAATTATATTGTCTTTCCATTTCTTATTGACCAAGAAGCCTACGCCATTCAAACCGCCTGAATTCCCACAGTAGAAAAATATGCTATTTTGTCGTTCGACAGCATCTTGACCTTCTCTACGCACCTCAGAGAGGCCCACTACGTCCCATTTAATGCTTCGAAGGGCATTTTCTAGCTCAACCTTCTTCTTCTTCTTCTTCTAGCCAACTCGATTGGTCCCGCGCGAGCGCCGGCACAATCGAGTTGACCATGCCGTCATGGTCAACTCGATTGTGCCGGCGCTCGCGCGGGACCATGGCGGGACAATGGCGGTCATTCTATGGTTTCCGAACACTTAATTTAATATATATAATATGAGTGTAGATAAAGCAGTGTATGCAACTGTACGTAATTAGGCCTTAAAACACTCGTGTGATCTTATTATGAAATTCGCCTGCGGCTCATTTCATAAAACCACACTCATGTTTTAAGGACCCTTATTACGTAACAGTTACATAAACTACTATTACGAATAAATAATATGTATCAGTATTATTATTGTTATATACTTACCCAATGTTTTTATTTTTTTTTATATTAAAAATTCATAAATCGTATTTGTGTCCAAATGTTTCCAATCAAAATCCGACCCTGTTTTACCTGCCCGTGAGGAATAATTCCAATTGCCTCCTAAGCGCTGCCTAGTCGGGCGCTCGAAATACCAGTGCAAGCGCGGTCTCCGTTTACGCATATTTGTTTCGGATCTCGGGTCAAGATATGCTGGATAGAGAGCGTTTAAGTCGCCTGCGCTGGGCGCAACTGTTAAGAATATACAGCTTTTTTGTATTAGTTCATATTGAATCTTATTGCGTGGTCCATATGGTAGATATTCTATAAACGCTAACATGAACCCAAATCCTTTTTTTTTTCGTGGCGCGTGCGCTTGCGGTTTTGCTACAATGGAGTTTACTGATAATAACACTAATCCGTAACAGGCCAAGAACGGGAGGAGACTATACCCAAAAGGCTGGCAGCGTTACCTCTTTGGTTGGCCAAGCTTATCAGAGGATAAGCCAGATCGGAGGATCGGCCAGAGGGCCGAAATAGCTGCCAGCCTTCTGGTTACCTGACGCATGAATATCCGCGCTTGAATATCTCTTAGAGCCGGCCAAGAGCATGTCGGGCTATGCTCAGTGTAGGGTACCGTAATTGCCGGCCTGTTACCATACATCCTTTCAAAAGGTCGTTCATTAAGGGATATTTTGCGGCGCTTACTTCATTTTACTATGCGGCACTTACTTCCGTTTACTATGTGTTTTTGAGTTTATAACTCAAAACCGGCTCAACCGATTTTATTCAATATAGTTTTCATTGAAAGTTCTTAAAGTCCTTACTTCCATGAATATTTCTAAATTTTTTGGACCCACGGTTCAAAAGTTAGATGGGGAGGGGGACGCCCTTTTTTCAACTTTCGGAGCTATTATTTACGAAACTATTAGTGTTATCTATAAATTGTTTTAGAATACTTATTCTTTTTGAAACACCTATCCAATGGCATCCCACAATATACTCGTAGGGTTGGAGCGAAAAAAAAATCACCACCCCATTTCATGTGTACGGGAGCTACCCAACAAATAATATTTTGTTTTACCACATTGTCGGCGTGATTAACACACATACTGATACCAAATTTCAGCTTTCTAGTATTAACGATCACTATGCTAGACCGCGGACAGACGGACGGGCGGACGGACGGACAGACGGACATAGCGAAACTATAAGGGTCCCTAAAAAGCGTCTTTGCGCTAGGTTAATTTGGTCTTTTCCTATGGTTTCAATAAATAAATGAACATTATTATTAATAAGTTTTTATTAATAATCAATTTGTACAATATTAATAATACTAGTAGCTGGTTACAGTACAAACATACACTCTAATATATTCCGAGATGACGATTTAAATCAGTCATTATTATTATTGTGTCAAATTATTTCTTTTTTTTTACCTGTTATTTATAAACCATAATACAAATAATATATACCATAAAGTCGGGTTACTTTGACCTAACGGAGGGTATAATTGGCCCATATGAAAATTACGGACCTAGTAAAAAACAAAAAAAAATTGAAGTCCCCAAACCAACATCCTCTAATTTCAATGCAATTATAAACATGCTGCATTCAAAAAAATACCACGTCGGTGGCAGACAAGTACACAGCCCGCCTAATGGTGAGCAGTCGCTGCAGCCTATGCAACCCTGCAATTCCAGTTAATTCCCAGTGGTCAAAGTTATCCCCGCGAATTCAATGCAATTATAAACATGCTGCATTCAAAAAAATACCACGTCGGTGGCAGACAAGTACACAGCCCGCCTAATGGTGAGCAGTCGCTGCAGCCTATGCAACCCTGCAATTCCAGTTAATTCCCAGTGGTCAAAGTTATCCCCGCGAAGCCAAAATAACCTAACTATAGGGTGGGAACATATTTTAAACAAAGGAGTAAGTAAGGTTTTAAGAATATTATCAGAACTTGTCTTCGATTTCCATTATATCTTTAGTGAAACTGGAAATCGAACACAGGTCTTAGTTTAATCGTTGCAAGGTCTTTTTTCTAGACTTGTCGGATAATGTGATAATCTCACGATCACTACACGAGCTATTTAACTTGTAAAAAACTACGCAGTAACCCACAGTACCCACAGCACTCGGTTGTACAGGAAAATGTTACATAAACCTGTTTATATTTATATACAGGGTGGAAAGATAAGTCGGGCCCTGGAGGGAAACTACCTTAAAACCTTGAGATAGCTCAATTCGCTCAAAGGAAACATCTTTTATTTTTCCTAAAAACTAAAACTGCATTCACAGTTTTTTTCTTAATTTTCACGTTTTTCCATACTAATTGTATGAAAAATATTATTATTATTATGTATGGGTTCTCTTGTGCCCTAAACATGGTTGGTATTCAGAAGTTTTTATCCTCGTTGGAAACAGGATCGATTGGCATCAATTGTCATAAAAATTATTTATAAAAAAATTAAAAAATAAATACTTTTTTGAAAACTGTACTCTTTTCCAAAAATTTGTAAATGCAGTTATGTCCCTTCAAAGAAATTAAAGAATGTTTCCTTTCAGTGAATTGAACTATCTCAACGTATTAAGGTAGTTTTCCTCCAGGGCCCGACTTATCTTTCCACCCTGTATATCACATAGTAATCGCGTGGAGAATATAATATAATATGAGCGTTATGTTTTATAAAAAATTATTTTATTTTCAAAATCTTGAAAATAGTAAATCGTACAAAAAAATCACTAATGTGTACAGTCCCTATGAAATATATCGGAGCGGCAAAGGTACTCAAAAATATCTGAACACGGACTTTATCGCCTTGACAATAGAGGCGTTGTTCAGTTATTTGTGACCACCTTGGCCGCTCTGACGTTTCTGATGGCGACTGCGCAGTAAAAACGAGCCTCAATCGAAATCTGGGTTAAATAGCGCTGTACTTTACGCCTCGTTAGTAGACTCGTCGCTACATATTATTGTCACATTAAACGTATCCATATTTGCCAAGGATGATATAGACATGGATGGACAATACCCATACAAAATCGCGTTCTCTTTTCAGGTTAAAGCACTAGCGTCATCTATCGGTCACACCAGACACTAAATCCTAGTTTCTAATACTTTGTTCGTCGCTTAACGCTGACAGAATAACTCGACTCCAGACTCGACAGATGGCGCTGCGGCACTTAGTACCGAAAACAGACGTATAGCCTGAACGCGATTTTGTATAGGCATTGTCAATCCATGTCTTAATCATCCTTGATGCCTATACAAACTCGCGTTCCTCGAACCTTTAGGCTATACGTCTGTTTTCGGTACGAAGTGCCACAGCGCCATCTGTCGAGTCTGGAGTCGAGTTATTCTGTCAGCGTTAAGCGACGAACAAAGTATTAGAAACTAGGATTTAGTGTCTGGTGTGACCGATAGATGACGCTAGTGCTTTAACCTGAAATAAGGGAACGCGATTCTGTATGGATATTGTCCATATCATCCTTGATATTTGCAGACGTGACTGTACAAACAGGAACACCCTTAACCGGCCATCGGTAGACCTTATGCCGTTGCAATAGGGATTACAAATGGCCGGTTAACAGTGTTGGCGATAGTACAACGTTTGAGAATTCACTCACAAAACATCGAACCGCCTGCCCATCGAGGTATGAAATCAAATTCGAATGAATGAATGAAATATACAATCTAAAAATATACACAAAAACACAAGAGTACACTTGCCTTTCAAAGACAACATTTGTTTTTTTCAGCGGCAGCCATAATTTTTTTTCAAAGCACCAGAAATAGTATTGTCCACATTAGGTATACTTACATAATGCCTGGATTCATTATAATCTATGACAATTTTTATGTTTAACATCTAGAAATGTAACTAAATAAAGCGGCATTATGCTGATGGTTCATTTCGAGGTAAACATTGTTATTTATTATATGTAGGTATCTTAGTTATTTACGAATAAAATAAATTGTTTCAGATGTCATTAGTAACACAGGATTTTAATTAATGACATCAGCTACTAAACTTATGAATTATAATTTTACTTTAGTTTATATACAAAACTTGACAAAATGCGATAATATGTCAAAATCATAGTTTAGTGTAGGGTAACATTTTGTTACAAAATGCAAAGGAATTTAGGAATGACTAAAATAAATGCTCTAAGTCTCTAAAAAAAAAATCATTTTTTAAATTTTTTTATTCTAAATTTTTTCTAGGTGGTCTTGATTCAAATTTCAATATATTAGAATTACCGTCAAAACTGTCAACTTTGCCTGTACTGTATAACTTTGCCCACTCCCTTGCATTTAAGTAAAAAAAAAGGATCACAAAATAATTGTGGGTAATCTTTTTAAATATCGAAGGTGTACACACCTTAGACAATTAAAATGCGGATTCAAACGTAGAAGTGCTAAATATCTAAGAAATATAAAAACTATCTTGAGGCAATAACCTAGACAAAATATACAAGTGGGCAAAGTTGCCAAGTTTGAACGTAGCGATCTTAATAAGTATGTTTTTTTAATTTATTTTTTTAATGCTCGACGGTGGCATACAAGCATACGGCCCGCCTGATGGTAAGCAGTTACCGTAGCCTATGGACGTCCAGAGGATTCACATGCGCGTCGCCTGCACTTTAAGAACCTATATCCTCCAATTTTGAAGAACCTCATACTGTAGCCCTCTGGAAAAACCTCGGCAGGGAGTTCATTCCACAGCCGGAGAGTTCGCGGGAGAACATTCGTCGTAAACCGTACAGTGCGCGACCCTTTAGGCTCCAGGGTGTGAGGATGAACACCCCGCCGACGGCGAGCGGTGCGGTGATAACAAGCGGCCGTGGGCATTATGTCAAACAGTTCTTCAGAGCACAACCCATTGTACAAGCGATAGAACACACAGGGAGGCAAAGTCTCAACCTAGACTTAAAGGTTCAATATCGCTCGTGAGTTTGGGATCGTCGACGATCCGCACAGCGCGCCTTTGTACCGAGTCAAAGGGCTGAAGCTGGTATCCAGGCGCTCCTGCCCAAAGGTGACAACAGTACTCCATGTGGGGTCTGACTTGCGACTTGTATAGAAGCAGTCTCTGCCCCGGAGTGAAGTATCTCCTCTCTCTATTGGGCACACCGAGCTTTTTGGATGCCAGTGTGGCCTTCCCTTCAAGGTGACTACGGAATTGGACGTCACTAGAAATGTCGACACCGAGGATCCCAAATCTCTCTGAAATTGTAAGGGTTGTGCCTTGGAACTGAGGGGCCACAGCACACGGGGTTTTCTTAGTGGTAAACGCGCAAGCTTGTGCCTTTGTGGGGTTGAATCAGACTAAGTTGTCCTCACCCCACGCCGAGACTCCAGAAAGATTATTCTAGATATCGGACACAGGTTTTTCGCGACTCTCTACCACAACGGAACGAGGGATATTGTCACGGCCCGTGTAACAGGCATCCCCAGTACTATCGTCCGCATAACAATGAATGTCGCCGATAGACAACATATCATATCATATGCAGTAAAAATAGGGTTGGGGATAGCACAGAGCCTTGCGGGACACCAGCGTATAAACGCATAAGTCCATGCTTTCAGATCAACTTCCGTTGACTACGGCTCATATGCTTCTGCCGGACAAAAAGCTGGCAACCCATCTGCACAATCCCTCGGGCGGTCCGTAAGCTGGCAACTTCGACAGAAGACCCCGATGCCAGACCCGATCGAACGCCTTAGCTATATCAAGGCTGACTGCCAATGCCTCTCCCTGACTCTCAATGGCTAAAGCCCAGCGGTGAGCGAGATACACTAGAAGATCACCAGCCGAGCGACCGTGGCGAAAGCCATACTGTCGGTCACTGACCATGTCGTGATCTTCTGGGTATCCCAGGAGCTTCGCATTGATTATACGCTTCATGACCTTGGAGAGAAGGGAGGTTATAGCGATAGGCCTGTAATTTGACGGATCTGAACTATCGCCCTTTTTAGGCACAGGGTGCACGAGGGCAGTCTTCTATAAAGACGGTACTTGTCGTTTGTGGTGCGAGAGTGCAAAAAGGCGCATCGGACACAACACAACTCAGAAGCACACCGTTTGAGCACAACTGCTGGTATACCGTCTGGCCAGCTCGACTCGTGAACGTTTAATGATAGCAGCTCCCGCGGACATGGTTCTGTTTGATGTTAATATTCGGCGTCGAGGGTGCGCACCGCGGGATGGTAAAGGGCACGGCGCCGCCATCATCGTTCAGGGTCGAGTTCGAGGCAAAGAGAATACTCCAAAAGTTCAGCTTTCTCTTTTGCACTATGGCCCAGCATTTACCACCAGCATTACGCAGATGCTGATGTTTTTTTAAATCTAAGTATAAGATATAAAAATATATAAATAAATTCACTTGAAAACCAACTATAATTTATTTGAGAGATTCAAATAATTTCAAAACGTTATATAAGGTTATACTTTTGTAGAATTCTCATTCCAAAATAATGCTCTAAATCATGCCCTCATGTAATTTAATTTTAACGTCAAAACTGGTAACATTCCTACCGTAGACACGCAACTGACCAATGATCGCACATCTCCGTACATTAATTACGTGAGGTGTTTAGGGGCGCAATCACACGTGGAGGGGGGGGGGTGTCTCGGTATGTATGACCAAAAGTCGCCCAAAATCTAAGACGTATTTTATAAATGCCCCCTCTATATGCCCCCAATACCTCTTGTATTTAGTCAAGTTGTGCAATTTAAGACTTTAAAATCGAATTTGTAGTTTTATGAAACAGTTCTTTGGAGTGTAATTTGAGAAAAGGCGAATGAAATAATGATATAATATGGAATTACTATCGGTGAAAATTAAGAACATTCAAAAATAAAAATGGTTCTGGTATTGTGTGTGCAATATATATGGACGATATACAATTTAATATTAACACTGATTTAGCACTGGGAAAAGTTACCCTTCAATTTGAAAATCATGGTATATAAGAATTCTAAGGTCTAATTAGCCCTATAACAATATGAACTTGGTGACGACAGACAATAATATTATGCAATAAAAAATAGGGATTTTTGAGTGCTACTAAAGTAACAATGTAGTCTGAGAGCATGAGCGAGAACACACGTCATTCGATGTAGTCTGAGAGCATGAGCGAGAACACACGTCATTCGTTACAATTATTAGTAGTTTATGTAACTGTTACGTAATAAGGGTCCTTAAAAGACTAGTTTGGTCTTATAATAAGATCACACGAGTGTTTTTAAGACCTAATTAAAGCCTAACCAGAAATATATGATCATTGTCAAGAGGACGCTATTAATCTCATGTATAGGGCAACAGTACATTAAAGTCATAGAGTGTATAATTCTCTATGGTATGGTGACATCCTGATTTGTTTACTCTGATGTTAATCTGTTAATGTTTCGCAGCAAAATAGTGGACAGCAGTTTATTATATACATTATTTACAATGTTTCGCTTTTAAACCTAACCTAACATAGTCACGAATAATTGTTAGGCATTTTTGTCGTTTATTTAATTTTATTTAATATTCAACACTTTACTATTATTCAAGTAAACCGCCACAGTGACACTGACAACAGTGACAAACATGTGACTACCTATCACAGGCATATCATACATCATTAAAATTATTGCCAGAGTAAGAAATTAGTTGCAATGAAATTCCGCAACATGGCGCATGATGATATATTTCTAGTCAGGCTTTACGTACAGTTGCATACACTGCTTTATCTATACACATATTATAAATCCTAAATGACATGTTCGGGAACCATTAGCATGACCGCCATTGCACCGCCAGGACGGCTGGATTTTCATTACGTTACCGATATACATCGGTGACGATAACAATGTTGTAATGAATTTTCATACATTTTTACAACACTGTCACAGATAATACACTGATGTTACATTACTGGTTACAATAATGGTGGTAGTTATATAGGGTTTCCGAACGCAGAATAGAGGATTTATGATTTGGGTGTAAATAAAATTATTTACTAACTAGTCTAACTACAGGTTACGGTAAATAGTACAACTTTGCCCACTCGTCCTAACACTAAAAAATAATGCACAAACATTGATATTCAAAACGTGTAGTTTGCTACGTCTCATAGCAATCTATTTAATCTAATTTAGTACCTATTTAAATGAGACTTGCAATTTCGTACAAGGACAATTATAATACCTGGACTAAAAATGTCTATATAAAATCACGATTCCTCTGAATTCACGCTATATCTCTGTTTTAGGGATCAAGTGTCACAGCGCCATCTACTGAACGGAACTAGAATTATTTTGATAATGACAAATTTACGAACAAAATGTATGAAAGCTGCGTTAGTGACGGGATAGATGAAGTTCACTTGAATTTCTGGTAAAGTGTTTCTATACATTGTTAGTCCAGGTATTTATTATATTGACCTGAATTTGTACATCTCATACGAAATTATAATTACCACGGTATAAAGCACGCGTCAAATTAGTTGGGAGCGAGTGGGCAAAGTTATAAACATTTGGCTAGTGTCATGAACCACGCGGTGCGCGCGCTCACTCTATCCTTGTCTGCCGAGACGCCGCCAGCCGCCGCTCCAGTCGCACTCGGAGCACTTCCGTCTTCACTATCCTGTAATACACAATCCATCAGTTATTAATTTTATAAACAAAAGAACCGCTACACAAGAGGTAGTAGGTAGTAGGTAGGTAGGTAGTAGGTAGGTATGGTGTTAGTGTACCTGAGCAGCAGGAAGAGCGCTGCGCAGTCGCAGGCGATGAGCATGTAGAAGACGCGCGGCCACGCCGCCGCGCCGCCCGACGACACCACGCCGGCCAGCAGCGGGCCCAGTAGGTAGTAGGTAGGTAGGTAGTAGGTAGGTAGGCATGGTGTTAGTGTACCTGAGCAGCAGGAAGAGCGCTGCGCAGTCGCAGGCGATGAGCATGTAGAAGACGCGCGGCCACGCCGCCGCGCCGCCCGACGACACCACGCCGGCCAGCAGCGGGCCCAGTAGGTAGTAGGTAGGTAGGTAGTAGGTAGGTAGGCATGGTGTTAGTGTACCTGAGCAGCAGGAAGAGCGCTGCGCAGTCGCAGGCGATGAGCATGTAGAAGACGCGCGGCCACGCCGCCGCGCCGCCCGACGACACCACGCCGGCCAGCAGCGGGCCCAGTAGGTAGTAGGTAGGTAGGTAGTAGGTAGGTAGGCATGGTGTTAGTGTACCTGAGCAGCAGGAAGAGCGCTGCGCAGTCGCAGGCGATGAGCATGTAGAAGACGCGCGGCCACGCCGCCGCGCCGCCCGACGACACCACGCCGGCCAGCAGCGGGCCCAGTAGGTAGTAGGTAGGTAGGTAGTAGGTAGGTAGGCATGGTGTTAGTGTACCTGAGCAGCAGGAAGAGCGCTGCGCAGTCGCAGGCGATGAGCATGTAGAAGACGCGCGGCCACGCCGCCGCGCCGCCCGACGACACCACGCCGGCCAGCAGCGGGCCCAGTAGGTAGTAGGTAGGTAGGTAGTAGGTAGGTAGGCATGGTGTTAGTGTACCTGAGCAGCAGGAAGAGCGCTGCGCAGTCGCAGGCGATGAGCATGTAGAAGACGCGCGGCCACGCCGCCGCGCCGCCCGACGACACCACGCCGGCCAGCAGCGGGCCCAGTAGGTAGTAGGTAGGTAGGTAGTAGGTAGGTAGGCATGGTGTTAGTGTACCTGAGCAGCAGGAAGAGCGCTGCGCAGTCGCAGGCGATGAGCATGTAGAAGACGCGCGGCCACGCCGCCGCGCCGCCCGACGACACCACGCCGGCCAGCAGCGGGCCCAGTAGGTAGTAGGTAGGTAGGTAGTAGGTAGGTAGGCATGGTGTTAGTGTACCTGAGCAGCAGGAAGAGCGCTGCGCAGTCGCAGGCGATGAGCATGTAGAAGACGCGCGGCCACGCCGCCGCGCCGCCCGACGACACCACGCCGGCCAGCAGCGGGCCCAGTAGGTAGTAGGTAGGTAGGTAGTAGGTAGGTAGGCATGGTGTTAGTGTACCTGAGCAGCAGGAAGAGCGCTGCGCAGTCGCAGGCGATGAGCATGTAGAAGACGCGCGGCCACGCCGCCGCGCCGCCCGACGACACCACGCCGGCCAGCAGCGGGCCCAGTAGGTAGTAGGTAGGTAGGTAGTAGGTAGGTAGGCATGGTGTTAGTGTACCTGAGCAGCAGGAAGAGCGCTGCGCAGTCGCAGGCGATGAGCATGTAGAAGACGCGCGGCCACGCCGCCGCGCCGCCCGACGACACCACGCCGGCCAGCAGCGGGCCCAGTAGGTAGTAGGTAGGTAGGTAGTAGGTAGGTAGGCATGGTGTTAGTGTACCTGAGCAGCAGGAAGAGCGCTGCGCAGTCGCAGGCGATGAGCATGTAGAAGACGCGCGGCCACGCCGCCGCGCCGCCCGACGACACCACGCCGGCCAGCAGCGGGCCCAGTAGGTAGTAGGTAGGTAGGTAGTAGGTAGGTAGGCATGGTGTTAGTGTACCTGAGCAGCAGGAAGAGCGCTGCGCAGTCGCAGGCGATGAGCATGTAGAAGACGCGCGGCCACGCCGCCGCGCCGCCCGACGACACCACGCCGGCCAGCAGCGGGCCCAGTAGGTAGTAGGTAGGTAGGTAGTAGGTAGGTAGGCATGGTGTTAGTGTACCTGAGCAGCAGGAAGAGCGCTGCGCAGTCGCAGGCGATGAGCATGTAGAAGACGCGCGGCCACGCCGCCGCGCCGCCCGACGACACCACGCCGGCCAGCAGCGGGACCAGTAGGTAGTAGGTAGGTAGGTAGTAGGTAGGTAGGCATGGTGTTAGTGTACCTGAGCAGCAGGAAGAGCGCTGCGCAGTCGCAGGCGATGAGCATGTAGAAGACGCGCGGCCACGCCGCCGCGCCGCCCGACGACACCACGCCGGCCAGCAGCGGGCCCAGTAGGTAGTAGGTAGGTAGGTAGTAGGTAGGTAGGCATGGTGTTAGTGTACCTGAGCAGCAGGAAGAGCGCTGCGCAGTCGCAGGCGATGAGCATGTAGAAGACGCGCGGCCACGCCGCCGCGCCGCCCGACGACACCACGCCGGCCAGCAGCGGGCCCAGTAGGTAGTAGGCAGGTAGGTAGTAGGTAGGTAGGCATGGTGTTAGTGTACCTGAGCAGCAGGAAGAGCGCTGCGCAGTCGCAGGCGATGAGCATGTAGAAGACGCGCGGCCACGCCGCCGCGCCGCCCGACGACACCACGCCGGCCAGCAGCGGGCCCAGTAGGTAGTAGGTAGGTAGGTAGTAGGTAGGTAGGCATGGTGTTAGTGTACCTGAGCAGCAGGAAGAGCGCTGCGCAGTCGCAGGCGATGAGCATGTAGAAGACGCGCGGCCACGCCGCCGCGCCGCCCGACGACACCACGCCGGCCAGCAGCGGGCCCAGTAGGTAGTAGGTAGGTAGGTAGTAGGTAGGTAGGCATGGTGTTAGTGTACCTGAGCAGCAGGAAGAGCGCTGCGCAGTCGCAGGCGATGAGCATGTAGAAGACGCGCGGCCACGCCGCCGCGCCGCCCGACGACACCACGCCGGCCAGCAGCGGGCCCAGTAGGTAGTAGGTAGGTAGGTAGTAGGTAGGTAGGCATGGTGTTAGTGTACCTGAGCAGCAGGAAGAGCGCTGCGCAGTCGCAGGCGATGAGCATGTAGAAGACGCGCGGCCACGCCGCCGCGCCGCCCGACGACACCACGCCGGCCAGCAGCGGGCCCAGTAGGTAGTAGGTAGGTAGGTAGTAGGTAGGTAGGCATGGTGTTAGTGTACCTGAGCAGCAGGAAGAGCGCTGCGCAGTCGCAGGCGATGAGCATGTAGAAGACGCGCGGCCACGCCGCCGCGCCGCCCGACGACACCACGCCGGCCAGCAGCGGGCCCAGTAGGTAGTAGGTAGGTAGGTAGTAGGTAGGTAGGCATGGTGTTAGTGTACCTGAGCAGCAGGAAGAGCGCTGCGCAGTCGCAGGCGATGAGCATGTAGAAGACGCGCGGCCACGCCGCCGCGCCGCCCGACGACACCACGCCGGCCAGCAGCGGGCCCAGTAGGTAGTAGGTAGGTAGGTAGTAGGTAGGTAGGCATGGTGTTAGTGTACCTGAGCAGCAGGAAGAGCGCTGCGCAGTCGCAGGCGATGAGCATGTAGAAGACGCGCGGCCACGCCGCCGCGCCGCCCGACGACACCACGCCGGCCAGCAGCGGGCCCAGTAGGTAGTAGGTAGGTAGGTAGTAGGTAGGTAGGCATGGTGTTAGTGTACCTGAGCAGCAGGAAGAGCGCTGCGCAGTCGCAGGCGATGAGCATGTAGAAGACGCGCGGCCACGCCGCCGCGCCGCCCGACGACACCACGCCGGCCAGCAGCGGGCCCAGTAGGTAGTAGGTAGGTAGGTAGTAGGTAGGTAGGCATGGTGTTAGTGTACCTGAGCAGCAGGAAGAGCGCTGCGCAGTCGCAGGCGATGAGCATGTAGAAGACGCGCGGCCACGCCGCCGCGCCGCCCGACGACACCACGCCGGCCAGCAGCGGGCCCAGTAGGTAGTAGGTAGGTAGGTAGTAGGTAGGTAGGCATGGTGTTAGTGTACCTGAGCAGCAGGAAGAGCGCTGCGCAGTCGCAGGCGATGAGCATGTAGAAGACGCGCGGCCACGCCGCCGCGCCGCCCGACGACACCACGCCGGCCAGCAGCGGGCCCAGTAGGTAGTAGGTAGGTAGGTAGTAGGTAGGTAGGCATGGTGTTAGTGTACCTGAGCAGCAGGAAGAGCGCTGCGCAGTCGCAGGCGATGAGCATGTAGAAGACGCGCGGCCACGCCGCCGCGCCGCCCGACGACACCACGCCGGCCAGCAGCGGGCCCAGTAGGTAGTAGGTAGGTAGGTAGTAGGTAGGTAGGCATGGTGTTAGTGTACCTGAGCAGCAGGAAGAGCGCTGCGCAGTCGCAGGCGATGAGCATGTAGAAGACGCGCGGCCACGCCGCCGCGCCGCCCGACGACACCACGCCGGCCAGCAGCGGGCCCAGTAGGTAGTAGGTAGGTAGGTAGTAGGTAGGTAGGCATGGTGTTAGTGTACCTGAGCAGCAGGAAGAGCGCTGCGCAGTCGCAGGCGATGAGCATGTAGAAGACGCGCGGCCACGCCGCCGCGCCGCCCGACGACACCACGCCGGCCAGCAGCGGGCCCAGTAGGTAGTAGGTAGGTAGGTAGTAGGTAGGTAGGCATGGTGTTAGTGTACCTGAGCAGCAGGAAGAGCGCTGCGCAGTCGCAGGCGATGAGCATGTAGAAGACGCGCGGCCACGCCGCCGCGCCGCCCGACGACACCACGCCGGCCAGCAGCGGGCCCAGTAGGTAGTAGGTAGGTAGGTAGTAGGTAGGTAGGCATGGTGTTAGTGTACCTGAGCAGCAGGAAGAGCGCTGCGCAGTCGCAGGCGATGAGCATGTAGAAGACGCGCGGCCACGCCGCCGCGCCGCCCGACGACACCACGCCGGCCAGCAGCGGGCCCAGTAGGTAGTAGGTAGGTAGGTAGTAGGTAGGTAGGCATGGTGTTAGTGTACCTGAGCAGCAGGAAGAGCGCTGCGCAGTCGCAGGCGATGAGCATGTAGAAGACGCGCGGCCACGCCGCCGCGCCGCCCGACGACACCACGCCGGCCAGCAGCGGGCCCAGTAGGTAGTAGGTAGGTAGGTAGTAGGTAGGTAGGCATGGTGTTAGTGTACCTGAGCAGCAGGAAGAGCGCTGCGCAGTCGCAGGCGATGAGCATGTAGAAGACGCGCGGCCACGCCGCCGCGCCGCCCGACGACACCACGCCGGCCAGCAGCGGGCCCAGTAGGTAGTAGGTAGGTAGGTAGTAGGTAGGTAGGCATGGTGTTAGTGTACCTGAGCAGCAGGAAGAGCGCTGCGCAGTCGCAGGCGATGAGCATGTAGAAGACGCGCGGCCACGCCGCCGCGCCGCCCGACGACACCACGCCGGCCAGCAGCGGGCCCAGTAGGTAGTAGGTAGGTAGGTAGTAGGTAGGTAGGCATGGTGTTAGTGTACCTGAGCAGCAGGAAGAGCGCTGCGCAGTCGCAGGCGATGAGCATGTAGAAGACGCGCGGCCACGCCGCCGCGCCGCCCGACGACACCACGCCGGCCAGCAGCGGGCCCAGTAGGTAGTAGGTAGGTAGGTAGTAGGTAGGTAGGCATGGTGTTAGTGTACCTGAGCAGCAGGAAGAGCGCTGCGCAGTCGCAGGCGATGAGCATGTAGAAGACGCGCGGCCACGCCGCCGCGCCGCCCGACGACACCACGCCGGCCAGCAGCGGGCCCAGTAGGTAGTAGGTAGGTAGGTAGTAGGTAGGTAGGCATGGTGTTAGTGTACCTGAGCAGCAGGAAGAGCGCTGCGCAGTCGCAGGCGATGAGCATGTAGAAGACGCGCGGCCACGCCGCCGCGCCGCCCGACGACACCACGCCGGCCAGCAGCGGGCCCAGTAGGTAGTAGGTAGGTAGGTAGTAGGTAGGTAGGCATGGTGTTAGTGTACCTGAGCAGCAGGAAGAGCGCTGCGCAGTCGCAGGCGATGAGCATGTAGAAGACGCGCGGCCACGCCGCCGCGCCGCCCGACGACACCACGCCGGCCAGCAGCGGGCCCAGTAGGTAGTAGGTAGGTAGGTAGTAGGTAGGTAGGCATGGTGTTAGTGTACCTGAGCAGCAGGAAGAGCGCTGCGCAGTCGCAGGCGATGAGCATGTAGAAGACGCGCGGCCACGCCGCCGCGCCGCCCGACGACACCACGCCGGCCAGCAGCGGGCCCAGTAGGTAGTAGGTAGGTAGGTAGTAGGTAGGTAGGCATGGTGTTAGTGTACCTGAGCAGCAGGAAGAGCGCTGCGCAGTCGCAGGCGATGAGCATGTAGAAGACGCGCGGCCACGCCGCCGCGCCGCCCGACGACACCACGCCGGCCAGCAGCGGGCCCAGTAGGTAGTAGGTAGGTAGGCATGGTGTTAGTGTACCTGAGCAGCAGGAAGAGCGCTGCGCAGTCGCAGGCGATGAGCATGTAGAAGACGCGCGGCCACGCCGCCGCGCCGCCCGACGACACCACGCCGGCCAGCAGCGGGCCCAGTAGGTAGTAGGTAGGTAGGTAGTAGGTAGGTAGGCATGGTGTTAGTGTACCTGAGCAGCAGGAAGAGCGCTGCGCAGTCGCAGGCGATGAGCATGTAGAAGACGCGCGGCCACGCCGCCGCGCCGCCCGACGACACCACGCCGGCCAGCAGCGGGCCCAGTAGGTAGTAGGTAGGTAGGTAGTAGGTAGGTAGGCATGGTGTTAGTGTACCTGAGCAGCAGGAAGAGCGCTGCGCAGTCGCAGGCGATGAGCATGTAGAAGACGCGCGGCCACGCCGCCGCGCCGCCCGACGACACCACGCCGGCCAGCAGCGGGCCCAGTAGGTAGTAGGTAGGTAGGTAGTAGGTAGGTAGGCATGGTGTTAGTGTACCTGAGCAGCAGGAAGAGCGCTGCGCAGTCGCAGGCGATGAGCATGTAGAAGACGCGCGGCCACGCCGCCGCGCCGCCCGACGACACCACGCCGGCCAGCAGCGGGCCCAGTAGGTAGTAGGTAGGTAGGTAGTAGGTAGGTAGGCATGGTGTTAGTGTACCTGAGCAGCAGGAAGAGCGCTGCGCAGTCGCAGGCGATGAGCATGTAGAAGACGCGCGGCCACGCCGCCGCGCCGCCCGACGACACCACGCCGGCCAGCAGCGGGCCCAGCGCCGCGCCTACCAACCAGGACACAACACATACAATACCTATGCCACCATTTTAAACAATAAAGAGAACCGACTGTACTTAGTCTACCGTTCCCAAATATTTGAAGAGCTCCCTCGATTTCTGCAGTTCATCAGATGACAATGGGATCAAATTTTCAGAATAATCTTTCAATCGAAAAAAGAATTACACAAATCGGTCCAGAAGTCCTCGAATAGTCGGTGAACATACATAAAAAAAAACCGGCCAAGTGCGTGTCGGACCACGCATAGGAGGGTTCCGTACCTTCAATGTAATAAGAAGCAAACTAATACCAAAAGGTCGTATCTGATACCTATATGAAGAAGTTTTTTGGAGATAACTCAAAAATGGCTGAACCGATAATGTTCAAAATAATTTTCGTAGAAAGTATATGATAAAGCACATCGCCTCAAATTTTTTCATATTTTTTGGTCGTACGGTTCAAAAGTTACAGGGGGGGGGACACAATTTTTCTGACTTTCGAAGCGATTATTTCAGAAAATATTCACTTAATCACAAAATTGTCAAAAAAAAACTCAATATTATTTTTAAAGACCTATCGATTGATGTGTCGCATGTTGACATTTGGTTAAAAAATTTTTTTTGAAAGGAGATCGTCAATTTTTGTTAGGTGATCTGGCCCAGATTATTTAGGACCGTTTAGGAATGGTTCTTACCTTTGAAGAATCGTCATAATTTCTACATCAGGATGGTGATAAAAATATTGCAAAATCTAATGGGAAATTGAAAAATCATGCATTTAAAACTTGAAACTGACAAGGACAATATTTGATAGCGTGCTTGCATATTATTTATATATTAATGTAAAAAAAGTACCGATTTTTTTAAAGATAATGTACAAAAGTGGACTTGAAAAGAAAACGGGAATCATGATGAAATAATAAAAAGTCATATTTTGATCGTATTTATAGTTCCTGTATTTCGGTAAACAAAGACTGCTGTCAAATCATCGTTGATACTATTAACTGAATATTCCTAACACCTATTGCGAAGGGATAAGGTTTATCACCGTTAAGTGCGATGGCACTAGTATCTGACATTACAAAATTGAAAAAAGGAAGCGTTTCGTTATCGAAGGAGCATGATATTATGCCATTATGAAACAGACTTTTAATATTCAAACTCCGATCAAAATTGCAAAAATACGCATTTTCAATCTTTAGGCGTTTTCATACAGTCGATTTCTAATTTAAACTTCCGTTTTCGTAGGCTTAGATGTATTTTTATATTACAACTAGCTTTTGCCCGCGGCTTCGCTCGCGTTAAATTCGGGTTAACACGGTTCCCCTTTGCCCCCCGTAATGCTCCATACAAACTTCCACCCCCCATTTTAGGGAAGTGGGGGGTTAGATAGAGACAAAAAGTAGCCTATGTCACTCTCCATCCCTTCAACTATCTCCACTTAAAAAAATCACGTCAATTAGTTGCCCCGTTTTGCCGTGAAAGACGGACAAACAAACAAACACACATACTTTCACATTTATAATATTAGTATGGATGTTCTAACTTACCGAACAGTATCAAAACGCAGATTATGTAACGGTATACATTGACAGTGTCAAACCAAAAACAATCCCGTTTCAGGCCAGGGTGAAGTTAAAATTTATGTCAATGCCATAAGGACGGTAACGACTTGTCTTTCTGTTTATTTATTTAGTATTTCTAATTCCCGTTTCATTTTTTTGCAATATTTTGTCTACTTTAGTAATAAAATGAGTATTTATTTTACATTGCAGTACAAACTGTATACGGTTTATATCAGGTGGCCCAGAATTGACGATCTCCTTTAGTTACATCTATGGAGCGCCCCCTAAAAATTTTATTTTTTTCAAATTTAACTACATAACTAAGTAGCGGCATACAAAATACACCTTATGTGTAAATTTTATTCAGATACGTCGTATAGTTTCCGAGTAAAATGGCTGTGACATACGGACGGACAGACAGACAGACAGACATGACGAATCCATAAGGGTTCCGTTTTTTGCCATTTGGCTACGGAACCCTAATAGCCAAAAAAACAAAGAGACTCCTTCATAATCTTGAAGTCTGTCCGTCCTTTTACAACAAAATCTAGAGAAATCTAAATAAACAATATATCAAGTAAGGATAAGTATTATGAGACATCAGAAAAGTGTGAATTGAAATCTAGTAGTTAGCACCTAGATGTCGCTTACGGCTGCTATAAAGTCGATGTAAAAATAAATGCAAAAAGATGATTGAAGGCATTGAGAATTTCGTCAGCTCAGTAACTGACCCCATAGCTTAATTGGTAAAGCGATCGAGCCCCGGTAAGGCGTATCGATGCGAGGTTCAAATCCTGCTGGGTTGATTATTTTTTCAATGTTTTCAGTGTTTGTATTTGATTGAATAACATACTATTGTATGAGTGGAATGCCCCACTTTAAAAACCATGTAAAATAATTATAAGTTGATAGCAGCGCCATCTATTATTTCCGTTGTGACACTTGCAAAAGGGTCGGCGGGAAGGGTATCTAACTCTAGTAGTTAGCAGCTAGATGTCGCTTACGGCTGCTATAAAGTCGATGTAAAAATAAATGCAAAAAGATGATTGAAGGCATTGAAAATTTCGTCAGCTCAGTAACTGACCCCATAGCTTAATTGGTAAAGCGATCGAGCCCCGGTAAGGCGTATCGATGCGAGGTTCAAATCCTGCTGGGTTGATTATTTTTTCAATGTTTTCAGTGTTTGTATTTGATTGAATAACATATTATTTTATGTAATTGTGTAATACTGAGTTGTAATGTATGGTGTTGTACGGACGTACCCACGCTGCCGGTGCCGTCGATGATGGCGGTGACGGTGGCCAGCGCCTGCGCGTTGCCCGCCAGGCTGCTGTGCGTGCCTGCGCACACGCATCATTGCAACTTTAATGTTGTTTAAAAAATACAAACACAAAATTTTGATTAAATTTATTAAATACTAGCTTTTGCCCGCGGCTTCGCTCGCGTTAAATTCGGGGTAACACGGTTCCCCTTTGCCCCCTGGAATGCTCCATACAAACTTCCACCCCCCATTTTAGGGAAGTGGGGGGTTAGAAAGAGACAAAAAGTAGCCTATGTCAGTCTCCATCCCTTCAACTATCTCTACTTAAAAAATCACGTCAATTCGTCGCCCCGTTTTGCCGTGAAAGACGGACAAACAAACAAACAAACAAACACATACACTTTCCCATTTATAATATTAGTATGGATTTTATGTAATTTTTTTGCTTATGCAAAGTGCATTCGAACGGAGCTATTGGAAATATCGTTAAATTGAATAGAATGTGTTAAATCTCATAGATTCTAATCTATGAAAATTAAAATAATGTAAAAACACAATTTGAATCTGTAAATAACTTCTTAAAAATGGGGGCTATAGTTATTGCTGGCTTAGTTTACAAAAACCTAGGTACTATATAAAATTGTTTTTTTTTTCTGAAAATTACTAAATAAAAACGTATTATATAAAACAAATAATACCTATATCAAATAAAAGTAGTGAAACATTAAATCCTGGTAACTTTGCCCACCCAGAAATCAGGTATAATATACTGAAGATGCAATATCCAAATGGTATATAAATTACCAGGTCGTATAATGTATTTTTTTATCTACTGGGCAATGTTATACTGTTATAATATAGTGGCATGAAGCTAAAGGGTTCAAGTGCCGGGGTTCCTGGTACCTACCTGTTTTTTTCTAAATATTCAGAATATAATCCTTACCAAGTTCCGCGGAGACGGCAGTGGTGATGAGCGCGTACGGCCCGTTCACTAGGACTCCGGCCGCCAGCAGCAGGCTCACGTTGAGGATGTAAGACGACGCGCCCCACGCCTGGTACGCCATGAGCTGTTGACAACATCGAACATTGCTCAAGACGAACTTGACACTATCGATAGCTATCATACATAATATCATACAAAATAATGATTACTCAATACGATTTAATTGTATTTTGCATATGGAAAGCATTTTCTTCTTTACTTGTGTACAACAGTGACAGCAATGGGTAGTGTTGTAACGGGACGGTTAATTTATTGAGTGATAATATTTTAAATTGGATTTTCTATTTTAAATTCGATTAAATAATGCCAATTATTTAGAGCCAAGTGGACTGTTCGTACAGTAACCTTGAGTTTATTGTACTTAAGTAGACCTAAAACCTGAAGCTTAGTTGACTTAATTAGACCTAAGTAGACACGAACAAACAAGATTAGACCTAAGTAAGTTTAAAGTAACCTCAATTAGATTTAAGTAGCCCTTACCGTAGGCGCACACAGTATGTAGAAACATGCGCACACGATCCCCGGACACCCTGTACAGTCAGAGACCAGCCCCGCAAGAATGGCACCCGTGATGCCGCCCACGTCGAACGCTGTGCTTAGGTCACCGGACTGCGTAGGTGACAAGTCAGCTAAGGAATAACAAAGTTGTCAAAAAAAAATCTTTAAGATTATTTTATGTAATGAATGATCATGTTACGCTATGGTTAATAAATAAAAATAAAACTAACACGTGGTGTTCAATTTAGGAGACTACGTGTAATAGTGTCCCATAATATTTATTTTTAGGTGTCTAATTATCTATCTTAGAGGGCAAAGTTGCCATAAATCTAAAATTGCCCAGAATTGAAAAATAATACAGATTGATGATTAAGAATTTATGGTAATTTTGCCCGCTAATCAAGTTCATAAATGACAAATTTAGATAACGAAAAATACTGTTACAGTGTGGATTTAGTATTTAATTAAAGTTATTCAAGTACTTACTTGATGTGTTAATATACAGTGGCAGCCAATACAAGAACGTGTAGCTGACGAGCTTCGCGAAGAAGAGAGACAGGGAGAACTCCAGCACCCCTGGGATCTTGAGCGCGCGCGAGAGCGAGACGGCACCAGGCGGGCTGTGGCTGGTGCGAGCGGCGCCGAGGAGAGATGTCGACTCCGTCGGCTCGGCTTGTGGCTGCCATAATAATGTATATTGAGGGTAACTTTGCCCGCGGAGCAATCGATGATACCTACTATTAACTACGTTTTTTATTTATTTTGGCGGTTCTTAAATAAAAATTACGATGTGAATGAATAATGTATACCGTCAAAATTTTACTTATATTAATCTTTATTGAGTAGAAACTTCAATTTGGCAAAATTAAGCTATTATACAAAATACTAAAAATGTTGAGTGGTCAAGGTTAACATTATCAAAACATTTGGCTGTGATAGGCAAAATTAGATGGACTACTGAAAGACGAGCGAATAAGCAAAAAATTAAAATAAATAAAATTGTAAGTGCACCACCAAATTGTTTGGAAGAGAAATATAAACATGGCGAATATAAATCGAGGAAAATGAAACGTAAAAAAGTAGTAAAGAAGAGATGCAATAGTAATTTTGTGATGTGAAAATTATAGGTAGTCTGCTTGGAAGAATAATAAGTAAGGAAACGTAATCAACGCTCAAAATGTGCTCCACTTTCAGCGTGGTCAAAGTGGGCGGAGCTTGTGACAGCGGTGCCCTAATGTCATGTCAAACATTTTGAAATTGTCATGTCGTCAAAATATTAGTTTTTTCGGTTCATGAAATTTCGGTAATATATCGGTAATAAAATGCCAGCTTGTCCCGTGCATTGGTGCAGGAGCCACACAGGCGCCAAAGATGGTGATATTTCTTTTCATTGGTAAGTAAATCACGCATAAATATTCTCATACATTACGAACTTGGTCTATGTTATGCAATATAAGTTTTGGAAAAGTAAACATAACTCATCTGATTACTCTTATTTTTCATTAATAATGAATGCTATAACTTCATAGCATAGTCTTTAATTATCAAATCTAAAGCAGAGCCCGACTGGGGAACTACCTCTACCTTACAGAAAACCTCAGCCAATTAGCACTAGACCCTACTCATAGTGTTGTGTTCCTGCCGGTGAGTAAGGTTGCCAGAGAGCTCAGAGGATACAGTGTGTTGACGACGGGGGATCCTCTTGTCCCTTTAGCTGTCAACACAGTGAATCCTCTTTTATATGAAAACGTCGGCAACGCACATGAAACACCTCTGGAGTTACAGGCGTCCATAGACCATTTCGTGGCAACCATATAATTAGTCCTTAGATTAAATATGTTTGTATGCATGTTGTTGTTGTCGCCAATAAATGCTTTCTAAATGCTTTCATAGGCTACGGTAACTGCTTACCATCAGGTAAGCCGTATACCTGTTTGCTACCGTTGTAGTATAAAAAATGGATACAAAATATAAATTTATCTTTGTATTTCCCTAAGCCTGCTAAAATAAATAGTACACATAAACGAACTCATCCGTTATTTTTTTAGTTCTAAAAAACGAGGAAGCAAAGAGAATTTTAACTATTTATATTGAAGGTATGCTATTATTTTCTAGTCTGGACATAAATAAAGTTAAAAAATAATCGTTTTTTTGCCACAATCAACCTTAATTGCTTAACATTATGTTGCTTGAGACAAAGAGGGGTCTCCCTAATGTAACGGATTTATAAAATTGTAAAAAAGTTCAAAATCTTTACTATTTTATGTTAATTTATGCTTATTTTGTAGTATGTATGTCCCTATATTGTAATTAAGCACTTTTATTAAATAAATGAAAGATGATGATGGGCTTTCATATTACTCCTTATTCCAAGAACGATTAAATTTACGTATATTACATAAGTAATGAAAAATGCACTAAAAAATAAATTGTTAATTGATTGCATTATTATTTATTACGCGAATTCATCCACGTTAAACTTAGGCGTATTTATTATACGTTAACTTGACATTTCAGTTATTTCATTTGAGTATCTCCTGTCCAATTAAACTTCATTGTCAAATTGATTTTGACCACTCACAACACGGCAACTTTTCTTATTGGTGAAATGGCATGAAACCTTTGCGGAATTAAGGTTAACACAAAAAAATATGCTTAAAGAATGAGTACTTGATTGGTTACTAAGACATAAGCCATTTTAGTTTTGTAAACGTGAAAATGGGTCGTGTTTTCACATTAACTTTGCTTGCCTTTACTCGTCTTGATATTGTATGTCGATGGTAGTCTGGGCATTTTAGTCAGTTGAAAAAGAGTAAAGAAAAATAAGCTATATAGCATAGAAAATTTCAAGCGATTAAATAAAATGATGTTCTAAAGTAGGTTTTACCTTGTTACTGCTATTAGAAACAGGATATTTTCAAGGTTTTGAAGTTCCCGATATTTCGTCGCAATTATAGGAATAAAAGGAACTCCAAGACATGGTAAGTATGTCTTCTTTCAAATAATGCGAACAGTATTACAAAATACGATTTCAAGCTAACATAGTTATAAGAGAAAACACATGTCTTAGATACAAATACAAATCGAAATCATTAAAACTACATGTCAAAACTTAGAATTAAAACCGGCCAAGAGCGTGTCGGGCCACGCTCACTGTAGGGTTCCGTAGTTTTCCGTCCGTCACAGTAAGTGTCCCCACTTAAGAGTTAATAACACCGCCATGTAGGATATGATATGAGAGTTCCATGTACAGCGACATCTATCGGCAAATTGAGTAAACTATTGCGCGCGAGCATAAAGTATGGAAGATGATTTTTATGGGATAATTCTTTATTGCGTGAACCGATTTTCACCGTTTTTACTTTATTTGAAAGCACGTCATTTCATTGTAATTTTGTAGAAATTACAGGTACAATAAACACCTGCTTATACGGTTAAATTACAAACTTAGTTCAGAAATTATTTTGTATTTTTTTTTCAAAAACTATTCATCCTATCAAGTTCAAAATAATTTTCCAAGAAAGTTTTTATAAAGTTCTACTTTTGAGATTTTTTTCATATTTTTAAAACTTATGGTTCAAAAGTTAGAGGGGGGGGGGGGGGGAGACGCATATTTTTTTACTTCTGGAGCGATTATTTCCGAAAATATTTACATTATCGAAAAATGATTTCAGTAAACCCCAATTCATTTTTAAATACCTATCCAATAATATATCACACGTTAGGGTTGAAATGAAAAAAAAAATCACTCCCCACTTTACGTATAGGGGAGGTACCCTAATAAAAAAAAAAATTCACTTTTTATTTTACCACTTTGTCGGCGTGATTGATATACATACATATTAGTACCAAATTTCAGCTTTCTAGTGCTAACGGTCACTGAGATTATCCGCGGACGGACGGACGGGCAGACATGGCGAAACTATAAGGGTTCCTAGTTGACTACGGAACCCTAAAAAGGCACAAAAAAACAAATCTAACATAAAGCTAACAGTCACAAAAATGTCATATAAAATAAGCACAATAAATAAAATCTACTCCTAAATAACACTACGCTGAACACAATAAAAAATAAACAAAAAAAAACCTACCCGACAACGTCGCCCCGCGACCCTCCAGACGCAAAGGTGCCCATCACATAGTTATTTATATGTTAGCTTGAAATTGTATTTTTTTCTCTTGTTTGTTTATCAGATTGCGTTGATTTGGTAGCGTGTAGTGTGTTAGCGTGTAGCGTGTTAGCGTGTAGCGTGCTCACCTGAGAGTTGGCGGAGTGCCGGTTAGGGCGCAGGCTCGCCGCCTGCAACATGCGGTTAGTATCATACATTCATCAGAAAAAATCGTACCGTGAACGCGAGTTACTTTGACTCTAAAGCATTGAACTCATATAAGACCCTAATTTCACCCCTTTTGTAGAAGAAAGTCGAATAAATGCTCACTGTAATTTCCTGTATTCCATCTGTCCAAATCTCCCAGACTTGTCCACTCAAAGTAGTAAAATGTTTACTTCTAGGGCTAAAGTAACACGCATTTCATTTTTAAATTACCTGCCACTTGAATGATAATATTAAGATCATTATGTAAAACAAACTATCAGCGCTTTACAGTAAATTAGGCTTACCGATTACTTCGGAAAGTTGGTGAAAGGTTACTACAGCTATCATGATTGAACGTGCGACTGGATTATATTGACAATACCAACAAAATTTAGAAAATGAACAGTGCAATACTTATTATACCAAGTTTTACAACGGGTGCTCTATTCACGCCCCCTGCCCGCTCCCCCCTCAGTTAGTCGTCATGTCTTTATCAAGTCAAGCTTTCGGGCTAATAACCAGTCGTATGAAGTGAGCACTTTAAGATTACAAATTGTTTAATAAAGGCAGTATTTAAAAAAAAACAAAATGAAATTAATTTTACTAACATTATGTATGAGTCTTATTAGTTGTATAATTCTAAATAAATTATATTCTATTGAGCTATCCGAGGCCTTGTGTATTCAAGTTCTGTGTATGGTGCTACCTGATCGCCGACGATGACTTGTGAGGGCGCGTCACTTTCGTCCGATGACCGTCGAGACTGCCGGCTTGACTGCAACACAATTATAAGTCAATAAACATTTTTTTAAGGAAAAGTCCCCATGAAGAAAGGGTAACATTACCCATTATTTATTTATTTATTTATCGTATGGCTACATGTCACTGGGTATAGATATATAGACTAGATATAGACATTACCCATTAAAAATATAATATTTACACGCAACAAACTCATGTCAGATTGTTATTTTGTCATTCAGATAATATTAGCTTGAAAATGTTTTTAGATGGGTGGCCAGTTACCTTTGTTAAGGCGACGATATATGCAAACACGTCAAATCGAGGTGTTTTTGTGCAAGGTTTTTGAAGAAAACAAACCACGTTGGAGCATGAATGTTACATTTTCTGTAGGGGCATATAGTTGTGTTCGCTGTACCGATACGTGCTTGGTCTTGTATAACATAATTAGGTATATATATCATCGTTAAGAAACTGTTTTGGAGAAAACTTGTCGCAAGTTTTATGTCGGTCCGAAATAATTCAATGTTGCGAAATTAAACATAACTACGTCTTAGCACATTACTAATGTTCGGCAGATACTATAGTCGTATTAAGCGCTTAATAAAGGTTTAAGACGCAAAACCTTGTAAGAGCCTATAATAATCAGAACTATGCAATTGCTAATAAAACTTATAGGCGTTTATTCTATTGCAGCCAGAGACATGTTTCATGTGTCAAATTTGAGTAATATGATTAGTAATTTTGAGCGCGGAAATTCGTTCCACATAGCTTAGGTTATAGTACGCTTGCTTACTAAGTAGATATGTCCGAGTTCAAATCTAGGCTGATGTTAACTTTTTTGTTTATTTTTTTATCTCATTTCTCATTTATATTTTCAATCCTGATCCTAAGCGATTTATAGGTATTTTTGGACAAAAAAAATTCAAATCATACTATAGTCAAGTTACTAGTTAGTTTAATCTTTTTATTTTGACTTTTTTACCCAATATATTTAAACTACCAACTTATAAAACAGACTAATTCATTATTCAATTTTTACAGTGGGTATGGGTACTTTTTACCATAGACGGCTTCGTCCATGTTTTTACCATAATTTGTATTACAAGAGCGCGTTTGTTCGAGCAGTTTCCATCCGAGGCGACGTTGCCAGCTTACTTTCATTTGCTCATTTCGCTTCTTGCTTTGCGCTGTTGCAAGCTAGATCTATATTATGATATGAATGACGGATTCATTGAATAGAATCAAATGCGCTTGAAGTTGAAACACATTCGTGTATTTGTCAATGATTTGTCCACATCATCGTGATAGGTTATATATCTCTCTCTTTACTATGGAATAAGAAAGAAACAATCGGCTCGGCTGTCCCGGTACTCTGCGATGTCTGGTCGCGCCATTAGGTTTATATGGCTTATTGTATGTTCGTTTTCGTACGATTTTAAAGATATAGTGAATTATTAATGTTATTATTAGGTAGGTAAGTAGATATGGAATTAATTTAATCGTATAAGTATATATACCAATATAATTTCTCACAATCCCTAAAATGAAAAAACCAATAAGTACTCGTAAGGTACGATGGGGTAAGATCGGACCATTTTTGAACTAGTTGGTCAGCTTTCAGGGCTGACTTTTATGCTTTACCTTTGTAAAAATTTCTCGAAATATTAATCCTTGTTTCAAATCAGTATGAAGTGTACCTAAGCTGTTTGTCGTGTATAAAATTTCAAAATCTACTCCTTCTACTTAAGATTGGACTATGTATTCAATAAAATGTACTCTTAGTAAGTTTTTAGGTGCTAGTTTTCTTCCACTTATCGATTTTGCCAGCTTTGTAATGCAATAATAAATTTTGAAGTGCCCGTTCTAGAGCTTATATGATCTTGTTTAGATTAATATTATACGAAAATAAATCATACTCGAAAGGTTTTTTATATTAAAAATATTTATAACGGGTTACTCACGTAATTTAAGTCGATTTGAGTAACCCGTTATAAATATTTTTAATATGTTAGAGTCTCACGAAAGTTTTATAGGTTTTTTATACTAAAACATTTTTTGTAAAAGTGGAGTATGTGTCAGTTTTCCGTCCATACTTATTGATATATTGATATTCAAGTTTTTCAAATTAAAGCTTATAATTAATATATCAATTGAAGAATAAATAATTATTATCAATGGCCAATTTGACCTCAAAAAGTTTTTTCCATGTAGACGGAGAGCTGGCCACCAGATATGACACAATAGTCAGGTTTCATTGCTCTCATTATTGTGTCATATCTGACGTGGCCAGCTCTTAGTCCAATAAATTTGTAGCAGTTTAATCAGGTGGACGGCAACCCGGACGGGAAACTAGCATAACCACCCTATGCACGGTTTCAAATAATAGATATAATTATAAACCGCCTGTATTATGTTCATGTCAACCTTTCAGCATTTTCTCAAACTTTTCAAAAACGAGTGAGTTAAAAATATTGAGAGTGGAAAGACAAGATGTTTCAAACCTTTGAAGCAAGATGTTTCAAAATTTAAAAAAATTTAAAAAACTCTTTTGGCTATAATTCTTTTTTTTTTCCCAGCCTACTTGAAGAGATATATTATATGGACGTATCCATACTAATATTATAGTGTGTCTGTCTGTTAACTCTTCACGCTTAAACCGCTCAACTAATTTAGATGAAATTTGGTATGTATAAGGGGGTGAAAACGGAATGGAAGTTTATATGGAATTGTTGCTCCCTGTTGACTTGAAATAGCATACGTACTAGTTTTATATTTGCTCTTAGATTTTACTAACTAGTAACTTTTATTTTGCGTTTTATTATGTAATTCCATATCGCTCATGTTAATTTCGCGCAGACGAAGTCGAGGGTAAAAGCTAGTATTTTAATATTGTAATGGATTTTGATATGGTAAAACTTTTGAAATAGATGGCAATTAACCAAAACTAACCCAAAAATGTACCCAAAAAACCGTGACGACCCTATACACGACACGATACAACTAATCCATAATAATATTATAAATGGGAAAGTGTACGTGTGTGTTTGTTTGTTTGTCCGTCTTTCACGGCAAAACGGGGCGACGAATTGAAGTGATTTTTTAAATGGAGATAGTTGAAGGGATGGAGAGTGACATAGGCTACTTTTTGTCTCTTTCTAACCCCCCACTTCCCTAAAATGGAGGGTGGAAGTTTGTATGGATTGTTACCCCGAATTTAACGCGAGCGAAGCCGCGGGCAAAAGCAGGTATTATATGTTATTAACTTACTCGTGCTGACTTTTCATGTTTTTAATTATTTTGTGTAATTTCAATTTATAATTCTTATGTGAGACCACAAACGCTTTTATATTTGTAATTTTTTTTTAGTAAAGAACACTTATGGTATATGTATAAATGAAAATGATTAAAACATGTTAAAAAATTAATCTTAAACTTTAGGTTGAATTAAGTTATTTGCTTTTTGGCTATGGTTTTCTGTGAGGTACTTCCCCAGTCGAGCTCTGAGCCAGGTCCAGATTTGAGCGTGATAACATTCGCTGAACTGTGCCTTACCACAGTTAGCGAGATAACATTCGGAGTGCCCATACCTCCCTTTTGGACGTAACATACCCGTGTCTAAACCTGTTCCTAGTAACCAACTAGGTACACATTTAAAAAATGTTCACAGCAACAATTAATAAGATCCAGTCTTAAATGCCACGCAAAAACAAATCAAACCATTTTTTGTGACAAACAATTGAATTTATAGAACGAAACTTTTTTGTCTATAAAGATCACATGTATACGTGACTTCGGCAGCAGATAGCATACATCCTCCATACAACCGTCTTGAACCTGATGTTTATTCAGTGTTGGGCGTAATTTATTAGATGGTACCTACTTTTGTAATGTATTAAATTGCTAATTAAATTACAAGAAAATCAATTATATTAAGTAATTGAAATTGCTTGTAATTGAGATTACATGTTAGTAGTATTCCCGATTACATATAATTTGTAATTGCAATTACTTTTATCTTAACTACTTTTACTTGTAACTTCGATAATTTGAAATAATACACAAGTTCAATTTATTTTTGGGTCAGTGGGGGCAGCTACCAGATCCCTCGCTGCAACGCGAAAATGGTCTTAGAAGACCTTCCCTCAATTTCAAATTAATAACGTTACGGATTTTGGAAAAAACATACAGGATGCGAGAAAGAGGTCACATTTGGTAAACTTCTTTTTGATGCCAATCGATCCCATTCTTGTATGGGATCAAAAATAATTTGCGGCTAGAAAAGCCACAAATTGAGAAAAACTTTTCCCATACTTTATGAAAATTATTTATTTTTATTTTTCACATGCTGCTTTTTTATGCCAATCGATTCCATTCCTATCGTTTCTAATAGTTTCCTATTAGGGGTCAACTTACGGTAATGTACTAAAAAGCTACAAATTAAATATTTTCCATACATTTACTATAAATAAGAAATAAATAAATAAATATTATACGACAATCTTACACAACTCGACCTAGGCCCACAGTAAGCTCAATAAGGCTTGTGTTATGGGTACTAGACGACGATATATATAATAGATAAATATGGATAAATACTTAAATACATAGAAAATATCCATAACTGAGGGACAAATATCTGCGATCAACACACAAATAAATGCCCTGACCAGGATTCGAACTCGGGACCTCCTGCTTCGTAGGCAGGGTCACCACCGACTGGGCTAGGAGATCGTCAAATAAAGAATAAGTGATTTTTAGGGTTTCGTAGCCAAATGGCAAAAAACGGAACCCTTATGGATTCGTCATGTCTGTCTGTCTGTCTGTCCGTCCGTATGTCACAGCCATTTTACTCGGAAACTATACGACGTATCTGAATAAAATTTACACATAAGGTGTACTCTGTATGCTGCTACTTGAAATTTGAAAAAAAAAAATATTTTAAGGGGTGGCGCTCGATTCATGTAACTAAATTTCAAAAAATCTTTTTACCAAATATCAACATGTGACACATCAATCGATAGGTCTTTAAAAATAATATTGAGGTTTGTTTGATCTTTTTGTGATTAAGTGAATATTTTTTGAAATAATCGCTTCGAAAGTCAGAAAAATTGTGTAGCCCCCCCTGTTAATTTTTGAACCGTAAGTCCAAAAAATATGAAAAAATTTGAGGAGATGCGCCTTAGCATATACTTTCTACGAAAATTGTTTGGCCATTTTTGAGTTATTTCCAAAAAACTTCTTCCATAGGCATCAGATACGACCTTTTGGTATTAGTTTGGTTCTTATTCCATTGAAGGTACGGAACCCTCCTATGCGTGGTCCGACACGCACTTGGCCGGTTTTTTTAACCTTTCAGTTAACCAACAGTCGTTGTTATTAAGCATACCGGAAGAAACATTTAAGTAAAATGTGTAGGTACCTGAAAAAAGCGCCATCGCCATTATATCAAAATGCAACTAGGTAGAGGTACACAATAGTGTTGGAGGATGTGTGGTTTGTATTTGCAACTAAAGGCTAATTTTCCAGATAGGTAATTGAATTATCCGATGTTCTCCCGATGCGGTCTTATCCCAACGCACTTTACCGTCCTCATTGAAAGCGTTTTTGACCATCTCTAATTTCGTTATAGATACTAAAAACCTGGATTTTTCAGAGCAGAAGAGGACATAAAACAAATTAGTTACAAATAGTATTATCTTCAGTTAAGTACATTTTATTTGAACTTTTATTTTGAAAGACTTGACACGTACTTGACACATAGAAATATAACCGCCATGATGAATGCTTATTTTGGATATTTAGAATAAAACATTATAATTGTGCGATTATGATACTGTAGGTAATGGCGTGCGTTGGCCAAGTCGTTTTATATTATAGGTAACTTAAATTATTTCGTCATTGATTACCTACATACAATAGTAACTTTAATTAAGTAAGTACACATAAAATGAAATTATTATCAAAGCGCCATCTTACTGTAAAAGACCGCGATTGTTTGACTATTTAAACATGTCAACATTGAATTGTCATAGTTCATCTCAAGTATACTAGATGGCAGAAGCGGAAGCTGCGATTATAAAAACGCAAAATGCAGTCGTCAACCGTGATACCTGTCACCTTAAACGTATATTACCAGTCACCTTAAAGAAAAAGAAAACAAATATGATAACTTTTCATGTTGGTAAGATCAAAAACAGCTGAGCAGCTATAACGAAAAAAAAACTGCTTGATACAAGTTTTTGGGTGTGCAAAGTTGCCTTATCGGGCAAAGTTACACAATTTTAAGATGGGCAAAGTTACTCTTTAGGGTGATGCTATACCAAAATTAAGCAAGTATATTAGAAATGTTACCGGCACTCGCTCTGGGAGTACGATGCCCACCATCCTGGGTTCTGGGGCAAGGAATAAGAAGACCAAAGTGCCGACTACACCCATCACTAGTGCCGGGTAGATGAAGGACAACGCCCAGTCTTGCTCCACGAAGCGGTCCGCTATCAGTGTCCCTGAAATTCAATCATTCAATCAATCATCGTTCTTCTATAAGGGATCATAAATAAAATGAACGACTCAGATAGCATAAATATATTTCACACTAGCTTTTGCCCGCGGCTTCGCTCGCGTTAAATTCGGGGTAACACGGTTCCCCTTTCCTGATGGCCCCCCGGAATGCTCCATAAAAACTTCCACCCCCCATTTTAGGGAAGTGGGGGGTTAGAAAGAGACAAAAAGTAGCCTATGTCACTCTCCATCCCTTCAACTATCTCCACTTAAAAAATCACGTCAATTCGTCTCCCCGTTTTGCCGTGAAAGACGGACAAACAAACACACACATACACTTTCCCATTTATAATATTAGTATGGATTACAAAATTATAACGCAAAACTATATTTAAAATGTTAAGCCCCACCGAAACTGGACAGTCACCGAAAAACACGTCATTCAATGATCTTATTTTTATCAAGGATCAAAAACTCGATAGATAACGAGGTCATTAGAAAAATCTAAAATCTGATCAAAACATCCTAATAATTTCTTCATTTCATCCTGTATCCTGTATTTTTGCAGTGTGTGTAAATTGCATGTATCCAAAGGGTACGATGACCGCTTACGATCACGCGGGCCGTATGCTTGTTTGCTACTGAAGTGGTATAAGAAAAACAACGCTACGACTTACCAAGGATATTTGACAACAACACACTGTTGAGTACTATACTCGGCGTAAAACACCTATTTATGCGTGTTTTCTAGACCTCTCTAAGGCTTTTGACCTTGTAAATTACGATTTACTTTGGCAAAAGCTTGATGAGACAAATTTCCCTAGGGAGCTAACACGCATATTTAGATAGTGGTACGCCAGCCAGAGAAATAGTGTCCAATGGGGAAACGTTTTGTCAGATGAATACGGATTAGATTGTGGCGTCAGGCAAGGCGGACTAAGCTCGCCAAAATTATTTAATCTGTATGTTAACGAGCTTATCGGTGGGCTCAGCAGCACGCATGTCGGATGCCACGTGAACAGGGTAGCATTCAACAACATAAGCTATGCAGATGATATGGTGCTGTTGAGCCCATCGGTGGGCGGACTTAGAACCCTTATTAGCATGTGTGAGTCGTATGCCGTGAAACATAATTTAAAATATAATGTGTCGAAAAGTGAATACATGGTTTTCAAGGCGGGAACCAAGTGCCCATCTCATGTCCCACCCATTTGCTTGAATGGCGAACAGCTCAAGAGGGTTAACTCGTTTAAGTACCTTGGGCACTTGGTAACCGATGACTTACGCGACGATGCTGATATTGGGAGGGAGCGAAGGGCTCTGGCGATCAGAGCCAACATGATAGCTCGCAGGTTCAGTCGGTGTACAGCGCAAGTTAAAATTACGCTATTCCGTGCGTACTACATCACTGTATACCTGCAGCTTATGGTCGAGATACACGCAGCGCTCGCTCAATGCATTGCGGGTTCAATATAATGACGCGTTCAGGGTGCTGTTGCGGCTGCCGCGGTATTGCAGCGCGTCTGGCATGTTCGCGGACGCGCACGTTGACGGTTTCCATGCGACGTTGCGCAGGCGCTGCGCCGCGACGCTCCGCAGGGTCCGAGACAGCCGCCACAGCCTCCTGAGCGTGGTAGCGGGGAGGTGGGGCAGTGGCCTACTCAGGCACTGGTCCTCGCTTCACTTAGGTTTAGGTACTAATATAGTTATTTAAGTATTGTCTTGTTACTAACAAACTATGGACACTTGAGTCTGAAATAAATGCATTTTATTTTTATTTAATTTTTTATTTTATTTATATTCCCTAGTGACGCATGCGAGTTCCAAATGCCGTTCTTACTGTTGTCGAACAATTTGCCGAACGTCGTCACGTAAAAAGTGAATGCAGAAAACGCTGGTTTGATTCCGGCCCTGGGCACTGGAGGTCTTGGTCGCTTTGTCATTCATACATGACAATGTATTTCAGTTAATAACGATTGTTATGTATACTTATTTGGGCAACTTGATACTTGTGTAATGGGTGGTTCACCTAGAATGTTTCCTAATGAAGTATACGAGTTCCAAATGCCGTTCTTACTGTTGTCGAACAATTTGTCAAACATCGTCACGTAAAAAGTGAATGCAAATGCTGGTTTGATTTCGGCCCTGGGCACTGGAGGTCTTGGTCGCTTTGTCATTCATATATGACAATCTATTTCAGTTTATAACGATTGTTATGTATACATATTTGAACAACTTGGTACTTGTGTAATGGATGGTTTACCTAGAATGTTTCCTAGTGAAGTATGCGAGTTCCAAATGCCGTTCTTACTGTTGTCGAACAATTTGTCAAACATCGTTACGTAAAAAGAGAATGCAAATGCTGGTTTAATTTCAGCCCTGGGCACTGGAGGTCTTGGTAGCTTTGTCATTCATACATGACAATGTATTACAGTTTATAACGATTGTTATATATACTTATTTGAACAACTTGGTACTTGTGTAATGGGTGGTTTACCTAGAATGTTTCCTAGTGAAGTATGCGAGTTCCAAATGCCGAAGATGAGACCCTTCTTACTATTGCCGAACCACTTGCCGACCGTCGCCACGGTGCCCGGCCACCCGGTCGTCTGCGCTATGCCTGCCCCAGCCTGAAATATAATGAAACCATCAACCTGTAAGTGGACGTCCATGGAACTAGATTCCCACCAACTTGCCTAGATTTACGACAGTTGATAGATTGATAGATTGCTTTATTATTCGAAAAGTACACATACATTTATACAGTGCCCTGCATAACTGTTTCTGCAGTTTGTCTAAATAAAGTGGACGGAAAAAGTTAGTAACGAAAAAGTTATGTTATTAATTAAAAAGAAGGTGGAAGTCGTAACGACTATTAAAGAAAGGAAAGCAGCATATTTCGGACATATATATAGAAGCTCAAAATACGATTTGTTAAAACTAATAATTGAAGGGAAGATTGAGGGGAAACGAGGACGTGGTAGGAGGAGAATATCATGGACAAGGAATGTAAGAGACTGGTTGGACGTGGACAGTACAGAAAAACTAATTCGCATGACTTCAGATAGAATAGCATATAGGCACAAGGTCGCCAACCTCCGGGACGGAGAAGGCACTTAAAGAAGAAGAAGTTTGTCTGCACGTGAGATAGTTAATGACAGTTGAGCATTGAGCAGTACATTTATCGTATGGCTAAATGTCACTGGATATAGATAGGCATTTCTTCGCTCGGGTAGTAGTAGTGGGAAAGTAGATGATGAAGAAAACCCAGCGAGTGCTGCGAGGTCCAGGTGGGACAGTGCAGCAGTATCAGTCATCCTTCGGCTCATGAAGAAGTGGAAAGTCATATTGGCGCTAGCTTGCCTGAGAAATGTTTTGACCCACCTTCACTGCTAGCTACTATTACTTGACGGAATGAGAATGGGATTAAAAACTAACAGAATATCTGACGCTAATGTGCAAATCCAAAAATTCCACAAAAGACAGGTTTTTTCTATAACTTGAAAAGTCAGATGCAATACAGTTTTTAATAGCTGTAACACCAATATTTGGTTGTCTTAGGAATTACAATTATAATATATTTACTCCGGCAACACCCTAATTGTAACCATTATAACAATACTCACCTGCACAAGTAAATAGTACGAGATGTTATGTATGCCGTAAGTTTTCCCAACGCCGAACAAGTAGCAGAAAACTGAAGAAAACAACATTCCTAAAGATAGGAAGTAGCGCAGGTCCACTCGCTCGGCCACCATTCCTGGAAGCAAGTATTTCATACATTAATAAATAAATATTTGAGCACAATCTTACACAAATCAACCAAGCAAACCTTGTACTACGGGTGCTAGGCGACAACACTTACTTAGATAGATAAATGTCTACTTATATACATAGAAAAAGGAATAAATATTTGCGCTAAACATACATATAAATGTCCTTATGAAGGATTCATTTATCAATAATAAAATAATAGGATAAACATGCAATGCAAAGTAGGTGGCACAAATGCACCTTCCGAGTTACAATTTTAGTGTTTAAAAAGTAGACACTTTTATTTATATATTATTCACAGTTATTATGTAAGCGTCTATCAACCAAGAACAAGGACACCGTTAATTAAACAAACGAACAATCAATTAATCAATCTTACAAAAAAAAAACAAGTTTGTGTAATAATTATTAACAATTTATTTTTATTCAACCATTCCTCGCCATTTTATTTTTGTAAACGTTTTTAAGGGTTTTTTCAAGTGGGCAATGTTACCACCCTATGGGCAAAGTTACCGGCACTCACAATATATAACTGTACTCACCGGAGACGAACATGGCACCGGCGTAAGTGAAAAGGAACGCAGAGTCCAACGCGCCCAGCAGTGTGTTTGCGTCGGTCGTGTCTGTACAAACAAACAGATCATTTTACTTTTATATAATACTAGCTTTTGCCCGCGGCTTCGCTCGCGTTAAATTCGGGGTAACAAACCATACAAACTTCCACCCCCCATTTTAGGGAAGTGGGGGGTTAGAAAGAGACAAAAAGTAGCCTAATGTCACTCTCCATCCCTTCAACTATCTCCACTTAAAAAATCACGTCAATTCGTCGCCCCGTTTTGCCGTGAAAGACGGACAAACAAACAAACACACACATACACTTTCCCATTTATGATATTAGTATGGATTGTTCCACTGTTGAGTAAAGGTCTCGCCTCCCTCTCGCCATTTGGTCCAGTATATTGCACATCCCTTCCATTTTTCACAATACTGATCTCGTCTACGAACAACCGGTTTATGTGCATAACTAACCACCCTCTACACAGCTTTCCCTTTATACACTACTGATTTCCCTTTAACCAGAACTGGTTTCCCCTAAACACAACTGATTCCCCCCCTACCCACAACTCCGGTTTACCTCTAGTCACAACTGTTCTCCTAGCGTTAACAACTCCTTACCTCCTCATACTACTAAATCGTCATACATCGGTCAATTTACAATAGTGTCCTTCCACGAACGACTGGTTTACCTGTATACATCACTGGTTCCCTCTACACACAACTGGTTTCCAACCATAACTTAGTTCTACTCACTGAAAGGTGCCCAGTTGCACCAGTTGTCGTCATGGGGGTCGACATCGGGCGGCGGCACCAATCCCGAGCAGTTCTGATGCAGCACACTCTTCACCACCGAGATCGGCTTCCGAGTCAGGTGGTACGTCATGTATGTGAAGTATGTCAGTACGAGGATCGAGATCTGGTAGCTGGAATAGATAAACAGTTTTTAAACTTAAGTATTTAATGTATTTTTTCCGTGGTTTGATCGTCTGGATAGTTTGATGGTCATTTTAAGAGCGCTGGTAGCCTTGCGGCATATACAAGATATCTCTACACTCCGCTTAGCGCGTTATTTCTTTGAAACCTAAGCTGCCAAAAAGAAGGTGTGCGGGAGGGGAACACGCCGTGCTAGACAGGGAACGCGCGATTGTCCCGTGGGGCGTAAGAGAGAGTCAGACATTAATGGTTGCCATGGAGACCTACTAAGTTTACTGTCACTTCCAATAATTAGTGTCTTACTATAGGGTGAAATTACTTCGAGCGTGGCAGCATGGGTCTCCCGGCTATGCGGGGTGTGGGGTTAATTAGTCTATGCCTTGCGGTAATACTTGTCTTGGGTTCAAACCTCGGCTCGTACTAATGAATTTTTCGGAACTAATGTACAAAATATCATTTGATATTTACCAATCGCTTTTCAGTGAAGGAAAACATCGTGAGGAAACCTGCATACATCCGCGAAGAAATTCTGTGCCTAGCAGTAGGACGTATGTAGACTAACATAGTATACAACATGTTACTTAAGCTACTAAAAAACCCCAGACACCCCGAATGATTTTTATTATTGCTAATTAATCTAGAGTATTTATTTTTCAATCAGTCAATTATTTCGAAAGATATTCGTATATTTAGTTTTCCTTGCAATTCTATTCAATTGTTAACTCTACATTTGTTGCGTTGTTGTCACATCTCTACATGTGTCATGTCAATTTGTATGACATGATATAAGATGACATACTTTTACAATGACAACCTACATGACACTATTTACAGTGAAAAACCAATTTGTCAAAGCTGCCAGCCTTTATTAAATATTCAACCTCTATCTCCTAACCTCTCGATAGAATGGTAAACCGTAGTATTCGAAACTTATAGACTCGACACGTAAAAAAAAAAAGAAAAAGTATACCCATGTTAAGATATACTGCAATCGATTCCACTCTCGTTTCTGAACAAACAGTTTTCAGTTTTTAGTCTTGGGTGTAACACGTTGTATAAGAGCTGTCATTTGATTTGTCTCGGTTCTAGGATTAAGATTGGGTAAAATAAATTGATAATCTTAAAGAAAAAAAGAACCAACATCATTTATCCTCCACCTTTCCGAAAGCATGTGCCAAAACTACTGTGACTGTAAAATACTCAAATTGCTATAATTTGAAGAGTTCTCTCGAATTTTCCAGGATCCCATCATCAGATCCTGACCAGATGAGACCAACTGTCAAGTATAATCTTTCAAACGAAAAATATTTTTCCAAATCGCTATAAAAATGTATGGGCAATCGCTCCAGCTGTCTTCGAATAATCGGTGAACATACCGGTTTAATCGGCCTCCTAGCCCAGTCGGTAGTGACCCTGCCTACGAAGCAGGAGGTCCCGGGTTCGAATCCTGGTCAGGGCATTTATTTGTGTGTTTATCACAGATATTTGTTCCTGAGTTATGGATGTTTTCTATGTATTTAAGTATTTATCCATATTTATCTATTATATATATCGTCGTCTAGTACCCATAACACAAGCCTTATTGAGCTTATTGTGGGACTTGGTCGGTTTGTGTAAGATTGTCCTATAATATTTATTTATACAAAAGCAAAAACAAAGATGCCGACAAATCAAGAACATCCCCTTTGAAATTTTGAAGTTGAAAACAAAGTGTTAAATTTACGCACCATAAATTAAATCGCTTGCGGAACTATGCCGCAGGGGATTTAATAGCAGTTTATGTAACTGTTATATAATGAAGGGCATTAAAAATATTAAAATTCTAGCGTGGTTTTATGAAACGAACTCAGTGAGTTTCATAATAATACCATATATACACTATTAGACATATTATAAAAAGTTCGGGAACCATTAGAATGACCGCCATTGCACCGCCATGGCCAACTGCATTGTGCCGGCGCTCGGGGAGGTAGGAGGGCTAGATTATCATTACGTTACCGATATCGATGTAGTAATGAATTTTCATACATTATTACAAGATTACAACACTGGCACAGATAATAAACTGATGTTACAATAATGGTTGCAATAACGCTGGTCATTATACAGTGTGCTTTTTTTTAAGTGGGCAGTATGGGGAAATCCTAAAGTATAGGAGATACAGGGAAACTGCCTTAGGAAATATTAGGGATTTTTTTGTGAAAAAAAAATTGCAGTCAAAATTTTGGTCAAGTGTGGGTTGTCCCTAAAAATTAAAAATTTTGATGCATTTTTTTTGACGCAGATCTACTCAGTTTCATGAGAGGATCATTTTCTTGTATGGAAAGAAAAAAATCGAAGCAGTAGATGCTAGTCAAATTTAAGAAAATCGTTTTCATTATTACAACCTGTCTATTAAATTGCAAGGCTTATATCAAAAAAAGTATTGAATATTACAATATGACATTTGAATTTGGAACACTTTATTTGATTTAAAAAGGATTAAATGATTAGGACTTCCATTTTACGCGAGCACCTTAACTCAATTTAAAATAATTTTTAAGAAAAAAAAACCGACTTCAATGGGGGTAGCCGGTGAAGGATTATTGTAGATAGATGGTGCACTTAGATTCCATACAATGAAATAACTTGCTTAAAAAACGCAGCGGAGAGGACCAATCGCCAAACGTGAACTATGCGTCGTTGAAGAGTTCCGTTCTGATTATCATCAACAGTTCCACTTCATCAAATGTCACTCTTTTGAATGAAAATGCTTGATTTGTTGATAAAAATACAAAAGTCACTTTATGTATGCCTTTAAGATTTGAGGAATTCCCTCGATTCCTCGTGGAACTCATCATCAGAACTTGAGCTTGACGAAAATTGGTCCTGACAATCTAACTTGCTTAACAAACATAGCGAAGAGGAAGAATCGCCAAACATGAACTATGCGTCGTTGAAGAGTTCCGTTCTGTTCATCATCAGCAGTTCCACTTCATCAAATGTCACTCTTTTGAATGAAAATGCTTGATTTGTTGATAAAAATACAAAAGTCACTATGTGTAAGCCCTTAAGATTTGAGGAGTTCCCTCGATTCTTCATGGATCCCATCATCAGAACTTGAGCTGGACGAACATTTGTTCTGACAATTAAACTTGCTAAACAAACACAGCGAAGAGGACGAATCGCCAAACGTGAACTATGCGTCGTTGAAGAGTTCCGTTCTGATCATCATCAGCAGTTCTACTTCATCCAATGTCACTGTTTTGAATGAAAATGATGGTTTTGTTGATAAAAATATAAAAATCACTATATGTATGCCTTTAAGATTTGAGGAGTTCCCTCGATTCCTCATGGATCCCATCATCAGAACTGCGTTTTGACAAAAACGGGACCAATCTGTATATATATACTTACAATCAAAAAAAGAATTTTCAAAATCGGTTCAGACATGACGGAGTTATGGAGTAACAAACATAAAAAATAAAAAAAAAAAAAAAAAACATACACGCCGAATTGAGAACCTCCTCTTTTCAAATCTTGAAGTCGGTTAAAAAAGATGGGCACAAATGGTCCTATTAAATGGCCACCACGTTCACCCGATTTAACGCCGATGGATTTTTTCATTTGGGGTTACCTTAAAGGTCGAATTTATGAAGATACTTACAACACGGTACAAGAGTTAAAAGACGCAGTTCATTATCATTTGAACAACATACATCATAACGCCTTGTCTAAAGCTACTAGAGGTGTTCTGAAATGCGCCCGTACCTGCATTTGGCAAGAGGGAGGCCATATTGAACATTTAATTTAATGTGAAATTATTTTAGTAAATTTACCTAACTTCTGCTGTTCAGACTTTTTTCTTCCGATACAATAAAACGATCCTCTCATGAAACTGAGTAGATCTGCGTCAAAAAAAAATTCATCAATATTTTTAATTTTTAGGGACAACTCACACTTGAAAAAATTTTTGACTATACTACTTTTTTTTCACTGAAAAATACCTAATGTTTCCTAAGGCAGTTTCCCTGTATCTCCTATACTTTAGGATTCCCCCATACTGTCCCACTTAAAAAAAAACACACTGTATATTTACGGTTTCCGAACGCAGAATAGAGGATTTATGATATGGGTGTACAATTGTACATAATAGTAGATTGTACACCAAGGGGATAAAGCACTGTTTTATGTCACGGGCGCTATATTGAATCCTGAACGTAACGAAGGACTCCAGATTTTACTCCCGAGCGCAGCGAGGGGGTTATAAGTTAATTCCCGAGCGAAGCGAGGGAATTAAGACTGAGTCCTGAGTGCAGTGAGGGGTTCAAGCGCGCCCGTGACAAAAACAGCTTTATCCCCGAGGAGTATACTCTACTTTTCTCACCTCTTGCGAGACAATAAAATAGCTAAGGCTACTAGAAACGGATTTTTATTAAAGTAAATCAAAAGTAAAAACCGGCCAAGTGCGTGTCGGACCACACATAGCAGGATTCCGTACCTTCAATGGAATAAGAACCAAACTAATACCAAAAGGTCGTATCTGATGCCTATGGAAAAAGTTTTTTGGAGATAACTCAAAAATGGCTAAACCAATAATGTTCAAAAAATTTTCCTAGAAAGTATATGATAAGGCGCGTCTCCTCAATTTTTTTCATATTTTTTGGACTTACGGTTCAAAAGTTACAGGGGGGGGGAACAATTTTTCTGACTTTCCAAGCGATTATTTCAGAAAATATTCACTTAATCACAAAATGGTCAAAAAACCTCAGTGTTATTTTTAAAGACCTATCGATTTATGTGTGACATGTTGATATTTAGTCAAAAATATAAAAAATAAAAATTTTGTTACATGTATGGAGCCCGCCCCTTAAAAAATTGTTTTTTTCAAATTTAACTACATAACTGAGTAGCGGATAAACAAAATACACCTTATGTGTAAATTTTATTCAGATACGTCGTATAGTTTCCGAGTAAAATGGCTGTGACATACGGACGGACAGACATACAGACAGACATGACGAATCCATAAGGGTTCCGTTTTTTGCCATTTGGCTACGGAACCCTAAAAATTGATTCTTGATACATTAGTCCATTTTATTCTAATTTTATCTTCTATTTTTATAGAACCTGCAGTTTTACTCCGTATACTGCAGCGTCTTATGACACTCGCGGCATTTGTTTTAGGTATTTAAAATTGAGGTGGCCAGCACGATTTTCCGAATAAATTCGATTTTCAAATCAGCTCGACGCGGCGGCGCGGGCCCCGGCTGGCGTCGCGGGGCTGTGCACCGTGCGGACTTTATGAAATTAGACTTTAAGCACATAACAATAAGAGCTATGGGAAGTGAATTCACATTATTAACCAGCGGGTTATAATGAGATTTAGTACAACATTATAACCCGGCTAAAGCCAAGGGCTATAATGATTTGCTTTCGGTGAGGTTTGCATGATATATAATTTGGCCTTGTCGAGCAGGTGGTGTGAAAAACATGTTTATTTCGACTTGTTTAAAGTTTAAACGACAAGTATATCGTACCAAAATAGGATACTTTTACGATAAATGGCAATTAATATGATAATCATGACCACTATAGTATCAGTAACATGTCCTGTTATCTGTTAATGGCGCGTGCTAGATGAGTAATGTTGCTGTACTCGGCTGCATGGGTATAGATAGACGGAGAGCTAGCCACGTCAGATATGACATAATAATGAGAGCGACGAAACCCCTCTCGTTAGTTTGCTATACTATGCTTATGATCCGGACATCTGGCAGCTTTAAAGTGGTGGAGGACAAAGAATGCAACTGAAGGGGAAAGTAGTCCAAAACGACGTATAATGTTATTCATAGTTGTCGCCTAGGTACTGTTTCCGTTTTCGAAAAAATACGCAATGTTTTTGGCTCTAATGTTAAAATATAGGCTCCATCTTCTATAAATAAGACAATTCCGGCAGTTTTTACCTATTTTGGTATTACTTTTTCCAACTGAAAACATTTGCTAGTCTGTCACTCTGACCTGCACCCATTAAAAGTTGCCAGATGCCCGGATCTAGTAATAAAGATAGTATAGCAATCTAACCAGACGGGTTTTGTTGCTCTCATTTTTGTGTCATATCTGACGTGGCCAGCTCTTAGTCCAGTCCAGTATGACGGTTGCGTGTCCATCGTCTATCGTGTCGTGTAATTCGCAGTCACCTGTTAGTTAGAACGTGATGGTCACGATGGCAGGCAACAAAGGGAAATACTACTCAGGTTTAGTATAATATTATATAGTCTTTGACTCAGGTCACAAATCAACGAAACTTATGAGATTTTTATTGATGGAACGATAGCGAAGGTCTCCGTTTCAGTATGGGCAAACATGATATCGTATATCTGATGGACTAAGAGCTCGCCACGTCAGATATGACACAATAATGAGAGCAACAAAACCCGTCTGGTTAGATTGCTATACTATCTTTATTACTAGATCCGGGCCTCTGGCAGCTTTTAATGGGTGCAGGTCAAAGTGACAGACTAGCAAGATTTTTGAATTATGAACATGCATATTTTTTTGGAAGACGTCATTCGATTCTATTTCCCTGTAGATTCAAATGTCTCTAATAAACCTACTATCAAAAATGTTAAAATACGTTAGGCGTCTGCGCCGCGCGTCAAAACGCCCCATACAAAAAGTGTGAGGTTTGTGACGTCACCGACGTCAAAGTTGCAAAAATCTGTTTAAGGAACAAATTTTTGGAAGATTTTTGTAATTTTAGGCACGAAAAATGCGTTTAGCTATATAGTTGTCATACATTTTTTTTCTTAGAACAAAAGTAATAGAACTGAGGTTTCGAAAATACGTTTTGAGGTAAAAAAATGCCTAAAATTCTACTTTAAAAAAAAAACCAATTCAAAAATTATTACGGATTTCCACTTATTTATATTAATTTGTTGTTGTTGAACGTGTTTATTGAACAAATTCAATTAAATATTTTTCACACATGTTCTCCTTTGGAAAATAGGAATACCAAAATAGGTAAAAACTGCCAAAGTTGTCTCAGTCATAAAGGACAGGGCCAGAGCTCTTTGGCAACCTTACTTACCAGCAGGAACACAACACTATGAGTAGGGTCTAGTGCTATTTGGCTGTGGTTTTCTGTAAGGTGAAGGTACTTTCCCAGTCGGGCTTTGCTCCAGATTTACATAGTTATTTCAAATAAAAGATGATTTCATTATCTTCCCGGTTATTCGTAAGTAGATAATTTTTGCCCAACTCTGATTTAAGCAAACTGACTAGAGCGGTTTCGTTTCTCTCATTATTGTGTCATATCTGACGTGGTTAGCTCTCCGTCTATGACTGGTAGGTATCTGTCCGGTTGTTCGCCTCTTGAGTCTGTTCGGAAAGAGAAGTGCCGTAGAATGTATGAGCTCCCATATAAACCACGACACTTGTAGTATTTCTAAACCGGTTCTCGTGAAATTTTGGTAGATTTATTGTCGTTTCGAAAAAGTTAAAAATGGTTTAAATGGGCTAATGCGCCATAATTGTCAATGGCGCTAGCTACTAGCTACTCTAGAGTCGCTAGACCATTGTAAGTTGCTACTATATTTGATCAAAATAGCGGAGACATACGCGTATTCAGTTTTGCTATAGGTAGTCGTGATGTCTACAGCTCACATAGCCACTAATTAGGTTAATAAAGTAATACGTCAAAGCAAGAGTTTAGTTTAAAACACGCGTACCACCATAAGGAATAGACATAGATGACGATAAAATCACTTCTACAGCACAAACATAGCGCAAAACAAAACAATTTACCATTGTTTTCCTTAGTCGACACAACTTTCTAAGAAAAATATCAGGTTGTCTCGTAGTAAACACAGAAATTTTTGAAGAAATCGCGAATTATTTCTGTTTGTGACCCTCCACTGCTATAAGTAATGGCGTGGAGGGTAACAAAAAAAAAGGTGAGTCTATGACAAGGACCAACGATAATAGCACCTCCTCTGTCGTACCCATTGAAAGTGTAATAAGACCATCCCGTTCGATCTTGGTATTGTTATTACCATGCCCCGTCTATACCTTTAATATCCTGTGTCTATTAATAATGGTATGGTTGTATGGTGGGAGCTCCAACATGAATTGAGGCTCGCTTGTAGAACGGACTTTCTCAAAGTTATGCCTGATTCTATAAATTACTTGATTATTTTAATTTAACAAGTAAATACACATATTTATCTACTCTATATACAGATAAAAAATGTTTTAAACGGAAGTAAGGTATCAAAGATAACAATTTGCGCGCTTATGTTGTAAGGCAAATAAGATAAGTCATTTATATTCATTTAATTAAACGAACAATTTCAGAGATAAAGAGAAGTTGTTCATGTTACGAGATATTCTGACTCAAGGAGATAAACAATGTAGTTTGCATGTAGAAGCAAATTAGAAACGCGAAATACGACCGTTTTATGAGGTCGCGTTGGGATTGCCGTACTTTTCTCCATGGCTCTCATGACATAGTCTCACTCAACAGCTGCTATCAAAGGAGTTCATCGATACTAGCATTAAGAATCACAATCAGTAATTAATAATTTTAAACAAAAATAACCGACTTCACTTAGACTCCATCTTTCCAAAAGGAAATGCCCGAGCTACAATGTGACGTAGGTATACTCTTTCAAACAAAAAACTAATTTTCTAAATCGGTCCAGCCGTCTACAAAAATCGGTGAACATACATATAAAACATAAAAAAATATAGCAAAAACAAAGATCCCGACGAATTGAGAACCTCCTCCTTTCTAAATCTTAAAGTCGGTTGAAAACGGTAAAAGGAGTCCTAATACGACTCCTTTTGCCAAAAAGAGATTCCAAGGACATTGCTAGTCAAAGGATTGCCTGAGCGCTTCGTCAAAATGAGACCAGCCGCAATACTACCGAATAACAGAGTTCGAAAATATCCGATATTTATTATAAATATCAAAATATCGGATATTTATTATATATATCAAAAGTTTGATATATATCCATTTTGTATGAAAGCCATATTATTATTTTATTGTATTATTTATGTGTATACCATTTGCGTATGTGTTATATAAACAAAAAAAAATATTAAAAAAAAAACGTTTTTAATATAGTAGTTTATGTAACTGTTAGGTACGTAATAAGGGTCCTTAAAATACGAGTGTGGTTTTCATAATAAGATCACACGAGTGTTTTAAGGCCTAATTACGTACAGTTGCATACACTGCTTTATCTACACTCATTTTATATATCTTAAATGTAGTGTTCGGAAACCATAGAATGACCGCCATTGCACCGCCATGCCATGGCCAACTCGATTGTGCCGGCGGTCGCGCGGGCGCGTGCCGTTGGTCAGGAAGGACAGGATTTACATTATGTTATCAAATTCGATGTTCGGAATCTTAAACTCATACATAACGTATCAATATATGAGCATGTAAAGTTAAAATTACGTTACTGCCACAGATAAAAAGCTTATCATAGTAAAATCGGTTGTGGTAATGCTAGCCATTGCCTACCGTTTTCGAACACGTTTTAGAGGGCTTACAATGTGAGTGTAGATAAAGTATTTTATTTATTTAGGTACATAAAAATCTTAAAATCCGACAAATTAAACCATACCATAAAATCTTCTAATTCAGGCAAAAGCAACTAAAAAACATAAAATCTTAAATATCAAAAAAGCAACTCAAAAACATAAAACTTTTTTATAAATTCTAATCAGTCCATGGTCACACCTACACTTAGGTAATAAAACAGAAAACATCATCTGCATTAATATATATCATAAAAAATCATTGGATATATATCGGATATATATCACGATATATATCCATTGATATATATCCTCGAACCCTGCGAATAAGCGTGAATATGGAGGTCTAATTATACTAGAATTGTACTCGCAGAAGCGACAACCTTAGTGAATAGAGTCGGAATTGACATGCTATGTTTTCGGAGAATTTTGTTTGATTCTGTTCCTCTATTTACTTCTATGTCTATGGTTACTACGCTACTTTCATTACAGAAAGAGACAGAATGAATCACGGGTGAATAAACCCTTATTCAACCGAGTAAATAAGATGCAAACTCCATTGATTCTAATCTCCGTGTCTTGAGTAACGGCCTTACAGAAGGTCAGTCAAATGCCGAAGGTAAGGTTCACAGTTCGTTGCATAAGTGCAGAAAGGCAGACTAACGCTTCGCGATGTAATACCGAAAGTGTACGAAAGACTGTATAGTTAATTCATTCTCCACGTTTGTCCCGGCTTTTTGCCACGGCTTAATTGAGCCTGGGGTCCGCTTGTCAACCTAATCCCATGAATAGGCGTAGGCACTAGTTTTTACGAAAGCGACTGCCATCTGACCTTCCAACCCAGAGGGGAAACTAGGCTTTATTGGGATTAGGTCCGGTTTCCTCACGATATTTTCCTTCACCGAAAAGCGACTGGTAAATATCAAATGATTAATTATAAATGTCTATATCGCAATCTAAGTAAGCTAAATTATTAATAGCTCACCAAACGAAGACGCTTAACTGCCTGATAGGGGAAGTAATTCGTGTATAGCTGAATTTTGGTGTAGTTGTAGGCAAAGGTATCTTACACAACATACTAAAAGTACCGGTGGATGGGGGCGCCGCTAGCCGGGAGAGGGGGGTGTAAAGGTCCCTTATTTTGGTTTTTCGTAAATAACTCGGTAACGGTAGCTCATACGAAAAAATGTTCTATTGCTTAATTCATCCACATCTAATTTTCTATAAAAAAGATTCTTTACAATTTTTTGCTAGGATCAATGTTTAATGAGATATCGAGGAAATACGATAAACACTTTTTTAAACTTTCGGAGCTAATATTTACGAAAGTATTAGTTTTATCCAAAAATTGTTTCAGAATACCCTTATTGTTTTAAAAAGACCTATCTAACGATACCCCACACATTAGGGTTGGAGTAAAAATAATATTTACCCCCCCACTCCATGTGTACGGGAGGTACCCGAAAAAATAATATTTTTTCACATTTTGTTTTAAAACTTTGCCGGCGTGAATAAAGTACATACTCACACGATTTTTTTATTTTCTAGTACTAACCATCACTGAGCAGGCTGCTCACCCTGCTACCTCACTTCCTACCCTTATAGTTTCGCCAAGTCCGTCTGACCCCATCTGTCCGTCTAGACGTCTAGTACTAAACATCACTGAGCAAAGCCGTGGACGGACAGACGGACACAGACGGACATGCCGAAACTCCAAGGGTAGGACCCCTCCTCACCCTGCTCAGTGATGGCTAGTACTAGAGAAATTAAATTTCGTATATGTGTTTTAATTACGCAGACAAAGTTTTAAAACAAAATGTGAAAAAATATTATTCTTTCGGGTACCTCACGTACACATGAAGTGGGGGGTAAATATTTTTTTTACTCCAACCCTAATGTGTGGGGTATCATTAGATAGGTCTTTTAAAAAAAATAAGGGTATTCTGAAACCACTTTTGGATAAAACTAATACTTTCGTAAATATTAGCTCCGAAAGTTTAAAAAAGTGTTTATCGTATTTCCTCGATATCTCATTAAACATTGATCCTAGCAAAAAATTGCAGAGAATCTTTTTTATAGAAAATTAGATGTGGATGAATTGAGCAATATAACATTTTTTCGTATGAGCTACCGTTACCGAGTTATTTACGAAAAACCAAAATTAGGGACCTTTACAACCCCCCCTTTCCGCTAGCGGCACCCCCATCCACCGGTACTTTTAGTATGTTGTGTAAGATACCTTTGCCTACAACTACACCAAAATTTGGCTATACACGAATTATTTCCTCTTAGTTTTCCTTTATTGGGTGGGCTATAAGGGCCTATTTCACAATGTCCAAGTAAAGTCCTGAATAAGCTACTTGCCACTTATCTGACAAATAAAGTCATCGTTGGCGTTTCACAATCTTCAAATAAGCTTAACTGGTAGATAAAGTGCTAAGTTTTGCAGATAGTTTTATCTGGCAGTTAACTTATTTGTTAATTTGCTATCCAATACTTTACTTGGACATTGTGAAACAGGCCCTAAAGGATACCTTCCAAAAGATCATATATTTATCAGTCGTGGCTGACGGTTGACAAAAATAAAGGTTGGGGTTGAAAACGTGGTTCTATGGACTAAAATAAGGCGAGGAAAGTCATCGAGCTTTAAGAACTCTACAGTCCAGGACGTCGCCAGGAAATGTAATGTATCAAACAGAGTGGAGGTTTACCATACAAGTTCTCTACAGTTACCAATCGCGATGCTACAAAAGAAAAAGTTTGTAACACTGGGTCGAGAATAGGCATCGTGAATTTTTTTCATGTATGGTATCAATCGATTCGTTTTGTTGTGAGGATCAAATGTCTATATGCGGACAATTGCGTTAAAGCAACACAAAAGTCAGAAATTAGACTTACGGCCTGTTTCACAATCTCCAGTTAAAGTATATCTGTCAGATAAATGTTTGCTGTCCTTTTCTTTTATATGACTGGAGAAAAGGATAGCAATAATTTTCTGGCAGATAAGTTTATCTGGAGATTGTGAAACAGGCCCTTAAAGTCTGAGATTTGCTTTTGTTTCTCGAAACGTTCCTAACAAAATGACGTGCAAAAGTGACGTCACGATCATATAGTCGCCCTGTTTAAAGTAAGTATGTAAAAAATATGAAATTGCTATTTTAACAGTGAAATGTTGCGTTTATTGATATGGTTACCATACAATTTATTTAACAGTAAAATGTTAAAAATCGAATAGTATCATTGTTTTTTTTTAAATTTCGTACTTTAAAAAATTTAAAAAAATTGAAATTTTGTAGCATGATATCTTTGAACCATTTCAATAGATACTTTTAATTTTCACTTTATTTGGATATATTGGTAATTCTGCATCCTATCAACAAAATTTTATTGGATAATTCAACATGTGTCATCAATAGTCATCATCCCTATTATATACAAATTACTTAACGTAATTTGATTGCATTTTGTTGGCAATAGGACCTACGTGAAGGCAGTTCTTAAACAATTGCCAGGTTTATAGTTTTACGTTGCAAGTCAAGGAGAGAATTTCTATGAAGAATTTACAACCTAACATAAGTTTGCAAAAAAAATCTCGTATGGCAAAGCCATTTGTTCATGTGGTCAGAAAAGCAAACCAACAATTACAACTGGTACAGTCACCGGCAATAGTATCTTCCTACAAGAAGGCCGCAAAAATATGTGACACGCTCTTATGGCCTTACAAATAAGAGCGTGTCACATATTTTTGCGGCCTTCGTGTAGGAAGATACTATTGCCGGTGACTGTACCATTAACCAAGTCGTTTACATGAAGGAATGTTTGAACAAACATTTATTGCAGTTTATAAGAAACCACACCCAGTCGTTCATAGTCTTGCCTGATTTAGCCACTTCGCATTATCCTAAATCGGTTTTGGATTGGGTATGTTAAAAGCAATGTCTCAGTTGAACCGAAATCAGCAAGTTCTTCAAACTGCCCATGAACTACGGCACCAGCATCCTTTATTTTACTATTCTAATCTAATTGAGTGGTGTAAAAGACTATTTTTTTTTCAAATGAAAACGTAACTTTGTAATCTCATGTATTTATACTAGCCTTTTCCCGCGGCTTCGCCCGCGTACTATAAGTACTCAAAAAGGATTCGATACCCATGTTGATTATCAGACTTTGTGACCACATTTGCCCCTTTTAGGGGTTGAATTTTCAAAAAACCTGAAACACGTGTTTACTCATTTAATCGTTAGGAATACTCCTGTGAAGTTTCGAATAAAATAATCTAACAAATCTTGATTCGCCATACAAACTTTGGACCCCCATTTTACCCCCTTAGGGGGTGAATTTTGAAAAATCCTTTCTTAGTGCGCCCCTAGACCCTAAAAGGAACCTACGTGCCAAATTTGGAATCTGTAGAACCAGCGGTTTGGGCTGTGCTAGGGAATGCAATCCCGCATGAAGACATCAATCCCGGTATTCAGCGGGATTGAGATTTCTAGTCCCGCTGGATCCCGGTATTTGCGGGATCCCGCAAGTTAGTGAGCTATTTTTCCTTAAATCACTGGTTTTTGGTGCGTTTCCTTGCTTTAGTGTGGTGAAAAATATTATGTGTCACTCTGGAGCAAAGTTTGATTAACTCTCGTGCCTTGAGACCCTCGCAGCTGTCTAGAATCTTCCGCTTGCTCGGGTCTCACTATTGGCACGAGCGGTTAAGCAACAAGTGGCAACAACTTTGCAGTTGGCACCCTTGTAAAACAAGTAACTATCATATAGTTTGTTACAAATATGGTAGTAAAGTAAATATTAGGATAGTAATAAAAAAGGAAAATATAATTAAAAATAGTTCTTTATTAACTTTTTGCAGATACTATTAAGAAATATAAAGTTTTAACAAAAAAAACATAACATTAATCTTCTTTAAAATCACAATTAATAACCAAAATCAGACATACGTCGTTCATCGTTTTATTTATGCATTATTTTGAAAGTAACTATGTAAAAACGTTAATGTGTTTATCGTATCGTCGGCCAAACGACTCCTAACCTTTCCAATAAGATGCCCAGCAGCCGAAAACGCCCTTTCTGCTTCGACGCTGGTTGGAACAATCGACATTAATGAGTTCCAAGTAAATTGGAGGTATTTACCTTTTACCCCACCACACTCGAAGTAGTTCATTTCCTTTCTTACCATGGCTTCCAAATTACTTCCTCTAGGCCTCGTAAGAGGTGTTGTAGGAGTCTTCAAGCGAGTCAGGGTCAGTTCTAGTTCATCCTGCAGCGATATTGGTGCTGGTACTGCTGGTGGTGTTGATGCATTTAAATCTAAACCGGCGAGAGGTGTGCCTTCATCATCAGAAGAAGCTGTGGTTTGCGCATGGTCTGCTTGGAACTCTAACTTCTCTACAATGGCTACAATTTCTTTGCGGATTATGTTTTTAGATGGCAGATAAAAAGTTTCGTCATTAGTAAATTTAGCTCTCTCCTCTTCGTACTTGAAAGGATCATGGAGATATAGCAAAACTGCAGTCACATTTGTTCGCCGCTCTGCAATTCGTTTTCGCAATGACATGATAAGTTGTTGAGCTAGCGGTTTATTATAATTCTCTAATTTGTGAATGACGAATTTAAGTGTACTTTCAGCTGTAACTAAATTGGCGTCTCGTCTGCAAAGCACCTCTACAGCTAGTTTCACGGGCTCTAACATTTGTTCAAGATCTGTTATTACATCATATTCCTGTTCTGTTAACAAAAAGTCTGTGTTAGTGCTGAGTCCTAGATCAATCAGAGTTTTATTAACACAAAGCTTAAGTTTATTAAACAGTGTTATCATATCGTACAAACTAGACCATCTAGTCTTACAATCAAGGATTAGAGCTATGTTTTTACCCATATGATTTCTTACATAGGTCTGCAGGAGATCGTTTTTAAATGGAGAATTCTTGAAAAGTTTGACCACCTTTCTCACTTTTTTTATTACACCTGCGAACTCTGTTACCAAGTCGATATTTGTGGATGCATCATACAATAAATCAAAACAGTCATCTTCGCCGCTGTCATCCAAATCATCGCCTGGCTCATTTTGCACAGGCATTTCTTCAATAAATGCTTCATGTTGTTGCTTATATACTACATCTATAACAGCCAGTTGAATGCCATGAGCGTAACACAGCTGCTGATATGGTTTGATCAGTCTGCCAATTTTAACCATAACTTTGGCACCGTCAGTTGTAATACATATTATATCCTTATCTAAAGACAACTCGTACTCTAACAGTTTATTTTTTAGCATAGTGATGCAGACTTCTGCAGGCAAACTTCCATTAACGCGCATTAGTCCTAGGTTCCAAAAGGTAGGTTTTTTCTGATGGAACTGGAAGACATGGATATTTATATTTAAATATCGCCGGTTCCTGGAGGAAGTCCACTCGTCAAATGTCAGGGTAAATCTATGGTCACTCTCTTTCAAATTTGAAAGGTCTTGAATAACTGACATTTTCAAAGTCATACCATAATTCATCACCATCAACTTAATAGAATTAGGAGACTTTGGTAAGTTATAGCCTCCAGCCCTAAAAAGATCTCGCAAGTCCGACGAAGTGCAGAAAACTCGAAACGGTAACCCATCTTTTGCCACCATGCGAGAAACTCTCTTCTCTACGCTATTGTTGTCTTGAGCTGGAAAATGGTCCGTGATTTTACGCTTCTTCGCTAATGTTGAGCAAGCAGGAACAGGCTCAGGCTCAGACGTCGCTGGAACCGACTCAGGCGTCGCCGTAACCGGCGAATCGGACATCGATGAACTTTGCGAAGCGGCGGTAATGGTGGTATTGTTTGACCTTGACGAATTGGTATTAATTCCATGTTTCGAATTTAAATGGACATGCAAACCTTTCGTCGAACGCCCCGTAGTTTTAATTATGGCTTTGCAGACCTTGCATTTCGCAGTCTGCGAATCTTCGGCCTTCAAAAAATACTGCCACACAACAGCAGTACTATAAAACCCTTTATATATGGTCTCTGACATAATTAACACTAGCACTACACTTATTAACGTAAGCACTGATTAATGTTTATTATTTGAAAATCTTATTACAAGTTATTATAATTTAAAACACTAAATGAACTTCAAACGGCAAAATTCGATGCGTTATGACGTAATAACAATTTCAAACTAGCTAAAAAATAGACAAATTCGCACAAAATACTCTCCCCCTTCCCCCGCCGTTGCATCTAGGCTCCGCCGCGAAGAAATTCCGGTTATTTCGGCAGTACGCGCGCGCCCGCGCTACGAGTAGCACGCACAAACTATGTCGCTCTTCAATCCCGCAAATTCCGCGGGATCCCGCACAATTTACGTGCGGGATTAATACCGCATATAGCATGCGGGATCCCGGTATCCCGGTATTGCATTCCCTAGGCTGTGCATTGATATGTCACTCAGTCAGTCAATCAGTCAGTCAGTCAGTCAGTCAGTCAGTCAATCAATCAGTCAGTCAGACAGTCAGTCAGTCAGTCAGTCAGTTTCTTCTTTTATATATTTAGATGGGATTGCAATGTTACTTGTGCGGTTGGAAAACCATACAACCCCACGGATATTGCAGTATGTTCACATTTTCAGTGGCTTTATAGCCCTAATACTAGATGTGTTTAAAAATTTTGAGCTTGTGGGTCAGCTAGAAGTACCTTAGAATTATAATGATTAGTCATAATATGTCAGTCAGTGACAAAACTAAGGAACTTTGACTTGCAATAATTCTTAAATTATAAGTTAAAATGAAATGATTTTGGGAATGAATCTTCCTTATGTTATGGCCTCTGGTCAGGGCTTGTAACCGGTTTTCGCAAAAAGCCCCGAAATAACCCAATATGTTTACATATTTTATGGTTTTTACGTAGAACTCGTATTGTTTTTAGGTTATGACTTTATATTGTAAGGTTTTTCGATTAAATATGAAATAGTAAACGAAAGAACGAAACAAAAGAACCGGTATTTTAGTATGGAGCAAAATACCGGTTACAAGCCCTGCCTCTGGTTATTTCACACTTCTAGCTTTATCGACACCAGAGTTAGAGGGGGACGAAAAAGGCCTGAATGGCTTCGGAAAAAGGATGTTACGCCCGTGCTTTTGTTGTTTGTTTTGCTAGACTTGGCGGATAAGAAATGTCATATTCAGATAAGAAATGTCAGGGCATTTAATCAATCTTAATGTGTTTAACAAATCATTGATTAGAATTTCTAGAACGCTAATTAAACTACGTTATAAATATATAATTAAGTCGTTTCTGTTATTTTTTATATCTAATGTGCCTAAATTGAAGTATAAATATTTTATCTTTTATCTTTAAATAACTCCTTTCTATTTTTATCTTTATCTTATCTTTTTGTTACGTCGAAATTTTAATTGTAATCATGGTCACCCTACATAAAAAAAAACAATTAAGTTAAAACCTCTATGAGAATTATGACTGCACATTGATTAAGAAAAAATAATTGTCAAATTAAGTGAGATACGATGTTTCCAAAGTAACCAGACATCAATTTGACACATTTTGCAGAAAAACAAGAGGGTATCAGTTATGGATGGTATAAGGAGGATAAAAATCTCTATGTTACAAAAGTGTCCGTCAGAAGGCGATAAACTGAATAACAATGACATTAAATTTTATTAAATTAATTTTGATATTAAAAAATTAAATCCATACATATTTACAAAATAATTATTTGCGGAGAAGAGACACACTATGAATATTAATTTTATTTAGAATGTCATATAAGTATTAAATATCATCAAGTCATATAAGTATTGATAATATAATAAATATAGGATATTGTAAATGTATAACTCTATGTACCTGTAATGTAATGTAATGTAATGTATTGTAATGTGTAAGTGTTTTGGTTCCGTACTGTAAACTTACATATGATGGAATATATAAATTAAATTAAATTAAATCGGTAATTAATTTCAAATGCTCGACTATACCTAGCGCCACCCGGAGATATTTGGAACTATTGTTTAGTGCTTGCCACTGGACACTTTCGACCGTTTTCCTATAAGAGAGACCCATCCTCATTGTATCCATATCCATAGTATCAATACTCGACGGAGTATTCTAAGGGGGCGGTCATTAATCGCGTCATACGTTTTGGGCTTGTTTTGGAAATACAAAAACACACCTTATATTTAAATATTTATTAAGATATACGTTTTATAGTTTCCGAGTAAAATGGCTGTGATATACGGACGGACGGACGGACAGACAGACGGACATAACGAAACTATAAGGGTTACCGAAAATAGATGTCATATACTTCAGAAAAAGTGACCAAACCCTATGTCCGAGGCCAGATATATTTTTCTGAAGTATATGACATCTATTTTCGGTTTATATATAGTAGTGTAACTACATAATAAAAAAAAATTGCAAATCAAAAAATATTGAACAAAATAATTTGATTTGCTTTAAGATTTATAAGGGTTACGTTTTTGCCACTTTGGCTACGGAACCCTAAAAACCTACTTCACAAAATAATATGTCAAATGCCATTAAAAATTATTTACAATCATAGAGCTAGTGCAATTTTACTCTGCTTTTGACAGATTGATTCATTTAAAAGATGATAATTTTTATTTTATTGACCATAATACAGTATAGCCCAAGGAACAAAAAAATTACACGTGATATGTGTCCAGACCCCCCTCCCCCCTGTGGTGATCATTGGTGATTTTTTCTTGACCCCCTCCCCCCCCTAAACAATATGACGCGATTAATGGAACAATATGGCCCTAATAGTAGGAGAATCGTTGATCTTTTTTTATACTTAATTTTTTTAGCGCTAATCACTAATCACACTAATACTGATATCATACAATAGCTTGTAATTAACTGAATTCGTTGTGTTAATCCTGCTCACGTCTACTGAATCACCCTTGATATTTTGTTCATCAAGGTGAAGTGAAAAGCAATTCGGTGAATTACTACAACAAACTTATGCTTTTGAAGTAAAGGACTAACAAATGCTCTCGATTATGAAATGCCCGGATCTCGCAATAAGTGTAGTATAGCAATCTACTCAGAACACTACAAAGTAACATTTTTCGTATCGTTATACGAGTACCAAGTGGTTACAAACTATAACAACAAAATAATTTTAAACAAAAAAGAACCGACTTCACTTAACATCCACCTTTCCAAAAGCAAATGCTCGAGCTGCTGTAAAAAATACTCAAATCACTATAGGTGTGCCTATATTAGTTGAAGAGTTCCCTCGATTTCTCCAGAATCCCATCATCAGATCCCGACCCGGTTACAATGGGACCAACTGTAAAGTATACTCTTTCAAACAAAAAAAGAATTTTCCAAATCGGTCCAGCCGTCTTCGAATAATCGGTGAACATACAAACATAAAAAAAATAGCAAAACAAAGATCCCGACGAATTGATAACCTCCTCCTTCGAAATCTTAATGAAGTCGGTTGATAAACTTAATAAAAAGAACCGATTTCACTTAGCCTCCACCTTTCCAAAAGGAAATGCCCGAGCTACTGTAAAAAATATCCCATCAAAAACATAAATGTGAAAGGCTGCCAAGTTCGATACTAACTATGGGAATGCTTCGCCTATAAAATTAAAAATTTTAAAAACCGCCTTCAACCCATTTTTGTTGATATTTCATAAACTACTTGACCGATTTTGATAAAATTCACATGGGACCATCTCGGAAGTGTACCCTATCAAACACAAAAATAATTTTGTAAATCGGTTCACGATTCACGGAGATATCGAGTAACATACATACAAAAAACCACACACCTTTTCAATGCAATGAATCGACACCTTTGGACTGCAATGTGTCAAGTATATAATTTTCTATTAAAACTTGCCAAGTTACATCATTAAAAAGTACTGAAAATAATAAATGTTATCAGGAAACTGCTAAAAAAACCGGTGTGCGTTTCTCTGACTATTATAATTTTAGGTATTTCTATGTAACGTGATACTTATTCAAAATGTACCTTAAAAACTGCTGGAAATCAAGTGTGCATTCCTATAACTATTTATGATTTGAGGTATTTTTATGGAACTTGGTACTTATTCAGATCTCACTTCTTTTATAGGCGAAGCATTCCCATAGTATCGAACTTGGCAGCCTTTCACATTTATGTTTTTGATGGGATTTCATTTATTTTTGTTAGGTATAGGTTTTTATTATTTTTTTTATCACTTTTGCTTTAGGAAATGTCTCATTCCACTTAGGTATGTACAGTCGCCATCAGATATATCGGAGCGGCCAAGGTAGTCACAAATATCTGAACAACGCCTCTATTGTCAAGGCGATAAAGTCCTTGTTCAGATATTTTTGAGTACCTTGGCTGCTCCTATATATTTGATGGCGACTGTACTTTATACTATAACCCTTTATACTAAGCGTCTAATTCTATTTTACTATTTATTTATAGGTGATTTTTACAAATAAACTGGCTCCCTACACCTATAAAATGTACCTACTTACATATAATTACATACATCAATAACGTACTTTATTCTGTTTGTAAGTACGCTACCTACATAGATAATTAATAACTTGGTAATACCTACCTACCAGTAGGTATTATAATTGGTGGCCTATTATGTAGCCCTAGAAGTGCACCATCCCATCTCATCCCGTGGCGTATCGGAGGGTGAGATGGGCAGTAGTATATATAATTCCATCTTAGAGTATATATGATTTCCATGTTCTTGAATCTGCGATTTTATTAGTTGTAAAATTAGAAATTATTTAGACTATGCGAGAAAAAATAGTCTTTTCATTTTTGTTTGACTGATTTAGCGCACCTAGTGTACCTAGTGACCTGCTTTGCACTTCGTAAATCGTGGGTTCGGTTCCCGCAACAGACACACACAGAGTGGTGAACAATTTTATTGTTCTTGTCTTTAAGACAAACATGTATTGTCTTAAATTGGTATGTATCTAAATTTAAATAAGTCTTATCTCATTTCCACTCCATACCTACTTATAGTAGAACAAAATGACACATTCGTTGTTTTCGAAACTGACTCACACTTGGCCGTTTTCAGATTTTTACTTTATTTCGACCTAAAGACAAACCTTCGAGCCAAATTTCAGGTCGGTACGACCATTGGAAGATAGACCCATTTAGTTCATTATGACTTCATAGTAGAACAAAGTTACACCTTCGCTATTTTTAAAACTGACTCACACTTGGCCGTTTTCAGATTTTTCCCTTTACTTTGACTTTAAGACCTATCTCCATGCCAAATTTCAAGTCAGTACGACCATTGGAAGTGGTCTAGGTTTTTGATGAGTCAGTGAGTGAGTGTATAGTAAAAATAGCGATTTTCTGACGTCAATATCTCAAGAACTGCTATAGGTAGAATAATGAAATTTTGTATTCTAGACAATTAAGGGGATGTCAACAGACACTCGAAATTTCATATGCGTAGATAAAATATGTTTTGAGTTATAGGGTGGTCGAAATTGGCCCGAAATGGTTCGTGTAATATAACCCACGGCCGGTGTGTCGCTTTTTTTTGCTCGAACTTGGCGGACACACTGCCGTGTGTCTAGATTAAATCACTATATTAATAGTTGAAGGGTAACGAGTAACAAGTTTGACCCCACATTACTTTTAAACCAAGCTGAACTGTTGATGATTATGAACATGTGCCATGGAGCTTATCTTTGTATCATGTAACGTAGCAAATCATACGATCCTCGCCCGTACATAGTCTTTGTTATAAAGTTTAGAACGGTCAAAACAATCGCCGAAACGGGTGCGTATCAAAACAAAGCCAAGTAATTCGATACGGTCAGTCCGTGAATAAGCTACTGACCGTATAATGCAAATATTTATACTTCACAAGGATCGTTCACTCGTTGCCTGAATTAGACTGCGTAATTCAGATCGATTATTTAGACGCGTTGTTATAAAGTCGCGAGCAATAGTTAGTAATTTAATAATAAAGTTGTTTTTCGTTTGGCCTTAATCATAAAGTCATCAATATCATCATCCTCCTTTTGCCCTGGCTTTTATGCTATAGCTCAATTGAGCTTGGGGTCCGCTTGGCAAACCAATCCCATGAAGTGTCGTAAGCACTAGTCTATGGAAGCGACTGCAATTTGACCTTCCAACCCAGAGGAAAACTAGACCTTATTGGGATTAGGTCCAGTTTTCTCACGATGTTTTGCTTCACCGAAACGCGATTGGTAAATATCAAATTATATTTCGTACATAAGTTCCGATATACTCAGTGATACGAGCCGAGGTTTGAACCCGAGACCTCAGGATGGAATGTCAGACGTCTTACTGCTAGACTACCAGCGCTCTTCATTTGTCCAGAAACGTAAAACGTTGTGTAAAGCAGAAACACAGTTTATTTAAATAATTTTAAACAAAAAAGAACCAACTTCACTTAGCCTCCACCTTTCCAACAGCAAATGCTCGAGCTGCTGTAAAAAATACTCAAATCAATATAGGTGTGCCATAATAGTTAAAGAGTTCCCGCGATTTCTCCAGGATTCCATCATCAGATCCTGACCTGATCACAATGGGACCAACTGTGAAGTATACTCTTTCAAACAAAGAAATAATTTTTCAAATCGGTCCAGCCGTCTTCGAATAATCGGTGAACATACATTACAAACAAGAGCGTGTCGGGCCACGCTCAGTGTAGGGTTCCGTAGTTTTCCGTCCGTCACAGTAAGTGTCCCCACTTAAGAGTTAATAACACCGCCATGTAGGATATGATATGAGAGTTCCACGTACAGCGACATCTATCGGCAAATTGAGTAAACTGTTGCGCGCGAGCTTAAAGTATGGAAGATGATTTTTATGGGATAATTCTTTATTGCGTGAACCGATTTTCACCGTTTTTACTTTATTTGAAAGCACATCATTCCATTGTAATTTTGTAGAAATTACAGGTACAATAAACACCTGCTTATACGGTTAAATTACAAACTTAGTTCAGAAATTATTTTGTATTTTTTTTTTCTAAACCATTCATCCTATCAAGTTCAAAATAATTTTCCTAGAAAGTTTTTATAAAGTTCTACTTTTGAGATTTTTTTCATATTTTTAAAACTTATGGTTCAAAAGTTAGAGGGGGGGGGGACGACGACGCATATTTTTTTACTTCTGGAGCGATTATTTCCGAAAATATTTACATTATCGAAAAATTATTTTAGGAAACCCCAATTCATTTTTAAATACCTATCCAACAATATATCACTCGTTAGGGTTGAAATGAAAAAAAAAAATCACTCCCCACTTTACGTATAGGGGAGGTACCCTAATAAATAAAAAATTTCCATTTTTTATTTTACCACTTTGTCGGCGTGATTGATATACATATTAGTACCAAATTTCAGCTTTCTAGTGCTAACGGTTACTGAGATTATCCGCGGACGGACGGACGGACGGACGGGCAGACATGGCGAAACTATAAGGGTTCCTAGTTGACTACGGAACCCTAAAAAAATAGCAAAAACAAAGATCTCGACGAATTGATAACCTCCTCCTTCGAAATCTTGAAGTCGGTTGAAAATCTAAAATTTGTAAAAATAAATACAGATAAAATCACCACACTGAAATGATGCACGATTCACGAAGACATTTACTGCAGAGTTGCAGACACGAACATGACGTCATCGTCATCGCATTGTAACCAAAAGATAAGAATAATAAGTTTATACAATAAACTAAAAATTAGGTAACAACAGGCGTAGACCGCTAAAGAGCTATCTCTTCCAGACAACCTTAGGTAGTGAAATGAAGAACTAATTGAAGTTAACCGGTAGTGCAAAGAATTTTTTTCTGTATCTGTATCTGGTGTCACATGCGCGTTGCCGACCCTTTACAAAAAAGGAGGATTCACTTTATTGACGGCTAAAGGAACAAGAGGGTCCTTCATCGTCAACACACTGGGTCCTCTTTGAGCTCTTTGGCAACCTTACTCACCAGCAGGAACACAACACTATGAGTAGAGTCTAGTGCTATTTGGCTGTGATTTTCTGTAAGGTAGAGGTACTTCCCCAGTCGGGCTCTGCTCCAGATTTGAGCGAGATGTCATTCGCTGTGCTGTGCCCTACCATACATAGCGAGATGACATTCGCAGTAACCATACCTCTTTTCGACGTAACTTAAGGACATACCCGTGTCCGGACGTAGTTTAAGGACATACCCGGGTCCGGGTCAAATTAAAAGTAAGAGATTAGTTTACACACCAACAACACACGGTTTATAGGTTGGTAAAGTTTAACTTTAATTTTAAAAAATACAAGGCACACATTACATAGTCTATACATATTTAATTAAATCAAAGTAAAAATTGTCACACACCTTGAGTGGTAGTACTGGTAGTGTAGCTATGAAAGTATTTTGAGTACAATAGGCATGGTGAATTTTTTTATGTATGGTATCAATCGATTCGTTTCGTTGTGAGGATCAAATGTATATGTATATGGGGCCAATTGCGTTAAAGCAAGACAAAAGTCAGAAATGAGACTTAAAGTCCGAGATTTGCATTTGTTTCTCAAAACGCTCCTAACAAAATGACGTGCAAAAATGACGTCACGAACACATAGTCGCCCTGTTTAAAGTATGGATAAAATATGAAATTGCTATTTTTACGGTGAAATGTTGCGTTTATGTATATGGTTGCTATACAATTTATTTTACAGTAAAATGTTAAAAATCGAATGGTATCATTGTTTTTTTTTAATTTCGCACTTTAAAAAAAAGTAAAATATAGAAATTCTGGAGCTTAATATCTTTGAGCCATTTCAATAGAATTTATAAATTTTCACTTTAGATGGATATATTGATAATTTTGCATCCTATCAACTAAATTTTATTGCATAATTCAACATGTGTCATCATGCCTATTATAGGCTGCCTTTCCACCAGAGATGAGCGAGGATGCGTTGCGAGGAATGTGTTTGTTAAGAACCAACCCTAGAGCTGCGCTGTGCGAGGATAAACAAATGAAGCGATTCTATTGGTGCTTCACAAACACATTCCTCGCAACGCATCCTCGCTCATCTCTGGTGGAAACGCAGTCTTAATAACTCTACATGTAGCAGTGGGACATACTCGTAAAAGGTTAACATATTACTTTATTGCACATAAAATAGTAAAAGTGTCGGCCTTAATGACTTAAGTTAAGACATTCTCTAACATCAACCATGGGGTTAAAATCAGAGTTTTTGTGATTTTGTTGCTTTGTTTTGAATTTAAATAGGTACTTCACCTTGCAAGACGACAATGCCTTCTTCTGCTTGCCTCGTGTTTCCTAATCTAGGAATATACTAGTAAATCCAAGTTAATTAGATATTTGAGAAGATTAATTAGTTAGAAGTCAGCCAGGAAACTAGTATAAAGTTCACAGCGAAATAAAGTATTTGGGTACATCGAGCATGTAGAAAATACAAGAAACTTTTGCTGACACTTGGAGATTAAAATGTTCACCTTAACAAATATTGACGTCACGAAATTTGGGACCCCCTTCTTCTCCGTATATGTGTGACGTAATTAATAGATGAGCTCTTACGAGAGAGTTGCTGTTCTACTATCAGATGCAACGCACAAGTGAATCCTCTGGGGTTGCAGGCATCCATAGGCTACGGTAACTGCTTACCATCAAGCGGGCCGTATGCTTGTTTTCCACCGTGGTGGTATAAAAAAAAAGAATAACGATGCGCCCTTACATGGCTGGTACCCATATACGAGTGTGTCATACTCGGTAGGATGCAAGTATTAAAGCTTTGGTTTCATTCAACCTAAATTGCATAATGCCTTAGTATCTCATTTGCCGGCATTTTAAATTGCCATGTTGCTGTAAAACCTTAATAAGAAATTGCCTCAATGTTAAAATAATTCATCATCATCATCATCATTCTAGCCATTTGTCGCCCACTGCTGAGCATAGGCCTCTCTTCGAGTACTCCATTGAGTGTCCCGGTCCTGAGCTAATCTCATCCACAAGTTTCAATAATTAAAACATTGCTTGGGGCTGCGTGGGGCTTGGCTTCATGCGCATTTCTCCGCATATGGGCACACTGCATGACAACGACACGACGCGGATTGCCGTTGCTCTTCGTCTGGGTTGTGTTGTGTGTGAACCTCACACTTGCATCTGCGGTTCCATGGTGAACAGTAGCGGTCATCACGCGTTGAGTTGCTGTCGGTGTGCTGGGAGGTTCCCGCGGCACCACGCGCTGAATGATATCGTGCGGGGGGCGCTAGTATCCGCAAATATTCCATGTGTGCTTGAGCCTCCAGGCCTCAGTCGGTCTGATGGAAAAAAGCCTGATGGGTTGACGTTGGTCCCTTGGGAGAGAGGAAAGTGTTTGTTGTGGGACGCAACGTGTGTCAGCACGTTTGCGGCTTCACATATTGGCCGCACCGTAAAGACAGCAGGGGCAGCGGCTGAGTTAGCCGCCGTTCGGAAACGAGAGAAGTATGCGGCCCTTGAGAATTATTTATTCGTTGCTCTCGCAGTGGAAACCACCGGATGCTGGTGTGCTGAGGCCAGGGCTTTTTTTGGCGAAGTGGGGAGGCGTTTACGGGAGAGAGGGTTGGATCCTCGCTCCGGTTCCTTCCTGATACAGAGGTTGTCCATCGCGGTTCAACGAGGAAATGCTGCGAGCGTGATGGGCACCTTTGCGTCTGGAGGGTCGCGGGGCGACGATGTCGGATAGGTTTTTTGTTTATTTTTTATTGTGTTCAGCGTAGTTTTATTTAGGAGTAGATTTTATTTATTGTAATTATTTTATATGACATTTTTGTGACTGTTAGCTTTATGTTAGATTAGATTTTTTGTGCCTTTTTAATTATAAGTTTTGACATGTAGTTTTAATAATTAAAATAATTGAAAATCATAATGACTTTGACCTAAAACCACCATTTCCCGATATACATAAATTTTGCAATGTACATTCAAATACCGAATGTCAGATACGACCAAAAATGCAAAAAGTCACGGTCTCAAAATGCCTAAATTTAACAAGAATTTTTACCACAATAAGTATATTACGTTAGCATAGTCCTGACATTGTTTGCCACGGCTGACTAGGCAACATAGGGTCCGCTCGGCAACCTAACCCCAAGAATAAACTAAAATATACCTTACAAGTTAGGTTACTTTAACAAGAATTTTTACCACAATAAGTATATTACGTTAGCATAGTCCTGACATTGTTTGCCACGGCTGACTAGGCAACATAGGGTCCGCTCGGCAACCTAACCCCAAGAATAAACTAAAATATACCTTACAAGTTAGGTTACTGTCTGAGCGTTCACAATGGTAACTTAAAAACTAAACGGTAAACTTTTCGAATGGTATTTGGTTATTTTGAAAATGTGGAGTTTTGAATTAAGGGTGTTGTAAAGTTTAGTTATTATGATACAAAGACATTTTGAAATTCCGTCATAATAAAAATCCGGTGTTTTGAGAATGAGAAAAAAATTAGGCATTCTGGGATTCAGGAATTTTGACACTGAGTCATTTTGAGATCTAGGAGTTTTAGTAACTTGGTAAAATAAACGTAGGCTGTAATGAAACCAAAGCGTATTAAATACATTTCATTTAGCTTGTAGTTAAATTCCAGGGTTTCTCACGGGCAGCTCCTTGGTAATGATGTAAAAATTGCACATTAACAACCATATGAATTGTAAATGTATGGTGAGTAAATAGTTTAGTGAATAGCAGTATAATATTGTTTCGTTCGATGTAGCAGTTGTGCAAATATCAGACTGAAATGCACAACACAAGTTCTATTGATGTACTATGGCATGTTTTTGTCTACTCAGAGCATTTCTTAGGCTGCCCCATTTGTACAGTAAAGTCGATTTTTTAAATAGATAAACTTGTTTCGTTGCATTCATAAAATCAAAATTTCAAAATTACACGGGAAAATCCAGATGTATTATAAATACTCCATATATCTTGTTAGTTACAGTTTTGCTTATAATCTAAAGTTAATACCTACGCTAATGGGAATACAATTACACACTTATTTTATATCTTTAACGACTTGCATCGACGTCCACCGGGCTAGCATAGGGCTGTCCCAGGGGTTTACAAACATGCTCAGGATACGATTGGGACTGCCGAGACAGGATCCCAGCACTTCGTTTTCTCATGATGGCAGCAAAGCCATCAGTCCGTGCCTCGGCAAACATGCCGACTTATTAACCACCAACTAATATTTAAGAAATATTATGCCCATTCAATATTTCCAGTGCTATATAAATAGGTACTTGTTTAAAAGGACAATCCTTTCTATCTTCGAATTTACACCATAAAATAAAGTCCCGCTGAGTTTCTTACCAGTTACAACACTTAGGTCAGAGTTTTTTTTATCTCTCAGACTTCCATAAGTGCATTTTAATGTGCCTAAGTTGATGAGCAAATATATTTTATCTTTTTTTACATTGAATGCACGTTCTATCAACAAAGCTTTATTACCATTTTACAATGTATTAGCAACAAAAACGATGAGTCATTATTTAAACTACTTACCATCGTAGCCTGTTCAGTTGCAAGCGCGGACAGCACCAGGTAGATATCCTTTGTAAGCACTGAATACCTATCGGCGCTTCCTGGTTCACACCGCTCATTTTAAACCTGAATTTTCGGCGATATTTCCTTACTAAATCAAATATTACACCCCTCATTCACGCCCTACAAACTATTTCCCACACGCATAGTTTACACTAAAAAAACTCTTTGTTAGACCCGCATTTGCGGTTAATGATAACCACCTATAATTTACAAATAAAAGATTTTTATGTAGGATTATCGTTATCGATGTAGGAAATAGTGCTAACGTGGTCAAATACGTGGTGTATTGAATTTTATCGCCGCAAAATAGCACTAGATTTGACACGTCTCATATCAACAATACAATTTTAATTTCTAATCTTATTACACTACGTTGATGCTAGTAAAGCTTTCAAAAATCACAAATTAATATAAAACTTTTTCATAAATAAACCTTATTTTAATGGATTAAAGTCTATATTAGTGTGTGTAAAATATGTCTTATCATGAGTAATAACGTTAGTACAAGAAAACGAAGCGCTGTTAGGTTTGACAACGTCAATGTGACGTTGCGTTCAGTTAATCCTCAACTCAAAGCAAGAGTTGAAACACGCGTTCGAACAAGAAGGACAGAATATACGCAACGCAACTAATTTTAAAACACGTTTCAAGGTGGATGATAGCATACCGTAACTAGCCTACATAACGTAGTCGGTTTCTTTGTTGCCCTTCAAAAAGCGGTGGAGCTGGAGTGTATTGAGCATAGACATACTAGCCATAGACCTGTCATGGTAATAACAGTACCAAGAACGAACGGGATGGTCGGGACCCTTGTAAACATACATATCCCAGAAACATCTCACCCTCATTTTATAAAGAGAGAGATACTTACTCTCCCATCTATATACATACTGGAGGTCTGTATGTTTGTGAGAGAGCACATGCATTTTTGACGTGACAACGTCTTATAATTCGATGGAGCCGGCTGCACGCACGAAAAAACATGACTCATGCGGCGTTACCTCGCTCTGAGGCGTTCCATTTAAGGCTTGAAGTGCAAGCGAGAACGGAGCGCGGAACGAGCGAAAAAGAGGCACAATCGGCCTTCGCGTTCGGCAGCGTTCGACATCTGTCTCTCTCCTACTTGAGTGAGCGATGCGTCCGCGTGGACAGCTGCTATACAATAATACATTTACATGTTTTCGTCAAGTATGAAGTGCAGTGAAATTAAAATTTTCTTTTGAAAAATGCAACCATTCCATCAGTATTTTCTTATGACGTTGTCACGTTCAACTATCGATGTCCGTGAAGTTAGCATATCAAGTTTCAGCAGATCACTTTTTTATAAGTGTTCTATTAGCATGCACTATAGTTCTACAGTTCCTGATAGGTTTCATGAATAGTTCTGTCGTTTTTACCAAAAAAACATATAGTATGGTTTTTTACAAAATGATATGCTAACTTCACACACCAGCATATCATTTATTACTAAATCAAACAAAAATTATACCATTGACTCGTCATACACTAATAAAGAGTTCCTGATACCTTAAACACGTTACTTCATGAAATATGCACAAAAAATTTTTTTTTCCTTATTCCTTGATATGCTAACTTCACACCTGCTATGCTGGTGGAAATAATGAATAAATAAAAAAATATTTATTGCCAACACCTTAAGAACATTATATAAAAAAAATACAAAATAAACTTAAACATATCAACTTAACATAATAACTATACTTAACTTAAATCTATGGTGAGGCAAAGGGTCCCAATCTCAGCATGTGCAGTGCCAGAGGGCTCCGCGCTGATTTTCAGATTGGTCCCGGTAGAATCGGGGTCGGTCGCTACTAGCATAATGTACCTTTATATTTACAACTTTATGTGTATTTGTGTGTGTCTGTACTATAGTTTATTAGTGTGCGTATATGGGTATGTGGGGCTGGTATCTAGATGTAGTGTAGGTAAGAATGTACTTTGTATTGTGTGTATTATGTTATGTATTGTTTTGACATACAAGAAGAAAAATAATATATAAAAAAATATATTTTATTAAAAAAAAATATATACAGCAAACCAAAAATAATAATTTATATATATATAATAATTGGAGTTTACAACATATTTGGCAAATTTAATATATGTGTTCGAACTAATTGCTTATATTTTAAGAACTCTAAAGGCTCTCGCAAGGGGGGTGGTAGGTCATCCAGACTTTACTAGCGGCAAATTTAAAACTCCCCCTGAAGGACGCAGTTTTATGCGGTGGGATTATCAGTTTCGTGCATTCTCTCAGTGACCTCAAGCGCGTATCCTTTACCCATTTTAGTTTATCAAACAGATAGCGAGGTTTTTCAAGATCTAACACCTTTCGAACAGCGCATGCCAAATGCAGTCGCCTTCGATTTTCCATATTTAAAACTTTGTTTTCATTAAGAAAGGGAGTTATGTGTGACCTGCTTGGAACTTTGTAGCAGAACCGAACACATGCATTCTGCACCCGCTGTATAGACTTCTTTGTTTTGGCAAGTAGTCTCGGTCCATACACAATGTCGGCATAGTTAAATAGTGAAAGAACTAGCGATTCAACTAAAATTTCCCTGACTTTAACCGATAGATATTTGCGAATATTATACAGTACCTTAAGTCTGTAGAAGGCATTTCGTATGTTTATATTCACATGTTCTATGTACCGCAATTCTCCATCCATGGTCACTCCTAAATTTTTTGCGTATTCTACCTCCGAGATTATCTCTGTGTCAATACTGATCCTTGGTTTTTGTGCTTTGATTTTCAGTCGTTGACTTTTAGTTCCCATTATTACAACCTGGGATTTAGAAGGGTTTAAAACCAGGTTATTCTTGATTGACCAATTTGCTACTATTCTGAGATCTTCGTTTATTTTATTAACTGCTGTGTCTAGTTCATCTGGTGCGCATGAATAATATATTTGGGTGTCATCTGCATATAAATGCGCTTCAGTGTGTTTTAAGTTTTTTACAAGATCAGCCGTGTACAGAATAAATAGCAGAGGACTTAAAATAGACCCCTGGGGCGTGCCACGACTGATCACTCGAGTAGTTGAATGAGACAGCTCGCCTTTATTATTTAGTATTTCGACATACTGCTTGCGGTTTGTGAGGAACGACTCAAACCACTGACACGCCTGTATAGATACGCCGTAATATGACATTTTTGACAGCAGCAGTTTTGGATTAAGACAGTCAAAAGCACGCGAGAAGTCCAGCAAAACGAGAATAGATCCCTTGCCCCTGTCTGATGCCGCGATGATGTCATCTGTCACGTTGGCCAAGGCAGTTGCCGTTCCGTGCTTACCGCGAAACCCGGACTGTATACTTGGTAGTACATTATTATTTTCTAAGTACATAGACAGTTGCTGACTGACAACTCTTTCGATGATTTTAGATAGTACAGGGAGGATGCTAATGGGGCGCAAATCTTTGTATTCCTCAGTTTTGCTGGACTTAGGTATTGGTTTTACCTTGGCGAGTTTCCAGGCCTCGGGAAAGGTCCTAGATTTAATAGAGGTATTAATGATGTGGGTTATTACCGGCAAAGTGATATCTAGTGTATATCGGATCATTTCTATGTTAATATTATCGTGGCCACTTGCCGTTGTTTTTATCGAGTTAATTATTTTACGGACGTCGCTATCTGAACAACACTGAATGTCAAACACGTTATTGTCGAGCTTCTGTCCTTCAAAAAATTTCTGCATTCCCTTGTCTGTATGTCAAATCCCATACATTTTGTCAGGAATCTGATGGTTAGACGTTACTGAAACACGTCGTGCGTCGTGCTTTAAAGTATAATTTAAAATAAAAATGCCCATTAAAAAGAACACAAATCAAAACAGGCAGCTCTTATGACCAAACGTATTTTCTAGGTCACCTACTTTACTCTGGTAGAGTTGGGGTTTCCTGGCAGTGTCAAAAAAATAGTAGATTGTACACCAAGGGGATAAAGCACTGTTTTATGTCACGGGCGCTATATTGAATCCTGAACGTAACGAAGGACTCCAGATTTTACTCCCGAGCGCAGCGAGGGGGTTATGATTTAATTCCCGAGCGAAGCGAGGGAATTAAGACTGAGTCCTGAGTGCAGTGAGGGGTTCAAGCGCGCCCGTGACAAAAACAGCTTTATCCCCGAGGAGTATACTCTACTTTTCTCACCTCTTGCGAGACAATAAAATAGCTAAGGCTACTAGAAACGGATTTTCATTAAAGTAAATCAAAAGTAAAAACCGGCCAAGTGCGTGTCGGACCACACATAGCAGGATTCCGTACCTTCAATGGAATAAGAACCAAACTAATACCAAAAGGTCGTATCTGATGCCTATGGAAAAAGTTTTTTGGAGATAACTCAAAAATGGCTAAACCAATAATGTAAAAAAAATTTCCTAGGAAGTATATGATAAGGCGCGTCTCCTCAATTTTTTTCATATTTTTTGGACTTACGGTTCAAAAGTTACAGGGGGGGGAACAATTTTTCTGACTTTCGAAGCGATTATTACAGAAAATATTCACTTAATCACAAAATGGTCAAAAAACCTCAGTGTTATTTTTAAAGACCTATCGATTTATGTGTGACATGTTGATATTTAGTCAAAAATATAAAAAATAAAAATTTTGTTACATGTATGGAGCCCCCCCCTTAAAAAATTGTTTTTTTCAAATTTAACTACATAACTGAGTAGCGGCATACAAAATACACCTTATGTGTAAATTTTATTCAGATACGTCGTATAGTTTCCGAGTAAAATGGCTGTGACATACGGACGGACAGACATACAGACAGACATGACGAATCCATAAGGGTTCCGTTTTTTGCCATTTGGCTACGGAACCCTAAAAATTGATTCTTGATACATTAGTCCATTTTATTCTAATTTTATCTTCTATTTTTATAGAACCTGCAGTTTTACTCCGTATACTGCAGCGTCTTATGACACTCGCGGCATTTGTTTTAGGTATTTTTCTCAAACATGCTCGGAAATGTTCCTGTTACGTTAGTAATTAGAGACCAGTAGGGACTCTATTCCAAGGCAGGTTCAGCGCGACGTACGTAAAGGATTTTCATACAACATTAAATCACTCAGCCAGTAACTGAAGCACTAAACAAGTAATTTTATTTCCTTACATGTTTGAGAAAAGCACTATACATGCTTCGACCGTAATCAGCTTACCTGGCTTCGTATTGTAGCCGTCCTCGTCTTCGACTCGGACGGCTACTAAATACTCAGCCAGGAAAGCTTACTTACTGGTCTCTGCAGTAATGTACTATTTCTCAAAAATGGTATGTAATGTTGCCATAATATCCCTAAAATGTATCCAGAAAGTGAACTCTACCGGAGACATATTCACAACTATCCAGTAAGAAGCGAGATTTTAAATTTGGAATCTCCTACTGTCCAGTAAGTAAGTATGTCATTTACCTACTGGACAGTAGGTCATCCTCTTTAGATCTGCTTAGAAAAAAAAACATAGTACCAGACACAGATTAGAGTGTAGCCATATAACATGGTTATAGGAGGGAGGCTCCAAATATATATCTATCTCTCTTTTCGGTATGTCATTTTATGAGATAGATATATTTTTGGAGCCTTAAACAGCCATTTTATAGTCTGTGACACTTAACGCGACGCAGAAAAAGTATGCACGTTGCGTTTTGTTCTTAGTAATGTTGTAGAAGTATAGTGGGATTTTATGTTTGTATTTAGTAATTTCAGTTTATAAATCATGTTGGATTAAAACTTTCCATTCTAAAATTAACATGGAGTTTCAAAAACAATAATTTACATTTTTTTACTAAAACATTCATGTAAGTAATGTAAAAATAGAACAATGTTCCAAACTAAACGCAAACTTTTTAGTAAAAAAAAAACAACGACTGGCGGGATTTCACATTCAATTGCGACAATTGTGTTTTATTTTACCGCGTGAACATAAATAATCCCAAAAAATGAGTTCAAGCGAATCCGATTCGGAAATAGATGGCACTCCTCCTGATTTAAAAGCTGAGGCCGAATTAGCAAAAAACAATTTACTTCCTCCAAAATCCAAGGAGCGATATATGAAAACTTATGAAAAATTTATGAAGTGGAAGTCAGAAAAACAAGCCAACAGTTGGTCTGAAAATGTATTCTTGGCATATTTCAGCTTTCTTCGCCAAACAATGCAGCCGACAAGTTTATGGGCTGTGTATTCTATGCTTCGATGTGTAGTGCAAAATAAACACGATGTAAACATTAAGAATTATTCCAATTTAATCACTTGGTTGAAAAGACAATCGACTGGCTACAAAGGAAAAAAATCGAGTGTATTTACCAGCCAAAACATACAGAAGTTTTTAAATGAAGCACCCGATGATGTTTATCTAGCAGCGAAGGTAATATTTATTTTATTTACTTATTTCATTTAAATTGTTGTGATGTAAGTTGTCTGTTAGTCGGTTGCAATAATATAATTATGCTATTAAATCTGGTTCCAATTAACAGATACTTATTTTTATATTCTCGATTTAAAACAGTTTTTTTTTGTTTTTAGGTTATTACTATAATGGGAGTTAATGGCGCCTGCCGAAGTATAGAGCTCTGTAATATTAAAAACAGTGACGTGGAATACCATAATGAAATAATTTTGGTAAAAGTACGAGAAACACAAACAAAAATTGATCGCTCTTTTGTTATACACAAGGAGTCAGCTCATATTGTAAGGAAATACCATGACCTGCGCCCTGAAAATACGAAAAGCGATCGTTTTTTTATCAATTATAGAAGCGGGACATGCTTGCGGCAAAACATCGGTCGTCATAAGATTGCCGCAATGCCTAAACAAATAGCAGAATATTTGAATTTACCAAATCCAGAGAGCTATACTGGCCATTGTTTCCGGAGGTCGTCTGCTACCCTTCTGGCTGACTCTGGAGCCAATCTCACGACAATAAAACGACACGGGGGGTGGAAATCGGACCGAGTTGCAGAAGGATATATAGAAGAGTCATTAGAAAATAAAAGTGAAATTACAAGCAATATAAATAAAAAAATTAAATTGAATACTCAAAAAACACCATCTTTCACCTCCCCGCAGCCGTCTACATCGCGTCAACAGCCGCTAAGCCTGACTCCGCAGCCATCTACCTCTCGCCAAGAACCGACCATTATTCCCCTGACCGTAACATCATCGCAACCATCCACCTTCCCAAACAACCAAATTAATATTTCACAGACATTTACTGTCAGCCAAGAGTCCATTAATCCAGATGTACAAGAAACAAACATAAATGCCCCCGGTAAATCGATAAAAATATCTATCAGTAATTGCCCGTATATGAATGTAACCTTCAATATTAATTAAACGAATTTGTTGTTAAACTTTCTTTCATTTTTGAGAAAAGCACTATACAAGCCTCAACCAGTAAGAAAGCCATCCTGGCCTCGTATATAACCGGTTAACTCATCCTTGGCCAGGAAGGCTTACTTACTGGATTCTGCAGTAATGTACTATAAAATTGAGGTGGCCAGCACGATTTTCCGAATAAATTCGATTTTCAAATCAGCTCGACGCGGCGGCGCGGGCCCCGGCTGGCGTCGCGGGGCTGTGCACCGTGCGGACTTTATGAAATTAGACTTTAAGCACATAACAATAAGAGCTATGGGAAGTGAATTCACATTATTAACCAGCGGGTTATAATGAGATTTAGTAGAACATTATAACCCGGCTAAAGCCAAGGGCTATAATGATTTGCTTTCGGTGAGGTTTGCATGATATATAATTTGGCATTGTCGAGCAGGTGGTGTGAAAAGTTGTTTATTTCATCCGGTTTACATAAATGGTCAGGTATAGTGGGTCTATCCGTGTCTCCGATACTCGATGAGTTTTTTAAGTGTTTCCACATTTGTTTTGGTTGTGATTTATTCTTGTTAATGTAGAAAGCGAAGTAAGCCGTCTTTTCACGTTCTAATGCCCCAGTAGTGTAGTTACGAAGATCTTTGTAATACTTGCGATGTGACTCATTGTTTGTTCTTTGCGCTCTTCTTAAGGCAGCATCACGAAGGTCCATCATGGTCTTAATATTTTCTGTGATCCATGGGTGCGAACTACCATTTATTCGCGATCGACGTATGGGTGCATGCTTGTCGAATAGGTTAGATAAAAGGAAGTTAAAACGACTTACTTTGCCCTCCAAGTCAGTTAAGTATGTCTTTTATTTGACTCCAAGGTATTTGTTTAAGATCTACACTGAAATTTTCTATATCCATATTGTCTAGAGATCTCCTGTAGATATATTGTGGAACTGGTTTAGGTTTGACAATGAGTAGTTCTGCTATTATCATAGCATGATCGCTTAGTTTAGGGTTATGATGTACATTTATTGTTTTACAGATAGCAGGACTGTCTGTTATAAAAAGATCTATTATGGAAGAACAATCTTTTGTAATTCTAGTCGGTTCATTTATGATTTGTTCCAAACTTCTCTGTGATAGAAATTTAAATATTTTTTTTTGTATTAAGTCTGTCTCGATATTGAACATCAACATTAAAGTCAGTCAGCAGGAATACGCCTTTGTATGATGAAAATACGTCTAAAGATTCATTAAGAGAGTCTATAGCGCTGTCAACGGGCACTGATTCAGGCCTATATGCGGTGCCAATCGCGAAGCGCCCAACACCGCATATCCGCAGCTCTAGCCACATTTGCTCCAGAGAGGAAGGAGGATGCTGTTTAATTAGTACACGGAGATTCTTACGCACATAAAAACCTACCCCTCCTCCCCTGGCGGCTGACTGGCGTGGTTTGCTTTTTAGAATATATCCCGGCATTTTAGGTATACATTTTTCCTCGCCGCTACGCAGCCACGTTTCGTTCAATGCTATAATGTCTGGTTTGTGTCGGTCTAGCGCTGCGGCAAGCTCATCACGGCCCGTGTTTAAGGAGCGCACGTTAAGTAGTCCTAGAGTTAAATTATATGATTTTTTGCGTTTCTCTTTTGTAAATAAAATGTAAAGTATTACCGTGTGCTATTGCTATGTGACAGTGACGTATAGTACCTACATGCTGACTCAAATAGTACGATTTGTTTAATAAATTATCCAATTCGAGACTGAAGTGTAATAACTAATAATATGTCTGTGTCTGGTCTATGTGGAGTGAAATAATGTGATGGACAGTGAAAAAGTTGTAGAAAATAGGAACATAGACACAAACACTTTTTAGCCATTTGTACATCAACGTAAACACTTACCCCGTGCGTAATATAAAACAATAACATGATATCCCACAAACATAATAAATCATTTTTAAAACTAGAGCTATATGTAAACATTTTATCCTTTAATTCTGTGTGAACACTCCTGAAAATTAGTAGCAGGTATATTTCACAATAACATAATATATATATATTTAAACTATACTTAATTACAACATTTACAACTAGCATCAAGCACTTATAGTTGTATGTAAGTGTGCATATTCTATCTATTAATCCCATGCGATACGTTAATTTATTGTTTTGTGTAAAACGATTGAAGTAGTGAATGTGTGTGTGACCGCGGCCGTGATTTAAAATTAACATAACAACATAACATAATTTTAATATCATTGAAATAAAAATATTTCGGAGGTAACTATACCAATTAAACATAGTGCTATATTTATGTGCTCGAAGCTGTAGGATCCACGCCAAAAAAACGTATTATGTCCTTTTCACTTTGAATCCGCACTCCTCTGCTGTGCATTACCTTCGGTTTTTTTGGCATATATCCGTCCCTCCCTTGTCCATATATATTTCCAGCCTGCCGCTTTACCTGCCTGTCGCGCCTTCCAGAACAGCTTACGATTGACTTTTGTTAGCCTCTCATTTACATAAACTAATGAGGGAGTATGCTCTGGCAGCCCGATGTTACTGGAGTCGAACGCTCGGCGCACCCTGGCATTACGGAGTAGCTCGTCACGAAGCGAGCGCCTGGCGAGGCGCACGACCAAGGGGCGCGCGCGCAGCCTTGCGCTGTCTCCGCCGATAGGCGCTCGTAGGGGCCCCACTCGCTCGGCGCTGACGACATCCCGTATCTCCAGCTGCATACCTAGTTTTTGTGTCAAAGCTTGCGTAATATGCAGAGTTGACTCGCCTTGGTGTTCCGGTAATCCCGATATTTCAACGTCATTTAATAACATTGATTGATCTCTGTCGTTTAAATCACATTGCATTTGATCGATTGTGTTTTGCAGTTCTGTTACATTTGCGGAGAGGATAGGCTTGTTTTTGATTGAAATGAGTTCTGCGTTAAGGCGAGAGTTTTCTAGTTCTAGGTGGCTTATCTTTTTATTTACATTTGAGAGCTCTAGTTGGAAGCCTTTAATTTGGGCGCTTAGGTAATCTGTCGTTTCTGTGAATTCTTTTTTTATTTGATCTATGACGCCGGTAAATTTATTATTCAAAAAAGTATTAATGAAGTTATAGACTTAGTTTTTATCTTAAATGAAAGCTGTTGCTCTGTTTTGTACAAAACCTTGGAGTTCTCGGCTCTGCACTGTCTTTGAAGTTAAGTAAAATAATTTACTCTGTAATTTAGATTTTCTCAAATTTCAGGTCTGATATGCTGATATATTTTCAGTAGTTCTAGGCTTGTTTTTGGTCTCAAATGATAGCTCATGCTTAGATTAGTACAAAACCGCAGAGTTCCCGTCTCTGTGCTGCCTTTTTTGTAACGAAAAAAATTAAATCTGAAATTTCGATTTTCTCAAACTTTAGATGTGATATGCTGATAAATTTTCAGGAGTTCTTGGCTTGCTATTGGTCTCAAATGATAGCTCATGCTTAAATTAGTTCAAAACCGCGGAGTTCCCGTCTCTGTGCTGCCTTTTTTGTAAAGAAAAAAATTAACTATGAAATTTCGATTTTCTCAAACTTTAGATGTGATATGCTGATATATTTTCAGGAGTTCTTGGCTTGCTATTGGTCTCAAATGATAGCTCATGCTTAAATTAGTTCAAAACCGCGGAGATCCCGTCTCTGTGCTGCCTTTTTTGTAAAGAAAAAAATTAAATCTAAAATTTCGATTTTCTCAAATTTTAGATGTGATAATGCTGATATATTTTCAGGAGTTCTTGGCTTGCTTTTGGTCTCAAATGATAGCTCATGCTTAAATTAGTTCAAAACCGCGGAGTTCCCGTCTCTGTGCTGCCTTTTTTGTAAAGAAAAAAATTAACTCTGAAATTTCGATTTTCTCAAATTTTAGGTGTGATATGCTAATATATTTTCAGGAGTTCTTGGCTTGTTATTGGTCTCAAATGATAGCTCAAGCTTAGTTTCGTACAAAACCGCGGAGTTCCCGTCTCTGTGCTGCCTTTTTTTAACGAAAAAAATTAACTCTAAAATTTGAATTTTCTCAAACTTCAGGTTTGATATGCTGATACTTTTTCAGGAGTTCTAGACTTGTTTTTGGTCTTAATTGATATGCTTATGTTCATACAAAGCTACGTCGTAGTCGACTCTGCGCTGACTTTTTTGATAAGAAAAAATTAACTCCGAAAATTCAATATTCTCAAATTTCAGGTGTGATATGCTAATATATTTTCAGGAGTTCTAGGCTTATTTTTGGTCTTAAACGATAGCTAATGCTCGGTAACGTAAAAAACCACGCAGTTCTTGGCTCTGCGCTGCCTTTTTTATTACGAAAAAATTTACTCTGAAATTTAGATTTTCTCAAACATCGTGATATGCTGATATATTTTCAAAAGTTCTAGGCTTATTTTTGGGCTTAAATGATAGCTCATGCTTAGCTTAGTGCAAAACTGCGAAGTTCCCGTCTCTATGCTGCCTTTTTTGTAACGAAAAAAATTAACCCTGAAATTTCGATTTTCTCAAATTTTAGGTGTGATATGCTGATATATTAACAGGAGTTCTTGGCTTGTGATTGGTTTCAAATGATAGCTCAAGCTTGGTTTCGTTCAAAACCGCGGAGGTCCCGTCTCTGTGCTGCCTTTTTTATTACGAAAAAATTTTACTCTGAAAATTTAAATTTTCTCAAATTTCAGGTGCGATATGCTGATATATTTTCAGGAGTTCTAGGCTTGCTTTTAGTCTTAAATGATAGCTCATGCTTAGGTTAGTTCAAAACCGCGGAGTTCTCGTCTCTGTGCTGCCTTTTTTGTAACGAAAAAAATTAACTCTGAAATTTCGATTTTCTCAAACTTTAGGTGTGATATGCTGATATATTTTCAGGAGTTCTTGGCTTGTCATTGGTCTCAAATGATAGCTCAAGCTTGGTTTCGTCCAAAACCGCGGAGTTCCCGTCTCTGTGCTGCCTTTTTTATTACGAAAAAATTTTCTGAAAATTTCAATTTTCTTAAATTTCAGGTGTGATATGCTGATATATTTTCAGGAGTTTATGGCTTGTTTTCAGTCTTAAATGATAGCTCATGCTTAGATTAGTTCAAAACCGCGGAGTTCCTGTCTCTGTGCTGCCTTTTTTGTAACGAAAAAAATTAACTCTGAAATTTCGATTTTCTCAAACTTTAGGTGTGATATGCTGATATATTTTCAGGAGTTCTTGGCTTGTTATTGGTCTCAAATGATAGCACAAGCTTGGTTTCGTCGAAAACCGCGAAGTTACCGTCTCTGTGCTGCCTTTTTTATTACCAAAAAATTTTTATTCTGAAAATTTAAGTTTTCTCAAATTTCAGGTGTGATATGCTGATATATTTTCAGGAGTTATTGGCTTGTTATTGGTCTCAAATGATAGCTTAAGCTTGGTTTCGTCCAAAACCGCGGAGTTCCTGGCTCTGAGTTTACTTATGTTCTGCGAAAAAATAAGTTTGAAATATCGATTTTCTCATATTTCAGGTGTGATATGCTGATATATTTTCAGGAGTTCTAGGCTTGCTTTTAGTCTTAAATGATAGCTCATGCTTAGATTAGTTCAAAACCGCGGAGTTCCCGTCTCTGTGCTGCCTTTTTTATTACGAAAAAAATTTATTCTGAAAATTTCAGGTGTGATATGCTGATATATTTTCAGGAGTTTATGGCTTGTTTTTTGTCTTAAATGATAGCTCATGCTTAGATTAGTTCAAAACCGCGGAGTTCCCGTCTCTTTGCTGCCTTTTTTGTAACGAAAAAAATTAACCCTGAAATTTCGATTTTCTCAAATTTTAGGTGTGATATGCTGATATATTTTCACGAGTTCTTGGCTTGTTATTGGTCTCAAATAATAGCACAAGCTTGGTTTCGTCGAAAACCGCGAAGTTCCCGTCTCTGTGCTGCCTTTTTTATTACCAAAAAATTTTTTCGCCTCATAACTAGTAATCACTCCAACTTTCAGCCCTCTATCTTGAACTGTCACAGAGATAATGTCAAAAATGTATTTTTTTAACAATTTTTTCAAACTCGTATATCTCCTAATCCATAGCAGCTAAAGCGTTGAAACAAAATCACAGCTACGTAGTTTGAGTGGGAGTATACCTTATAATTTTATTAATATTTTATACGTGAAAAATAAAAGAAATAAATGTCAATTTATTTTTTGACAGCTCTTTCCAACACGTTTTTTTGAAAGTACAATTATGAAAAAAATCACGTAAATTGGTTATAGTATTAGCTACTAGCATACAAAAAATCAATTGATTATATTTGGTGCAACATACTGTAAAAAAAAAAAACTAACGAAAGTATTCAAGTATCAAGAGTAGGCTTCTGAACTGAAAGTTCGTTTTTAAGTTTTATGTTTGTTGCCTAGCAGCAAAGGGTGTATTGTTTTTAATTTGACGTATGACTGTCAAAAAAGGTCACTGAACTACTCCTGTGTTAGCATTTGTAACTAATTTTACTAACTACTAAATCAACGAAACGACGGATGTGCTATTTTGCTGTGTTTATTATTTTATAATAGTACATTACTTACCAAGGACTGTAAAAGAAAGAAAGCCCGAAATCGCAGGTATTTGTGACCCGAGCCGCAGGCGAGGGTTGTAAATATGCGATAGAGGGCTTTCTTTTTTACTGCCCGTGGTGAGTACACAATTTTACGTCTCCATCTGGCCATAATGCGAGTTTTACCGTACGCGTAGCGTGCGGCAAAACTTACGTTATGGCCAGGTGTGACGTAAACAAAATTAATTGGTTTCATTATAGTACACGTATTAACATAACGAATTAAATAACTCATTAGAGCAGATATCACAATATAAGTCACTTAGATAATGACTATCGTAATATTCGTCGTCCCAGGTATAGGACAATGTTATCCTGCAGTCATCGCAATATCCTTTTAACATAACATTTTCGTCAGAGAGCGATATCTCAATACTGGTAAAGACTGTAAAAACAGTTGCTTCGCTATTAACCGTGGCAAGTTGAGCCCAAATATTTTTGATTTTATGATTTCCATCTGAAAGAATGTATATACATGAAGTTTCCGTTTTTTTTTTTTTATTTACATTTAAAACTTACTTTCGCCATTATGGAAAAATCGGACTCCTCTTCTACATAACGTGTTGTATATTCCCTTAAACAATTCACTATTATGTTAAATGTGCTAGCGTATCTACGACGTTTTAAAAAAAAATGTTTTATTTAGAACGTCTTATATTTAGGATTTTTTTTTTCAAAAATAAAAAAATATAAGGATGAACATTTAAAGCAATTTTTTTGAAACATACAGTGTGTAAATTTTATACGGGCGTATATTGTACTGGCGATTAGTATTGGACCTAGGGACATTTATTTATTATTTATTTCTTTATGAAAATAAGGATTTTTTTTTCATACATAATAATTCAGCCGGCAATGTATTGCATCCATGACAATTAAATTACCGATGCGTCATGTCAGTTATGTCAGTTTTAAATCATTTGTATAGCGTACATTGGTGCCCGGTAGGACTTTAAAAAATCGTTACGCATAATTAATAACACTATTTAACAAAATGATTATACTATATGAGTCCTATTGCTGGATACTATAGGTGGATAAAGTATACGCCCGTATAAAATTTACAGGCTGTATACCTGTTATACACTTTATAACGGCATGTTAAACTATAAGACACTTACTCGTAAACATGGATATCCAGTTATGCGTGTGCCAATTAAGTAAATTTTTGAAACTATTTATAGTATTTTTTTTCAAAACTGTCCCGCAAGGTTAACTTTTACGGTTTAAAATAAGGCGGTGAAGTTCCTAGTTTATGGTCAAAAAATTTGGAGTCAGTGGAGCTCAAAAATAAATCAAATGCAAAAATTTGCGATTAGATTCGAATCTTAAAATTGTATGCTCCCACCGGAATTTGGTATGTAGGTTATTTGAAGTAGACTTTACCGTGAGTACAAAGGGTTTAGCAGGCTAAGGAAGGTCGTGTGGCCCCTGTGAGGAATAGTTGAATTGGTAAATGTCAATTGTTTGTCGCCTCATAACTAGTAATCACTCCAACTTTCAGCCCTCTATCTTGAACTGTCACAGAGATAATGTCAAAAATGTATTTTTTTAACAATTTTTCAAACTCGTATATCTCCTAATCCATAGCAGCTAAAGCGTTGAAACAAAATCACAGCTACGTAGTTTGAGTGGAAGTATACCCTATAATTTTATTAATATTTTATACGTGAAAAATAAAAGAAATAAATGTCAATTTATTTTTTGACAGCTCTTTCCAACACGTTTTTTTGAAAGTACAATTATGAAAAAAATCACGTAAATTGGTTATAGTATTAGCTACTAGCATACAAAAAATCAATTGATTATATTTGGTGCAACATACTGTAAAAAAAAAAAAACTAACGAAAGTATTCAAGTATCAAGAGTAGGCTTCTGAACTGAAAGTTCGTTTTTAAGTTTTATGTTTGTTGCCTAGCAGCAAAGGGTGTATTGTTTTTAATTTGACGTATGACTGTCAAAAAAGGTCACTGAACTGCTCCTGTGTTAGCATTTGTAACTAATTTTACTAACTACTAAATCAACGAAACGACGGATGTGCTATTTTGCTGTGTTTATTATTTTATAATAGTACATTACTTACCAAGGACTGTAAAAGAAAGAAAGCCCGAAATCGCAGGTATTTGTGACCCGAGCCGCAGGCGAGGGTTGTAAATATGCGATAGAGGGCTTTCTTTTTTACTGCCCGTGGTGAGTACACAATTTTACGTCTCCATCTGGCCATAATGCGAGTTTTACCGTACGCGTAGCGTGCGGCAAAACTTACGTTATGGCCAGGTGTGACGTAAACAAAATTAATTGGTTTCATTATAGTACACGTATTAACATAACGAATTAAATAACTCATTAGAGCAGATATCACAATATAAGTCACTTAGATAATGACTATCGTAATATTCGTCGTCCCAGGTATAGGACAATGTTATCCTGCAGTCATCGCAATATCCTTTTAACATAACATTTTCGTCAGAGAGCGATATCTCAATACTGGTAAAGACTGTAAAAACAGTTGCTTCGCTATTAACCGTGGCAAGTTGAGCCCAAATATTTTTGATTTTATGATTTCCATCTGAAAGAATGTATATACATGAAGTTTCCGTTTTTTTTTTTTTATTTACATTTAAAACTTACTTTCGCCATTATGGAAAAATCGGACTCCTCTTCTACATAACGTGTTGTATATTCCCTTAAACAATTCACTATTATGTTAAATGTGCTAGCGTATCTACGACGTTTTAAAAAAAAATGTTTTATTTAGAACGTCTTATATTTAGGATTTTTTTTTTCAAAAATAAAAAAATATAAGGATGAACATTTAAAGCAATTTTTTTGAAACATACAGTGTGTAAATTTTATACGGGCGTATATTGTACTGGCGATTAGTATTGGACCTAGGGACATTTATTTATTATTTATTTCTTTATGAAAATAAGGATTTTTTTTTCATACATAATAATTCAGCCGGCAATGTATTGCATCCATGACAATTAAATTACCGATGCGTCATGTCAGTTATGTCAGTTTTAAATCATTTGTATAGCGTACATTGGTGCCCGGTAGGACTTTAAAAAATCGTTACGCATAATTAATAACACTATTTAACAAAATGATTATACTATATGAGTCCTATTGCTGGATACTATAGGTGGATAAAGTATACGCCCGTATAAAATTTACAGGCTGTATACCTGTTATACACTTTATAACGGCATGTTAAACTATAAGACACTTACTCGTAAACATGGATATCCAGTTATGCGTGTGCCAATTAAGTAAATTTTTGAAACTATTTATAGTATTTTTTTTCAAAACTGTCCCGCAAGGTTAACTTTTACGGTTTAAAATAAGGCGGTGAAGTTCCTAGTTTATGGTCAAAAAATTTGGAGTCAGTGGAGCTCAAAAATAAATCAAATGCAAAAATTTGCGATTAGATTCGAATCTTAAAATTGTATGCTCCCACCGGAATTTGGTATGTAGGTTATTTGAAGTAGACTTTACCGTGAGTACAAAGGGTTTAGCAGGCTAAGGAAGGTCGTGTGGCCCCTGTGAGGAATAGTTGAATTGGTAAATGTCAATTGTTTGTCGCCTCATAACTAGTAATCACTCCAACTTTCAGCCCTCTATCTTGAACTGTCACAGAGATAATGTCAAAAATGTATTTTTTTAACAATTTTTCAAACTCGTATATCTCCTAATCCATAGCAGCTAAAGCGTTGAAACAAAATCACAGCTACGTAGTTTGAGTGGGAGTATACCCTATAATTTTATTAATATTTTATACGTGAAAAATAAAAGAAATAAATGTCAATTTATTTTTTGACAGCTCTTTCCAACACGTTTTTTTGAAAGTACAATTATGAAAAAAATCACGTAAATTGGTTATAGTATTAGCTACTAGCATACAAAAAATCAATTGATTATATTTGGTGCAACATACTGTAAAAAAAAAAAACTAACGAAAGTATTCAAGTATCAAGAGTAGGCTTCTGAACTGAAAGTTCGTTTTTAAGTTTTATGTTTGTTGCCTAGCAGCAAAGGGTGTATTGTTTTTAATTTGACGTATGACTGTCAAAAAAGGTCACTGAACTACTCCTGTGTTAGCATTTGTAACTAATTTTACTAACTACTAAATCAACGAAACGACGGATGTGCTATTTTGCTGTGTTTATTATTTTATAATAGTACATTACTTACCAAGGACTGTAAAAGAAAGAAAGCCCGAAATCGCAGGTATTTGTGACCCGAGCCGCAGGCGAGGGTTGTAAATATGCGATAGAGGGCTTTCTTTTTTACTGCCCGTGGTGAGTACACAATTTTACGTCTCCATCTGGCCATAATGCGAGTTTTACCGTACGCGTAGCGTGCGGCAAAACTTACGTTATGGCCAGGTGTGACGTAAACAAAATTAATTGGTTTCATTATAGTACACGTATTAACATAACGAATTAAATAACTCATTAGAGCAGATATCACAATATAAGTCACTTAGATAATGACTATCGTAATATTCGTCGTCCCAGGTATAGGACAATGTTATCCTGCAGTCATCGCAATATCCTTTTAACATAACATTTTCGTCAGAGAGCGATATCTCAATACTGGTAAAGACTGTAAAAACAGTTGCTTCGCTATTAACCGTGGCAAGTTGAGCCCAAATATTTTTGATTTTATGATTTCCATCTGAAAGAATGTATATACATGAAGTTTCCGTTTTTTTTTTTTATTTACATTTAAAACTTACTTTCGCCATTATGGAAAAATCGGACTCCTCTTCTACATAACGTGTTGTATATTCCCTTAAACAATTCACTATTATGTTAAATGTGCTAGCGTATAAATTGTATAATAGTATTGTATAACTTAAAGATAGCTCATACCTAATAAATCATAATGTCTAATGTTATGTTACTCGGAATCGACAAACGCTTAGTTTATACGCTAGCACATTTAACATAATAGTGGATTGTTTAAGGGAATATACAACACGTTATGTAGAAGAGGAGTCCGATTTTTCCATAATGGCGAAAGTAAGTTTTAAATGTAAATAAAAAAAAAAAAAACGGAAACTTCATGTATATACATTCTTTCAGATGGAAATCATAAAATCAAAAATATTTGGGCTCAACTTGCCACGGTTAATAGCGAAGCAACTGTTTTTACAGTCTTTACCAGTATTGAGATATCGCTCTCTGACGAAAATGTTATGTTAAAAGGATATTGCGATGACTGCAGGATAACATTGTCCTATACCTGGGACGACGAATATTACGATAGTCATTAATGTCATTATCTAAGTGACTTATATTGTGATATCTGCTCTAATGAGTTATTTAATTCGTTATGTTAATACGTGTACTATAATGAAACCAATTAATTTTGTTTACGTCACACCTGGCCATAACGTAAGTTTTGCCGCACGCTACGCGTACGGTAAAACTCGCATTATGGCCAGATGGAGACGTAAAATTGTGTACTCACCACGGGCAGTAAAAAAGAAAGCCCTCTATCGCATATTTACAAGCCTCGCCTGCGGCTCGGGTCACAAATACCTGCGATTTCGGGCTTTCTTTCTTTTACAGTCCTTGGTAAGTAATGTACTATTATAAAATAATAAACACAGCAAAATAGCACATCCGTCGTTTCGTTGATTTAGTAGTTAGTAAAATTAGTTACAAATGCTAACACAGCAGTAGTTCAGTGACCTTTTTTGACAGTCATACGTCAAATTAAAAACAATACACCCTTTGCTGCTAGGCAACAAACATAAAACTTAAAAACGAACTTTCAGTTCAGAAGCCTACTCTTGATACTTGAATACTTTCGTTAGTTTATTTTTTTTACAGTATGTTGCACCAAATATAATCAATTGATTTTTTGTATGCTAGTAGCTAATACTATAAGCAATTTACGTGATTTTTTTCATAATTGTACTTTCAAAAAAACGTGTTGGAAAGAGCTGTCAAAAAATAAATTGACATTTATTTCTTTTATTTTTCACTTATAAAATATTAATAAAATTATAGAGTATACTCCCACTCAAACTACGTAGCTGTGATTTTGTTTCAACGCTTTAGCTGCTATGGATTAGGAGATATACGAGTTTGAAAAAATTGTTAAAAAAATACATTTTTGACATTATCTCTGAGACAGTTCAAGATAGAGGGCTGAAAGTTGGAGTGATTACTAGTTATGAGGCGACAAACAATTGACATTTACTAATTCAACTTTTCCTCACAGGGGCCACACGTCCTTCCTTAGCCTGCTAAACCCTTTTAGAGGTAAGAGGTTTTTTCGTTACAAAAAGGCAGCACAGAGACGGAAACTCCGAGGTTTTGTACTAATCTAAGCAGGAGCTATCATTTAAGAAAAAAAACAAGCCTGGAACTCCTGAAAATATATCAGCATATCACACCTGAAATTTGAGAAAATCTAAATTACAGGGTAATTTTTTTCGTAATAAAAAAAGGCAGCGCAGAGCCTGGAACTGCGTGGTTTTGTACGTAACCGAGTATAAGCTAACGTTTGAGAATAAAAACAAGCCCCAAATTCCTGAAAATATATTAGCATATCACATCTTAAATTTGAGAAAATCGAAATTTCAGGCTTATTTTTTTCATAGAACATAAGTACACTCAGAGCCAGGAACTACGCGGTTTTGTACGTAACAAAGCATGAGGTATCGTTTGAGACCAATAACAAGCCAAGAACTCCTGAAAATATATCAGCAAATCACACCTGAAGTTAGAGAAAACTTAAATTTTTAGAATAAAATTTGTTTGGTAATAAAAAAGGCAGAACAGAAAGCGGGAACATCGCGGTTTTGGACGAAACCAAGCTTCTGCTATCATTTGAGACCAATATCAAGCCAAGAACTCCTGAAAAGATATCAGCATATCACACCTAAAGTTTGAGAAAATCGAAATTTCAGAGTTAATTTTTTTCGTTACAAAAAAGGCAGCACAGAGACGGGAACTCCGCGGTTTTGAACTAATCTAAACATGAACTATCATTTAAGACTAAAAACAAGCCTAAAACTCCTGAAAGTTACCTGAAGATAAAGAAAATTGAAATTTTCAGAGTAAAAATTTTTCGTAATAAAATAGGCAGCACAGAGATGGGAACTCCGCGGTTTTATACGAAACCCAGCTTGAGCTATCATTTGAGACCAATAATAAGCCAAGAACTCCTGAAAATATATCAGCATATCACACCTAAAATTTGAGAAAATCGAAATTTCAGAGTTAATTTTATTCTTTACAAAAAAGGCAGCACAGAGACGACAACTCCGCGGTTTTGAATTAATCTAAGCATGAGCTATCATTTGAGACCAATAGCAAGCCAAGAACTCCTGAAAATATAACAGCATATCACACCTGAAGTTAGAGAAAACTTAATTTTTTAGAATAAAATTTGTTTGGTAATAAAAAAGGCAGAACAGAAAGCGGGAACATCGCGGTTTTGGACGAAACCAAGCTTGTGCTATCATTTGAGACCAATATCAAGCCAAGAACTCCTGAAAAGATATCAGCATATCACACCTAAAGTTTGAGAAAATCGAAATTTCAGAGTTAATTTTTTTCGTTACAAAAAAGGCAGCACAGAGACGGGAACTTCGCGGTTTTGTACGAAACCAAGCTTGAGCTATCATTTGAGACCAATAACAAGCCAAGAACTCCTGAAAATATATCAGCATATCACACCTGAAGTTAGAGAAAACTTAAATTTTTAGAATAAAATTTGTTTGGTAATAAAAAAAGGCAGAACAGAAAGCGGGAACATCGCGGTTTTGGACGAAACCAAGCTTGTGCTATCATTTGAGACCAATATCAAGCCAAGAACTCCTGAAAAGATATCAGCATATCACACCTAAAGTTTGAGAAAATCGAAATTTCAGATTTAATTTTTTTCGTTACAAAAAAGGCAGCACAGAGATGGGAACTTCGCGGTTTTGTACGAAAGCAAGCTTGAGCTATCATTTGAGACCAATAACAAGCCAAGAACTCCTGAAAATATATCAGCATATCACACCTGAAGTTAGAGAAAACTTAAATTTTTAGAATAAAATTTGTTTGGTAATAAAAAAGGCAGAACAGAAAGCGGGAACATCGCGGTTTTGGACGAAACCAAGCTTGTGCTATCATTTGAGACCAATATCAAGCCAAGAACTCCTGAAAAGATATCAGCATATCACACCTAAAGTTTGAGAAAATCGAAATTTCAGAGTTAATTTTTTTCGTTACAAAAAAGGCAGCACAGAGACGGGAACTTCGCAGTTTTGCACTAAGCTAAGCATGAGCTATCATTTAAGCCCAAAAATAAGCCTAGAACTTTTGAAAATATAACAGCATATCACGATGTTTGAGAAAATCTAAATTTCAGAGTAAATTTTTTCGTAATAAAAAAGGCAGCGCAGAGCCAGGAACTGCATGGTTTTTTACATTACCGAGCATTAGCTATCGTTTAAGACCAAAACTAAGCCTAGAACTCCTGAAAATATATTAGCATATCACACCTAAAATTTGAGAATATTGAATTTTCGGAGTTAATTTTTCTTATCAAAAAATTCAGCGCAGAGACGACTACGACGTAGCTTTGTATGAACATAAGCATATCAATTAAGACCAAAAACAAGTCTAGAACTCCTGAAAATATATCAGCATATCAAACCTGAAGTTTGAGAAAATTCAAATTTTAGATGTAAGAGGTTTTTTCGTTACAAAAAGGCAGCACAGAGACGGAAACTCCGAGGTTTTGTACTAATCTAAGCATGAGCTATCATTTAAGAAAAAAAACAAGCCTGGAACTCCTGAAAATATATCAGCATATCACACCTGAAATTTGAGAAAATCTAAAATACAGAGTAATTTTTTTCGTAATAAAAAATGGCAGCGCAGAGCCAGGAACTGCGTGGTTTTGTACGTAACCGAGCATAAGCTATCGTTTGAGAATAAAAACAAGACCCAAATTCCTGAAAATATATCAGCATATCACATCTTAAATTTGAGAAAATCGAAATTTCAGGCTTATTTTTTTCATAGAACATAAGTACACTCAGAGCCAGGAACTACGCGGTTTTGTACGTAACCAAGCATGAGGTATCGTTTGAGACCAAAAACAAGCCTAGAACTCCTGAAAATATATCAGCATATCACACCTGAAATATGAGAAAATCGATATTTCAGACTTATTTTTTCGCAGAACATAAGTAAACTCAGAGCCAGGAACTCCGCGGTTTTGGACGAAACCAAGCTTGAGCTATCATTTGAGAACAATAACAAGCCAAGAACTCCTGAAAATATATCAGCATATCACACCTGAAGTTAGAGAAAACTTAAATTTTTAGAATAAAATTTGTTTGGTAATAAAAAAGGCAGAACAGAGACGGGAACATCGCGGTTTTGGACGACACCAATCTTGTGCTATCATTTGAGACCAATATCAAGCCAAGAACTCCTGAAAATATATCAGCATATCACACCTAAAATTTGAGAAAATCGAAATTTCAGAGTTCATTTTTTTCGTTACAAAAAAGGCTGCACAGAGACGAGAACTCCGCGGTTTTGAACTAATCTAAGCATGATCTATCATTTAAGACTAAAAACAATCCTAGAACTCCTGAAAATATCTCAGCATATCACACCTGAAGTTTGAGAAAATTGAAATTTTTAGAGTAAAATTTTTTCGTAATAAAAAAGGCAGCAACGAGATGTGAACTCCGGGTTTTTGCACTAAGCTAAGCATGAGCTATCATTTAAAACCAAAAATAAGCCTAGAACTCTTGAAAATATATCAGCATATCACACCTGATATTCGAGAAAATCTAAATTTCAGAGTAAATTTTTTCGTAATAAAAAAGGCAGCGCAGAGCCTGGAACTGCGTGGTTTTGTACGTAACCAAGCATTCGCTATCGTTTAAGACCAAAAACAAGCCTAGAACTCCTGAAAATATATCAGCATATCACACCTGAAATTTGAGAAAATCTAAATTACAGAGTAATTTTTTTCGTAATAAAAAAGGCAGCGCAGAGCCTGGAACTGCGTGGTTTTGTACGTAACCGAGCATTCGCTATCGTTTAAGACCAAAAGCAAGCCTAGAACTCCTGAAAATATATCAGCATATCACACCTGAAATATGAGAAAATCGATATTTCAAACTTATTTTTTCGCAGAACATAAGTAAACTCAGAGCCAGGAACTCCGTGGTTTTGGACGAAACCAAGCTTAAGCTATCATTTGAGACCAATAACAAGTGTAGCATTACGCTACGTATCGTACGACATCTGTCGACTTTCTTTAGAACTTCTGAACTTCTGTGTCTAAGGCTAGGTCACGGTTGATATATAAAAAAGCGTACATTGTGATTCACGGCATTACAGGTAGATGGCGCTTATATCAGTCCGTATTTTGTAATACGTCTGGCAGTTATAAAATTGAGATAAGACTCGCGCTAATTTTGAATGTGAATTTTGAGGTATTCCAGATTGTCAAAAGAAAAAAGTTGATTTTTGATGGAGTCTGTCAGAGCGCCGTGAGATTTTGAAAGAAAAAGAGATAATCTGGATTTGTTCTGGTCTTTTTTGCCATAATTTGCTTAGCTGCATCTTGATAAAGTGCGATTTATTTCAAACATTGTATGGCAAGTGCTATTGTTGCATTGTTGGAGCAGAAATAAAACCGAAACCCTTGCCGGGCGAAGAGGCCCAATATAAATTATTTAGCAAGTGCTATACCCTGAAACCGCCTGATTCCGGAAGGCCCTTGTGAGTGCCGGGCCGGCGGGACAGTCTGCAGCTGCCGCGATTTCCGCGGGTTTCTTCGCCACATCATCGGAGAGTTAGAGTCCGCATCCAGCGGGCTCTCGCAAGTGAGAAAAGGAGTTCAGCGAGCTATTGGGTCCGCCGTATCAAAGCGGACACTGGCCCACAAACTCTTTTTTAATTTAAGCAACAGCTTTTGCATCCTGCTTTCGAGAACATCAAATTATTTATATTTTTGTTAAAAAAAACGTTACAAATCGGATTCCTTTTTTGTATCCAGTATTTTTGTGCCATAATAGTTTTTTTTGTTGTTTTGCTAAATTTCCCCAAATTCCAATTGCCTCGTTTGACGGGCGTATAAAGACCTGGCTCTTTAATTTAGGCTACGTTCAGCCAGCGCATCATCTGTCACCATCCATATCACCCGCCTCATTAACCCATTATTTTCCTGCAGCCAAATTATTACTAGCCGAGTCTTTATTTTTACTTACCGGTTTTGCTAACTATTGAATTTGTAATGTCCTTGTTTAGGTACAGTCGTCTTCATTTTTAAGTGAAGTGCTAATATTAAATATTTTTAATTATTGTAATTTAATTACATTCTGGTCACTAGGGAGGTGGTTGAATGTGAAAGTGAAATAGGTACAGTTCTCTTCATTTTTAAGTGAAGTGCTAAATTTAAATATTTTTGTTATTATAATTTAATTGTATTCTGACCACTAGGGAACTTATTGAATGTGAAATACCCTTATTCAGATGCCATTATTGTGATTTTTACGTGAAATGCTAAATTTTAAATAATTGATAATTTTTGCTAATATTAAATATTTTTACTTTGTCGTCAAAATTAAACGTATTAATGCAAGTAAGAAGTGTTTTACTGCAAAATGGCGCCCGAGAAGGTAAAGAACTCTGGATTTTCTTTTAATAATTGTAATTACATTTTTTTTTTGGATTTGTGAGACGGTGACCGTAGACCGGTCGCGGTTCTATTAACCTTGATTTTGGATTGTTTCAGCCTGCTGCCTCCTTACGTCCCATCACTAACCCGAATTCCGTCATATAAAAAATTGCTTTTATTTATGTTAAAAAAAAATTTATCTGTTGCCCTTTACTTATGCCTTTTTCTCAATTACCCGTAACATATCCCGAATACCTTATTTCATAGTCTGAGTCCTGTAGTTAGAGCCCGTAGACGTTAGGGAATTCGCAGGTAAGTCAGACATAGAATGTATGATTTGCGTTTTGTTATTTTTTTTTGAAACTGAACTTGTTTTTTTTTAATTCGAACTCTAACTTGGCATTTAGACTTCGAGTGTTATTTTCTTTCTTTGACTTAAGCGCTTGGTTTAGACCACGGATATACTCGAACTTCGGATTTTATTTTTTTAGGTAGATTAACTTTATTTTTTGTTTGAACTTGCAACGCAAGACAACATTCGACTTTTCGCCATGTCGCACTTAAGTAATGAACGGTCAATTGCTGAGACACCTCATGCGCACTCATCTTTAAACTCGTACGATCCGAGGATTTTAGATCCAATGGCAGACGATGAAGAACAGTTTTTTGATTCTGAACCACGACCTCAGGCGATGCATATGTCCGGACTTCCCCCGCCTTTTCCTTTCAAAGATTATTCACTTACGAAATGGAACTTGAACTTTTCCGGGGACTCTTGTGTTCGCGAATTTTTCTTTCGAATCGAGGAAGAAGGTATGGCGCGTAACGTCAATCCTTCATATGTTGTCAGACGTTTCCATGAATTGTTGTCAGATAGTGCCTTGAAACATTTTAGGGCAATCAGATATCAAGGTCTTACTTATGCGGAATTAAAGTCTGAATTCGTTAAAACCTTCGACGTAGCCGATTTCGATTTCAAGCTTGAGAGCCAACTTCGCGCTTTATCACAGAAGGACAACCAGTCAGTGGTTGATTTTGTTATTCAGGCGCGCGATCTAAACGCAAAGCTTCGTACACCGGTTTCCGAAGACAACCTGTTTAACATTATTAAATATGGAATGAATCCTAGATATCATCCTTGTCTTGCAACTAACGTGGTCAGGGATATTGATGGTTTGTTAGAAGTCGCGAAAAATTTTGAAGCCTTCGAAGGTTCACGTCCAGCACGTTTGGCTATTGCACCGATTAGTGCTCAAGTTGTAGGTCAACCCAGTTCTATAGTGTGTATGAAGTGTGATGCAACTGGTCACAACTATCGTAATTGTCCTAACGCTTCAGGGGCAGTGTGCTTCAAGTGTAAGCGTGTTGGTGTAATCACACGCGATTGTCCTAGTTGTAATTCTGGTCCGTCAAAAAACGAATAAGTGGCGCACTGAGAGGTCCATCGGTGTCGCCCGTTTATATGAATAATTCCCCGGATAATAGACTTTTTATTGATGTTTTAGTTGCTGGCTCTTCGGTAAGAGCTCTTTTAGACTCTGGTGCTCAGGTTTCACTAATTGATATATCCCTCTTATCGGAGCTCGGTATAACATATCACGAGGATATCCGGCCTTATGTTGTCTCCGCCGACAATTCTCCTATTGAAATTCTAGGCGGTTTGGACGTCCCCATTCTTTTTAGTGGCATTCGCGTTCTGCACCCCTGTCTAGTAAGCAGTAATCTTCCTACTGCATTTATTTTAGGAATTGAGTTTTGGAATGCTGTTGGTCTCATTGACATTTTAAAGAAGGCATTCCGTGATGGTTTGTCAGGTAAGCTTTACGTCGCTTCACATCATGTTCCTGTCGCAGTCCCACGAGTAGGTGAGGTTCGCTATGTCCACCCTCGTACGGTGCTTGCACCACTGCAGGAATCAAAACTCCAATGTGTTATTGACGAGTTTGAGGAGATTTCTTCTGATAAAGCTGGATTAGGTTGTACTTCGTGGCTTTCGCATAAAATTGAGACTGTTGGTTCGCCCATCCGTCAACGTTACTATCCCTTATCTCCAGTCAAACTCAAGATTCTCAACGAAGAGATCGACAAGATGTTAGAGTCAGGCGTTATTCGTCCCTCACGATCACCCTGGGCTTCCCCAGTGGTGATGGTTACCAAGAAAGATGGTAGTGTCAGATTTTGCGTGGACAGTAGGAAGTTGAACAGCGTTACCATCAGGGATTCATACCCTCTCCCGCGCGTCCAGGACATCCTTGATAACCTACGAGGTGCCAAATATCTAACTTCGTTGGATTTTAGGAGCGCCTTTTGGCAAATCCCCTTAGCTGATAAGGCCAGTTGTGAGAAAACGGCCTTTATTGTACCCCAAAGGGGCCTCTTTGAGTTTGTTCGTCTCCCTTTTGGTTTAACCAACGCTGCGTCCGAGATGCAGAGGCTTACTGACATGATTGTCAATTTTGAATATACCCCTGAGTCTGAGGATTTTATCTTCGGCTATGTTGATGATTTGATTTTGGTGTCTCGTGATTTTGACAGTCATATGCGGCTTATTCGTAAGGTTCGTGATAGGTTGAAAGAAGCTGGTCTTACGGTTAATTTAGATAAGTGCGAGTTTTGTAAGTCTGAATTGAAGTATCTCGGCTACATCGTCAATGAGCGTGGTCTTCGAACTGATCCAAAGAAATTAGAAGCTATTAGGGATTACCCTACCCCTTCTTCTGCCAAGTCTCTACGTGCTTTCATTGGTATGTGTTCGTATTATCGCCGTTTCGTGGATGGTTTTTCTTCGATTATTGCTCCTCTGACGGCACTTATTGGTAAGAGAAAGGGACGTGATCCCATCGATTGGAACGATAGTGCTAGTAAAGCTTTTTCTAAATTGAAGGATGCCTTGATGAGCGCTCCGTTGATGGCTTGCCCGGATTTTTCGAAACCTTTTATCCTTCAATGTGACGCTAGCCAGGTTGGCTTAGGCTCGGTCCTGGCTCAAGAGTTTGACGGCGTTGAACATCCAATTGCTTATTATTCTCGTTTATTCACTAAAGCTGAACGTGGATACGGGACAACCGAACATGAGCTTCTCGCCGTTGTTGATTCCATAAAGCATTTCCGCGGATATCTCGATGGAATGAGGTTTAAGATCATTACTGACCATATTGCTCTTAAATGGTTGATCACCCTTGATAATCCTACCGGGCGCTTGGCTCGTTGGGCAACTTTGATTTCCCAATATAACTTTGAGATTGAACATAAAAAAGGTGTCCTTAATGTTGTTCCAGACGCCTTGTCCCGCGCTCAAGTTGGGCTTATCTCATTCGCGCGTGGCATGGATCCTTCTGGAGATCCTTGGTATGAACGAATTTACCAGGGAGTTTTGGACAATCCTCAAATGTTTACTGCATTTGCTCTTCGGGATGGTGTCTTAATGCGCAGGGTATCTATCGAAAACCCTTTAGCACCTAATCCATGGCGTATAGTTCTTCCTGCTTCAAGGACTAGAGAGGCGGTTGCTGAAATTCATAATGGATTTCCCAACGTTCATCCTGGTGTTATGAAAACGTATTTAAAAGCTCGTGACTTATACTATTGGCCGAATATGTACCGTGATGTTACAAGGTTCCTTTCCGAATGTCAGATTTGCAAGTCTTATAAAATTGCAAATTCACAACCTCGTGGACTTCGCTTATTTCCTCGTCGTGTTGCGGCTCCAATGGATCTTCTTTCCATTGACTTAATTGGTCCTTTACCGGTTAGCCGTAATGGGTGTCGTTATTTTTTGACTTTGGTTGACGTTTTTACCAAATTTGTTTGGTTGGTCCCTTTGAAGTTGGTGAATGCGAGGTCAATATCGATGGCATTAGAGTCGGAGGTTATTTTGCGGTACGGTGTTCCTACTAACATTCTCTGTGACAACGCTACAGTTTTTCATAGTCGTCAATTTCTGGATTTCCTGGCGAGCTATAATATTCCAGGTCCGTGTTATACCCCATATTATTCGCCACAAGCGAATGTTGTGGAGAGATATAACCAGGTCGTGATTACAACTTTGAGCATTTTAGTTGAAAATGACCAACGCAGTTGGTCGGGTCATTTACATCGGGTCGCTCTTTATTTAAACTCTTGTATAAATTTGGCTACTGCTTATACACCGAATTTTTTGATGTACGGCCGCGAGTTGTCAATGATTCGTGAACGTGTTGAGAATCAGGTTGTGGACCAAGATGTGGGACTCAGCCGGATGGAACACGCTTCGAATCTTCAGACGCTTCGTGAGGTGTACAATAAAGTTTCTGATTCGATGGCTTTAGCCTTTCATCGTAACGCCGCCAAGTTCAACACGAACCGTTCTTCGCCAAGAATCGTTGGTGACCAAATCGTTTGGCACCGGAATTTCCAGCGTGGATCCGCTGATCCTTTTCGAGGCGGTAAATTCGCTCCACGTTTCGTTCGGTGCCGTGTGGTTAGACGGGTGTCTCCACAGGTATATGTACTGGCTGATACCGATTCCGAGCACGTCGGTACCTATCATATTAAAGATATCTTGAAATAGTTTCTTCTTTCGGCCCGTTCAGTTTTCTCAAAATTCTAAAATGCGCTTTAGTCCGCCATTCCCTTGTCGGTAATCCTTGCTTGATTTGTTTCTTATCGTTTTTTTGTTTTCGTTTGAGCGTTTCCCTGCTCCTTTTTCCAGATTTGACCTTTTTTACCGTTGGTGTTTAAGGCTTCGTTTATCTTTCCCGGTCTATGATAGCCTGGTTGTATAATTTGATGACTCGATGTGAGGGATTAAGATCTGTGGCCAGGTGCAGTTTCTGTCCTATCCCGGCCGTCACGTCTTGGACCGCGTGACGCGTTGGTTGGCGTTTTGTCATCTTGTTAATCTATTAGGTTAGTCTTTAGGGGTAATGTTAATAACTGGTTAGTTTTGTTTTTTTTTTGGAATTCGTTTAGGGTTCTCTTGTTGTGCCTTTTTTTGGCCTTAGCATTACGTTGTGTTTGTTTTTGTTGCTTGGGGTTAGTTTTCTTGTGTTTACTTGTGTTGTTGTTTGTTTGTTTCTTTGTTTGGTAGGGAGATGCTGTAGCATTACGCTACGTATCGTACGACATCTGTCGACTTTCTTTAGAACTTCTGAACTTCTGTGTCTAAGGCTAGGTCACGGTTGATATATAAAAAAGCGTACATTGTGATTCACGGCATTACAGGTAGATGGCGCTTATATCAGTCCGTATTTTGTAATACGTCTGGCAGTTATAAAATTGAGATAAGACTCGCGCTAATTTTGAATGTGAATTTTGAGGTATTCCAGATTGTCAAAAGAAAAAAGTTGATTTTTGATGGAGTCTGTCAGAGCGCCGTGAGATTTTGAAAGAAAAAGAGATAATCTGGATTTGTTCTGGTCTTTTTTGCCATAATTTGCTTAGCTGCATCGTGATAAAGTGCGATTTATTTCAAACATTGTATGGCAAGTGCTATTGTTGCATTGTTGGAGCAGAAATAAAACCGAAACCCTTGCCGGGCGAAGAGGCCCAATATAAATTATTTAGCAAGTGCTATACCCTGAAACCGCCTGATTCCGGAAGGCCCTTGTGAGTGCCGGGCCGGCGGGACAGTCTGCAGCTGCCGCGATTTCCGCGGGTTTCTTCGCCACATCATCGGAGAGTTAGAGTCCGCATCCAGCGGGCTCTCGCAAGTGAGAAAAGGAGTTCATCGAGCTATTGGGTCCGCCGTATCAAAGCGGACACTGGCCCACGAACTCTTTTTTAATTTAAGCAACAGCTTTTGCATCCTGCTTTCGAGAACATCAAATTATTTATATTTTTGTTAAAAAAACGTTACAAATCGGATTCCTTTTTTGTATCCAGTATTTTTGTGCCATAATAGTTTTTTTTGTTGTTTTGCTAAATTTCCCCAAATTCCAATTGCCTCGTTTGACGGGCGTATAAAGACCTGGCTCTTTAATTTAGGCTACGTTCAGCCAGCGCATCATCTGTCACCATCCATATCACCCGCCTCATTAACCCATTATTTTCCTGCAGCCAAATTATTACTAGCCGAGTCTTTATTTTTACTTACCGGTTTTGCTAACTATTGAATTTGTAATGTCCTTGTTTAGGTACAGTCGTCTTCATTTTTAAGTGAAGTGCTAATATTAAATATTTTTAATTATTGTAATTTAATTACATTCTGGTCACTAGGGAGGTGGTTGAATGTGAAAGTGAAATAGGTACAGTTCTCTTCATTTTTAAGTGAAGTGCTAAATTTAAATATTTTTGTTATTATAATTTAATTGTATTCTGACCACTAGGGAACTTATTGAATGTGAAATACCCTTATTCAGATGCCATTATTGTGATTTTTACGTGAAATGCTAAATTTTAAATAATTGATAATTTTTGCTAATATTAAATATTTTTACTTTGTCGTCAAAATTAAACGTATTAATGCAAGTAAGAAGTGTTTTACTGCAAAATGGCGCCCGAGAAGGTAAAGAACTCTGGATTTTCTTTTAATAATTGTAATTAAATTTTTTTTTTGGATTTGTGAGACGGTGACCGTAGACCGGTCGCGGTTCTATTAACCTTGATTTTGGATTGTTTCAGCCTGCTGCCTCCTTACGTCCCATCACTAACCCGAATTCCGTCATATAAAAAATTGCTTTTATTTATGTTAAAAAAAAATTTATCTGTTGCCCTTTACTTATGCCTTTTTCTCAATTACCCGTAACATATCCCGAATACCTTATTTCATAGTCTGAGTCCTGTAGTTAGAGCCCGTAGACGTTAGGGAATTCGCAGGTAAGTCAGACATAGAATGTATGATTTGCGTTTTGTTATTTTTTTCAGAAACTGAACTTGTTTTTTTTTAATTCGAACTCTAACTTGGCATTTAGACTTCGAGTGTTATTTTCTTTCTTTGACTTAAGCGCTTGGTTTAGACCACGGATATACTCGAACTTCGGATTTTATTTTTTTAGGTAGATTAACTTTATTTTTTGTTTGAACTTGCAACGCAAGACAACATTCGACTTTTCGCCATGTCGCACTTAAGTAATGAACGGTCAATTGCTGAGACACCTCATGCGCACTCATCTTTAAACTCGTACGATCCGAGGATTTTAGATCCAATGGCAGACGATGAAGAACAGTTTTTTGATTCTGAACCACGACCTCAGGCGATGCATATGTCCGGACTTCCCCCGCCTTTTCCTTTCAAAGATTATTCACTTACGAAATGGAACTTGAACTTTTCCGGGGACACTTGTGTTCGCGAATTTTTCTTTCGAATCGAGGAAGAAGGTATGGCGTGTAACGTCAATCCTTCATATGTTGTCAGACGTTTCCATGAATTGTTGTCAGATAGTGCCTTGAAACATTTTAGGGCAATCAGATATCAAGGTCTTACTTATGCGGAATTAAAGTCTGAATTCGTTAAAACCTTCGACGTAGCCGATTTCAATTTCAAGCTTGAGAGCCAACTTCGCGCTTTATCACAGAAGGACAACCAGTCAGTGGTTGATTTTGTTATTCAGGCGCGCGATCTAAACGCAAAGCTTCGTACACCGGTTTCCGAAGACAACCTGTTTAACATTATTAAATATGGAATGAATCCTAGATATCATCCTTGTCTTGCAACTAACGTGGTCAGGGATATTGATGGTTTGTTAGAAGTCGCGAAAATTTTTGAAGCCTTCCAAGGTTCACGTCCAGCACGTTTGGCTATTGCACCGATTAGTGCTCAAGTTGTAGGTCAACCCAGTTCTATAGTGTGTATGAAGTGTGATGCAACTGGTCACAACTATCGTAATTGTCCTAACGTTTCAGGGGCAGTGTGCTTCAAGTGTAAGCGTGTTGGTGCAATCACACGCGATTGTCCTAGTTGTAATTCTGGTCCGTCAAAAAACGAATAAGTGGCGCACTGAGAGGTCCATCGGTGTCGCCCGTTTATATGAATAATTCCCCGGATAATAGACTTTTTATTGATGTTTTAGTTGCTGGCTCTTCGGTAAGAGCTCTTTTAGACTCTGGTGCTCAGGTTTCACTAATTGATATATCCCTCTTATCGGAGCTCGGTATAACATATCACGAGGATATCCGGCCTTATGTTGTCTCCGCCGACAATTCTCCTATTGAAATTCTAGGCGGTTTGGACGTCCCCATTCTTTTTAGTGGCATTCGCGTTCTGCACCCCTGTCTAGTAAGCAGTAATCTTCCTACTGCATTTATTTTAGGAATTGAGTTTTGGAATGCTGTTGGTCTCATTGACATTTTAAAGAAGGCATTCCGTGATGGTTTGTCAGGTAAGCTTTACGTCGCTTCACATCATGTTCCTGTCGCAGTCCCACGAGTAGGTGAGGTTCGCTATGTCCACCCTCGTACGGTGCTTGCACCACTGCAGGAATCAAAACTCCAATGTGTTATTGACGAGTTTGAGGAGATTTCTTCTGATAAAGCTGGATTAGGTTGTACTTCGTGGCTTTCGCATAAAATTGAGACTGTTGGTTCGCCCATCCGTCAACGTTACTATCCCTTATCTCCAGTCAAACTCAAGATTCTCAACGAAGAGATCGACAAGATGTTAGAGTCAGGCGTTATTCGTCCCTCACGATCACCCTGGGCTTCCCCAGTGGTGATGGTTACCAAGAAAGATGGTAGTGTCAGATTTTGCGTGGACAGTAGGAAGTTGAACAGCGTTACCATCAGGGATTCATACCCTCTCCCGCGCGTCTAGGACATCCTTGATAACCTACGAGGTGCCAAATATCTAACTTCGTTGGATTTTAGGAGCGCCTTTTGGCAAATCCCCTTAGCTGATAAGGCCAGTTGTGAGAAAACGGCCTTTATTGTACCCCAAAGGGGCCTCTTTGAGTTCGTTCGTCTCCCTTTTGGTTTAACCAACGCTGCGTCCGAGATGCAGAGGCTTACTGACATGATTGTCAATTTTGAATATACCCCTGAGTCTGAGGATTTTATCTTCGGCTATGTTGATGATTTGATTTTGGTGTCTCGTGATTTTGACAGTCATATGCGGCTTATTCGTAAGGTTCGTGATAGGTTGAAAGAAGCTGGTCTTACGGTTAATTTAGATAAGTGCGAGTTTTGTAAGTCTGAATTGAAGTATCTCGGCTACATCGTCAATGAGCGTGGTCTTCAAACTGATCCAAAGAAATTAGAAGCTATTAGGGATTACCCTACCCCTTCTTCTGCCAAGTCTCTACGTGCTTTCATTGGTATGTGTTCGTATTATCGCCGTTTCGTGGATGGTTTTTCTTCGATTATTGCTCCTCTGACGGCACTTATTGGTAAGAGAAAGGGACGTGATCCCATCGATTGGAACGATAGTGCTAGTAAAGCTTTTTCTAAATTGAAGGATGCCTTGATGAGCGCTCCGTTGATGGCTTGCCCGGATTTTTCGAAACCTTTTATCCTTCAATGTGACGCTAGCCAGGTTGGCTTAGGCTCGGTCCTGGCTCAAGAGTTTGACGGCGTTGAACATCCAATTGCTTATTATTCTCGTTTATTCACTAAAGCTGAACGTGGATACGGGACAACCGAACATGAGCTTCTCGCCGTTGTTGATTCCATAAAGCATTTCCACGGATATCTCGATGGAATGAGGTTTAAGATCATTACTGACCATATTGCTCTTAAATGGTTGATCACCCTTGATAATCCTACCGGGCGCTTGGCTCGTTGGGCAACTTTGATTTCCCAATATAACTTTGAGATTGAACATAAAAAAGGTGTCCTTAATGTTGTTCCAGACGCCTTGTCCCGCGCTCAAGTTGGGCTTATCTCATTCGCGCGTGGCATGGATCCTTCTGGAGATCATTGGTATGAACGAATTTACCAGGGAGTTTTGGACAATCCTCAAATGTTTACTGCATTTGCTCTTCGGGATGGTGTCTTAATGCGCAGGGTATCTATCGAAAACCCTTTAGCACCTAATCCATGGCGTATAGTTCTTCCTGCTTCAAGGACTAGAGAGGCGGTTGCTGAAATTCATAATGGATTTCCCAACGTTCATCCTGGTGTTATGAAAACGTATTTAAAAGCTCGTGACTTATACTATTGGCCGAATATGTACCGTGATGTTACAAGGTTCCTTTCCGAATGTCAGATTTGCAAGTCTTATAAAATTGCAAATTCACAACCTCGTGGACTTCGCTTATTTCCTCGTCGTGTTGCGGCTCCAATGGATCTTCTTTCCATTGACTTAATTGGTCCTTTACCGGTTAGCCGTAATGGGTGTCGTTATATTTTGACTTTGGTTGACGTTTTTACCAAATTTGTTTGGTTGGTCCCTTTGAAGTTGGTGAATGCGAGGTCAATATCGATGGCATTAGAGTCGGAGGTTATTTTGCGGTACGGTGTTCCTACTAACATTCTCTGTGACAACGCTACAGTTTTTCATAGTCGTCAATTTCTGGATTTCCTGGCGAGCTATAATATTCCAGGTCCGTGTTATACCCCATATTATTCGCCACAAGCGAATGTTGTGGAGAGATATAACCAGGTCGTGATTACAACTTTGAGCATTTTAGTTGAAAATGACCAACGCAGTTGGTCGGGTCATTTACATCGGGTCGCTCTTTATTTAAACTCTTGTATAAATTTGGCTACTGCTTATACACCGAATTTTTTGATGTACGGCCGCGAGTTGTCAATGATTCGTGAACGTGTTGAGAATCAGGTTGTGGACCAAGATGTGGGACTCAGCCGGATGGAACACGCTTCGAATCTTCAGACGCTTCGTGAGGTGTACGATAAAGTTTCTGATTCGATGGCTTTAGCCTTTCATCGTAACGCCGCCAAGTTCAACACGAACCGTTCTTCGCCAAGAATCGTTGGTGACCAAATCGTTTGGCGCCGGAATTTCCAGCGTGGATCCGCTGATCCTTTTCGAGGCGGTAAATTCGCTCCACGTTTCGTTCGGTGCCGTGTGGTTAGACGGGTGTCTCCACAGGTATATGTACTGGCTGATACCGATTCCGAGCACGTCGGTACCTATCATATTAAAGATATCTTGAAATAGTTTCTTCTTTCGGCCCGTTCAGTTTTCTCAAAATTCTAAAATGCGCTTTAGTCCGCCATTCCCTTGTCGGTAATCCTTGCTTGATTTGTTTCTTATCGTTTTTTTGTTTTCGTTTGAGCGTTTCCTTGCTCCTTTTTCCAGATTTGACCTTTTTTACCGTTGGTGTTTAAGGCTTCGTTTATCTTTCCCGGTCTATGATAGCCTGGTTGTATAATTTGATGACTCGATGTGAGGGATTAAGATCTGTGGCCAGGTGCAGTTTCTGTCCTATCCCGGCCGTCACGTCTTGGACCGCGTGACGCGTTGGTTGGCGTTTTGTCATCTTGTTAATCTATTAGGTTAGTCTTTAGGGGTAATGTTAATAACTGGTTAGTTTTGTTTTTTTTTTGGAATTCGTTTAGGGTTCTCTTGTTGTGCCTTTTTTTGGCCTTAGCATTACGTTGTGTTTGTTTTTGTTGCTTGGGGTTAGTTTTCTTGTGTTTACTTGTGTTGTTGTTTGTTTGTTTCTTTGTTTGGTAGGGAGATGCTGTAGCATTACGCTACGTATCGTACGACATCTGTCGACTTTCTTTAGAACTTCTGAACTTCTGTGTCTAAGGCTAGGTCACGGTTGATATATAAATTGTTTTGGACCCGGGGTATGTCCTTAAACTACGTCCGGATGGACCCGGGGTTATGTCCTTAAACTGCGTCCGGACTCGGGTATGTCCTTAAACTGCGCCAAGGAGAGAGGTATGGGCACTGCGAATGACATCTCGCTAAGTGTGGTAGGGCACGTTCAGCGAATGTCATCTCGTTCAAATCTGGAGCAGAGCCCGACTGGGGAAGTACCTCCACCTTACAGAAAACCACAGCCAAATAGCACTAGACCCTACTCATAGTGTTGTGTTCCTGCCGGTGAGTAAGGTCGCCAGTGAGCTCTAAGAGGATACATTGTGTTGACGACGGAGGGCCCACGGAATCAATAATACGGCCTTTGTTCTTTGTGGGCGCAGAGTGCAGGTGCGGCGATCAGGGAGACCCGGTGAAACGGTTGTCCGCTGGCCGCCCGCAGGTCAGTAGGGTTCCCGAACCCAGGGGTCACTTAATCTCCACCCTGGGAGGCTGAACCGCCAACCTGCGAAAAATCCCTGGTGTAGTAGTCGTGCCGGTGTAGGAGACCGGAGTGGACCCGGCTACTACAACAGGGGGGGACCGGGGGCCCTTCCGTACGCCGTGCCTGCAAATTGCACCTCCCACATCGTTCCTCGGTCGGTTTGTTTCGTCCTCTTGTCCTTTTAGCCGTCGACACAGTGAATCCTCCTTTATTTCCCACACACTCCCCAAAATTATGGCAAAAAAAAATACAGAAGAAATAGGTCTTCAGCGGAGTCCCCTTCCACAAAAGTGGATTTCTGCAACGTCAGGGGACTGCATTCGAATCTAAACGCAGTACACCACCACCTCGAGTCTGCGCAGCCGACCCTTCTGTTTTTAACAGAGACGCAGATATCCTGCCCGGCCGATACATCATATCTGTTATACCCCGGCTATGTGCTAGAACACAGGTTTGTGAGGCGCGCTGGGGTATGTATGTACGCTCGGCAGGATGTCTGTTGTCGCCGCCTCCATGCCTATGAAGACAGGGACCTGTCAGTGCTATGGGTGCGTGTAGACTTCGGCGGCCACACCCGCGTCTACGCGTGCCTTTACAGGTCTCACAGCGGAGACACGGACACAAAACGGCTCTTCGAGCACCTACAAGTGACGACCGACAGAGTTCTGGAGCAGTACCCATCCGCTGAATTGGTGATTTTGGGAGATTTTAATGCCCACCACATTGAGTGGCTTGATTCTCGGTCCACCGACTATGCGGGGAGGTCTGCTTACGAATTTTCTCTGGCCTATGGTCTCTCGCAATTGGTACGTTCTCCCACGAGAATACCAGATATCGAGGACCATACAAGCTCTTTACTGGACCTCCTGCTGACCACACGTCCGGACGGATATTCCGTCTCAGTGAATGCACCTCTCGGCTCGTCCGATCACTGCCTCGTCCGGACGCTGGCACCTAGCGCGCGGCCTGATCCACCACGGCCAACTGGCTCGCGACGCGTGTGGCAGTATACGTCAGCAGATTGGGATGGATTGCGTGAATTCTACGCATCGTACCCGTGGAGGCAGCTCTGTTTCACATCAGAAGATCCTGACTCCTGTACAGCTAAAGTCGCCGAGACTATACTGGAGGGAATGGCCTGCTTCATTCCCAACTCGGTAATAGCTGCAGGAGCAAAGAAACGACCTTGGTTTAATCGGCCCTGTAGAGAAGCTACAATTCGTAAGCAGGCTGCTTACAGGGCTTGGACCAAGGCCGTTACTGATAAGGATCCCAACATATCTGATGTGAAACGTAAATTAAACACTGCCTCGAGGTCCAGTAAAATAGCAATTGCCAGAGCCAAATTCGACTTCGTCGGCAGAATTGGTAGGAAGCTAGTGGGCTACCCCACCGGGAGTCGTGCCTTCTGGTCACTTGCCAAAGCTGCCGAGGGAAACTTTTGTCGGTCGTCCTTACCACCACTGCGTAATGCTGATGGTAATCTGGTCCATAGTGCAAAAGAAAAAGCCGATCTTCTGGGTACTCTCTTTGCCTCGAACTCGACCTTGAACGATGATGGCAGCACCGTACCGCCTGACATCCCGCGGTGCGCAGCCTCGATGCCGGAAATTATCATTAAACAAAGTGATGTCCGGCGGGAGCTGCTATCATTAAACGTTCACAAGTCGAGCGGACCAGACGGCATACCAGCAGTTGTGCTCAAACGGTGTGCTCCTGAGTTGTGTCCCGTGCTAACGCGCCTTTTCACACTCTCTTACCACAAACGGCAAGTGCCGTCTTCATGGAAGACTGCCCTCGTGCACCCTGTGCCTAAAAAGGGCGATAGTTCGGACCCGTCGAATTACAGGCCTATCGCTATAACCTCTCTTCTCTCCACGGTTATGGAGCGCATATTCAATGCAAAGCTCCTGGGATACCTAGAAGAGCACGACCTGATCAGTGATCGCCAGTATGGCTTTCGTCACGGTCGATCAACTGGTGATCTTCTAGTGTATCTCACTCACCGCTGGGCTTCAGCCATTGAGAGTCAGGGAGAGGCATTGGCAGTCAGCCTTGATATAGCTAAGGCGTTCGATCGGGTCTGGCATCGAGGTCTTCTATCGAAGTTACCAGCTTACGGCCTGCCCGAGGGATTGTGCAGATGGGTCGCCAGCTTTTTGTCCGGCAGAAGCATACGAGCTGTAGTCGACGGCAGTTGCTCCGAAAGCATGGACATAAACGCTGGTGTCCCGCAAGGCTCCGTGCTATCCCCAACGCTGTTTTTGCTGCATATCAATGATATGTTGTCTATCGGCAACATTCATTGTTATGCGGACGACAGTACTGGGGATGCCTTTTACACGGGCCGTGCCAATATCCCTCGATCCGTTGTGGTAGAGAGTCGTGAAAAACTTGTGTCCGATATCGAGAACACTCTTTCTGGAGTCTCGCTGTGGGGTCAGGACAACTTAGTCCGATTCAACCCCACAAAAACACAAGTTTGCGCGTTTACCGCTAAGAAAACCCTATTTACTGTGGCCCCTCAGTTCCAAGGCACAACCCTTACAATGTCAGAGAGTATTGGGATCCTCGGTGTCGACATTTCCAGCGACGTCCAATTCCGTAGTCACCTTGAAGGGAAGGCCAAGCTGGCATCCAAAAAGCTCGGTGTGCTCAATAGAGCAAGGAGATACTTCACTCCGGGGCAGAGACTGCTTCTATACAAGTCGCAAGTCAGACCCCACATGGAGTACTGCTGTCACCTTTGGGCGGGAGCACCTGGATACCAGCTTGGGCCCTTTGACTCGGTGCAAAGGCGCGCTGTGCGGATCGTCGACGATCCCAAACTCACGAGCGATATTGAACCATTGAGTCTAAGGAGAGACTTTGCCTCCTTATGTGTGTTCTATCGCTTGTACAATGGGTTGTGCTCTGAAGAACTGTTTGATATGATGCCCACGGCAGCTTTTTATCACCGCACCGCTCGCCGCCGGCAGGGTGTTCATCCTCACACCCTGGAGCCTAATGGGTCGCGCACTGTACGGTTTAAGAGGAATTTCCTCCCACGAACGCTGCGACTGTGGAATGAACTCCCTGCCGAGGTTTTCCCAGCGGGCTACAGTATGAGGTTCTTCAAAAAAGGAGTGTATAGGTTCTTAAAGGGTAGGCAACGCGCATGTGAATCCTCTGGGGTTGCAGGCGTCCATAGGCTACGGTAACTGCTTACCATCAGGCGGGCCGTATGCTTGTTTGCCACCGTCGTGGTATAAAAAAAAAAATAAAAAAAAAAATAAAAAAGCGTTCATTGTGATTCACGGCATTACAGGTAGATGGCGCTTATATCAGTCCGTATTTTGTAATACGTCTGGCAGTTATAAAATTGAGATAAGACTCGCGCTAATTTTGAATGTGAATTTTGAGGTATTCCAGATTGTCAAAAGAAAAAAGTTGATTTTTGATGGAGTCTGTCAGAGCGCCGTGAGATTTTGAAAGAAAAAGAGATAATCTGGATTTGTTCTGGTCTTTTTTGCCATAATTTGCTTAGCTGCATCGTGATAAAGTGCGATTTATTTCAAACATTGTATGGCAAGTGCTATTGTTGCATTGTTGGAGCAGAAATAAAACCGAAACCCTTGCCGGGCGAAGAGGCCCAATATAAATTATTTAGCAAGTGCTATACCCTGAAACCGCCTGATTCCGGAAGGCCCTTGTGAGTGCCGGGCCGGCGGGACAGTCTGCAGCTGCCGCGATTTCCGCGGGTTTCTTCGCCACATCATCGGAGAGTTAGAGTCCGCATCCAGCGGGCTCTCGCAAGTGAGAAAAGGAGTTCAGCGAGCTATTGGGTCCGCCGTATCAAAGCGGACACTGGCCCACGAACTCTTTTTTAATTTAAGCAACAGCTTTTGCATCCTGCTTTCGAGAACATCAAATTATTTATATTTTTGTTAAAAAAACGTTACAAATCGGATTCCTTTTTTGTATCCAGTATTTTTGTGCCATAATAGTTTTTTTTGTTGTTTTGCTAAATTTCCCCAAATTCCAATTGCCTCGTTTGACGGGCGTATAAAGACCTGGCTCTTTAATTTAGGCTACGTTCAGACAGCGCATCATCTGTCACCATCCATATCACCCGCCTCATTAACCCATTATTTTCCTGCAGCCAAATTATTACTAGCCGAGTCTTTATTTTTACTTACCGGTTTTGCTAACTATTGAATTTGTAATGTCCTTGTTTAGGTACAGTCGTCTTCATTTTTAAGTGAAGTGCTAATATTAAATATTTTTAATTATTGTAATTTAATTACATTCTGGTCACTAGGGAGGTGGTTGAATGTGAAAGTGAAATAGGTACAGTTCTCTTCATTTTTAAGTGAAGTGCTAAATTTAAATATTTTTGTTATTATAATTTAATTGTATTCTGAACACTAGGGAACTTATTGAATGTGAAATACCCTTATTCAGATGCCATTATTGTGATTTTTACGTGAAATGCTAAATTTTAAATAATTGATAATTTTTGCTAATATTAAATATTTTTACTTTGTCGTCAAAATTAAACGTATTAATGCAAGTAAGAAGTGTTTTACTGCACAAGCCAATAACTCCAGAAAATATATCAGTATATCACACCTGAAATTTGAGAAAACTTAAATTTTCAGAATAAAAATTTTTTGGTAATAAAAAAGGCAGCACAGAGACGGGAACTTCGCGGTTTTCGACGAAACCAAGCTCGTGCTATCATTTAAGACCAATAACAAGCTAAGAACTCCTGAAAATATATCAGCACATCACACCTAAAGTTTGAGAAAATCGAAATTTCAGAGTTAATTTTTTTCTTTACAAAAAAGGCTGCACAGAGACGGGAACTCCGCGGTTTTGAACTAGTCTAAGCACGAGTTATCATTTGAGACCAATAGTAAGCCAAGAACTCCTGAAAATATATCAGCATATCACACCTAAATTTTGAGAAAATCGAAATTTCAGTGTTAATTTTTTTCGTTACAAAAAAGGCAGCACAGAGACGGGAACTCAACGGTTTTGAACTAATCTAAGCATGAACTATCATTTAAGACTGAAAGAAAGCCTAGAGCTCCTGAAAATATATCAGCATATCACACCTGAAATTTGAGAAAATTTAAATTTTCAGAATAAATTTTTTTCGTAATAAAAAAGGCAGCACAGAGACGGGACCTTCGCGGTTTTGTACGAAACCAAGCTTGAGCTATCATTTGAGACCAATAACAAGCCAAGAACTCCTGAAAATATATCAGCATATCACACCTGAAATTTGAGAAAATTTAAATTTTCAGATTAAAATCTTTTCGTAATAAAAAAGGCAGCACAGAGACGGGAACTCCGCGGTTTTGAACGAAACCAAGCTTGAGCTATCATTTGAGACCAATCACAAGCCAAGAACTCCTGTTAATATATCAGCATATCACACCTAAAGTTTGAGAAAATCGAAATTTCAGAGTTAATTATTTTCGTTACAAAAAAGGCAGCACCGAGATTTGAACTCCAGGTTTTTGCACTAAGCTAAGCACGAGCTATCATTTAAGACCAAAAATAAGCCTAGAACTCTTGAAAATATATCAGCATATCCACACCTGATGTTCGAGAAAATCTAAATTACAGAGTAAATTTTTTCGTAATAAAAAAGGCAGCGTAGAGCCTGGAACTGCGTGGTTTTGTACGTAACCGAGCATTAGCAATCGTTTAAGACCAAAACTAAGCCAAGAACTCCTGAAAATATATTAGCATATCACACCTGAAATTTGAGAATATTGAATTTTCGGAGTTTATTTTTTCTTATCAAAAAAGTCAGCGCAGAGACGACTACGACGTAGCTTTGTATGAACATAAGCATATCAATTAAGACCAAAAACAAGTCTAGAACTCCTGAAAATATATCAGCATATCAAACCTGAAGTTTGAGAAAATTCAAATTTTAGAGGTTTTTTCGTTACAAAAAGGCAGCACAGAGACGGAAACTCCGAGGTTTTGTACTAATCTAAGCAGGAGCTATCATTTAAGAAAAAAAACAAGCCTGGAACTCCTGAAAATATATCAGCATATCACACCTGAAATTTGAGAAAATCTAAATTACAGGGTAATTTTTTTCGTAATAAAAAAAGGCAGCGCAGAGCCAGGAACTGCGTGGTTTTGTACGTAACCGAGTATAAGCTAACGTTTGAGAATAAAAACAAGCCCCAAACTCCTGAAAATATATTAGCATATCACATCTTAAATTTGAGAAAATCGAAATTCCAGGCTTATTTTTTTCATAGAACATAAGTACACTCAGAGCCAGGAACTACGCGGTTTTGTACGTAACCAAGCATGAGGTATCGTTTGAGACCAATAACAAGCCAAGAACTCCTGAAAATATATCGGCATATCACACCTGAAGTTAGAGAAAACTTAAATTTTTAGAATAAAATTTGTTTGGTAATAAAAAAGGCAGAACAGAAAGCGGGAACATCGCGGTTTTGGACAAAACCAAGCTTGTGCTATCATTTGAGACCAATATCAAGCCAAGAACTCCTGAAAAGATATCAGCATATCACACCTAAAGTTTTAGAAAATCGAAATTTCAGAGTTAATTTTTTTCGTTACAAAAAAGGCAGCACAGAGACGGGAACTCCGCGGTTTTGAACTAATCTAAACATGAACTATCATTTAAGACTAAAAACAAGCCTAAAACTCCTGAAAGTTACCTGAAGTTAAAGAAAATTGAAATTTTCAGAGTAAAAATTTTTCGTAATAAAATAGGCAGCACAGAGATGGGAACTCCGCGGTTTTATACGAAACCTAGCTTGAGCTATCATTTGAGACCAATAATAAGCCAAGAACTCCTGAAAATATATCAGCATATCACACCTAAAATTTGAGAAAATCGAAATTTCAGAGTTAATTTTATTCTTTACAAAAAAGGCAGCACAGAGACAACAACTCCGCGGTTTTGAATTAATCTAAGCATGAGCTATCATTTGAGACCAATAGCAAGCCAAGAACTCCTGAAAATATAACAGCATATCACACCTAAAGTTTGAGAAAATTTAAATTTTCAGATTAAAATCTTTTCGTAATAAAAAAGGCAGCACAGAGACGGGAACTCCGCGGTTTTGAACGAAACCAAGCTTGAGCTATCATTTGAGACCAATCACAAGCCAAGAACTCCTGTTAATATATCAGCATATCACACCTAAAGTTTGAGAAAATCGAAATTTCAGAGTAAATTTTTTTCGTTACAAAAAAGGCAGCACATAGACGGGAACTTCGCAGTTTTGCACTAAGCTAAGCATGAGCTATCATTTAAGCCCAAAAATAAGCCTAGAACTTTTGAAAATATAACAGCATATCACGATGTTTGAGAAAATCTAAATTTCAGAGTAAATTTTTTCGTAATAAAAAAGGCAGCGCAGAGCCAGGAACTGCATGGTTTTTTACATTACCGAGCATTAGCTATCGTTTAAGACCAAAACTAAGCCTAGAACTCCTGAAAATATATTAGCATATCACACCTAAAATTTGAGAATATTGAATTTTCGGAGTTAATTTTTCTTATTAAAAAAGTCAGCGCAGAGACGACTACGACATAGCTTTGTATGAACATAAGCATATCAATTAAGACCAAAAACAAGTCTAGAACTCCTGAAAATATATCAGCATATCAAACCTGAAGTTTGAGAAAATTCAAATTTTAGAGGTAAGAGGTTTTTTCGTTACAAAAAGGCAGTACATAGACGGAAACTCCGAGGTTTTGTACTAATCTAAGCATGAGCTATCATTTAAGAAAAAAAACAAGCCTGGAACTCCTGAAAATATATCAG